>CM003423.1:0-601813 GCA_000331325.2 Crithidia fasciculata
GCATCAAGCGGCAGACATTCACGCGACTACAGCCGCCAGCTGCGTAACAGCGAGGTTCCGGCAGCACACACACCCACCGCCACGGCGGCCAGTCGCGTGCCCAACTTCGCGACCAGCAACGTGTGTCTTGCTTCGTGGTAGTTTCTTGTGGCTCGGCACTGGGACGGGCGGGTACTCACACGCAAACGCACCCCCGCAGCACACGCATAGCAAACCTTCACGTACACCAACCACTCGGCGTCACCACATTCACACATCTCTTGCTCACGCACGAAAACAGAGAGAGTGCGGCCTTTGCATCACGCGTCGCCGCCTTGCTCAACGCGCCGCTCTTCCAGAAGCGGGCACCACGTATCCCGCAAGAAAGGCACGCCCATCGTGTCTACGTGACGCACCTCCAGCGGCCCTGTCGCGTCCTCCCCACAAAAGTGGCGCGAGTAGGCGTCCGCCGGATTCCGCGCACCCTCGACGTAGAAAAAAACCACGGCGATTTTGCGGCCGTACCACAGGCCATACACGCACTCAAACACAGCTTGTTCAGGGAGTACCCGCGACCAATGCCACCGAAGCCGTTGAGGTGCTTCTGCGCAATCACGATGGCGCGGTGGTCCGTCACCAGCGCCACACACGCGCACCGTCGCGCAGGTCGTGGTGGTGCACAAGGTGCTGCAGCATCAGCTGCGCCGCGCGAGGCTCCGCGTGCGCCGAGTAGCGCGCCATGAAACGGTCCGCCTCCGCGTCGGGGTTGGGTATGTGGCCGGACCGCTGGTGCCGCTGATACTGACGAAGCTGCTCCAGCACCTGCTCCGCGGCACCCTCCTCGCCGTCCACACCTGCTGCTCCAGGTCCTCGGTCCAGCGCTGCCGGTACACGTCCACGTCTGCGGCGCACGGCGCGCACGTTCACCACGGCACCCCAGCCCTCCAGCGACGCGTCCGTGAAGCACACACCACATCGTAGTCCGCCTCATCGGAAGTGGGATGCCGCTCGTCCGAGATGGCGCACCATGGGTTGCGCACCAGCTCGCCACCAATCTCCTGCAGCGACCGCGTCACGGCAGCGTCGATGTACGGCACGGCGTCGTCCCCAGCCGTAGCCGCGGAACGTCAGCCGGTAGATGCCGCGGTACGCGCGCAGCAGCTTGAAGGCACGCGCAGGGTTCATCTGTGTCGTGTGCGCAGCGCAAAGAACACACCAGTGAGATCAGCGACGCGAGGCTCCGGATCGTGTGTGCGTAGTCTTGCGCAGCGCCAGCTGCAGCTTCGCCACCGTCTTCACCGAGTTGCGCACCACGCGCTCCCGGCCATTCCACAGGTACTCCTCTCCAAGGAAAACAGTCGACCCGCTCGCCAGATGCAGCAGGTCAGCGTCCGACATCGCCTCCAGCTCGTCGCGTGCTGGGGACGTCATGAGGTTGGCCGCCTTGATGCGCGACACGATCGCACGCACGGCGCGCACAAACTCCGCCTCCTCACCCACGTGCGCGGCGACGAGGATGTTGTCGATCAGCGTCGACACGGTCACCGTGGTGTCGATGTCGACAATCGTCCACGTCACAGCTTGGCCCACCGCCACACGCTCCAGCGCGCACCCGTCGGCAGCGTCCGCAGCCGGTAGTAACGCCCGTCATGCCTCGCACGAAAGACAAACTTGTTACGCAGCGTCTCCCCGCAATCGGGATAGCGTCGTATAGTAAGCTTCAAAGTCGATCTGCAGCATGTAGCGGGCGTGCCGCAAGCGCTGGCGCCGCCCCAGCCGCGTGTCGTAGTGCACGCGCGGCACGTGGTGCTTCGGAATGACGCGGTTCAGCAGCGGCTCCGTGATAAGCCGGCGCCGGCCCTTCAGCTCCGGCACCGTGAACACAAGTTTACCCCGTGCACGCCGTCAGACAGCGCCACGTCGCTGACCTCGTTGGCCGGGCAGGGCTCGAACTTTCCCATCTCCACAGCCTTGGCCACCTCGTCCTCTGTCAGCGCGCAGCACTTCACCGTGTGCTACATGCGCAGTCCGTGGAAGAAGCGCGCGTCCAGGAAGCACTGCACGCGTAGAAGGAAGCGCTTCGTCCGGGCCCGGTGTGTGTCGGCATCCCGAGCACCGCTGCCATGTCCAGCGGTGCGCTGTGCTTCAGGTGAAGCGGCCAGTCTCGCACGGCAGCCGACGTCTCGGTAATCACACGCTCGTAGCCGGCCATACGCTCCACCATCTCCGCAACCTCGCGCACCTTGATGCCCAGCTGGTGACACGAAGACTCCTGCGAGCGGTAGCAGAACAGCGACGTTGCCGCCTCTAGGAGTGTCGAGAACCGCGCACGGCTGGCGTTTGACCGCGCGGTCTCGGCATATCCACCATAGGCTTCTGACAACACCCAAGGTATCGCAGCAGCGTGGCCTGCTTGGCGTGGCCCGAAAGCGTCATGAGGTCCTTGATCAGCACCCCCGCATCCGCCATGCACCGCAGCGCTCCCTTGCGCACCGACGGTAGCTGCGCGCCAGCCTTCTGCTCGGCCAGCGCCGACGCCATCACAACCGTGCACAGCTCCTCCGTGTACGGCGCGAAAAGACACTCGCCCGGCCGGCGCTGCACAAGCATCTGCCGCAGCGTGCCCGCAAGCTCCCGCGTGAGCACCGACGGAATGGGGTACGGGCCACGCTTCTTCGCACCCTTGCCCATACGCACCGTCAGCGACACACACACGCACCGTGTCTGCCGTGCCATCCGCCAGCAGCAGCACCGACGCCGTGCCCACATTGCGTTGCTCGGGCGGCGGCGGCCCCGTATCTTGGAAGATCGCCACGTCCTTGCACCGCAGCGTCGCAATGTCGCCCGCGCGCGCCGCGAAGCCCCACATCATCGCCAGGAAAAGCGCCGCGCGCGGGTGCGCACACCGCAGGGTAGCCAGCACCGCCCGCACCTGTGCGCCAGTGTCACAAAAGGCGGTGCGTCCGGCACCGACTCCTTCATGTAGCGCTGCACCGTCGCAAACGCGCTGCGCCACTCCGGGTCGTCCTGCAGTCGGATGCCGCGCCGCTGCGTCGAGTACAGCGGCAGGTCGCGCAGAGCCCCCGCCACCCCAGCAAACGCCTTGGCCGTCGTCGCCCACTTCCACCGCCGCGCGCGTGCCGTCGACAGGATCAGGTCGATGCACGCCACCGGCAGGATCATCTGCAGGCTCGCCGTCGGCATGCACTTGATGCGCGTCAGCCAGTGCAGGTGATGCGAGCAGGTGAGTCCGGCCGCACACAGTCTCACGCAAGCTGCGAGATGTGTGGCGGCCTGCTGGCGAAGAGGAACCAGTTTCGCGGGAAGACCTCGGCCTCCCTCTCGGGGCACGTCATAGGAGGCCTTTCCCGGACGTTTAAAGGCAGCGCACGGATGTCCGCCAGCGCGCGCGTTGCCTCCTCGGAGACGTGCGCGTCCATGTCTGCGTAGCCGTCGCCACGCCGGTTCCCCGGCACGTCGTCGACAGCGTCCCCTGCGTCCACGACCGCGGCGGTGGTGTCGCCGTCGCCCACGGCGAAGTCGGCGTCGTCATCGGGGAGACGGTCTCGCCGCCGCAGCGGCGCACTGGTCGGTTCCTCGTTGTCGTCGTGCCCGGGTACAGGCTGCTGCTGAGTGCGCGGCAGCGGCACGTACCGGGTCACGTTGCGCGACACGCGTTGCGGCTTGGACGCGGAGTAGTGCGTCATCGCAGCCGGCACGTACACGCCCACAGCGGCCCCCGCAGCCACACGCGTCACCACGCTTATTAGCTGGAGAAGCGCACGCCTTCCATGTCCTCTGGCGCCTCCCTCGCAGGCAGACACCAAGCACAAACACATACCCACCCACGCTCTATTCGGCAGCCGCTCCAGCAGCGGGCCGCGAACAAGGTAGTACTCGTCTATGAACGGGTCGAGCGTAGCCGTCTCCGTGCCGTCCTCGGCGCGGAACACAAGTCGCCGCACACCCGCCACGTCCGCCAGCGTCTCCTCGTCAGCGGGAGGGACGTCGTCCACCACGTGCACGCGCTTCTCCAGCAGACGAAGCATCCCTCCTGCACGCTGTACGGCTGCAGCTCCGGCAGCTTGTGGTGCACACGCTGCATGCCAACCGCCACCTCGCTCAGGCCCCGCGACACGCCGTCGCCGCACATAGCCAGCGCCGTCGCCGCCCACAGGTGGTCCACCACAGAAACGTACACACGGCGCATGTGTCGCCGTGCCTCTGCGAGTGTCTGCTCCGCCCACCCCGCAACCGGTCGCCCGAGCGCCTCCGCATTGCCACGCCGTGATGTGCGCGTGCGGGTGGCCACTGTCGCGCTCGACTGTGGAGCCGTCGTCGTTGTGGGAGCGGTTGCCTGCGCAGAGGCTGGTGCTGCGGTCGCGCTATTTTCAGTCGCACGCGACGCCGCCCACTGCTCGGCCAGGGTCACTTCCGCCGCATCGTCGTCGTCGTTTTTCAGTGCCGCCTTGCGGCCGCGGCTTCGCTGCTGGAGCGGTGGGTTGGTGGGGTCATGGGCCTGCGCCGCGGCGTCGGCGGCTTCGGGGCGTTCTTCTTGGCCGCAGCCGCCGTCACCTTTGCAGCCTTGCGCTTCGCTGCCGCAGCCTCGTTCCGCTTCCTTCGCTTGGCTGCCGCAGCCTCGCGCTCGCGCTTGGCGTCGTCGTCGCGCTTTCCGGCACCACGGCCGCCCTTACCCGCGTCCTTCCTCTTCTGGCCGGCTCCGCCGCGCACCACCGCGCCGTCTTTCCGCCACGACTGCCTTAGGATCTCCTCGTAGAAGAAGTCCTTGTGCGATACAGGGTGATTCACCAGCACCTTGCGGATCTTCTCCAGGAAGTACTCCTTCGGTGGTGGGCACTGGCGCGTCGCTGCAAGGAGGCGGCGCAGGCGTGCCGGGAGGTCGCGGCGCATCACCGCTCGCAGCTTGAGGTGGTGGCCAAAGAACACGGCGGTCATGAAGATGCCGCAGTCGTTGCTGTTCCGCTCCTGGCGCGGGCACACACGCCCTTTGCAAGGCGAAGCCCCGGCCACACAGAACGAAACACGGAGCACAGCTGCTCCTCCACCACGGGGGACGGTGCGGAGTCGTACGTCGTCAGCACGACGTGCCCTCCCGCCTGCTGCGTCAGCACGCCGGCGATCCAATGCTTCATCACGAAGATCGGAAAAAACACCGTGCCTTGACGGCGCACCATCTCAACCAGCGTCTTGACGCGCTGGCCGTTCAGGCGCACCATCGTGTCCGACGGAACGATCGCGGACTCCGGCAGGTACCGCTGGTACACGGCGTCGAGCTCGACGTTGGACGTCTTGCCCTCGCGGAAATCGCCGCCCCACACACCTCCTTGCGGAAGGCGCTCGGGACGTCGCTCCCCGCGGCACGTGCTGCCACACACAAACGGAACCCGCCTTCACCGCGACGGCTCCGGCTCCGCCGGGCATCAGTTTTTTGGCGCAGCCTCACCGCCGCCAAACACCTGACCGCCGCCACTACCGCCTTCATCGCCACCACGGTAGTTGCCGTGCGGCTGCCAGCCTTCGCTCCTCGGTATGTAGCGGTTGATGCTCTAGTAGAGCCGCTGCAGGTCGGCCTTCTGGTTGCGCTGGCCGTCATGGTTGCCGCGTGCCTGTTTGAGGCCCGTGCACAACTCACTAAGGACAGCGGAGCCCACCGCGCGCTTCTCCTGCCGCAGCCCGTCGACCCGCCGCGACAGGTCACCCAGGAACGCCCCCAGGTTGCTCAGACCAACCGCCGCGACCTACTTGTCTTCGCTTTCATACACCGCAGCCTGGTAGCCTCCTCCAAAAAGCGTCCGGTCCCTCCGGAAGAGGGACCCGCCAGCACCACAGGCTGGGGGACGGCCACCGCCCACGTGTCCTGCAGCCATGCGCTTCTCTATCGCTTCGCTGAGGATTCTCCTGTTGAGCGCCTGGAGGCGCTCCCCGCTTGGGTGCTTCCATACCGGGAACAACGGCAGTGTCAGCTCATCAATGACGGGGCCATACCGCTCCCGCTCCATCGGCTCCATATCTTCGAAGATGAGCCAGTTGTGGAGCGGCAGCCGGTCGACCTCGTTCATGGTTTTGGAGGATGCCCAGCATGATGGCGTGCTCGCGCGCCACGTCCTCCGTGAACAAAGTGTGCCTCGCGAGGAACACTTCCGTGGGTGAAAGGAGGCCGGCCTCTGCCTCCGAGAAAAACTGCCTGTGCCTCGCCTGCAGCGTCTTCGTGGCATCGTCGCCACCGGGAAGGATGCTGGTGATGTGCCTCTGGGCCCAGCAACGCCGCCCCCTCCAGGGCTCCGGTTCTTCTTCCCGCTGCTGGCAGAAGAACTGCGCAACCCCGACGTCCTCCTTGTCCTTCGCCGGCGCGATGAGCTCGGAGGACACTCCCTCCACCATCTTCTCCAGGGCTTTTTGGAGAAGCTCGTTCAGCTTCTCCGTGCTGATGACGACATCAGCGTGGTGCTTCTCCAACACCACCCTCACGCGCTGGTAGCGCACGACACCTCGGGGCTCGCCGGCGCAGCAGGAACGGTTGCCACTCCCTTCGACCCCGCAGAGAAAGGATCGACCTCGGCAAACCAAGACATGGCGGATGCTCCGTGAGGAAAAAACAAAACACAAAATGAACTCAACTGCTGACTCAAAAACCAGCTAGCTGCAGATCCCAAATCTTTGTAAACTGTGTTTTCGCTTTTGTGCCTCGCTGCTGGCATTACGCAGGCAAGAGAACACGCGGAGACCGAAAGTAGCCACCACACAAGATATACGCATCCCATTGTTGAGGGGAGGAAGAGGAAGAGAAGGGAGAAACACAAGCAAGAGAGAGAGAGTGATGACAGCACGAAGCACAGACAGCCATGTCAGCACACACGGCACGCGCACGCAGCGCAGCGGATGCTGCAGATGGGTACACCCAGTGCACACATTGGCATTGATTCACCTATCGTTGTCACCGCGGCTTCCGCCACGTCACGCCCTTGTATCGCAGCAAGCCACAGACCCCACAAACGTTAAAAGGCAAGGTGCCATTCGATCTCCTCGGCTGCTGGCCTCAGAAACGAACCCTAACCCTAACTCCTGCCCAGCATTATTCCTTACCCAGCAAAACCCACGCCTTGCACCGGTTCAATTCGGCTGAAAACCAGCATTTTAGCCACAACCGCAACCCGCACAGCAACACCACACCAAACAGCCACACACAACCCCAAGGTAGCCAACCAGAATCCACATCGCCATCTCCACGTACGAAATGTCGCTCTTCCCCAACTCCTGTGCGTACGTCAGCACGTGCTCGTGGAATAGCGCGTCGGTTACCTCCAAAGGCAGCAGCACAGATGAGCGGCGCCAACAAACACAGCGTCCAAACCCCCCACGGCAACCCCGCTCCTCAGACACACATTTGCAGGAAGTCGAGCGAGCCTCTCGGTGGTGCAGCACACGGCTTGCCATTTAGCTCAGGCACCACCTGCTGAACCGCCTCGTATTTCGCCGCCCACTGCGAGTTCCTCTCTACTGCAAAAGACGGATCTTTCACGAAGCCGTGCCGCACGAGTGCCTCCAGCATCGCCATGGCGTCAGCAAAGCTGAGCACGCTGTCCCTAAAAAACAGAGGGAAGCAAGACACCATTCGAGCCAACAAGCCGTAGATAGTGACCCTGCTGCAGTGCTCTGAGGAAGGCCGTAGTGGCGTGCACGCTTGACAGATCGCCGCCACGTTCCGCATCGCCACCGTCGCCAGCCTCACGGTGCATGGTGTTCAAGTCGTCCGCAAGCTGCTCCTGTGCAGCAATCTACCGGCTAAGGTCATTGTTGAAGGCCACCACGTGCGCTCGGACGTCGTCAATGTTGCCGCGCGAGGCTGCCTCCAGTGCGTTGATGCGCTCTGGAACCGAGTACGGGCAAACACCGCTGCGGTATCTGGCAAAGAGCTCGTACACTCTCGGCGCGCACCACGGGAGGTCCAGCTGGGTGCCTCGCAGTGCAGTGGCCACCACCACGCGCTCATCCGTCGTGCGCAGAAGAGACGCGCGAGTGCCGCCACGTCGTCGATCGCGGCGTTGAGGAAGCGGCCAGTGACGTCTCGTTGCAGGTCTGCCACCAACCGGGCACGGCACGCCGCATTCCCTCCCTCCGGAGTGATCGCGTCCCTCTTCGTCGACAGCCACGTCGCGAAGCAGTGCGGCACCAAAAAGCTGGCACACACAGGCAGAGTCCTTTCTTGTTGTTGCTCGCAGATGGCGCACGCAGTCCTGCACCGCGGTCTGAAGATCTTGACGACGCAGCAGCGCTTGAGGGATCTCGCTTGTGATCAGCACCTTCAGACGATGTCTCTCCGACTCCACTGCCTTGATCTGGTGCTTGAAAAAGTTCTCGCGCGTCATGAGGTCTGTTGTGAAGTCTGCTTCAGTGGCGGTCTGAGTGTCAAGCAGGCAAACAATTTGACCGCTACCGAGGTGGTACTGGCGAGCAGCGCGGCGGAAAACCTGGTGAGTTGCCCGCTCGTGTTGAGCGCAGCACAGCACCACGTGAATGCCGTTTGGCTGCTTGTGGTGCGGCGTCACGTCGAGGCCGTGGCCGCCGAGAAAGGTCATGAAGAACACGTGGCGCACGCCGGCCGACAGCCGTGGCGGGGCGTCGCGCAAAAAGCGCCTTCACCCTCTCCATCAGCCGGTCAGCCTCCGCCACCGTCTTCACGGCGACGAGGACGTCCTGGTCGCGACCGACGGCGCCGCGGATACTGCGTTCGATTCCGTCGTCGTACGCGGCGGCGTTGCTGCACAGCTCATGCGGAAGCTCCTGAGAAAGTTTGAAGGGAAGGCAGGCGGAACGATCACGGGCTTGAGTTCGTACAGTCGGTTGTAGATCGCCTGCGTAGCCGCCAGCTGTGCCGGTGACGGCAGTCAGACGACCCTTGAAGTGCACAGAGAAGAGCAGCAGCGGGTTCACCGTCACAGCCGCCTCCGTCTCCCACTCCCACCGCTGCTTCTCCTTCATGCACGTCATCGTGCCGAGACAGTCCATCAGCGAAGTCGTATAGAGCGTCTCGCCGGTTTCGGTGTTGTACGGCACCGACCTGCCCTTCACTGCCACGTAGTCCTCATTGTTTGCCGCGTCCCACACGTCATGTGCAGACGCCGGATACCGTTCAAAGCGCTCCCATGAGAGCACAGAATCCTTCGGGTCTCGGCTCAGAATGCCCGCGCGTTGCACCCACGCCTCCCACGCCGTCTCTCCTGCAAGTCGCTGCCGACCGCAGCGGTCATGAGAGCTGAAAAGGTCAACGCGTCGCGGCGAGCATCCAGCAAGGGACCTCCGACATACATTGCTTCCGTCAGGCTCTGCACCATCGACACGTCCGCCTCGTCCTGAATCATCCAGTGCGCAAAGCCGCGCCACTCTCGGTGTAGTGCCGCTCGTCCGTCGGGTCCAACAGCGTGCGCAGCTCCCGTGCGCGAACGTTGCCTTCGGTCGTGTACACCATGTGCGCTGCATAGACGGTTTTGTTCGACTTCGCCGTCTCTGCGTCCTCTGCAACAGCGCGAAGCTGGTTGGCGAAGAGGAGCGTGAAGGCGCCGTTGTTGAACTCCTCATTGCCTCCACGGCGAGGTTGCAGCTGGAGGTGGCGAAGGCGACGCGATAGCCGCAGCACAGCTTGAAGGCGATCACGCAGTCGGTGACGTACGTCTTGCCCTCGCTTGTGTTGGTGTTGTTGGCCAGCACAGAGCCTTGCAGCAGCGCCAACACGGCAAGCACCTTTGCACACGTCGAGGAAGGTGCCCCTTCGAGTCCCAGTAGCCGAGCAGGATGTCGACAAGCGTGCGCCGTGTATCGTCCTCGCTGTGAAGAATGCGCGCCTCTGTCTCCTTGACTCGTCGCTTCCCGTCGTTGCTGGCAGCGGCCTCTGAGTGCGTCTTGTGCTCCTTTGCGAAGCGCTCCAGGCGCTCCTTCCGCAGCGTGTCCGGCAGCGTGGATGAGGCGCGAATGTCGTCATACACATATGTGCGTATGCTGCACGCAACCAGCTCGGCGGAGATGTCCACTCTCTCGTTGCGCAGGAAGGCTTTGACGTCGTCCCAGCTTCTCTCCCACCCATTCGCGGTGCGGCAGAGCTACTGCTGATCCAGTCGCTTGATCTCATTCACCACCTGCCGCCGCTTCGCATCCCACGCCGTCCGGTAGGTATGCACGGCCTGCTTGGTGAGTTTGTTGCCGCTGAGTGCGTCCTGCAGCTTCCCCAAAAGACCTCGCTGAGGTGCCGGTACTGCTAAGAAGCCGCGCAGCACGTCGCACACCGTCGCATCCGTCAGCGAACGAGTGAGCTCCACAAAGCAGCCAAAGCTGTTCTCCCCGCAGAGAAACAGCCAATCGTACATCTCATCCACGGGAAATGCAACCTTCCTTGAGGTCCAACAGAGGCCCACGCACTGAAAAAGGCATCGCCGCTGCAGCGCGGCCATCCAGCAGCTCAGCTCCAAGACGCGTCAAGGTGGCGGCCACCACAGGCTCGGTGACTTCTAGCCCGTCCAATGCGCAGAGAGCGGCGCCAACGTACTCCGGGTGAGCCACCCTGCCCACCGCCACTCCGTCCGCAACCTCATTCTCAAATGCGTCCGTCACACGAAGCACCACCTCCACACACGCGTACCCTGTCAATAAATCGACGGGCTTCTTGAAAACGCTAGCGAACTCCGCCTCGCAAAAGGCTTTCTTGACCAGATGTGTGAGGTAGACGTGGCAGAGCACGCGTAGAACACGCTCCATGTCCTTCAGCGCGCCAGCACTGCGTAAAGGGAGGCGTGCAGCTCGCTATCAGACACCACCACCAACGCAACTCTCTTAACGAGAGAGCGGATGCGTGGCGCGTAGGAGCCGTTAAGCTCCTCCAACAGCCGCGACGCCGCGTGCTCTCGGATAGGAAAGCACGAGCACTCCTGCAGCGCGCGCGGATCGCAATAAAAAGGCAGGTGGTCCCAGCGGGTTGCGTTCTGCAAGTCTTCAAGGCAGCGCGTAAACGGGTGAGGGCCAAGCGCTCCCTGCCGCACACCTCGCGTGGAAGAGTCTCCGTATCGCCCTTCTGGGGATGAGCGATGAGGAGGACGTCGTACACGGCGCATAGCCACTTTGTCACCAGCGCGGCCTCGCTGTCCGCAGTCATCTGAGACCATCCCGCCTCCACCGCGTCCAAGATTAGCGGCACTTTCTCTTGAAGAAAGGACGCCAATGACAGCGTTCATATCATCTCCACAGTTGCTCGCAGCCGCACAATGTCTTCGATGTTGTCGCGTAGAAACTCATGCAACTCGCCCAGCAATCTGGGCAAGTGCGGATAGCAGTTCCAGCACGGTGTGCGCCAGTACCACGCAGCAAAGTCTTTGATGCCGTTTTTCTGCGCAATCGCGGCAACAACTTCGCAAATATGCCCCACCTTTCGCCCTTCGCCAACGTGCACAAGCAGCTCACCACGAGGCGGCACTCTTTCAGCGGGCCGCAGAACTTCTGGATTCGCTGCATGAGAAACCGCATCTTCAGCATGCGGACCACCAGCACGACGAACAGCTTCTGTGAGCCCTGAAACTGCAGAGTAAGCAAAATGCTCTGCGCCGTTTCGGAGGCAAACGCATCATCTTTGCGCAGGAAACTCAGGAGAGACGTGAGCGCCTCGAGAGGCAGCTGCGAGGACGGAGGCTCCGTTGCGTCGGACTCGTCTGGAAGCACACACCCGCCGCACTCTCCAGCAGGTGCGAGAGAAGTTCAATCAAGGGGACGACGTTCATCCACGTGTCCAAAACAAAAAGCGGCGGCAGCAAAGGGATCACTTTGACAACGTTCCCTGTAGCCACCACGACTGCCTCAGCTGTGATGTCCGGCAGATCTCTTACGTCGCACACCGTCGCAAAAGACAGCAGCCAGTCGCACACCATTCTCGGGAGGCCGTGCGCAAACAAGCACGCGCTCGCATCGCTGAACGCAGAGGTGAGTATTCAGCCGAGGAACTCCTGTCTCGCACGCTCGAAAGCAGCCCAGAGAGGCCCACACGCAACAGTGCAGGCGCAAAAAAGGAGTAGCTTGCCAAGCTCCAACACGGCGCTCCACTGCCTGCAGAAGTTCGGCGTGTTGCTGAAGGCGAAAAGAGGACAGACGGGCACTCGGACTCCGGCCTTGGACAGCAACGAGCCGATCTGCGTCGGCGCACAAAACTGCCAACCGCGCCGCGCACAGCCGTGCTTCAGCACAAGCATAACGCCAGAGTCTCAAGCGCTGTCAGCGATGTCGTTGGTCATCTCGGCGACGCAGCGGTAGGTCAGTGCTCGGTAGGCGCACTCGGCCGCTCGTGGAAGAATGTGAAGGTCGCCATCGCTGGCTGGCCGGCAAACTGTGAGCAGCACTTCCGCGCTGACGCAGTACAGAGCTCCGCCTCGATCTGAAACACACTGCGACTGTAGAAGCGCGACGAGTATTTCAGCACAAAGGTGTCGAGCCCAAAGGTGCCTTTGATTACCTTTACGAGCTCTGCAAGCTGCTGCAGATATAGCGCGAGGGGCGAGCTACCACGCCGCACGCTCAGCGCTGTTACGTTGAATGCGTCGATGCCACTAAGAGACACGGACGTAGTGAGTCTTTTCAAGTCGCGGAAAAGCGATTTTTCTATCGGCGACTACGTGCTTGAGAAAAAGGCAGGTGTTCAGACCTTTCAGACGAATCAGCGCGGTACAACTGCGGATGCAGAGCTTTTGGACACGAGACGTCATTGCTACTCCCAAGATCGTCTGAAGTTGTGGCTCGTTGGACACATTGAGATCGCTGGGCATCGGGAAGCTGCCACGTCCATGAAGATCCTGCGAGCTTTATTCCCGTGGACATCGTGCCTCCACATCTTGACGCACCTCAAAGAGCCGATAGACTCTGCAGCAGCAAATTGTCGGAGATGTCGAGCTTGGAGACACGAAAGCACACAAGAAACTTAGCTACATTAAGAAATTTAGAACTACAGACTGTCAGTGATTACAGGTGTTGTGCACTCGAAAGCACAGCGCCGTTTCCCAGTCTCGGTAAAGCTATCCACGAGCACCTCGGGAAGGAAAAGCTGCACCACATTGTCGAGGACATGCAACACCTACACTTTGGCCTTTCCAGCATAGAAGAACTGTCCACTCTGTATGAATAGCTTCTTCAGAATTGACGAAGGGGATAAGGAGGAGAGGAAGCTCTAGCACCGCCCATCACAGGTCAGCATCTCGATCTGTGCACATGGCGGCAACGAGGCAAGGTACACTCCAAGCGCCTGTGCAAGAGCATCGAGGCCACTTGGAGACAGCGCCAGTACAGCGGTGCGTGCGTTGTTGACAACCATCCTCAGCGGTAGACGGCATACACTCGTCCACCACATCGCGTGCGCGAAGGGCGAGGACGGTGCCGGTCCTCCTTCCGCAGCCTGCAGACGGCAGCATAACAGCCGGTGTTTGTCGTGGCGAAGATGCCGTCCCTTTAGCTCCGTTGGCAAGTTGGCGTGAGCCTCACCGTCTCGCCTCGCACCTGCAGACTATCAGCACGGAGCTTCTGTGTCGCACCCGCGTGTCAGCGCATCGCCATGCATATATAAGGGCACCTGCTCAAAAAGATCGCACTTTGAGGGAGTTGAAGACACCGTCAGCTCCTCCATGTTGTCTGCATGCCACAGCCCTCTGAAGGTGCGCGACGCAACCATGAAGAGATATACGAGTGTGTGACAGTTGTGTGGGCCGGAGTGGTTGCTGATGGAGCTCGATGCTTTACAACGGTGCTCTCGTGCTGTGCAAAAAAAGAAGGCTGCAGATACAAGGAGAGAAAGTAAAGGGAGAGGAAACAAATTAGTAGACGCCATGGTACTTAATTCCCTTCCTCGCAGTACCGCCGCCAACATACGGCACAGCATCGGCAACGTCGCCAGCCTGAAACACATTTTTGTAGTGCCTCACAACAATTATGTGAACACCACAGTACTCATACAGCTTCGCAAGGCCATCTCGCTCATTATTTCTAATACTGCACTTTCTTCTGTGCGCGTATTTCATCGACTCCTCACGGGAAAACTCCTGAAGAGCACAACACCACTCAAGGCGTAGGACTGCTCGATGCAGGCACAGATACCCAACGAAATCACAGAACCGGGAAAAAACAAGAGAAAAGAAAAAAGTTACTTTCATTTTCAGTAATCAACGGCGTGACAGAGAGAAATTCGAAAAGACATTAACAAAACAAAAAAGAAAGGTGATGCAATAACGCAAATAGAGAGAAAGAAAACCGAAATGCCAGAAGACAAAAAGGCGCGAGCACAGAAGAGTGAGGCGCTACCTGTTGTCGGGTAAATACACCCATTTCAGCTTTTGTTGTTTTTCGAAAAGCGCGGTGACAAACGACACACACACACACACATCGCAGCGCCGCTTCACAAACACTTAAAAGGAAAAACTGATTTACTGGCTTGAAATAATATAGAAGAAAGAAATGTCATCAGGGTTGTTTGACGCCCGTAAAAACTCACACCAAAGAAGGCATCTATCTCCGTAGACGCAGTTCCACTGGGTGTTCGCATGGACGGTGTCACGGCATTAACGGCGCGCGTAGTCTCGTGGCCGGTACTTATGTCATTAAAAGGAAAGAAGAAAGCCTTTTTTCTCTTATCGTCTCTGGTTCAATGCCGGCGCTACAAATCAACCTTCACAGAGGGAGAAAAGAAGGCGGCGCTGGTCACTCCCGTGTACGAAACGTCCAGGTGCCTCAGGCTGGGACACCTGGCAAGGTCGCGGATGTCGGTCAAAGGACCATTGCCGTTGAGTTTGATCACCGCAAGTCGCGGACAGCTGCCGAGGCCGCTGACGTTGCGTATTTTGCAGCTCCATGCTTCCACCGTCTCGAGGCTCGGTGCGCCGGCGAGCCCGCTGATGTCCTCCAGCCACTCGGAGAAACTGAGCCGAATATAGTCAAGCTTAGGACAGCGACCAAGACCATCCAAATGATACAGCCCCGAGTCAGGCGCGTTAATTGTTCGCAGCGACGGTGCGCCAGCAAGACCGGTGAAATCGTGCAACGTCACAACTCGTGCCAAGTTGATACCCTCCAACAGCGAACAGCTGCTCAGGCCCTCCACCGACTCCAGACCGCTTTCGCACGCGTTGATGTAGCGCAGAGACGGGGCACCAGCAAGATCCCGGAGGTTCGTGAGCTCTTTATCGGACTCTACATGGAGCTCATCGAGAAGCGGACAGCTGTTCAGACCCTCCAAACTGCTCAACGCCTCACAGACACTGATGCTAAGCATACTCAGACGAGGCGATCCGGCAAGCCCCTTTGTAGTCTCCAGCTCAGGGTTGTCGGACACTTCAAGATTGCTGAGCTTTGGTAAGCTTCCGAGACCATCAAGACTCTGCAAGTTGCAGCTCGAAGCACAAATCTTCTCCAGGTTCGGTGCACCTGCAAGAGAGGAAAGACTGCGCAGCTGCTCATTTTCGGAGACATCGAGATAGGTGAGGCACGGGCAGCTCACGAGGGCAGATACATCTGATATCCCGCATCTAGTGGTCGTCAGCGACTGTAGGTGTGGCGCACCGGTTAACGCAGCGAAGTTGTCCAGCTGAGCCACGCCGGTCAATGTCACCTCCTCAACGGGCATCTGCGCCACACTGCGCAGTATCTTTGACATGTACGCAGCCGCCTGCTCAGCGTCCACCGTGTCGTGGCATTGAATCGTCAGCTTCTTCAGAGTCGAGAAAGATGGCATGGCGCACAGAAAACTACCACACTGCCCGTCACACGGTGGTGCGTCGCTCCGCGCACAGGCGGGCAGCGAGGTCAGCTGGACCACCATCACCCCCACCCTCGTCTCAAGACCGTCAACGAAGCACTCTCGCAAATCGCCGCGTGCGTTGTTGACGCTGATATGCAGCGGCAGGTGAAACGCACTTGCCCACCACATCGAGCGTATACACCGCTGAGGCTCTGGTATCTCCGCCGTTGCTTGGAGGCAGCAGCGCAGCCGTGCAGGCCACGTCATGACGGAAAGCTGTTCCTCTTCGAGGAAATTCGGTTGCAGTAGCATCTCCGTATTCAGCCGCATCTGCGGGCCGACGGCGCTCAGAGTGTGTCTCACGTCTTTCAGCACGTCGTCGTTCATGAACAACATCATCTGTGCAAGAGGGTCGTACAGGAGACTTGCAAGAGTGGTGCGAGGGTCGCCGGAGCCGTTGTGGTCCAGCACACGCTGGATGGTTTCACTGTACGAACGAAGTGGCATCTCTGCGTCTTTTCTCTCAACTGGTGCGATTGAGTGTGAAGTGCTTTGAGCGATGCGGAGCTTTTACGAAGAAGATTGCGAGTGGCTCTGAAGAGGAGTGCTTGTAGAAAGAGAGGAGAGAAAAAGAGTGGAGGCGGAGTGGGGTAGCAACGTATAGGATGCGATCACACAGAGAGAAGGAGTAAGGAGAGACGAAGCAGTATGATGCACTGGCACACGCACATTAAAGAGGTGGTGTGTGTGTTGAGCGCGCTGCCCTTCATGTCAACCAACTATCGAGCAATGCTACTCGTCTCCGCTTTCCCAGACTTCCAGTTTCCCCTCGACTCGACCTCAATTACTTTCATTCATACACTTTCTGTTTCTTACAGAGACGTACAGAACAGAATCGTAGAGAAGCGACGACAGTCAGCGGTACTGTTGCTGCTCTCGCCAGAAGAAGCAAGAAGATGTACGGAAAGCCAGGACACACCTCCAAGGCAGCATCACAGCGGGAGGACACAACACCATGAGAAATGGCAGCAATGACAGCTGTGGCAGTAAGATTAATAAATTGCCTTTTCTCTTTATTAGCAAAATAACAAGTGGTAGCAGAGGAGAGGGGAACGAGGAAAAGAACATGTCACAAAACGAAGGACAACACAACAGGAAGACAACAAAACGAGACAACGCTAGTGCACTCCCTAATAATGATACAATTGGTATTGGGTAGAAGAAAGAGAGAGTGTCGCACCTCCTTTCAAGTGCAAGCTTGCAGAGGAATAGACAAGAGGACAGTGTGAGTACGCACAGCGTACGTTGGCTCCACGCAGGTCCGCTGGCGTTCTGCTAATTTCTGTCTAGCGTAAGTAGTCAATGCGTTTGTGCCAAGGACATCAGCGGGGCACGATCGTCAACGCGACAAAAAGAAAGGTGATAAACTCCTACATCTCACACAGCGCTGCATCACCGCCGCACCTTTGTTTAAGAGTTGAGAAAAGCGATACTGACCATCCTTGTTTCACGCAGGCCTAAAAATCTCAAGGTGTTGCGTTCAGCTCGTTCACCGAGTCCACCAGAAGCCCACTGAAGCGTAGGTTTAGCTCTTCAAGACGCGCGGACAGGTGCTGAGGCTGTTGACGTTGGGTATCTCGTAGTACCTCGCTACCTCCTTATGGCTCGCCGGAGTAGCGAGGCCATCGATATACTCCGCAACTTTGCACGCATCAAGTCAAACTTCTTCGAGCGCCGGGAGCTGAGCCACGTCCGTCACTTCTCCGCAAACTCGGTGCACCAGTGACACTGCTCGGCTCCTACAAGTGCCCGTTCCGTGATCCGTTCGTTTCTTCCAACAGCGGTCAGGTGATGAGGCCGTCCACGTCACACCAGCCGCATCTATTCACGTCGATGCTGCAAAGAAACGAGGGCTCTGCGACCCTCCTCAAGTCTTGGTAAAGCAACTTTCCCCGGCGAATGCACGCTGGACAAGAAGGCGAGTGTTTAAACTATTCAAACGGATCAGCGCGGTAAAGCTTCGGATGCAGAGCTTCTGGAGACGAGGCGTTCTCGCAACACCCAAGATCGCCTGAAGCTGTGAGCTATCGGACATACTGACCTCGCTGAGCCCCGGGAAGCTGTCAAGTGCGTCAAGATTCTGCAAGGTGCAGCCCCGTGCACAAATAGTCTCCGCGCACGGCGCACCCACAAGCAAAGCAAGTCCCTGAACTACCGCATCGCGCGGCACATCGAGGTGCACAAGATTCGGGCAGCTCATCAGTGCGACAATTTCTGAAAGATCTCAGCTCCTGGCAGTCAACAATTGCAGACATGAAACACCAAGTAATGCAGAAGAGTAGTGCGGTTTCTTTACGACGCTCATGTGTACCTCAGCGGTGGAAGAATGCGCTACACTGCTTGGGTGCTTCGACACATACGCAGCTGACTGAACACCATCGAAGAGGGGCACGCTGTCAATTTACACTTCCTCTTCCTCGTAGATGCCGGCAGAGCTCAGAGAAAGGCGCCGTACTGTTCGATACAGGCAGGTGTGTCCTCCGGCGTACATACGGGCAGCAAAGGCAGTTGCACACTCAGCTTCCCCGCTTGAGTATTGGAACAGCACACAACAAATGTCACTACTTCGCTGCATGCGCTGTTCACTTGTATCTCAAGTGGCAGCTGACAAGCTCCAGTTCACCATCGGAATGTTCGCATAAGGCGCTGCACCTCATTGCTTTCTGTCGGTGTCTGAAGCCGGCAGCACAGCCATTTGAGAAGAGCAGTGAACACGTGTTCTTTTTTGAGGACTGAAAGCTTGTTCACTCCTCACGGAAACGCATCGCACGCAGACGAGATGTCTGTATTCCGCCACAACTGCGGACAGACAGCCTTCATTGCTTGCTGCACAGTTTGTAAAATCCTCTTTTTTTTTCAGGGCAGATAGCACCTGCAGAGGAGGGCTGCTGTAGTCAAGGCGGGTAAGGACACTGCGGGGATAGCTGCGGGTGTCGCTGCCGGCTGCGTGGTCCACCGCCTACCAAAGGCTCACGATATGCCTCTGAAGAGGCATTCTAGTGAATTCACCATTCTCAGCAGTTAAATTACATATGTGCTGTCGCAGATCGTGGCTGGTGTTAGCGGCTACTATCAAAGAAGACGCGAACCTCAAAGAAAACAAAAGCGGCTGCAAAAGTGCACCGACAGCAAGTTGTCACCTTTTACCTTTGAGACGCACACCAGAGACACTGCAGTAAAGAAGCTACGCTGAACACCCTTTGACTTTAGGAAAAAAAAGACACGTGCTCGAAGTGCAACGCACAACAGACGCACTAAAATGAAAGTCACAAATGCCGCACCTGCAATGCCCTTCACGCTCATGGAAGACCACCCCTCACCTTTCCTAGCCTCCGGGGTGTCAGAGATGTGAATGAGGCTGGAAACGCCGTCCAGATGTGCCCGCACGCGAAATAACACCGGACTCTTCAGGGCAAAAGAAAAAATCCGAAATTCCGGTACTCAGCCTACGTTGTGCCGAACGCAGTTCATATTGACAGCAACACCGCGATGTCACCGTCAGCTGCAGACGCCTCACACTAGCCTGCAGCGCACACACACACACTCACGCGCACCTCAATGCTTGCCTTCACAGTGCATGTGGCACAACAGCACGCAGGTGTTCTGCAGGCCGTTCAGCTCTCATGTCAGCTGCTGCACTCTGTTCCAGTACACAAACCGCTTTTTAAATATCACCGCATCCACGTGAAGCGCCAAGTGAGTCCTCTAAGCAAGGTAGACGACACACCGTGCGCGTATCAGGCATGTGTGGTCGTGCATTGGCTTGCAGCTCATCACGTAGCAGCGGCTGCTGTCCTCTGACCTCGTCGCGTATCGCTGAGAGGCTACCCGAATGATGTTACTGCCAGTGTCGCGATGCCGCATTTCGAGGCCTTTGAGGATCTACAGCAGCTTCTCCTCCTCATGCCTCACTGCTTGCCAGCACAGGTGCTTCCAGTCAGCAGTCGCCGACACATCAGCGGCAAAGTCCTTGTTGTTGAGCTGCGCAGAAACCACAAACACTTCGCACGTTACTCCGTGCCACTTTAGTGGACGCAGGTAACAGCACAGCTGCACGTCCGTCATATAAAACAAAAACGAAAGCGCTCAACGCCGTTATTGCAACGCGCGCCACACCCGTAGCAAAGCCAACCTCCGTGTAGTTGTCACAGCGTTTGTGGGGTTGAAGAAGTGCTCGTTGAGGCTTCCTTCGAGCGTTTGGCAATGACGGCGGACATAGTCGCCACACGCTCGTTGCGGTCTGCCTCGGAGGTGCAGGCCAGCGTATATAACAGAGTGAACTGCTGACGCACAACGAGCAAAGCACGCCATGCAGTCGTCGACTGTGTTCGCATCTGCTAAGCTGCTGGCGCTTACAGTAAAATAGCTGGTTGCTCTCGCGAAGTCGCAGTGCCGCTGCAGATCAGTCTTACCCGTTTACATGGTGAAGGCTCTGGCTTCTGCTACACGTTGTGGTGAGCGGATATAGCCTTGCCCAGTTGTCTAACTCGCCGAGCGCGTTCACACGCATATGCAGGCAGTAATCTGTCAGTTTTTGCAACGTCCTTCTCAGCCTAGCTCGTGCTGCCATCAAAGGAGACATCAAGAGACTCGGCCTCATTACGTGCGTCAACGTCCGACTGACAACCATGTGGTCCAGCATAAGCGTTGTGCTCTTTCACTGATGGAGCGCACGTAAGCTGTCCTTGTCCTGGCTTTTTTAACCATAAAGCACGCTAAGCGTGCTCTACGTCTTTCCTGCACCGACCTTGTGGGATAGAAAACAGGAGAAGAAGTAAGAGAGAAGAAACAGATGACAGAAACTAGAACACAAACTCCAATTCCAGTTCGTTCGCCCCATGGGGCGTGTGAAACAAATTCTTCGCAGAAGCGGTTTCGTTTCTCATTGGTGGCAATTGGCAACTATCAGCCGCCCATCGCTTGCTGATCTCTTGACGTGCCTACCCAGAGATAAAGCTCTCAGGTGCAGCGTCTACGACCATTCGGAATTACAGAGCTTCTATTTTTAATTTTTGCCGAAAACAAGTAACCAAACAAAAGTAAAATTTTGGATAAACGAGGAGGAGTTGGCTTTGACGGTCACTCGACGGGGAACAAGCAAAAATAGAGGAAGAAGCGGACTCAGTGGCTACATGGACGGTCTGAGCTGCCCGTTCCAGTCGAGAGAAACCTGCAAGAATGAAAATCGATTGCAAGAAACGCCACGCTGGCTCTCCACGTCTTCAAAAACTGAGCGACGTGCGGGAGGTGTGACAGAGCTGCTCCATTTGCCATGCTTCCGCTTTCCCCTTTTTCGCCTTTCCGCCAGCTTATATATGTCTGAGAGAACAAGTCACGACTTTTTTTCCCTTTTTCGGGCCTTGTGGAAAAGACGCTAACGGTTCACTTCAAGCCTTCCCCCTCACTCTCTCTCCCTTCCTCTTCAGGAGTCGGCTGTATAACAAACGTCGCAGCCGAAAGCCAACGTGAGGAGCGAGGAAAGGAAGCAAGAAAGACGTCACGAGTTCGCGCTTCTCTTTACCAATTGCGAGAATGGGAACACGTGACGGTCATCTGCTCTCTTGGCGCCTGTCAGTCCTCATCGCGGCGGTGCTTCTTGGCGAGTGCGAAGGATGCGCGTCCAAGGCAGCAGCGTAGGACGTACGACGAGGCTTGAACGCCTCTCATATCACACGCAGGCAAGGGGAAAGAGCAGGGAACTCTAAGAAGATATTCGTGCGCAATTTGCTGTTGAAGAGAAGAGCGAAATGACAGTGCCACACCAATTGTACCGTGCGGTGCGGACTGTTATTCTCGAAAAAGGATTATTGGCAGGTGGGTGATGAGTCGCCGGAATCAACGGATGTGCACTTTGTTCCGTTGGCACGTATACTGGGTGCCGCACTCCGGATTCCAGCAAAGCACATGCACCACTGCACACACAAACGATGGCTCTTATATGTGGGAGCGGCAGGAAGAGAAGAAAAAACTGGGAGAATGTGTTGCTTTGGTTTTGCTCGCAATCACAAGGAATATTAAACAGCATGCTCAAGCGAAATGAAACGAGAGACTACGCAGGACGTTGTGGTGCATTGCGTGTCCCCGGCAAGAGCAACGCAAACGATGCAGGAAAAAAAATAACTTCTTAGGGTAGAGGTCGTCCACTCACGCGATCACGGCGGAGGCGAAGACGAGGGCTGCGGCGATGACGGCGGTAGAAGCACTGGTAATTTAGGCCCTGCTGACGCACTTGCCGTACTTGTTGACAGTCGGGTTCGTCGCGTCGTTGTAGTACTCCAGGCGGTAGCCGGGCTCGCAGGCGACACACCAGCCAAGCGCCGGGCAGCGTGCGCAGTTGGCGGTGCGGCACGGCGTGCAGCCGCCAGCGCTGCGGTAGTAGCCCGGCCTGCAGCCGACGCAGTAGCCGAAGACGCACTTACTGCAGCCCGCGTTACACGCCGCGCTGGCGAAGGTGATCGCCACGGCAGCGAAGAGCAGCGCCACGAGGAAGAGACGGCGGGAGAGAGGCGTCATCTTGTCGAGGGTCGGTGGTGGTGGTAGAAAGGGCTGTGGTGGCGATGAGAGCGGTGCTGTAGACGCGAAGAGAGAGAGAGAGAGAGAGACGAGCGGTGGTGTACGATGTCTTAATCTATCGGCATAACATTGACGAAAATGCCAGTTTTTGTAAGAGATAGAGAAGGTGTGTTGCGTGCAATTGGTACGACAAAGAGAGGGAGAGAGGCAAGTTAGAAGTACAATGCAGAAGGAAGAGGAGAGAGAGGTAAATGTGTTGTGAGGCGCTTGTGGCCACGTTCAACTTTTAGGATAGGCAAAAGCATTCCCGCACAAAGTTAGAAAGAAGAAGTCTTCATCATTCCACATGCTGTGCGTTAAGCGGTGCGGCGATGCTGCCCGCTACTGGCAGAGATTGTTGCTTTGTCCCCACAGGAGAAGGAGCGAGAGGTTGAGCTGCCTGCAGACGTGCATGTTTATTTAGCAGGAAATGCTTTTGTTTAGTGAGGGCTGCGCTTTCAGCCTCATGAGAAATCTCAATCAACTCCGCGACGAAGCGTGAGATGAGGAGGAGCGTAAAGAAAAGAGAAAGTGAGAAAACGTCTAATTTCTTCGAGTAGCGGATCATCGTATTTAAGAAAAAAAAGGTTTTTTTTTTTTGGCAAAAGGCACACTAGTACAACGAGCCCGAATGCGCATGTTGCGCTCACGGCGACCAGTAGCTTGCAGCTTCACTGCCAAATTTCCCAGTTTTGTGAAAAAATTTTGAAGTCAGTATATGTATCGACGGACTGTCTTCAACCACATAAATTTATGAAAGAGGCGTCCTGCAGATTTCGGTGTACCGTTTGTAAGTTAAAGCCTATGAAAAGCGGCAGTCAATCTGTTGCCTGCTCTCAGTTAATCGAGCGGTCTCAGATCCCCAAAGTCATTTGATCTAGCTTGTTCGCTCTTAATCTGAAATAACTATCGATCGTTTTGCCATTGTTGTCGAGAATGAGCCATACCGGGAAAGCGGTGTTCAGTTGCAAGGACTGCCGCGCGGCCTTTTCAATCTTGTTGCGCTCTCCGTCTAAAATCTAGGCGCCGTTCAACAACATCAGTACGGTGAGGTCCATTTTAGGTGTGGAGTGGTGATAGTGTGGCAAGGGTGTGGGTTCGTGGGAAACAAGAGAAGCGAACGCGATAGCGCCGACCGGCGGCGGGATAGAGAAAAGGAGAGAGAGCTAAAGAGGCTTGGGAGCACGTACACTCATCTCTCTGCCATTTCTATCGACTTGTCATCTCCAACACACACAAGTCGAGATGCTCAAGTTTGAGAAAGAGGAGAGAAAAGAGAGAAAAGGGTTAAGGAACCGATTCGCAGCATTGAGTAGCGAGCTACATGTGCATTAGACTGTGGAAGACTCACAAAAGAAGTGTGCAGATCTTGAGATGGCCGTTGGTGGAGTCTGGCAACCGGCTTCACCGATCGCCTGTCTTTTAAATGCCAAAGGCGCAAAGCACGTGGTCCTTTACTCAGTCCTTGTAGTGTATAGGTGCACAAAGCTAACGCACAAACGCCGCATGGCATACCTAGATTTATTTATTTTTGCTTCGTTGTTTTTAGCTTCTATTTCTCAAAACATGGTGCACATCCCTAAGGCATTATAAAATCAATATATAAAAGTGGAATAGAGCACTTAGGAAAAATAAATGGCCAGCGTACACGTACCGCGCGCATACTTCTTCACAAGCAAAGACTGGTGCATGACGCAAAGCCAAAATAATAATAATAATAAATTTTAGAGAGAGAAGGGGTTCACAACAGGGAAGAGGAGACAGAAGAAAAATATGTTTACTTTTACGGCTCACAGAGGAACTCGTGCTACCCAGCAGAATCAAATCTGCTACACGCATACGTATATGCGCGTGTTGAAGGGTAAGGCGGAAAAACCTACAGAAAAAGAGAAGCGAGGTATTTGTGTCTGCGGCATCACTGAAGACACCAACACAAACACACACGTTGCTCTCTCAAATCTTTTTAAAGAGGAAATGAAGACAAGGAGAGCGTGAGCTGTAGACCAAAGGAACTAAAAAAAAAAAGAGGACGACTTGAAACGCAAAGGAGAAAGTGTGCATGTGAAGCGGTGATATTACATCACCTATGCGTGTGCGTGGCGGCATATTTGTGGGGAGCAGGACCAAGGCGAAGTCGCGAGGTCATGCAAACCCGTAACATACACACACAGACAAACACACAAACACATACACTCACCAACGAGAATGACGATGGCCAAGAGGAAGGCTAAAACAAAAGACAGGGATCGTAAACACGTCAGTAGTCAACTGCGAATTGAAGGAGAGGCGACGAGGTGCGACGCGGCGCTGCAGGTGAGCCTCGCTAAAGCTCGTCCGCGCTGCTGCTGAAATAGCAGAGAAGGAGGAGAGCTTGGCGGCGGTTCTTTATTCTTGTTCTCCTGCAGCGTTGGCCCGGCTGTCGCTCGCGTTGTTTTTAGTGCCTCGAAAGTAGACTGACCCTGTTACCTGGTGACAGCACGAATTGGGATGCTGGAGAGAGGGAGTAGGAAGAGGAAAAGTAGTAGCCAAAGTAATTGTTGGTGGAGACACTGCGAAAAGTCGTGTAAAAAAAAAAAAGAAGAGCCGTCATCGGTCTCTGGCAAAGGGTGAAATGCTTTGATGGCGAGGCGATGGAAGCGGCAGGGACAGCTTAAGCACTGTTTCCTTACGGAGCAAAAAAAAGAGGGAAAAAAGAGATGTTTGAAAAAAGTTGAGGACTAACTTCTGCGCTTCAGTCCTCGAAGTGAAAAAAAAGCAAAGAAAACAGTCAACAAGAAGTGCAGAGAGGTGAGCTGCAACGTATATAAAAGAGTAAAGCATTTTTTTTTAAGTTGAGAGAAAAGGCGGGCACACGACTTTCGCTATCGGCCCATGTTCTGGTCACTGTCACGCAGCTCGAACTCCGAATTTTTTTTAGGTTGAAAGAGATATGAGGAAACAAGAAAAGACGGGCAAAATGAAAGAAAGAAAAAAAAAGACGAGCACATCACATGGCAGCAACAACAGGAGCAAAAAGAAACGACAAGGCGAGACGGCATGGAACAGTCCCTGCGCACGGCAGCAACACGCTCCCAGGCGTCTCCGTCGTAAAGAAAACAAAAAGCCGTCCACTACCGCTTTATGTATATTTCTTTTTTCTTTTGCTTTCCTACAAGCATAGCAGTGTACCTGCCAAACTTGCTGGTCTGTGTGCATGCGTGGGTCGTGTGTCTTGTGTACTTATGATGGCGTGAGTGTAAACTCCGGCGCGCTCTCTCCTGGACGCGCAGACACCTTTCAGAGAGAGGGGAGACAGAGAGGAAGAGAGAGAAAGAAGGGAGAACGGCGTTCTTCTGCACACTTCCGGTACTCTTAAATGACACCGTAGATGGAGGCAGCTGTGCCGAACACCACCGCGATGACGCCCGTGAGCAGAAGGAAGTAGGTTGCGCTCCACTCCATCCACCCAACCTTGGCGAGCGTCCAGTTGCCCGTGTACATGATCATGAGGGCGGGGAAGATGAAGCCGATGAAGCCGCCGCAGAGCGAGCCGACGAGGCCGAGCACGACGTTGATGTTCGGCACAAACAGTCCGATGATGAGCACGACGGTGGAGATGAAGGCGCAGATGACGGCGTTCTTCCACCACGGCATGCGGTAGACATCCCACGAGAAGAAGTGGTAGATGCCATCACGCATCGGGATCTGGTGCAGGGCAAAGGCGACGCAAATCTTGATGACGATGCCGAAGTACGCGACCCAGAACTGCGGCGCCTCGCGAGGCTGGTAGCGGAGCAGGATGGAGGACGTCATGGACGCGCCAAAGCGTGCGTAGCCGAAGACGCCGGCGAGGACGTAGAGAACGCCGCAGCCGCCGGAGGCGAGAGCGGCGTTGCGCACCATGTTGCGCGGCGTCGGCCTCGCCATCTCAAAATACACCTCCATGGCGTTCATTTGAACGAGGCAGGCGAACATGACGGTGCCGAGGCCCTCGATAGCGCCGTTGCCCGTGTTGAACGGCTTCACATCCTTGCGCCAGCCGTTCTTGCTCATGAAGCTGCAGCTGTCCTCGACGATGCAGATAACGAAGAAGATCACCATGCTCACACCAATGACGGAGGCGTGGCGCAGGGCGTCGATGTGCTTCGGCAGGCAGAGGGGCAGAATGAAGACGAGCCAAAACATCGAGGTGATGAGACGGTTGCCAGGCTTGGTCCGCAGAAACGCCGGCACCGCCGGGTCGTCAAAGATGGGAGTGAGCAAGTTGCCGATCGAGATGATGTAGCTCACACCACCGCCCAGGCAGGAGAAGATGACAAAGACCGCTAGTGCGTAGTCGGAACCCTTGCCCATCAAGGCCCGCACCACCGCCTCGTAGGTCCGCACGTTTGTCTTCTGCGCACACCGCGCCAGCAGCCAGAGCGAGAAGATGGTCAGCACGTCGACGACCACCAGCACGATGAGACCGGTCGCGAGGCCCATGCTGTTGAAGGCGGCAGGCAGGCCGAGAATACCGGCACCGAGCGTCGAGCTGCCAAGGGTGAAGGAGCTGGCGATGATGCCGCCAGGGGGGACCACAGCCTCGAACCAGAGGCGGAAACGGCTGTAGTGCTTCTTGGGCTGCTGATCCTGCATCACAATCTCCTCCTCCTCGTTCATCGCATCGGCAATGACATCGTCCGCAGAGGCGCCGAAAGGCTTCTTAGGCGGTGCGAAGGGCTCCGAGTGGTGCTCGCGCGGCTCGGTCGACGACTGGCTGCCGAGCTCGTCCACCAGCTCCGAGTGCGGCTGGAACACTGACGGTTGATGAAGGCGCTCCTCAGCATCATGGGAGTGGTCGGGGTGTGGGTTCGACATGGCTGCGGCTTTGCGTGCGCGTGTTTGTGTGGGTTCGGCTGTGTTTCGAGCGTCGTAAATCACGCGTAAAGGGAAGAAAAATGGCCAAGGACAAGGAAAAGGGGAAATGAAAAAGGGAACGTGTTGGAGGGGACAGGCTTTGCGTTGTCTTTTCCTCGTTGGGCTGGCACTTAAAGGGAATAGAAGAGAGAGCTTAAGATTACTGCAGGAGGTTAAAGTGACAGAGCGAGAGAAAGCGGGGTAGAAGAGGACGGCAGAGGAAAGGAAGAAGTTAAGGAAAAAGAAAGGGAGAGAGAGAGAGCGCGTGCACTGAAAGCTCCGAGGTGGATTGGAGAGCAGAAAGAAAACAAAAGTCTCGTCGAATAGAAGTGAGACAACAAGCCGATACGTTCCACAGTACGACCAGCAAGAAGAGTGGGAAGGCTAAGAGACCGCCTTGAAACCATCATATTTTGTATCTTCAGTCGCGGACTCCTTAAAAGAGATGAAAGGAACACCACGTCTTTTTAATTTTTTTTTTGTTCTCTATCGCCTCTCGTCGAGGCAGGTCAGGGTAGGTAGACACAAAAAAGTAAAAACAAAGAGAAAAATACGAATCTATGAAAAGGGAACGAGCTGCTGGGTGAAACCGTGCCGCATCGTCGCAGGGAAACTCACGCTTCTCTTCCTCTCTACGCGTAGCCGTACAGGATGTGGCCGCGCTTGCGCAGCGCGTTCACGACGTCGGCGGCCGTCACCGTCTTCTTGCGCGCGTACTCGGTGTAGGCGGTGCTGGAGCGGACGACGTCCTCGACGTAGGCCTTCAGCACGCGGCGCACCTCCTCGTAGATCTCGCTCGAGATGCGCTTCACGCCACCGCGGCGGGCGAGGCGGCGAATGGAGCCACGAGTGATGCCGCGGATGTTGTCGCGCAGCACCTTCTTCTGGCGCTTCTGGCTGCCCTTGGCGTCGGCGGAGCGCTTACCCTTGGCCATTGTGGAGGGGTGAGGGGGGGAGGTGGGTGAGAGAGGGAACGGGGAGAGGCTGAGCGCGGTGAATCTGAGATATGAAGTGGGTGCGTTTGTTGCAAAGATCAGAGAGCGTGGAAAAACAGGCGAGAGGGAGAAAGAGAGAGAGACGTGGGAAACAAGATGAGGGCGTCATCAAAACCAAGCGGAGTATAGGCGCTGCATCCAGAGAAAAAAGAAGAGCTATTTGGTGCGTTGCATTCCTGCTCGTTTATCATAAGAGAGAGTTTAAATTGTACCGCGACATTACCAGCAGCGGATCCGCCAACAGGGAAGCAGAACAGTAAATATTCTTATGTGTATGTAGTAAAGAATGGTAAACGAAGATTTGCACACACAAGCAGGTAGCCGCTAGAGAGGCTGCGTGTGGTACGTGAGGTAATCCAGCACAGACGCGTCATCCGCGCCGTCCAGCAGAGGCGCCAAGGTGCGCTTCACCCTCGCGTGATAGTCGTTCACCCACTTCCGCTCCGTCTCCGTCAAGGCAGAAACATCGATCAGGTCGCGGCAGAGCGGTGCAAGCGTTAGGTGGGAGAAGGTGTAAAACCCGGTCGGGCTGTTCTTCGTCGGGCACTCCACGACCTCTTCAAGGTTCTCAATGCGGATGCCGTAGTGGCCTTCCTTGTAGTAGCCCGGCTCATTGGACACAATGTTGTGCAGCTCTAAATTCGCTCCAGTCGGCGCGGGCCGAGCTGCAATGGAGTGCGGACCCTCGTGCACGTTCAGAAAGGAACCAACGCCATGACCCGTGCCGTGGGCGTAGTCGAGGCCGACCCTCCACAGCGCCATGCGAGCCATTGCGTCGATGCGAGCCCCGCTTGTGCCTTTGGGAAAGACGGCGGTGTTGACGGCGATGTGCCCCTTCAACACGAGCGTGTAGTTCTCCCGCACCTCTGCGCTCTGCTCCGTGAAGCAGATGGTGCGTGTGACGTCCGTCGTGCCGTCCAGGTACTGCGCGCCGCTGTCGATCAAATAGATCTGATCCTTGCGAATGATGGCCGAGTCCGTCGCAGAGGGGTGGTAGTGGCAGACGGCTGCGTTGGCGCCGGCGGCCGAGATGGAGTCGAAGCTGAGCTGCACAAAGTGCTCGCCAGCCGCGCGGAAACTCTTCAGCTTGGTGGCCGCGTCAAACTCGTTCAGGTCCGTGACGCCCTTGTTCGCAATCGTGTCGCGCAGCCAGGCGAGGTACCGCGTCAGCGCCACTCCGTCTCGCACGTGGCACGCGCGCATGCCCTGCAGCTCTACGGGATTTTTCACTGCCTTCAGCTTCTGCGCCGGCCCGCAAGGCACGCGCACCGTCTCCACACCGGCCTCCTGCAAGATGCTGTACACAGCCTCACTCGTCTGGCGCTCATCCACCAGCGCCTTGCGTCCCGCCTGCAGCTTCCGCAGGTCGGCCTCGAACTGCTCATACGGCAAGAAGTCGATGTGGTCCTCTGTGGCGGCGCGCACCTCGTCCGTCACCTTCTCCAGATTCACGTAGAGCCACACCTTCGCCTGCGTGCTGTCCAGAATAACGTAGGAGTAGAAGACGGGGTTGTAGCTCACATCGGCGCCGCGCAGGTTTGTCAGCCACGCAATCTCGTCCAGCGCGGAGAGAACTATCACGTCGCACTTCTTCTTCGCCATTTCTTCAACCAGAGCCGCGCGCCGCTCCTGACACGTTGCACCGCAGAACTCCGCCGGTCGTGCGTACATTGTTGCCACGCTCTTCTCTGGAGGCATCAAATCCTGCACGACGTTCTCAGCCGGGCACAGTGTCACCTTCTTCTGCAGCTGCTCCCACTCAGCAACACTCACGAGCGAGGGGTGAAGACCAACTTTTGCTTTGGAGCCGAGGTGATCGACGACCCAATCAGACAGCGTCGGCGTCTCCGCAGCCCCCGCCTTCATCAGATCGAACTCGCTGTACAGCTCACTGGCGGCGGCGGACCAGTAGCGGCCGTCAGTCCACAGAAGCGCCTGCTGGGGTGTGATGAGGGCAGTGCCGGCGCTGCCGCTAAAGTTAGAGACAAAGGCACGTGCCTGCAGGTGCTTCGCGACATACTCGCTGTTGTGTGCGTCGCTGCTGGGTACGATAAGAGCATCGAGGTGGGTCCTCCGCATCTGCTCTCGCACCGCCCGCAGCACACCCGCACCCGACACCTTCATGAAACACAGCACAGGAGAGAAACAGTGGATAGAAAAAAAATCTTCTCTCACGCGCTATAATTTAAAGGAGATGATGGCAATGAGAGAGAACGGTAACGAAAAGCGAGCACAGTAGGAAGGAAGGAAGAAAAGCATCACATAAACAGAAAGAGAGATAGAGCGCAGGTCATTCTTACAGCTCTCAGTAACGCGAATCTTCGCCGAGCTCATTATCACAGCGCACACACAACCACATAACTATTGTGCGCTTTTTTTTTTTTCCGATTTTACACAGCCTTTTTATTTACTATTTCTCATTTCGAACACACCACTTAAAACAAGTAGAAAACAAAAGAGGGACGTCAACTTCTAACCATTTTTGATAGGAGAGAACGGGGAAACAATGAAAATGGTCGGAGGTGTCATTGACTCAATATTTGTGTTCAAGCAGCGCAAGCAGCTCCCTTTCGCACATTGTCAAAATCAGAGAGAGCCCAACGCAACGGCAGGCCTCCTCAACTTCTTTGCAGAGAAGAGTATGCCGGACCTGCGCTCAGTGAGCATCTGAGAGCAAAATTGTCCATGAGCCGCGCTGTGCATGCTTGATTGTTTGTGTTGTTTTACGAGCCGCTGCTTTACCTCGACATCTTTATGCTGCGAATGCAGGAGTAAAAAAAAAACACAAAATAAAAAGCATGCGTTGGTAGAGAAAGGAAAAAAAAAGTAATAGTTGTATTGATTAATGCACCTCGACAACTTACACTTGCGGAAAAAAAAAAAGTGGTTATACAAGGGAGCGTGAAACACCACCAACACGCTGAAAAAAGAAAAGTGAGAGGAAAACAAAACAAAAAAAAACATTCTGGGTTGCAGGTGACCGGCCTTTCGGAGTGCGCGACGCACGAGAGAGAAGTCGGCGCAGCCGACCCTGCTCACCGCCGCACCGCGGCGCTCTTTAGGCCCATCATTAGTGGCGCGCACATCTCTTAGATGAAGAGTTGCTTTTTTTTTTTTTTGCCTTTGCCCGCTGCAAGCATCAAAGCCATTTTATGGTTTTGATCCCATTCAATTTTTCTTTAAAAAAAAAAAAGAAAAAATATTCGTGGTGGCGGGCACTACGAACAGAGCGTAACTTCAAGTTGCTCAAACGCGCGAGTCCGCGATGAGGACAAAGAAAAAGACGATCAGCGCGATGAAGCGGACGCCGGGAATCACGCACAGCGCTGGCGACACCTTGGGCTGGTGGTCCTTCAGCACGATCGGCACAACGAAGGAGTAGACGGCCATCAGCAGGAGGAGGAGCACTGTGATGCAGCGGCCCGCAAACTTCACTGTGTCGCCGCCGTGAATGAGCACGTTGGCCGGGCGGAAGAAGAGCTCGCTGAAGTACACCAGCGTCGCGATGAAGGACAAGCAGGCCTCCGCCAGCACGAAGATGTACAAGGCAGCGTACAGCACGCGGTTCACATCCTTGCCTTTGTAGTCGTAGGCGTGCTGCCACATGATGCCGGCCGTAATAATGGAGCCGATAGACATCGCAAGGGCAATACCAGACGCCACAATCGCAGCCACACGGTAAGGCTCACGGTGAGGCTCGAGGCACTTCTCGGCGGGCTTGTGCAAGTGGCGCGTGCGTCCGTGCGTCGGCGTGCTCTCCTTGCTGCCGAAGGGTACGGTCTTGACGCTGTCTTCGGAAACGCGCAGGTCGCTCTCACGGCGCGCGGAGTCGTCGTTGCTGGCAGGAACCTTGGCGGCCATTGTCTGTCAGTTGCGGTAAGGGGGGTTTGTTTTTTGTTAAGCGGTATGGGAGAGGGAGCGTCAAGCTGTGAAGCTGCGAAGGGCGTTGAGACGACGAAAGACGGAGAAGGGAGCTGCAAAAGTGCGAAAACAACCGTGTGGCTGCCACGCCGTGAATGTGGTGAGCGCCATGAAAAGAGAAGAAAAGAGGGAGAGAAAGAGAGAGGCAGGAGCGGTAGAAAGCGAGTGTGTAGGATAGCGAAAGCATTTTCTTGTTAAAAGGTGAGAATGAACAGCGGGTGCTACACACAATGCACCTTGGCGTAACCTTCCGCACAACTTGGTGCTCTTGTAGAGGTGTAGCAGGGCACCACCCAGCATCGTAACGGCGAACCACGTCGACAAAAGCCAAGCGTTTTGAGGAGCCACTTGAAGAAAGAGTGTGGAGTGACGGCAACATCCCCTTTCTCGCTGCATCTTGTTCTCGTCTGCATCCGCATGGTGAACCAGACTCTTAGTCACTTTCTCGAATTGCCTTAAAGAAGAGCTAGATATTGATACACAGCAGAAAGAACTTAGCGGACAGGAGCCAGCGGCCGAGGTCAACGCCACGCAGTATGCACGGGAGGCGTCTCTTGCAGCGATTGAAGCACAAGGCGAAGGCGAGTTGCGGGAATGGCGAGCCTTTGATGAGGCCCAGAAATCCACCAAAGAGGCACGCTACGTTGTCGAAGATGCGCATCGTAATGCGAGCGCACGAATGGTGGTTAAAGAAAAAAAGAGAATTGAAACCAATAGCGAATACCGTTTAAAGGAAGGAAGGGGAGGAGATTAGGGCAATGGGAAAAAAAACATATTACCTTCTCCTTTCGTTTTTTCCTGCCGCAGCCTTTCACGCCCTCACTAGAAGGAACCGTCGCAAGCTGCTCTCGTGGCACTGTTGGAAGACTCTTGGAGAAGGCGGACGCCACACACGTCAGCGAGGAGGTGAAACAAGACACAACGTTTTGTTAAAAATACGGGGGAGAGAGAGAAAGCGACAGCCACCAGTGCGTGTGTGAGCTGGCCGTGGTTTGTACTTCGATCATCGTAGCTACCAATGTCAGTCTCTTCTTCAACTTGCTGCTCTTATTGTTTTTTTTTTTTGTTTTCTTTGTTGCACCGTCTCGTATCACGGAATGCGGTGTTTTGAAGTGTTAGGTTGCGCTCATTGCAGTCAGCTATTTTTACTTTTACCTTTACCTGTTTCTTATGCTCATGAGACAGAGAAGAAAAAGAAAAAATACGTGAAGAAAAAAGATGAAGAGTTGCCATCTCTGCTAAGTCATTGGACGGGTTTAGAGAGCGGTTGTTGGACACCTTTTGAGGAGACAACAACACACTTACTGGCGTGTGTCAGCCAAGAAGGAAAGACAGCGATGCGCAGAGTGTACCAGCGTCGAACAAAGAGCGTTGATGATTTTTTTTAAAAAATTAGAAAGCTAAATTTGAGAGAGAAAAAACGTGTTCATTCCTTTATCTATCTGGGTGTGTTAGCAAGCAAGTTTTTGACAATCGCATACGTACAGATAATTAAAAAGAGCACTACGCGACGATAATAAAGCTAAAACGAAAACTGGGAACGGAAGAGATGACACTCCGCGACGGAAGGGTGGCGGCTTAGTGGCAGCGCTTTTCGCGTCCACAATCAATGGAGCACGGGCGAGAGAGTCTCCACGTGGACGCTACCGCGGTGAGACGTTAAAAGTAGTTGAAGGCAAAAAAGGAGAGCCTGCAGGGTGTGGAAAAAGTGGAAGGAGAGCTGAGTCGCCACGACACGCACAACTCACGCCCGCCCTCTACAGCTTGGAGTCCACAAGCAGAATGGCGAAGAAGACGATCAGCGCAATGAAGCGGACGCCAGGAATCACGCACAGCGCCGGCGACACCTTCGGCTGGTGGTCTTTCAGCACAATCGGCACAACGAAGGAGTAGACGGCCAACAAGAACAGAATGAGCACTGTGATGCAGCGGCCCACAAACTTCGAGTTCGTGCGGTCGCGAATGAGCACGTTGGACGGGCGGAAGAAGAGCTCGCTGAAGTCGACGAGCATCGCGACGAACGACATGCAGCTCTCCACGAGCACGAAGATGTACAGTGCGGCGTACAGCACGCGGTCTGTGTCGGTGCCTTTGTAGTCGTAGGCCTTCTGCCACATGATGCCGGCTGTGATAATGGAGCCGATCGAGGTCAACAGGGCGACGCCGGTGGCGACGATGGCGGCGATGCGGTAGGGACGGTGGATTGGGTCTTCAGGGACCATCTTGTGGAGGTAGGTGATGCGAGCGTGGGAGTGCTTCTCGTGGTCCGCCTCGTGGCCGTACGGCACCGTCTTGACGCTGTCCTCAGAGACGCGCTGGTCGCCCGTCTGGTGAGCGACAAGCTCCTCATTGTTGGCAGGGACCTTGGCGGACATCGTGTGCAGCTGCTGGTCACAGAAAGAAACTGAAAGGTGTCACTGTCACAGAGAAGGACCTTTGGTGAATATCGCTTCTTTTAAGAGCTCTGTCTCGAAGTTGAAGAAGGAAAGAGTTAAAGTTGTATTCTGCAGGTATTTGGTGAAAAAATAAAAGGCGGGGGGTTAGCTAGAGAAAAAGATAGACTTTTTACTGCACGAGACGGTCGATGACGACACAAAAGCGGCAGCGCAAACAAAACAGGAGCAATCAAATAGAGAGAAAAAAAGGAAGCTGGGAATCGAAGATGGAGAAATGAGAGTCGTGATACTCGCCACAACACCACCAGACATGCAAAGGGCGAAGTCTATCGACACCACAATGCATCAACAGGGCACGTGGACCTTTTCGCACAGTTGGGAAGCCGTTCTGCGGACGACCCTCCAGCGTACACAACACTTAATATCACAGGAACAAAAAGCGCGAGGCACTCACTCTTCGGCGAAAAGAAACGGCACAACGCTCTCCCGCACACGTGCACAGCCAGCAATGCTGCCTTCACACGACACCATTGGTGTCGAAACAACACGCCTTACGCCAACACTGGCGGTTGTGCTGCCCTTTCAGTTGCTCTTCTTTTTCTCCTGTCTTTCTTCTTTCCGCCGTCTCGAGGTGAGACGGTGCTGTGGTGAAGTCGCAAACAATAGCGTATTTTGAGGAAAAAAATAAAGGAACGCGGTGCTGTTGAGGGGCACGAAAGGCGGCATCCATCATGGGAAGAAAAAACACGGAAAAATGAGCGACACTATCGTGAGTGGATGCGGAAGAGAGAAAAGAACTTGGAGAGAGAGAAAGAGCGCCACTTGCGAACCGCAATGGAGACAATTAGAAAAAAAAAAAGAGAAGAAAGCAAAGGTGAAGGGGAAGTTCGTCGCCGTCGCGTTGAGGGACAAAATGAGAGTCCAAAACTCCGAAATACCAAAATGTAGAAAGGCCGCAGCGACAACACTTCCCGCTGTTATTTTTTATCCTTTTGTCACACCGGAAAGAAAAAAAGATCAATTTTGATGTGGGCATTTCAACGACAACTTATGGAAAAAAGGAGAGAACACAGTGGAAAATGAAAAAAAAAAAATGGGCGTCTCCACGTGCACAATAACATCCATAAACCTCCTTGCAGGGTGTGCGGAAAAAGGGTGTTTACTTCTAAGCGTATCCAGAGAGATACTATTTAAAAAAAAATTAATGAGAATAAGTACTACTGGAGACAAACAAATCGCTAAAGCCGAGGCCCAGATACACACACACACACAGAGGGAGAGGCACAGACAGACAAGCACGCACACACATCAACTCACTGCTCGGCAACTGCACCACCAAAAACTCGCACGCCCGCCCTTCTACCAACCACAAAGTCCTTCATCGTCTAGCTGAGCAGAAACACGCCAGCCATCACAAACAGCGCCAGAATAATGAAGAGCTGCAGCTGCTCTTGGATGCGGCTGAGCAGAGACTCGTCCTCGCTCTTCGTGTGCACCGGCTTCACAGCCGCGTCGTGGTGCGTGCCGGTTACCTTGCGGCTCACGAACTTCTTGCGCTCGTCGAGCTTAAGGTCACCGATAAAGTACTTGGCCATCATCTTGTACGCGCTGTCGCTGTGCCCGTTATCGGTGAAGGCCTGCGTGGCATCGCCGCCAGCGTTGTACAGCAGAATGTCGCGGCCACCTGGGTGGAGGTCGAGGAATTTGGTCACGTCGTACACCTTGTTGTTGATGACGAACCACGCCCCGTCGGCGGACTTCTTCTGCGCCACCTCCTCCATCGCGATGTAGTGGCGGCGCTCGTTCTCTGGCAGCTCGCCCACCTTCAGCTCCTCCAGCTTGCGCATGGCGCCCCTGCTGTGGTGGACGGCCTCGAACTCGTCGGTGGCGTCGCGGCCGATGTTGGCCAGCAGCACATCGCGGCCGCCCGGGTGGTCGTCGTAGAACTTGGTGACATCGTACACCATGTTGTTGATGATGAACCATCCATTCTCCTTCTTGTTGTGCTCGGCCACCTCAGCCTTGGTGTAGATGGCAGACATGGTGAGAGATGCGGGCCGCTGTTGCAGGTGTGGAAGTAGGGAAAGAGAAAAAAGGGAGAAGGTTGTGGAGGTGTGGTGTGAAGAAGCACCAACAGCAACAGAAAGAAAGAATAAAAAGTAAGGGAAGCTAGGTAATGTCGGGGAACTGATAAATGAAAAGAGAGCGTAGGGGGTGAGTGGAGATGGCGTACCACTGTGTAAGGAAAAGCGGCAGGGAATCCATCAGAAAGGGGCAAACACAATCCGAAGAAGAAGGAAGAAAAAGAATAAAAAAAGAGTAACAAGAACAGAAGAAGCACAATGTGCGGGTATACTGCATTTTTGCTTGACGCCGTTATGGATGCTGGTCCCTCCACTGACACAACGTGGTAAGGCGGCACAACACGTTGTCCTCTTCGTCAAGTCAGCACGCGACCCGCTGCGTGCATCGCACAAAAGCAGCAGTTATCATCACCACGACAGCTATGCACTACAACGATGTCGAACACGGTTTAGCCAAAAAGGTGCGGCTTGCACGCATCCATCGCCAGCAGTGGCGAGTAGACTCAGAAGGATAGAGAAAATGCACCCGTTGAAGTTACTCACGACTGACAAAAAAAAAAAGTAAACCTTCCACACTGGAAGCCACCATCACACACTCGACGTCTAAATGGGTGCCGTTTCACTGAGAGACGTGGCGTGGCTTTCCAACTGCTTCGCCAGCACCGCGAACGCCTCGCGGTACACAAGCCCTCCGAAGTCGAAAGTCATACCGAAGCCGCCCCCGCTCTCCGTGCCCAGCAAAGCAAGACAGCGCTCGCCCTCGATGGCACAGTTCACGTACACCGTCACCTGTTTCTTGAAACGCTTAACCACGCCACGGACAAGGCGCTGGCTCAGACCCGTGGCAAAGACAGCCTGCACGCTCGTGTTGGTGCCGGCGGACATGTCCTGCGGCCGTGCGGCCTCGAACTCCATAAGCTGCGAGCTCGACACGGACGGCGGCGCCTCAGAGCCGCGCATGGCAAGAGCAACAGCGACGCTGCAAGAGCCGAGGCGTGGCACGTGCTGCTCCGCGGGGCACTCTGACAGGTGCAGCCAGAAGAAGCGCTCATCAAAAGATATCACCTCTAAGGTGACGTACGTGATGAGGACGGCTGCATCGGGTTGCGCGTCGCCGTCTGCAGAAGGGGCAGCGTAGTAGAAGGGAAAGCGCACCGCACACACTGAGGGTGCGGGCATGGTGAAGAGAGAGAGCTGGGACAGAGGAACCGAGTGCTCTTTGTCTGTTTATGTGTGTGCGCCGGTTTCGAGGTGCGTGTTTGAGGGAGAAAGAGGAGCCTGCGTGCGCTCAAGATATGCTAGGGTAGACAGGAGACAAAGAAGAGAAGCCCGCTGGAAGAAAGATGGACGCAGTGAGTGGAGAAAATATAAAAGGAAAGCGGCGATGATGGACGCGTCCTTTTTTTTTGTAAGGAAAGCCTGGGTACAGCAAAAGGTGGTTGATACTGATATTGCCTATCGAGTCTGACAGAGAAGACGTCCACGACGACTGTTTGTGCAAACGCGGTTAAGAACATTCACAAAAACAGCACATTCGTGTATTATTATTTTTCCTGGTTCGATAAACAGCACAAAGAGAGACGAGCAAAAAAAAAAAATGCGCTGCGCACACGACAGCAAAAGGGCAAAGGAAAATACAGAATTCGAGATACACAACGTGCCACTCCTTGCAGGAAGCAGAAAAAACTTAGAGCCTACTTCAACACAACAGCGGCAGGAGCGCATGCACAATTTTACGGGTGCTCATCCCCGCTGGACCACCCCGCCGCCGGGTCTTCGTCCTCGTCAGAGGAGTCGAAGGCCTTCTTACCCGCCGACGACGGGCTCGCCACGCTGCGGCGCTGCTGCTGCTGATTTAGCAGATCCGACACGAAGTCGGCTCCCTCGCCGAGCCCGCTGGCGCTGCCGCCCCGCCCCACACCGCCCAGCTCCGCGAAGAGGGCCCCGGTGGAGAGAATAAACGCCTCTCGCAGCAACTTGTAGTTCGCGATCTTGTCGAGCTCGTGCGTGATGTGGCGGAAGAAGAGCCGCTCCAGCCGCTTATCAATCGACAGGATGCGCCTCACGCACTCCTCATCCTTCACGAGCTCGTAGTCGCACAGTTTGCGGTAGGCGAACATCAGCACTGAGCAGAGGGCCGGTATGACGGCGTCGTAGCATGGCGGGGCGGCGGTGTACTCCAAATGGCGCTGGTTCAGAAAGAGGTACTTGATCTGCGCATCGATGTCCGGCGCTGCAGCGGCTGCAGTGGCAGCATTACCCACCGGTAGGCCCGGCGCTGCTGCGTCTGTCACACTACCATCCGAGGCCGTCTGCAGCAGGGACTTGAGGTTGGGGGAGAGGTGCTGCCGGAAGCCCTTCAAGTTGCGCTGCGCCAACGCCTTGGTTGCCGCGCCGCCCGCGTAGGCCACCTCGAGCTCCATCAGCAGCCCGTAGAAACATTCCACGAAGTCCTCGCCGCCGATTGGAATGAGAAGTATCTCCGACAGCGAGATGGCCAGCGCGGCGTAGCAGGGCAGGTAGTACCGCGTCCAGTCCGAGGCCGACCCGCTGCGCTGCTGAATGGCGGCGGGGGCGTTCGCAATGGGGATAGAGAGAACGTCATTCGATGCGGCAGCACCCGCAGCACCGCTCTCAGCGAGTGTCGTGGTGGGGTCCGCTGTGGAGCTGCTCGCGGCGGACGCCGGACCCGCTGTGCCGCCCAGCGCCGTCGCCCCTGCGCGCTCCACCGGCAACTGGATCACACCCGCTCTGCTGTACTCCGGCCGGTCCGGTGGAAGACACGCGTCGGCGACGTTGAAGTACTTTCCAATTTCCGCGAGGTTCAGCTGCACGGTGTTCATCCACAGCGCACCCTCCTCGCTGTGGAGCTCCGTCAGGTACTCGAGAAACTTCACACGCTTGTTGACAGTGAACTCCATCAGCGCCGTGCGGCCCTCCACGCCTTTGATCTTCAGCGCCTTCTTTAACATCGTGAAGGTGCTTTGTTCTCTTTCCGTATGTGCTGGTGCACAATGAGCTGTCTTCGTGAGACTTTGACACCCCGGCTGAGCTGCAGCCGACGAAATGTAACTGCGTAGATTGGTGAGAGTTTCTTTTTCCTTACTGTTAAGAGTGTGGAAGAGGGAGAGGGGAAATGAACAAAGTGCAAAAGAAGATCCAAAGAAAGCAGAGAGGTAACAGAGACGTCTACTCACTTTCTCTCTTGTTCAATATATGGATCACGGTACTACAGTGAGTCTCCAACACCGCACCACACAGCTCTTAAGGCATATTCTTTGAGTGCAAATGCACGCAGGTACGCACCAATATCTACCAGCTAAGTAAGTTTAGACTGTTATGTGCCACGAGAAGATGCAAAGAAAAAGGGAGTACACGCACAACAACTCATCGTGGCCACTCCGGCCCAGCTTCCTCCCACCGCCTCTTTACACAATTTTCTTTTTCTTTCTGCTCCGCGAACCTCTGTGAAAGACTACGCGGTGCCAACAACTGAAACGACATCGTGAAGTACAAACGCATAGGACAACGGAGGAGAGAGTTGCCAAAATAAAAAAAAAGACTTCTTCAGAAATAGTGAAGCACAGCACGATGCAGAGAGAAAGCAAAGAAAAGTAAAAATCGGTGGAAATAAAGAATCTGAAGTAGTTTTGCTTCAGCCAACTTGCAAAACGCATCGTTGAAAGGCAGAGATGCAAAGAGTGCGTTGCTCTTTACTTTGTTACGAGTGCACGAGCAGCACTGCGCACACGGCCTGCTCACCACAGCATTTGCCGTAGAGAGAGAGAGATAGAAAAACAGAGCAAAAACAGAAATGGGAAAATAAAAAGAACGATCGAGGAAGCGCGAAGCGGGAAAATAAAGCACAAAATACAGTTCGTGAGATGGAAAATAAAAACTGAGAATACAAGCACACACCTGGCACGGATTCAATGGAGGCGCAACATATAGAAAAAAAAAGAAAGAAAACACGGCAATCGTCACTGCCACCCACGCGTATCAATTAGCGATGACGGACCTGCACTGCTATAATTTATGCGTCAAAAACAAATTCTAAAACAAAAAAAATGTTCAGCGCTGCTCACAAACACGCAAACATAAAAATAAAAGAATTTAGAGAGAATTATTTCCTATATTAAAGAAGTGCAAAGCTACCGGGTCTTCTTAGACGTAGAAATACTGCATGTACAGCAGCCCCTCCACCGTCAGCCGCTCCTCAGGTCGCACACGCAAACACGCGTCGATCACATGCTGCGCCTCCGCGGAGGTAAAGAGCGAAGGGTCGATGCGGGCAACGATGTCACCACGGATGACGCCTTGCAGAAAGGCAGAGGTGGTGAGCACCGGCGTGGACGACACCTGCGCCGCTGCTGGCGTGAAGGACGCGATGTCGAGGGGCGATGAGGGAGGGGAGCAGACCGCCGCCACACTGCTGGGCTCCTCCGTCGCTCTGCCTGGCGCCGCGCCGGGAGTGAAGTAGTGCTGCAACTCCACTGGCGACACGGCAGCAGCAGCAGCAGGCGCAGCTGCATGGTGAAGGCGGTGGTGCACAGGCAGCGCCGCAGCCTGTTGCAGCTGTGAGGGACGGCGCACCGTCGCGTTGATGCTCGCCTGCTGCGCCTGCCCACACGGGTACACGAGTCCGCCGCTGCTGCGCCACACCCACGGCAGCTGCCCGGTCAGCACCTCGTAGAAGGACACGCCGAAGGACCACACATCACTCTTCGCAGTGGGCGGGTCACCACGCGCCACCTCGGGGCTCATGTAGAGCGGCGTCCCCCGCAGCGCGTAGACATCCCCGGCAGGTCCGAGGCGGGCACCCGTCTTGGTGACGCTCGAGCCGAAGTCGCTGATGCGACACCCGCCATCGGTGGCGAGCAACATGTTCTGTGGCTTCACATCGGCGTGCACGATACCGTTGCGGTGCAAGTAATCGAGCCCGCGCAGCACGTCGGCAGCGTAACGCCGCGCAAGGGGGTAGGCGATGCCGTGGGGGAAGTAGTGCAGCGTGTCGTGCAGCGAACCACCAGCGAGTAGCTCCATCACAATAAACAGATACGTGCCCACGTGAGCCCAGGCTGTGCAGTTGACGATGTACTCGCTCGAGAGCTGGCAGGACGTGTTCACCTCGGCCACCACATCCGACACGCGCATGTCGCGCCGGGCCAGCTGGATGCACTTCACAGCCATAATCACCCCATCAGAGGAGAACGCCTTGTAGACCTCCGAGGAGGCACCGCGACCAATGCACTCCGGCACCAGCGTCCAGCAGTCGCCACGGGAGTCGCGGAAGGCGCGGGGCGTCGGCTCACCGCTCAGGAAAAAGTCAGCCACGCTGCTGTCGATTGTGCTGCGGTCCATCGAGGTGCACGCAACTCCTCCGCCACCGCCGCCGCCGCTCTCAACAGGCGAGGGGGACAGCAGCGAGAGGCTCGGGCGGCGCTCGCGGGTGGCGTGATGCGGGGCGGTGGCCAACGCCGTCAGCGAGGCCCGCGGCTCCAGCAGCTGCTCCGTCGCAGAGAGGAAGCGCACGCGCGGCACTGCCGGCTCAAGTTCGTGGATCAGGAGAGGCCTGTAGGCTTGGCTCTGCAACAGCGGCGTTGCGGTGAAGCCGAGCGTCTCGAAGGGGGGCAGCTCAAAGCGGCAGTAGCGGGGGCGGCGCGGCGAGACACTCAGGATTGTCCGCAGGGCATTCACGAAGGCGTCACGCAGGACGGGGTCGATCACCGCCAGCCCGCTGAGCCGCGCCATCGCCACGTCGTACAGGCCGTTCACCGCCGCCCTGAAGACCTCGTTGCTGGCGGCGATGAGAGCACCGCTCCCCGGTGGCAGCGAGTGCTTCGGGAAGAGGCGGAAGAGCACCGTCGAGCTGCGCTGCAGGCCGAACCCGCCGCGTGGGATGATGTTGTCGAAGGGCAGAAAGTAATAGTTGCGGGTGTGGCGGGAGAGCGTGACGCTGTCCGTCGTGATGATGCGGCCAACCGCCAAGGCGTGGAGACGGGCCCGCATGATGAAGTCAACGCGGTCGCCAGCGATGACGCGGGCGTAGCGCTCGTGTGCGCCGCAGGTGCCAACGTAAATGTTGCCGGTGTCAAGCAGCAGCGACACGCGTTTCTTCTGCGATGGTGAGAAGGCGTCGAAGAGATGCACGGCGCACTTCAGTGCGTGTTTGGTGTGGAGGGCGTCCTCGCGGTGCGCTCCGAAGGCGGCCACGAGCACCTCCGGCCGGAACACCTCCACCGTTCCCCCGTGGGCGAGAATGACACTGATGGCGACCTCCATGAACTGCTGCACCTCCGCCGCGGCCATCTCCAAGTTCGACACGGCGTAGTGGTAGCTGACCGTCAACGTGCTGCAATTTACCATGCGGAAGGCGGTTGCACAGGTGGGGACGGGAAGGTCGAGACGAGTCGCACACCCCTCCACCCCGGTAGACAACGGCGACGTGGAGGAGCGGGTCAGCTGCGCCGAGAGGAGCAGCGGAGGCAGCAGCAGCGGCCGCTCCTCACCGCACACGGACCACCGCGGCGGCGGCGCCACCACCGCAGGGGCGGAGGACGCGGCTGGCAGAGAAGGAGAGCCTCCGGCGCCGCAGGAGGGACAGGGAAGAGCGGCATCCAGTGGGCACGACGTCGCGTGCAGGCATGACTGCGGAGTGCGAGGCGGCGCACATCTGCCACAACTCGTGCCGCTGCGGAGGGCAGTGCTGCGGCACTGCGAGGCCGGCTCCGGGCCGCCGATGTGCGGCAGCTGCTCGTTGCTCTCCCACGAGGAGTGGGACAACTCCGCGAGTTCCACCGTTGGCGTGTCCGCCGCAGCAGAGGCGTCCTTTTCGAGCACGAAGAGGCCCTGCGGTGCGAAGGCCTTCAGCTCGCACAGCGCGACACGAAGGCGGCGGTACGTCTGATAGAGGTCGTGCACCTCCTTGACTAGCACGCGGCTGCCTGGCGGTGATGCCGGTGCTGCTCGTCCCGCCCTCTCCCCTCCCTCCTCCGTCTCGTCGCTGTCCATGATGCCCATCGTGGTGCGGTGCATCGAGAGGCACACCTCCTGCAGCGGCCGCGTCACCGTGCACCACATAAAAAACGTCACAACCAGCACAACAAGTACGAGAATTGTGGTGAGCAGCGCGCTTGTGACGTTGTCAGAGCGCGACGTGGTGAGAAAGAAGGCGTTCGGGGTCGTCTCTCGATAGGCGATCAGCACGCCGTTGCTACGCCGCATTAAGCCGCTCGTCACGACGTTCTCCGACTTCACCTCAGACAAAATCCACTGCGGCGCTGCGGGGCCAGCGAGGCGATTTGCCCGCGCTAAGATCCCATCCAAGGCTTCTACATCCTGGTCCGAAGCCCTGGTGCAGCTGGCGTTCTGCACCTCATCCAGCACCAGGAGCGACTGCACCGACACGGTGGACTGCGAGGAGATGCCCTTCGACATGAAGGGAAGGCGATAGCGCAAGTCCACGACGGCCATCACGGCATGTTTGCAGTAGCCATGGCGCACAGGCAGCGCTTCATCAATAGGAAAGGGCCTTCGCTGGCCGGACTCGACGTACGTGATGCAGTGGTAGTAGGCCATGATGTACTCGATGAACCCGTTTCCGCACGGTGTGGCCTCCTTGCGCAGTGTGAAGCGCGCCACTTGCGGCGTCCAAACCCCCTCGTCGGCGGTAAACTGCGGCTGACGGAGCATCCGGTCGTGTAGGTCGTAGTACTGCGACGGCTCCGGATCTGTGTAGACGGCTTGGTAGTCGAGGCGTGACCCGGGGAAGGTGCTGGACACGTAGGAGGTGGTGTTGCCGTTGGAGCGGTAGCACAGCGTGCCGTAGCGGTAGCAGCCCGCCGTAATGAAACGGCCCTCCTCGCCGTCCCACCACACTTCCTCCTGCGCTAGAATCGAGAGGATGGAGTTGGACGGCCGCAGCATCTGGAAGGCGCCATCGACGTGTAGCAGCGACTCGTTGGTGGGGAATTTCGACGCCAGTCTTGCGGTCTGCGCCAGCGCAAAAGCGATGCGAGACACACTCATCTCCACACTCTTGAGTGCCGTCGACGTCGACACGATGTACCGCGACATGGTCAGTGCGGACATCTGCATCGCGTTCTCCATCACGCACGTCCGCATCCGCACGCTGAAGACGACGCAGCTACAGATGAGCGCAGCGCACAGGAGGGCGGCGTACCCGACCAGCATCGTCGACATGCGGAACGCCATTTTCCTACTCTCTTGTTTTTTTTTATTCTGTTCGCAATATAAAGCACCTGGAATCTGAGAAGCAAAAAGGGGAGAAAGTGATAAAATATACTTTTTCTTCAGTTTTTTAATTGTGCCGGTAACGGCACTGTAGACACCGTGAGAAACGCGAGGGAAATATAAAAATAAAAAGACGATGCGTGGACGCAGCCAAGAATTGAGTAGTTAGAGGAGAGAGATAGAGAGAGTACAACGTCGCTCGAACACACAACGAAAACAAAAAAAAAAGCGATCCGCACGATTGAGAGAAGACGAGGAGGGCGTGTCAGCTCTGACGCCTTCTCAAACCAAAGGAATGACAAGGGAGCGTGAAAAATTAAAAAAAGATTGGAGCGTAAAGATACGAAGAAAAAAAGATGGAGTTCGTTCGCAAAGTTAATGACTTCAAGTACGTCTTTCTCTCTAAAAAAAAAATTGCTAGTAGCGCTAAGAACGGCAACGTCTGCGGTGACGGCCGCTGCTGATCACTGCGCAGGAAAAAACAGTAATAAGATTGCTTGTGTAAAGGTGAGTTTAACTAGCGAGCTAACAGGAAATATTGTGTGGGAGTGTGTATGTGCGGGAAGAGAGATCTCTCGGACGCCAACGACGGCGAGCTAGAGAGCGCTGTCAGCAAACAAATAAAACGCTCGATTGGTTTTTTTTTATGTTTAAATCAAATCAAAAGAGTGCGGCGTGGTACAGCCTTCCGATACGATGCAGACAGCTGCAAGTAAAAAAGGTGCAATAATAATAAGAGGACAATTAGCAAAAAAAGTAGCCTCCCGTCGTGGGAAGCCTCGAGATAAAAGAACCGAAAAATGACAGAGAGGAGAGCAGAAATCGGGATAAAAAAAGAACACAGTCAGGGAAATCACCAAAATAAAAAAAAACTGTACTTTAGAAAAGAGAGTAGGATGCTTTAAGTATATGTCCCTGCACACGGGCAGGAGAGAGAGAGGGGGAGAAAGAGGGAGAAAGGAAAAGACAACTTCTAGAATTTGGATCGCCGTATCGGATACTGAAGTCAAGCACAGAGAGAAATATTTTTAACATAAAAAACAAGAGGGAGAGAGAGAAAAGCACACGCGCGTTGGAATCCGTGTTTGTGTGGGCTTCCTGCGCTCGAGTCGAGCAAAAAAGAGGGTGCTGCCCGAAAAAAAAAACCTAAGTGGAACTATTCTGTCTTCTCAGCTGACGCGGCAAACGTACACGGACAAAACAGAAAAAAATAATTCGGAAGGGAAAAATGAACAGAAAAATCGTAACGAAGAACGGGGAAGAAGGTATTTAGCTTAGCACACAGTTTCGCCATTCACCAACGATACTGCACTACACAAAAATGTTACGAATAGCAAAAACAGTCAACAAAGTACATTCAAGCAAGCCCAGCTTTTGCGCACGTTGAGAAAAGAGAATAGAAGACAAGAAGACTGTTTATCGCTTCCAAAGCTCACTTCGCCCACTCCGCTTTGGCAACCGGAGAAAACTAGAAAGCCGATACAGGACGAAGTCTCTGAGAGCGGAGTGCGCTGCCGCCGCCACAACGCCTCTCTTAACTAAAGAGCCGATTGAAAAGCTGATACCCCGAATGCGCCTTTGTCAGGCGGCAAAACAAAACAAAAAGTGAAAGAGAGAGAGAGAGAGAGCGATCGTTGAAAAAAGAATACAAAAAAGGCAGAAGACCAGAAGAGAGAGAGAAAAAAAAGGTTTAACGCACAAGACAGACGATGAAGGAGAGAGACGAATTTTTTTTTAGGTAGAAAAATAAAAGTTTTTTTTGTTAATAAGAAGGAGTTAAGGAACACAACGAAATCAGAGAAGAGTGCACTAAAAAAGCACCTAATAAGTGAAAGAAACGTTCGATCGGGATGCCGTTGCACAGGACAAAACGCAACAAAAACCGTAGAAACAAAAGATAAGAAAAAGCGAACTTTGCTGATAGTAAAAAAAAATGTCGAGTGATGGAAGAAAGCGTGCGATGCCGAGGCAAAATAGGACTGTGCCACCACCGAAGTCTCTCCGCTTTGCTGGAGATGACTTTCCCTTTCCTTTCCTTCCTCTTGCTCACAACACGAAGGTGCGGAGAAGAAGAAGCGGATATAGAAGAGATCAAATTGAAAGCACCGCCACAGCAGCTTTTTAGAGTAGCAACGCCTACTCTCACACGTGCACAGAAAGCGGAGCGAGGTGCAGCAGCCGCCTATGTCTTCCTCTCGTCGACGCAGTAGCAACGCTTCTGCACCAACACCACTAAAAAAGGTGGAGACAACAGATAGAGAGAGAGAGAGAGCGAAATGAAGGCGAGTGCAGCGACAGACACGGTATACAGCACTGGAAAGAACGTAAAGAGAAAACCCAATACGCGTCGTGATTTTACGGAGGCAACCCCTTCTCTCTCCGTGTGGATGCAGAAAGCAGAGAGAATAATAATAAGTCAGGCGTGGAAACACCTGCAGGCCACCTCAGTGGGGTGCAACGGGACTAACGAACGAAAAGGGAGAAGAAAAAAACAAAAAAAAAAATAGACGTCACGCACAACAACAACAACAACAAAAACGAATGGTTACAAAAGAAATAGAAAAAGACAGAACACTGAAAGTGAGAGTGTAGGCGATAGACAACACTGGAGAGGCGCCGGAGCGGGAAGCTGTGCCCGCAAATAAGAACAGAAAACAGAGAAACAAGAAAGGGAATAAAGCGCCGAAGAAAAGAGGGAAAAGAGAGAGTTTTGGGTGGAAGTCGCGAGCCGCGATGCGCACAGGAAGGCACGGTGGTATGCGACGAGTGAGCCACAGATAAAAATAAAAAAAAGAGAGGTTGGGGGAAAAAAAAAAGCAACACGAGAGAGGACAATAATGAAAGAAAACCAACAAAAAAAGACAAACGTGCGCGCCTTAGAAAAACGCGTTGGTGTGCACCTTTTAGCGATGTGGCAGGTAAGTAGCGGGCAAAGGGTGACGTGTTGCAATTAGCAAAGAAATGAAAAGGGAAAGAGAGAAGAAGGTGGAGGGGCCGAGCGAGATGTGGTGAGCTCAAAGCACAATCGTAAAGCAGGGACCGCCATAGCAGACATCCGACAACGCTTAAAGGTCCAGAGAGAGAGGGAGAAACGGCGTCAGGAACGGCTAAGCGCTGCGCCTCAACACAACCATATGATGGTGTGTAAGCTACCTCTCAGCAACCCTTCCTCCGTCAACGAGGGGCTGTCATACCCAGCGCACACCGAAGGAAAAGCACAGCACCGACGTGTAGCATTTAGTGGCCACAGCTTCGAGAAGCGGGCGGGCGTGTGGTTGGGGCTGAGAAAACAAACGCATTGTTTCTTTACAGTGGGGCGATGCAGAAAGCTCAGCAGACGCACAAGGCCTTCTGCTCATGCACCACTGCCACGCCTTTGCGCACACTGTCTTGCGGCTTGTTAATTAGATCTTTATTCTCTTTACTTATGTCAAAACATTGGAGCTAGCCGTCTGCGAATCCAGAGAACAGAAAATAAACACCCCGTAGAGGTGATCAAACTATACATGAGTTCCATCCATACCAAGTCATAAAAATCACAAAAGAAGCAAAAAGAAAGAAGAAACGGACGCGTCGACAGTGACACAGACACACGGCAGCCGCTGCCACGACGACTCGTTTCCACAACAACGCAAGCCGCACTACGCCGCAGGGTGTTGGTGAAGTGCAAAAAAGCAGCAAAAAACAAAAGAGAGAAAGGAAAGCGGGTTCGTCACTCGCCACTTGGCAACAAGAGCATTAAACGAAACCAAGTCAGGAGCACAGAAAAAAAAATACAGTTAGTAACAACGACAAGAAAACAGAGGAGAAAACAAAAAAGTCATGTATATTACAGGAACAGAAATTCAAGAAAAAAGAAGCGTTGAAAAGCATAATAATGGTGAAAAAAGGACGTGGTGCGGAATATAATATGCATACGTCCACGGCAGCGAGCGCATCGAGGAGTCTCGCCTCGATGTCTGCAAAAACAAAAGAGAGAAGAGGGACAACAGAAGAAATCCAAAACAAAATGAATAAATAAAATAGAAATAAACGTTTTTTCAGAGAGCCGTCTTGCATCTTGAGAGCACTAAAGCAACGATTGTGCTAGAACAACGTGCAGAACACACACTAATAAATAAATAAAAACGACATTCGAAAGAAGAACAAAAGAACAGGAGGTGAAAGCAAAATGACACTCGAAGGACAAGGACAGTAGTATGACACGCACACAGCAAAACAAAAAAAAACGAAATAGAGATAGACGTGGAAGCAACATTGGACCGCGTTTAGACGGCTCTCTGCTGTGTTGAGCAATGAGCAGCGGCAGCTGGATAGCTGACGTTTCCCGTGTATCGTTAATTGTTTAACTACTCTTACTCCCACATGTTTCATTGATGTAGGATGAATAGAAGTGTGTGTGGGTGTGTGTGTGTTGTGGGCAGGTGAAAGGATAATGGACAGGAGCAGCTTCGGAGAGCACTGAGCGCCTAATTTATCAGCTGCGCTAACGCATTTCCCTTTCTTCCACGCTCTTCCTTGAGCCGAAACCTTTTTCCTTTCCCTTTCCTAATAGGAGAAGAAGAAGGAGTGGTCAACGATCTCCCACGACACTGGTCGCCGCAGCGGGGACTCCTGCAGGCACGCCTCCACGAGGTTAAAGGCCTCCATTGAAGGGAAGTCGTCGCGGCTCAGCCGCACCCGCACTGAGCCGTTGGCGATGCCCTGGACGAAGCGCACATCGGACAGCCCCTGCACCGGCACCCAGTCTTCACCGAGCGCGACGGCCGGCGGCGACGGGGCGGGGGACATCGGCGCCGCTACGACGGAGCTGGTATTGATGCTGTGGTTGAACTGATTCGTCTGCTGGCTCGCGCGGTTGCTGGGAGTTAAGCTTGCGGCGCCGTTTCTGGTGCTCGGCACCTCACTAACAGCGTGCAGCGCAAGATCCGGCTTCGTCGTGAGGCTTTCCACGTGCATGGGGCTCTCCAAGCCTCTCCCACCCACCGGCGTTGTGGGGTCGCTGGCCAACGTCAGGAATGAAGCACCCGGCGCAGAGGGGAGCCCGTTGTTTTTCTTCATGACCCACGGCTGCCGCCCGGTGAGAATCTCAAAGACGGTGATGCCGAAGGACCACATGTCGCTCTTCGTGCTGGGCGGGTCGCCACGGGCCACCTCCGGACTCATGTAAGCCGGCGTGCCCCGCAGGTGAAAGACGTCACCGCCGGAGGAGCGAGCATTCGCTTTGGTGACGCTCGAGCCGAAGTCGCTGAGCCGGCAGCCGCCATCAGCAGCGAGAAGGATGTTCTGCGGCTTGAAGTCGGCGTGCACGACTCCGTTGCGGTGCAGATAGGCGAGTCCGCGCAGCGCGTCCGAGGCGTAGCGTCGCGCCACGGGCAGCGTCATGCCGGTCGGAAACGCCGACAGGGCACTGTGAAGGCTGCCGCCCGACATGTAGTCCATGATGATGATCATGTAGTTTCCTACGTGTGCCCAGCCAATGTGGTTCACGATGAAGTCGCTGAAGAGCTTGCACGCCGTGTTTACCTCCATCACGACGTCGGCCAGCTGCACATTCGTCGCCGCTAAATGAATGCACTTGAGCGCCATGAGTGCCCCGCTCTCGGAGAGCGCCTTGTAGACCTCCGCGAAGGCTCCGCTGCCGATCATGGCGGGGAAGCGGTGCCACCGCTCGCCCTTGTGGTCCGAGAAGACGAGCGGCAGCCCCTCCTCGCTCACGTCCGACCGCCCGGTGTCTTCGGCCCGCGAGATGCTCAAACCCCCGCTGCGGTTGTGCTGCGTCTGCACGCGGCTGCACGACCCGTTGGGCGGCGTCTGGTCGGTGCCTGACGGGACAACGTCGTCTGCCATCGCGAAACTGCGCACCGCAGTGCCGCTGTCGTGGCTAAAGGCGCGGCTGCGGCGGCGCTGCGTCGGTGACACGGCCGTCTGTCTCCCGCCCACCTTGGCCTCCACATTGATGTCGTACGAGCCCACTCGCCCGCTGACGTTGGGATTGCCACCGTTTGCGTCGTCGCCGAAGAGACGCGATTGGCTCTGGCCCACCACTGTGCCGTTGGCTGCCGTGGCGGAGCTGCTCGTGCCGCCAAAGCCGAAGTTGATCGAAATTTGACCCTCGTCCTCCACCTCGAGGTCGTTGAGGCGGAGACGCTCGTGCTGGTAGCGGGCGACCTGCTCCTTGATGGTGACGCCGAGCGGCTCGAAGCCCGGCAGCTGGAAGCGGCAGTAGCGTGGGCGGGGAGGGTTCATAGCCATGAGGTACTTGTAGGTGGTCACGCAGTGGGCGGCCAGCTCGGGGTCCAGCTGGTTGCCGCGGCTCATGATGTCCATTGCCTCCCGGTAGTTGCCGCTGCTCGCCAACGTGTACGCCCGCCGGAAGGCGCTGACGCCGTCGCGGAACTCCTTCTTGTTCCGCTTCGCCGGGTTCAGCACGAGGTAGATCTGCGACCCGTGCGAGCGGTCCCGCAGCGTCACCACGTAGTCAAAAGGGACAACAAAATCGTTGGGCAGCGTGAGGGCAACGCGGTCGGTGACGAGCAGGCGGCCCTGTCCGAGGTCGTAGCGCAGAAGCTCGAAGGCGTCGTCGAAGCGGTCGCCGAAGAGCACGGGCGAGACACGACCGCTGGCGCCGCACGTCCCGCAGTAGAAGGCACCGGTGTCCACCACGATGCGGGTGCGCGCGCGCTGCGCCACGGTGAGTTTTCTGGTGAGTGTGATGGCAGCCGCGGTGGCGCGTTGCGTGTGCATCGACATGGTGGCGTGGGCACCGAAGGAGGCAATGATGAGGTCGGGCCGGAAGATCTCAATGATGCCGCCGCAGCGCAACACAACGCGGATGAGAATGTTCATGAGCTGGCTGACGTCCTCGCCGAGGCTGTGGGCGTCGATGTTCTTGTAGAAGAAGCGAATGCACAGCAGCGTGCAGCTGACGTTGCGGAACTTGTTAATGTCGCCGTTGTAGACGGAGCGGTTGAGCCGCAGCGAGCCGCCATCGCCGCGCGACGACTCCGCGTTCAGCGTGCTGTGCCCGTTGCGTGTCTTCGTGTGGCGGTCCGCCGGGTACTCGTCAACGCCGGGTAGCTGCACCCGCCCCGATCGCTGGCCGCCCGCACCAGCAGATGGGGTGAAGGGGGGAGTGGCCTCATCGCCGACGGGGGCGACGGCGGGCGACATCATCGAGCTGCCTTTGCGCTGCAACGCTGTGTTGCGCGCCATGGCCTCGTCCACCGTGCTCACCGGCACAACAGACACGACGCCGGACTGCCCGATAAAGGCGCCGTGGGCGGTGCTGCGGCGGCGCTGATTCGGCAGCGGAGAGTCATCTGCGCTGTTGCCGTCGCCCTCGCGGGTCTGCGTGAACACGGCCGACGGTGCCCGCACAGACGGCGTTTGCATCGACCGGCGTCGCAGGTGCTCGCTGAGCTGCACGCTCGGGTCGGCGGAGGAGGTGGCATCGGGGGTGCTGTAGCCGCCCGCCCGCCCCGCGAGCTGCATCTCAACGTCGTCATCACTCTCCTCGTCATCTTCGTCGTCGATGCCGTGGGCGAAGGAGATCGCGTTCGGGTCGCCGCTCTTGAACCGGCCACCCCCCATCAGCTCAGAGAGAAGAGAGGTGGAATCCAGACCCTCGTCGGGACCGACCAGCAAACCCTGCGGCATGAAGGCCTTCAGGTCCTTTAGCGCCTGCCGCAGATCCAGGTAGGAGGCGCAGAGCTGCTGCACTTCAGAGAAGATTGTGTATCGTGTGATGGGAGCCATGCGCCGCTCATAGTTCAGGTTCGACGCGTTCTTCATGCTGGCGCAGATGTAGCTGATGGGCACCACAATCGACATGGCAATCACGACTGTCAGGAAGACAATGACCACGATCATCACCACCGAGATCGCGATGGCCACGTTGCGGCTCTTCTCGATGGCGGCGTAGAAGAAGGAGTGTGGTGTACGGTCCGCAATCACAAAGGCCACGCCGTTCGCCTGCGAGTAGCCAAGCACCGTATACACGTACGGGTGCCCAATATCGAGGTGGGTGGTGCAGTCGCTGTAAAACTCCGCCGTGCAGGAGGCGAGGAACTTGTCGATGGCCTTCTGTGTCGCGTCATCAGGATTGCAGATGCCGTTCACGTTGTCTACCGTTTTGGTCGAGGTGAGGGAGATGATAGAAGCTTCGATGTACGCGTTTTGGATTTTGGCGGACGCCTCGGACGCTTCAACGGTGACGCCGACGAGCTTGCTGCACGCCTCAGCACCCGTTGACCCGCTCGGGGTGTAGTACTCCGTGCAGTAGAAGTAGTCGATCGTCTTCGCCACCTCAACGCCTTCGCAGATGTGCGTCGTGATGCTCTGCGCGTTGTCGATGTACAGGTAGCCCCACCAGTCAGCCTTGTCATCGGTTTGGTACTGCATGGAGTCCATGTAGCGCGGGTACATCGGAGGCGTGCCAGCCACGGTGTGCACAGACGACGGGTCCACGGGGTTCGTGAGTGCGTCGCGCGTGTACGCGACAAACTGCGTTGTGTTCGTTGATGCGTCGTACAAGGAGCACAGCTCCGTCTGGCGGTTGCAGCCCGTCATGTACCACAGGTTCGTGGTCGTGTCGAGCCACATGCTGAAGGTGCTGAGAAAGGTGCTGTTTGCCTCCATCTCCGGTACGGTCATGATGTCCCACGACGCGATGTAATCGTTGATATCCTGTCCGGTTGTCCCGAGAGGCGGCACGGCGTTCAGGCGGGTGAGCAAGACGGAGATGTGGAAGGCAACCATCTCGTAGCTGGTGATTTGGTCTACTGTTGCCTGCTTCAGCCCGGAGACGGAGGCCTTGGCGAGGCGCAGCACCTGCCCATCCGTGGACTTCTCCCCCAGCACGGAGAAGACGACGGTGATGGTGACGAGGGTCGCGGCGACCAGCACGCCGTACACGACCAACACAATCACCAAGCGCACAGAAAACATTGTCGACGGAGAGGCGGGGGAAGAAAAGAGATAAAGAGGGATTAAAGAAAAAAGGGTTTGTATATGTGGGACCAAGAAGCTAAAGGGATAAGTGAGGCCAGGGGATCGGTGGCAGAGGCGGAGATGCAGGGAAACGGAGAAAAATACTGAAGATAGAGGAGACGAGATATTGCGGCACTGTTTTACCGAAAAATGTTTCTTTACATCCGAAGCAATTTACAATAGAAAAAAAAAAAGAGAAATATATATTTACTTTTTTTTTTGGAAAAGAGAGGAGGAAGAAAGAGCTGATGTTGTGACAAGAGGTGGTCTCACACGCAAAGAGACGCAGACGGAAATAGCGAGAAAACAAAACGGAGAAAGAGAAAAGCAAATCACACAAACACGCCGGGATTAAACCCGAAAGATAATAATAATAGACAAAGTGAGAAAGGAAATCGTTCCGGCACTGATGTAGAATGACCGGAGATGAACGAAGAAAACACACAGGAAAAGAAGCAAGGAAAAATACCACACAAGAAAATAAAAGCAAGAAAGGAAAATGTGGCACGCACACACACACAGACACACGTGTAGATCACACAACCAAGAAAGGAAAAGAAAACGAGCCTTGCGGTTTTACAGCCCTTTCAGTGCGGGAACACTGATTGTTTTTTTTTAATTTCTTTCTTTCCTTTGATGGTTTGATTGACCGCCTTCCTCGACTTCTAATTGTGAAGGTTGTTTCGGGAAAGGCGCAGAAGGTCAACGTGGGAGTGTCGGTGGTAGTTGTGGTAGGGGTGCGAAGAAAGAGAGAGGGATTAGTGTTGAGAGTGGAAGAAAAAGGTAGATTTGATAGTCTTGATAAAGCAGCGCCACAACAGTGACCAGCAGATGGAAATAGACTCCTCACCTACTTTCGTTCAAAGCTGCCACGGAAGAGGGAGACAAGCAAAGCTATGAAGCGTTTTCAGCCTCACTGAGAAAGGGTGAGAAAAAAAAAAGGAAGCAGTTCTCTTCGCTGCATGCCTTGTCGCTATCTGTTCGTGCAGTGCTCTTTTCATTGAAGCCGCATGCTATTGGAATAGGAAGCTTGCATGCGGCGATATGAACAAATAATGAAAGATACGATTCTATTTAATTGCAGTGTCTGTGACGGCAGAAACGATGCCGATTTAAATTAGATATATCAAGTGCTATTCCAGCTAAAGAAATGCCCAGCCTGAAAATGCCACAAATGCCCCTTTTCAGCTCTTCTCCTCACTGCACTGTGAAGGCGAGCGATGCGGGTCCGCGCACCAGCAGGTCCTCCACACCATCGCAATACACCGCCTCCTTCGTTTCCGCAGCAGCCGGTGCATTCGCTTCCCCTTCCTCTCCTCTCTCATAGCTCCCGGCTTCACTCACGATGGTGCCAAAGCCCTCCGCCTCCTCTCCCGCAGGCGCAGAAGCCGCAGCCACCGTTGGCCGTCCGAGCGCCGCCGCCACCGCCCGGCGAAAGAGAGAGTGGGAGGGCCGCATGCAGCCGTCCTCCTCTGCGTCCAGCCACCGCTGCAGCCAGTAGGCCGCCACCGCGGACTTCTGCACCGGCGCGCCGCCACCCGCGTTCCACGTGTGGGAGGGGCAGCCGAAGACTGGAGGGACGGAACGTCCGAGAGCTTCAGCGAGGGAGATGCAAGACGACGCGGAGGGCTGCAGCCACCACGTCACCTCTTCAAGAGGCGTTAACACTCGCACAGACGCCGCCGCGGAGCCGTCACCTCTCAACGGGCAGACACCGCGGCGCTGCAGTGCCTCCTGCAAGGTCTGCGGCCGGTCCTCCGCCTTCTCGGCCGCTGACCACGCAGTGGCAGCCGTGGAGCTGCGGTACAACTCGTCCATCCACACATAATCCTGGTAGCGCAAGCAGATTGCCTTCACCTCCTTCGCAGCGGGGCTTAACGACGGGTGGGAGAGCCAATCAAGAAAGGCGTCGACAAGGATGCACTGCTCACGCAGAGGCCACTCCATTTTCAGCTGCCGCCACTGCAGCGAAAGTGGCACCACCAGCAGCAACGAGTGCGGCACAGCAGCATCCGCATCAGCCTCGTGTCTAGCCGATGTTGCCGCTGTTGCTGAGTCACCGCTTCTCAGAGGCGATGGAACAGCCGCCAGCACACGCCGCACCTCCACCGTTAGGGGAGACGGAGTGTCCGCCGTAGCGCCCGCCGATCGCCTCTCCCTCTCCAGCACCAGGCACAGCTCCTGCAGTGCTCCAACAGTGACAGGCTGAAAGAGAAGTCAGCCACACCTGCTGGTCCACGCGGTGTGTTAGGTTCGTGGCGATCTGCACCACTGCGCCGTGCCGCATCGAGCTCACCCAGCCACTGCCGAAAGATGGCAGCAGCAGCGGGTGTCTGCAGGGCCGCTGTGGGCGAGCTGCCGCCGTGCGCGCCGGACAGCAGCGTCAGCACGCGCAGGAAGAAAGTGCGCTCCGCATTGAGCAGTGCGGTTCCACGCGTCACCTTATTCTGCACCAGGTCGCCGTGCAGCAAGTCCAGCAGCGCAAACGCAGCTGTGGTGTCGGCAGCAGACGTGGGAGAGGACGGGGGCAGCAGCAGGAAGGCCGCCACGCCAGCCTGCGGGACATCAGCAGTGAGGGGCACCTTAATTTGCACAAGACTGACGCAGCGCTGCAGCAGCGCAGAGGGACGGTTCAAGGACAGACACGCCGCCGCCACGTTCTCCTCCTGGAAGGCAAGCGTGCGAGAGGAGGGCTCCGCTAGCTTGTTGAAGAGCATCGTAGACATGGCGGAGAGGCCGGCAGCGCCGCTGACGCGCAGACACGCCGCCAAGACAGCTGGGTGGTGCAGCACTTCGGAAGATGTGTTCTGCATTGCACGACGGTAGGCATCGTTAAGAAAGCGGCGTTTGCCTCCCGCACTCAGCGACACCCGGGAGAGCGCCATGAGCACCGCACAGAAGACGCTTCGCACCTCTTGAGACGCCTCCGCAGCGTAGCCGATGTCCGTCTCCTCCAGCAGGCGCCAGAAGAGAGACGCCACCACGTCGAGGTGATCGCTGTTCTCGTCGACGCAGTCCGCCAGGGGACGCAGCAGCGCCATGGTGAGCCTGGGTGCCTGCGACAGCACCGCGGACCAAGCAGAGCCACTCGAGCGTGGCGGCGGTGATGATGGCGCTGGTGCTGCTGCTGCTGCGGCGGCGGTTGATGAACTCTCACTCACATATCCCTCCTCTTCCTCTTCCCAACTGGAAAGATGTGCGATAGTGGAGTTGCGGTGTGCGAGAAAACTGTACGCACTCGCAAAGCCGCCGTCGTGCGTGGAGGACGAAGACAAAGACGAGGCTGCAGTGGGAGCCGCGTGCGTCCGCCGCTGCGCCACGCAGTCCATCCCAGCCGCGTAGACGTCGCCGCCCTCCGACTCATACCACGATCGCAGTGCTTCTACACGTGCTTGCTCAGCATCCTCCTCTGCCACACTGCGCAGCGTGTACGATGGTGCGCCACGAAGAAAAGCATCCACATCACGGAGAAATAGACTCATCAGCTGCAGTCCGATGTCCTCCGACTGGCACGCCGCTGCCAAACGCAGGCAAGCCGTGAGCAGCTCCCGCTCTGACGCAACCAAAAGTGGAGACAGCACCTGTTTCTGTGCCGCACTAGCATCGCACAGCAGCCACGGGGCTGCAGCATACCGCAGCACCGCACGCGCCTCAGCCACGGTTTGGCTCCACACTGCACCAGGCGAGGCACGCGTCTGGCCATCGTGTGGTGCTCCCTCACCGCCCCCAATGAGTGCGCCTTCGCCGCGGAGATGCTGCACCGTTAAAGCATGTCGCCGCCCCACTCGTGTGAGCTCGTGTGAAACGAGTTGAAGGCGCACGGAGGCGGGAAGCGTCGCCGCCCACCGCAGCGGTAGTGCAGCAGCCTCCTCTCTCTGTGTCTGCTGCCGCCGCTGCCCAGCCGCATCACCAGTGTCACTCACTTCGTCCTCTGTGTTGAAGGGTGACCAGAGATGGCGCAGGATGACGACAGAGGACACGTGTGCCTGCACTCCTGTCTGGCACACCCGCATGAGGTACGGCGTCCACATGGACATGGCGGAAGTGGAAGCGGAAGATGTCTTTGAGGTGGCTGTGAGCGCAGGGGGGCGGTACTCGGCTCTGTCGACCACCCCGAGCTCCCGCATGAGGCTCGCACTGGAGGCTGCGGTGACGGTGCGACGCACAATCGACGGAGCAAGAGCCGCCAGAGCGGCATCCTCGTCCTCCTCTCCGACATCTCCTAACATGTTGGCATTCTGGTTAGCACCATGCATACAAGCAGCAGCAGGCAGTGAGGATGAAGCTCCCTCAAGGGCGGTGTCGTGCTGCGCCTCTGAAACGCGTAGGGCAGAATTCTTCGATGCTGCAGTGCGCACCGCCTGACTAAGGTGACGCGAGGCCTTTGTGAAATGCGTCCATGCCTCCTGTCGTGCGGTGGTGGAGCTTTTGTTGCCGCTGCGTTGGTGAGGAGGAGCATGATGCACAGTTGGGGCCAGCAGGTGTGCAGTCGTTGTGTAACGTGGGCCGCCGGAGACGAGGGTGCTGTGCATGGATGTACGCCACGCACGACTCCCGGCAGCCGCCGCCTTGCTTCGACGAAACGCGGCGAACATGGCACCGCACTGAGCAAGAATACTACGTGCTAGGCGACATGACAGAGAGCGATAGGAGAGTCGTGAGATGGCAGAGGGAGGAGGAGAGGAGAAGAGTTAAAGAGGCGCTTTTGGTTGCTGTACACATCACTACGCCACATGCGGTGCGCTATCACCAATGTGCAGCATGTTCGTTGCGATTTTAAGCACCGCTGGTCTTGTACACTCACAACTCACTGGATTCACCGGTGCTGCTGTGCAACAACAAAACAAAAGACCGCATCTACACGCTTCGCACACGCCTACGCCACTGCATATTGTATTTCTTTCCTATTTTTCCCCCTCTACGCGTCGCGGAACTCAACGGCGTATGTGTGCGAAGGGGGCACAGTAGTCACTAAAGCAAACAGAAATGCCACCTTGTTTTCTCAAGCCAACCCACACACACAAATACCTCACGTCTCCCTCTGTTCTTCCCCCTCAGCAGCAACACTCGAGGCGGTGGTCACGAAGCGGGAGCCCGTTGCAGCAGACTGGACAACTCGGCACACCGCTGCGCCACACTGCGTACAGCAGCCCACAACAAGGCTTGGGTCGGCGCGGTGGTTCACGTCGCGCAGGCACGTCTCTCGCCACGTCTGCGTGTGCACCGGCCCAATACGCCTCCCCCGCAGCCGCACCACGTCGCCCTCCACCGGCAGCCCCCGCTGCGACAGCGCTGCGTCTGGCACCCGCAACTGCAGCCCACTCAGCCTTTCACCAACAACCGAAGCAGAAGAGGCAGCGGTTGTGGGCGATGCGTGACCGGCGCTGTGCGCCACCACGGAGCGCTGCAGCACCGTGCGGAGGTGCAGACACGTCTCAGAGAGAGGCGCCACAAAAGTGGGCCACCCGCTGCGGTGATCGCCGACGGCGCTGCCCTCGAGGAGATCACTGCTGTGAAAGAGGGGGGAGCGGCAGCTGCGGCAGGTGTACACACAGCTCGTGCCAGGTGCGACGTGTGTCTCTCCGAGAATGGGGGTGAAGGGCGGGTCGAGTAGAAAGCTGGAAGAACGATCCGTCTCCGCCTCCTGCGGCGGTGGTGCGGAAGCCTGGGAGGAAAGAGAGGAAGAAAAGGGCTTCGCTATCGCTGCACGTTGCGTGGCTGCGGTGGCTGCGGTGGGAAGCCTCAAGGGGCGAGCTGCTGCTGCCGCTGCTGTTGCGGATGAGGGCGGCCCGTGGGCATCCCAGAGACTCCCTGAGGCCGCTCTGCGTCGCTGATGTGCACCGCGTAGGCAGAGGGTGGAGCAGCTAAACGCGGTTCTTTGATAGGAGCAAAAGGCAGAAGAGACAGTGACCGCTGCGGCACACCAACGTACGCGTAGCATCCCTTGCGGAGATGCTACAGGTGGCAGACTGGCCACGACCTTATGAATCAAAAACCTTAGTTAATGGCGCTGCAAACGCCCTTTTTCCTTTTTGGGCGATAACAGCAGGGTGCAGGCACGCAAACAGAGAGACAGGAGAGGAGAGGAGAGAGGATCAGATTCGAAGACAAACCAAAAATAACAACAGAGAACATGGCGGTGCTAGAATTGTAGAGTTCTTGTCTTTGCCTGTCCTCCTGACACAAGTGTCCACTCCTCCTTCTCCACGGGAAGCAGAGACAGAGAGAGAGGGACATGAGAAAAACTACAGCTGAAGTTAAACTCTTTCAGTACCGCTTTACACAGCCGGCCATTCAGGCGTCTTCGCAATACAAAGCGCGATTGATAGATAGAGGCCACTCGTCATCAACAGCAGTACTTCGCGCTTTTGATTGCGTCGGTGACAACATCCTTCATGACTCTTCGCTTTTGCTCGCTTTCTCACTCTCTTTCTTACTGGTTTACGGAGCTACACGGCATCGACGGCGCAACCGCCACCCTCTGTGCCGCAACTAAACGGGAGAGCCCGCAAGAGCCACACCAACGCACACAGAGAAACAACAAAAAACAAAGAAGGAAGAGAAGTGGACAATGAGAAATCATCACCGCGACGAGGCGAACGCAAGCCCAGCTGTTCCCCCGAAGCGTGGCGATCGACTCACGTGCACGTTGCTGCTCCTGAGGCACTGTTTTCTCCTCCCTCACCTCAATACATGTGAGGAGAGTCCGTCTTAACGCACATAATCTGCTGCATTATTTACGATTCTAAGAAGTAAAAAAAAAAAAAAGAGCCTTGTGTTGCAAAGCACGACACCAACATCACAGTAGAGCGAGATCGACATAAAAAAAAATGAAACAAAGCTAAACTGGCCCATTCACTCACCTCAACGCAGCACAAAGCCTTCCTCCGCACCGTGCTCCTTTGACAACTGTGAATAAGAGACGCACACTGAAGGTGCACATCTGCCAACGGCCTCCGCTCGCTCAGAATGCACACACACGCACTTACATAGAAGCCACAGCACACACTCGTCTCTTTCCCCCCGCTAACAGCAGACCTCACCTTAACGCTTGCGCTTTTTCTTAGCGCTATGCGTGGCATTGCTTGCACCAGCGCTGCCCCCTGCGTTGTTGCTGTTGTTGTTCGTGTTGCCACCGCCGTGCTTCCCGCTCGGTGCTGCGCCGCTATCCCCCTCATCCCCAGCACCACCGCGCGCCAGCTTCGATCCGGCCAACTCCTTCCGCAGCACCTGACCGATGTTAGACTTGAAGTAGTTTACAGCCTTCGCGGTGCTCAGCAGAGAGGTAAACTTGTTCCGCTGGCTGTCCCGCAGCCGCACGATGCACTTGGTTGGGGCAATATCACTACCCGTGCTGGACATCGGCTCCGCCGTGGCAAAGTGCATTTGCTGCTCCCGTGCGTTCTGCTGCTCCTTGAAGTACTCCTCAGCTGAGGCGGAGGGCGTGGCGCGGGTGCGGTAGCGGAAGAAAATGGCCGCCTCCCGCGTGCACACGTCCTCCCACTCCGCCCGGCTCAACGCGAAGGTCGCCGACTCCGCTGGCGACGCCGCCGCAGCAGCAGACCCGCTGTGCGTCTCCACGAGCTGATGCAGAAAGGCGCCGGCCGGGCTGGGGGCCAACATCCGTGCAGCCGTCGCATACTGCTCCGCCAAATACGCATCTCCCTCCTCTGTTGGGGTGTTGTCCGAGCTCACCAGCTCGCTCTCCTTCGCCTGCTGCCACGCGCTCTCGATGTATGCTTCGGCCTCCTGCAGGGCAGCCACACGCCGCCGCTCAGAGAGCACCGCTCGCTGTTGCGCACGTGCAGTAACGCATTTGCTGTCCGCTGCGGTGGGGACAGCGTGAGGGCCGAAGCCGCCCTTCAGGACCATCCAGATAGAGCCGCCGTGTGCGCTGCGCCGCTTCGAACCGGGGCGGGTGTCCTTGGCAGCACCGCGGCCCGCCTTCTTCTTCTTGTCTGCCACTGCAGGAGAGGCGGACGTGTGCTGTGCGTTGTGGTGCTCCTTGTGGGTGGCCTTCGCAACGTGAAACATCTTTCCTAATTCAGCCAGCAGCGCCTTCTCCTCCGTCGGCCGGCGCATTCCGCCGGTGCGTGGTGGCATCGTGGCAGCGCACGATAACAAAAGTATAATAAAAAGGTTGGGAGAACCTAAAAACAAAACAAAATACACTGGCGCACTTTGTGACTTGAGGAAAAGGGAGCAGGTGCGTAAAGAGAAGTAGACGCGTGATACGCGGCCACGCGGAAAGTAGAGTAGAGAAGAGAAGAGAAGAGAAGAGAAGAGAAGAGAGAGAGGAGATGGTGAAGGTGGAGAACAGCTGTCTGTAGCGGAAACCACTGTAGTGCATCTGTGAGGTTTGATTAGCTTGACATACTTCTCCAAAAAGAGCTTATCTCCTCTTACTGAAGCGCATCTCCTTCTCGACACGGCTCGATGTGAGGAGAAGAAGAAAATATTACAAGATGAGTACGCGCTGTGTTCCCTGCGATCTACACCTCACGTCGCTCAAGTTGTGGGCCCACCACGGCTTTCAGCTATGATGCATCTACCCAAGATCATTGCGCATCTTGCAAGACGGTGCGCCGCTCACAAAAAGAAAGGCAACAGAAACTTGCGATCGGCATCTGCGCCATGCATCTCTATAAAAGAGGTCAACTGAACAATTTTATAGCTTTTCTTGGCAACGGATAGCGACGGCGCAAAACGGATATAGAAGACATAAAGCTTAAAAGTGAAGCTATTGGCAATGAAACAAAACACAAAACAAACAGACAAGAATACAGGCGTCTCCTCAACAATCAGAAACAAAATAAAAAGGAGCTGAGACACTTTAGTCAGCAGAAACGTACTTTTTTCCTTTTTTTTTTGAGTGGGCCACAACGCTCCAGTGGAGATGTTGTCGCTCGCCCCTTTACATCCTCGGCGTCGATGAATTGTAAGAGACACACGACACAAAAAGAAAATAGAGGGAAAGACAAAGAGAGGTGTAAAGGCAACGACTATTGATATAGCGGATACATCAGCGCAGAATCTAACACTCCCTCTCTTTCTGGAACAAAAACAGAAAGAAGAAAGTGAGGAAACAATCCAGAAGCGAGTCTCCACCAAACAGCAAAGCACCAACAAAGGCACGACCAACAGCGCAAAAAAAAAAAAAAAACGCATTAAGAGAGACAGCGCAGGCGTAGACTTGAAGATTCAACAACGGCGGTGGTGCCACACACAAATCGAAACTCAACCATCACTGCCAGACGCAGCGGTGAGCAGACATGCAGCATGCGACAAGAGTACATCGCTCATCTCAGCTACAGCAGCGAAGAAGCGTAGAGAGGGCAAGACAGAGGCCGTTACTTGTAGCTTTTTTGTTTATGTATCGTAGACAATAAAAATACAAACACTCACCACAACAAGGAGAGATCTTCGGCAACGAGCGGGCGGCACTATCCACGAGAGCGGAAACAATGGACAAAAAAAAACATAAATGAAAAAGGTCAGAGACGACAAGTATCTCTAGGTTCAGCAGCACCTGTCGTCTCGCTTGATGCACAGCACGCCAAGCAACAGAGATTAGAAACCGAAGACAACGCGTGTACGACAACAATTCAGCAGTTGGATGTGTGCGTGTGTGAACAGGCACGCCACCGCGCAAGCTAGCGCACCCCTCAAGTACATCTCGCACACAAAACGACCGACATAAGTAAGAAGAAAAAAAAAAGGAGTATAGTCAGACTATCAGCGCCACAGAAACAATGAAGACGCTAGACAAGTACTGCGGCATCAGAACGTGGGTGGGGCAGGAAGGAGGGGAGGGAGACAGAGGTGGGCTGAAAACGGTGCGCGCGGGTTCAAGAATGGCAAAACAAAGCGATAGGGGGAACAAACACACGCGGTGACCACAGTGAGGAGCATACGTGGGGATCAACTTTCAGCACATGCACACGCGAGAAGAGCGCACAGCACGTAACACACTTTGCATCGGATATGAAAGGAAATACAAAAGGAAAAGACAAAAAAAAACAAGTTAGAGTGCGGGATGAAAGTAGGGAAGCTACCAAGAGAGCACGCGAATGAAATGGGCAGCTGGGGACACTGATGTGGTACCGCGCAAGAGCCTTTGACGGACGTGAGACAAGAGAGAAGATACAAAGCAAAAAAAGACACTGGAGCAATGAACAAACGATAGCAACAAAACAAGCTCTGAATTTAAAAAGAAGGATAATGCAAGAAATAAAATGCAGGACTACACGATGATGTGTGTTGCACGCGGCGTGCAGCAGCAGACGTCGCCGGTCATTTGAAAAGTGGAAACAGGCAAACAAAATCGACAGAGGGAGAAAGAAAGAAACCGAAAAAAAAAAAAAGTGCGACAGTAAAGGAAGCAGCAAGAAGAAGTGCGCACGAGAACCACCCGAAAATTGCCCTCACTTCTTCTTCGAGCAGCGCGTCAGAAAGTAAAGGAAAGAGGTGAAAAAACGAAGGCCAGCACGCACTTAATCCCTCCTACGCGACAAGAAGAAGGCCTACGAAGATTGCCTACCAAATCACTACCTTCACCGTCAATTACCTTCAACTGTTGTCGTTGCTCTCCGTCTCCCACAACGCCCTAAAACTCCTGACAACAGCAGACACACACATACAAACAAGCAATTGCCGCCTTTCCCTACAGCTCGCAACCCGCGCGCACACCTCGTGCACCCATCCGCTGAACATTCGTGTAGAAGCAGGAACAATGAAGAGAGGAAAAAAAAAAAGAGACACGCGCCGTCTGGGAGAGAACCAACGTACGTGCACGCAGTGACAGAGAGGAAAAAAGAAATTTGCAAAAAAGAACCTCTCGTCCCTCTTTACTTCACCTCTCAACGCAGCAGTCAACAACAGCGAGGAGAGAAGATAAGACACGCCACTCCTTTGTTAAGAGGCCAAAATGCGTTGTTATATAACACCCTCTCTCCCTCTCTCTTTTTTTCAGCCAAAGAAGAGCGACATTTCCTAAAAGTACGGAGCAGCAGCTGGCGGCCACGGCTGTGGGGCTATTGCCGAATTGGCGTACGCGCCGTACGACGGCTGCTGCATCATCGGGCGAAAGCCGCCAACGGCATCCGTCATGAACATCTGCGGCGCTTGTGGCTGCTGCGGCGGAGCAAAGGTACTCGGCAGTCCATAGGCGGGCACCGCACCCACACTCGACACACCGTAGGGCGTGAAGTCTTGCGGGAAGCCACCGCCCCACTGCGTGTATGCCACACCTGCACCGCTGGCACCCGCCATGGATGGCCCATTCGGCAGCGGCAGCTTTCCCTGTGCGTAGGGGGCCGCGTACATGGAGTTCATCGGCGCCTGTGCATCTCCCATGGGAAGAAGAGACGCCTCGGGCATGTAGGCGGAGGGGAGCTGCTGCGGCCACGTCTGTGATGCCAGCGTGCCCTGCAGCGGCGATAGAATACCAGCGCTGCCTGTTGGTGCGCCACCGTCGCTGCTCTGTGCATCGCCGCTTACCCGCTTTGGAATGACAAACCCGGCGCTGCGCTCATCCAGGACGGAGGGCTGGATCGGGAAGGGCAGGGGCGGCTGGTTCACCATCCCCTGCACGAAGGGGATGAGGGAGTGGATAAAGTGGCACGAGGCGCCGAGGTTGCACATGCGCTTAAACTGGAAGTGCGCGCAGTGCCGCGGCCGCACAATGGGCACCTCAGCGCCACCGCTGCCACCGCCGTGCACCTGCGAACCCGCTGCAGAGCTGCGGGCGTCCTCGGCGAGAGCGGCGAGGGCACGCTGCGTCTGCAGGGCACCCTCCGTGATGAGTATGAGCTCCGACGGGATCAGCTGCGGGGAGCTGTTCAGCTGGTTGGGCGGAAAGACAGCGAAGATCATGCCAGATGGCACGGTTGGGTAGTTCATCGTGTTGCGGCCACCCGCGAGCTCCTCCTGTTTCATCTGGCGCACACCCGATGCGGTGATGCTGTTCTCATTCATGTGCACCTGCGTCGAGCCCGACACCACCTGGCTGTGGATGTACTGACACTCCGTCCCACAGGAGCAGCGGTTGTGCAAATAGCGGTTGCAGAGCTGGAAGCGGAAGCGGGTCTGGTTGCCGTAGCGCTCAAACAACGAGACATACTTGATAGCGCCACGCGTCAGCGCCACCTTCTCACTCGGGATGTTGTAGTGCTCCTTCATGCCGGCGTCGTAGACGGAGAAGAGAGAGCCGGCGGGGCACCACACCTCGCCCGCAGCAGCCGCCTCTGCCTTCGTTCGTGCCCTCGCAGCCTCCAGGGCACTCGTCATCTCCGCGACCGTGAAGCTCGACTCCGCGCCGGCGGCGGCGGCCGACGCGTTCGACGGCGTTGCGGCGCGCTCCTGCGGTGGGCGTGGCGGCTGCGTGCTGCCCAGCTCGTTGGGCAGGTGATCGAGATTGATCTGCGGTCCGTCTTCCTCCTCGCCACCGCCACCCTCCTCTCCCTCGCTGTCCTCTGGCGGCACGTAGGCAGCAGTGGGCGACGCCTGCAGCGCGTCCGCTTCGCCGCTGTCGATCGAGGAGCTCGGCGGTGAGGTTTGATGGTGGAAATCGAAGTTGCCCTGCCCGGCTTGTGGTGTGTAAGGGGAAGAGTGGGCGAGAGAGGACGTGTAGCCCTGCATGCCGCCACGCGTAACCTCCAGATCATCCTGCGAGCGCGGCGCCGCACGCTGTCTCTCCGGTTGCTGCAGGTGCTGACGCGACACAGAGTGCGCAGCAGCGGGCTGCGACCCCCCAACGGAGTGGGTGAGAGAGGTGCGAATCGACACAATCGGAGCTGCGTCGTCGCCGCCCTCCGGCGTGGCACGGAAGTGCAGGAGGTTGCCTGGCGTGTACGGCACCCCGCTGTCGCCACTGCTGCCGTCCTGCTGCTGCTGCATCATGCCGCTGTGCGTGCGGTACTGCATGGGGCTGCTGTGGCGGTCCTCGGTGGAAAAGGACGAGGGGGCGAAGAGGTTCGGCTGCGACGTGTGCGGCGACATCCGCAACAGTGGAGAGACGACCGACACCTGCTGCTGCTGCTGAGGGTGTGGCTGCATCGACGGCTGCGAGAGAATGGGAATGGAGTCCTCCATGTAGTTGTAGCCAATCGTGGAGTTGTGCGGCCCGCCCGTCACCATCGATGTGGTGCGACTCACCGCCGCACTGCAGCTCTGCGACGGCGCAAAGCGCAGCTGCGGGGTGGCGAAGCCGATCGACTCGTTGCCTTTCATCATCGACGTCTGGCGGCTGACGCGGGTGCTGCCGGGCAGCGACGACTGATTATGCGCCATCTGTGGCGAGTACACAAGCGAGGTGTCCGCCGTCTTCACCATGGACGTGGTGCGACTCACCCGATTGCTGCTCGTGTGCATGTGCACGGTGACCTGCGGCGGCGACCGCAGCACCCCTGACGCGCTTCTAAAGTGGGAGGAGTGCGGCGTCGCGCAGTCCTCTGCCGGCTGCGACTGCGCCGGAGACGTCGCGTACGGGTTGTGGCGGTGCCACTGCGTCGCCGTCGTGGAACTCGTCGCGCTGCCCGGCGCCACCTCGCCGCTCCCCTCCTCATCCTCGTCGTCGGTCCGTGCGGAGCGCTGCGTCATGCCGCGGGAGAGGCGCTGGCGGAGGTTGCTGGACAGCTGCGACGTCACGGGGGCAACGGGGGACTGCCCTCCGGGCGTGGTGGGGGTGACGGGCTCCGACACAGCCAGCTGTGCTGCACAGTGCGGCCCGGTCGAGACGGCAGCGGCAGCGGCCTCCTCCTCCTCATGCTGGGATGACTGCGCAGCCGCCTTCGTATTGACTGCGACTGCGTTGGGGACGTCCTTCGATGACATCTGAATTACAAGAAAAACGGTGCGCTAAGTTCCTCGTTGTTCAACGTGAACGCAAGTCCACGCCACTCTTCTCTCTCACTCTCTCTCTCTTTGTCGCTGCTCACCCTGTCCAGAAGCCTTTACAGAAAGCTTCACAGCCACTTCTTCACTGATTCTTTCACTGCAAAGAAGGAGGTCGCGGAAAGGAAACACAGGAGAAGACGAAGCTCTTGAGAGTGGAAATGCTCAGCAAGAAAAAACAAGCGAGCAAATAAATATAAAACAGAGTGACGCTACTAGGCTGCAGAGGTGCCTACGCCAGCGAACGGCGCGAAACCAAAAAACAATCAACGAAAACACAGAAAAAAGAAAATTCAGCGACGTGCGCTTCTAGAAACTAACGAATGCTGTTTTTGTATTGAACAAGAAGAAACAAAAAGAGTATAAGCACGATTGAGTGCGAGCGTCTGGTGTGCGTGTAGGTGCGTTGTCTTCGTGAAGAAGTGGACTTCTACATGCACGGAGCCGCAGCTTTCCGAAGGCGTCTTGGCGTTCAGCCTCAACGACTATGAATACGCAAGTAAAGCAGTTAGTTTCACAGCTCTGTATATATGTGTGTGTGTGTGTGTTCTTCTCAGCAGGGCCAGCGCTCCTCGGCTCGTCAACTCCACTTCTGCCCTTTTTTTTTACTATGAGTTGTTGTGGTTGTTACTTTACCCCCAACTTTTCTCTTCGTGTGGCGGTACTTTTCAGTTTCGAATTGCGGCGGCACTCAGCTACGGCGTGTATGTGTGTGAGTGAATGTCGCACAGACTCCAGCAGCAACCCAACACGGGACTGCGAAAAATGTCAGCAGCAAAAAGTAGAGGAGGTTCAGCAAGAAGTAAAAGGCACTTTAAATGAGAAAATGGAGAGAAAGACGGCATTGGAGCATGGAGAACAGCAGCGGCCGATCGTCCACAATGCTGATGCCCTTCAGCGTGTTTGCCACCTCTTTGCAGCCAAACGCAATGCGTGCGGCTCTGAGCCACCGTCCAGAGTCAGAGGTGTGTGCTAAGTCTCCCCTCGATCCCTCTGTACAACGCAGAAGCACCGATGCACAAAGAGAAATAAAGGTAACAAAAAGGACGCTCCGAGAGGTATTGACTCACGAGACGGGCAGGGCAAACAGAGTAGCCACGCCACCGACTCCTCTCTTTCGCAGCGTTTTCTTAATTCTCAATCTGACTCGTTCTTTGGCAGATGGCCTGTTGTTGTTGTTGTTGATAGTGTGGTGTTAAACGCTCTGTGGGATGGGTGTTGATGCGCGGTTAAGTTACGCGTCCGACCTCACAACACTCGCAGAAAAAAGCAAAAAAGAAAAAGCTTTAGGTGGAGGAGACGACTGTCCACCGGAGTAACGGAGTATGAAGGGACGGAGAGTCGCCTCGTGCCTTGAGTGACTAAATATAGATTTTTAATTAAATCGAATCCCTCCTGTTGTCTTCTCGGCCAATGTCGTATTAACAGATCACCTACCACGCAGCCGTCGCGTGGCATCTCTCAACCTCCTCTCAACTCTCTCTCCCTTTCTTTTTCTCTGTTGGCAACCTTTCCCATTCACGTTTCGAAGTTGCGCTGTGCTTGTCGCTGGCCCTCATGCACCTGACCCAGCAGCTGCTTCATCTTCATCTTCAGGGCGGCCGTCACACGGGGCTGATCACGGATCGTCGTGCAGCAGTCCCGCGCCGTCGCGTCCCCCACGTACGGCGCCACACGCTCGTACAGCACCTGCATCGCCGGGTCCCCGTAGCGCAGCACCGCCAGGCGAAAGAGGAGGAGGACATCGCCAATGAGCAAAAAGTTCTTCGCGTCGTCGAGATCGAAGGCGGGGCTCATGAGAGCGTTGAAGGCAGTGGGGAGCGCCTCGGCCAGCAAACACTGGCGGAAGGCGTGGTGGTTGACCTCGGCAGTGGCGGCATCGACGGACGCACCACTGTCAACGCCTGAGGTGCCACGCAGCAGCTCTGCTGCCTGCGCCACCGCCCCCTCATCCAACTCCTGCGTCAACTTTTGCAATACAAGGAGGGACGACTTGGGCAGCTCCAACTCTGTTGGCAGCGTCAGCGCGTAGCACAGCTGGCGCAGAATAGACACCCAGCAGGTGGAGGGCATGAGCGCGAAGGCCGCCACGCAGCCCCACGTCGAGACGCTGAAGAGAAAGGTGAAGAACTGCTTGTAGACGTTGACCCTCTCCCGCGCATTCTCGCTCACGACGCCCATCCACACAACGGGTGACGCCTCGCTCAGCTCCCCCACAGCACACAAGCGCTCCCACAGCTGCGGGGTCAGCCGGGCCACCGACACAACACCGCGTGTGCCGGCCTTGTTGGCGTACTGGAACATCAGCCGCAGCAGCTTCGACAGCTCCGGCACGGCCTCCATCCATCGCAGGCACACCGACACGTACTGCTCCACGTAGGGCTGCAGCAGCTCAAACGGAACGGTATTGATAAGCTGGTGGAAGTACTGGCCCACCGTGTCCCGTACCGCGGCGTTGCCGGCCCAGGCAGTCGCCACCGCCATCACACGCTCCGTCACACCGAGAAAGACGTGGGCGATGAAAAAGTTCATCGGGGAAAAGAGCGCGGTCCCCCCACCGCCGCCGATGCCATTGAGCGATGAAGTGCTGGGTGCGAGAGGAATGCTCGGGGAGTGCGGCGTGGAGCCGAGAGACATGCGTCCACCTGCTGTGGCAGCGCTGCCCTCGGCAGGTGAGGAGGCGGCAGACGCAGCAGAGCTCGCACCAGTTGTGTTGCCCAGCCCCTTCGCCAGCGCACTTAAGTACGAGATGGCGTCGGCCACCGGATGCTCGCTTGCAGCCCCGCCGCCACCCGCTGCTGTCGATGCCGGTCTGCTCGCCGCGCTCACCTCGCCCATCGCCGCCGCCGCGGAGTTCACCACCGCCAAGACCAGCGCCGCCTTCCGCCCGAGCAGCGCGGCGGCATCATCCAGCGCCGCAGCGGATGCCACCGCAGACGGCCCGCCCGTCGCGGCAGTGAGGCGCGTCATGGCCTCCTCGCCATTTACCAGCGCCTGCGGCATCGACGTGCCCTCCTCCTCGCCGCAGATGCTTAGAAGAATGCCGGTGGCCTCGTAGAGCTCACGGCGGTCGCTGGCGAGCAGCTGTGGTGCCGTCGTCACGATGCTGTGCAGCGCATTCACCATGTCCGCCGCGTAGAGACCCAGCTGGCCCTTCAAGACCTGCAAGAGGTAGCCGAAGAGGTAGCAGATGCGGGCCCGCACACGGTCACTGCGGTTCATCACACCACAGGGCTGCAGCAGGAGCCGCTGCAGCAGCAGCGGTATGTACTCGGGGTGGTAGGAGAAGAACAAGTAGTAGCGGCCCAGCACCTCGAAGAAGGCGAGGTGGACACAGGTGGCATCACCGCCGACAACGGCCTCCGTCGTGAGCAGACGCTGCAGCAGCTGCGTGCTCACCTCACTCGCGTCCTTCGGCGACTCGAGCCGCAGGGACTCGCCAATCTCGTAGAAGTAGCGCAGCGCGGCTTCCAGAACTTCGGGATCGCTGAAGTTGCAGTCGTCCGTTTGCGAGACGGTAGCAGCAGCAGCAGCAGCAGTAGCGCCAGAAGAGGAAAAGAGAGAGGTGGAAGGCGAAGCTGCCGCACCGTTGCGCATGTCCGGCACAGCGCCAGAGCTCGTCAGGCGATCCAGCCCCGTGAGCAGGACGCCCTGCAAGTGGCGCATAACAAGCTCTGGGTGGCGCCGATGCAGCAGACGTAGCAGGTTGTGCAGAATCTTGCGCTGATCAATCACTGCGTCGTCCCACACGCGGTCCTCGTCGCGGCTCACCCCGATGATACGAGTTTGGTGGAAGAGAGTGGAGAGCAGCTCCACTGCCTCCGTCTCGAGCAGGAAGGCACACTTCAGGTACACCTGCAGGAAGGAGAGGATGGCATCGCGTACGTCGAAGAGGTTCAGCTGCAACACCTGCACCGTCTGCGCCACGACGGAGTGCAGGGCACTCGATAAGCTCTGCAGCAGCTCCGGAGTGACACGGAAGGGGTGATCCTGCAGCACCACACCATCGACCTCAATCACCGTTGCAGGGGGCGGAGAGGACTGGTCCAGCAGAGCCGTGCACGTCTCCAGCAGAGAGAGAAATTGGCTGGCCACCGCCACGCTGAACTTCGCTACGGCGTCCATGAAGAGAAGCATTTCCTCCGTGGGCGGGGGCAGCTCAAAGAGGGAGACGATGCGGGGCAGCGAGTCCACCACGCTCAGCGTGCTCAGCGACTCCATCTTGATCCCAGGCATCTGCTTCTTCTCGACGAGGGAGAGAAGGCACTCGCAGGCGGCCACCCGCAGCGGAGGAACGGTGAGGAGAAAGTAGAGCAGGTGGATCCAGTCCGCCGTCATGAAGAGCGCGACGTCCACCCACTCAATGTAGGTCTGCACCACGTCAAGGCACAGCTTGGCCACCTCAGGCGTGCGCACACGAGCATCGCTCACCAGCGTCGCATACCACATATGCACCGCCTGCGGTATCACCCGCTCCCGCATCGCATCCTTCAGCTGCATATCACGTGCCCGCTGCTGCTTGCCACGCTCCTGTCGGTCCCGCACGCACACCACCCGCTCGTCCACGTATTCGAAGATGCGGAGCACATAGATGGTGACGAAGTCGGTGCTCGGCTGGTAGGGCGATGCCTGGCGGCGCGACATCATCTCAAAAAGGTCGTCAAACACGCTCGTCCAGCGCGCGGGATAAAAGGCCTGCAAGCCGATCACCATCATCTGGGCGTGCTTGTTCACAATGTAGTCCGTCGCGGCCACTGTGGGTGACGCGAACAGGTAGCGGTGGATGAAGGAGAAGAGAGTGCGGTAGAGCTCCTCGGCTTGGGTGGCGTCCACGGTGTTGGCGAGCAGCGGCAGGTGGTGCATGATCGTGTTGAAGGCCCAGAAGCAGCGGATCTCGTTCACCGCCTCGTTCATCAGGATGTGAAAGCTGAGGTTGAGGCCTTCGGTGCTCGCCTGCAGGTCCATCAGGTACCGCTCCGCCTCTACCCGTGCATTCTGCGACACGCTCGGGTCAAAGCTGTGGACGAGCTGCAGCGCCTCCGTGAAGTTTGCCGTGGACGACATCAGCAAGCGTGCAGCTACCGCGGTTTCGCAGGTGCCTCTGCGTGTGTGTGACTGTGTGTGGGTCTGGGTCTGTAGGGATCTACTGGCTACTGTGATTATGTGTTCTCTAAACTAGAGCAGGTGGCACAAGCAGGTGCGCACCGCTCGACCAAAAATTATGAGAGAGCGAAAGAGTTGTGTGGCGCCAACAATCTCCGGCACTTGATGGCAGCACTTTCCACCAATAAAACCGGTGCAGAATGTCAGTAGCGTGCCCGCACACACACAAAGTGTTCTCTCTCTCTCTCTCGGAATTAGTATAAGAAGTGCGTTAATTATTAAATGAAGCAGTCAACAGAAAAAAAAAAAATAGTGGCAATCGGAAAAAAAATGAAGCGTGTTCGCTGCTTTCCTCTGAAGTGCCAGTGGCCGGTGTGAGCGTGCGTTGCGATGACAGAGAAAGCCGCGCAGCTGCGCTGCCACAGCACCACGTCACACGTCTGCACCCACGCCAAAAAGGACGCAAGGCAAAAGGGGAAAGGCAGATAAGAGCGAAAGCACCTCTTCAGCAATCCCCCACTACCAGCAAAAAAAAAAAGAAAATTACAATAAGAGTGCAGAAGCACGACAGGGCACAATTATCCAACACAGGGCCCTTTCCGTTGAAAAAAAGAGAGAATGAACAAAAGAAAAGAATTTTGGAGTGGAGGGAAACAGTGATACACAACAAGGCGATGGAAGACCCGGAAAGATGGAGAAGCGCAAGCAACAAGAGAGTTAATGGTAGCTGCACGTGCCTCACGAAGCTGAAGCGTCAAAGTCGAAAACTGCAGAAGAAGTGGGGCCAGATGATCTGATCTACCTGTCAGCGTGTGTGGGTTTGTGTAATGTGCAGGTAGTATCGTGCAGATGCGAAAGTTCTTTATTACGTGGTGCCTTTTGCTCGCAAGGCTGAGATGGTGCGTGTGAGTACGTGTTGCCTTCCTCGTTCCGAATTTCAAGTTCTCTCTGATAACCCACGAATCACTCGCAAATGTCCGCGAAATCCACTGACCGATGCAATCGTTCGCTCTTCTTCGTACTTTGAAGATTGCCGCCGGCTTCAATGAAGGCGGTGGAAAAAAAAGAAGCAAATATAAGGAAGAGAGGGAAGAGAGAGGGAGGAGAAGACGTTTTATTTCCAGAGTCCAGCACGCATAGACAGGAGCAAGTCACAACAGGTTCTTTTCTTCGGCCGCAGTCCTCGTATACAGACAGCAGTAAAGAGCAAATTGCTTTAGTACTCCTACTATTTTTTTTTCTGCAATTGAGAGCAGCAACGCCGTTGAGACGGCTGCGGATCATTTCATTGTTGTTTCAATACCATAGCGTGCGCCGAATTAAATGTTGACTCTCAGGGTAGAAAGTGGCAGCCACACACAACGCCAAATAAAGTTCTGGAAAAAAAAAACAGGACTAATTAAGGATTTTTCCTTCGCACAAGAGGCTACCCATTTGCCGCTACACCCACTGCGACCAGCCCGGGAACATCTGAGCCAGCAGCTCCACCCGCTGCGCCTCCGCCATCAGCTTGCGCACCTGCGTTGCCACACTCAGCGTGTCGCCGCCGTCGTAGCCGCGCAGCTTCGCATCGATGCGGGCCAACGTCCGCGCAGCATCCGCGTTGCTCGCCCGCGCACGAGGGGCCGGTGGCTGCCGCGAGCTTGCCTGCCACGCACCGCTCTCACTCCCGTCCGCAGCTGCCTGTGGTGCGTCGGCGTTGACCTGTGCAGCACCAATCACCCAACGCGCCAACGGGTCGTGCGTGACGGCGCTGAGCAACGTGAAGAGAAGGTCGCGCTTGTCGCGCAGGAGACCCAAGGCGGCCTCTGCGCAGGGTCGCAGGCTACCCTCCGTCCCCCGAACGCCCAGCCCGTCGATAATGTTGCGCGTCATGCGAAAGGGCACGAGCTCGGGAATGGGGATCAGCCGACTCTGCTCGAAGGCGAAGCCAAGGTCGATGTGCACCACCTCCGCCGTCTTCTCGTGGAGGAGAATGTTGTTGATGTGGCGGTCGCCCAGGCCAACGATGTAGCCCACCATGCTGGACGCGGCAACGCTGCGCGTGAAGGTCTGCTGCCTCTCGACGAAGGCCTGTGCCGAGAAGAACGTCTCGAGAAAGAAGTAATGCAGCGCAGGCGTGTAGGACTCGAAGAGCTTCAGCACCACAGCTGTCTTGCTCGACGGCGGCGCCTCCTGCAGCTGCATGCGACACTCGCGGGTGTTGGGCTCACCAGGGAAGTAGCGCTCGTGTGCGCCGGGCGAGTCGTCGCCTCTGCCGCTGTAGCGCCCCGTCACGTACTCCCCGAAGGGAAGGGTGTGCTCCACCCACTGTAGAATGCCGGCAGCAGGGGCGAGAGGTACGATCGTGAAGGTGCGGATGCGCAGCGGACGCGTCGCTGACTGCCGTGCGAAGAGCTGATTGGCGGTCGTGAAGATCTGCTCGATAAGTGCGTCCTGACGGAGATCATCTCCCGACTTGAGCAGCTGCCGCACCACCTGCCCGTCGCTCAACTCACACCGCAGCACCTTCGGCACGTTCACACCGCCCGGCGTTGTGAAGTAGGGGCGGTAGCGCACAACGTGCGGCAGTGCGTCAGCGGACGTCGGAAGCGCAAAAGAGAGTGCGGTGGGGGGAGGAATCACCAGGTGACGGGCCCGCTTCAGCAACAGAAAATCATCCTTGATCGTGTAGCGGCGCTCCGGCAGCACCGCCCCGCTGCTGCGCTCGAAGGCCAGCTCCAGGTAGGCGGAGCTGAGCAGCTGGGCGTGGCGCACCTGCCGCGGCACCAGCGCAGACGCCGCCGTCGCACGACCACGTGTCGGCTCCGCAGTGTTCGACAAATCATCGAGGAGAGCCTGAGCCGCCTTCACCTTCACCTCGTCGACGGCGTGGATCGTGTTCACCTCGCGCGACTTTGCAAAGGTGTGGCCGTGGCGGAGCGCGAGCAGCGGCCACACGAGATGCAGCGGGTAGTCCTGCGCGAGACGCCCCACAAGATACGAGAGCCGCTGCGCATCCACGGGGCTGCCCAGCTGTGCCGTCAGCTGGCTGGCGAGGGGCAGCAGCACCGACGTCGGCATCCGCTCCACCGCGCGGTCCAGCACGTGCTCCAAAACCTCGTTCGCGTCCTGCTCCTTGATTGCGGCGTTGAGCCACAACTCAACAAGACCGAAGACGGCGTGCACGACGTCCTCCTCCGCATCATGTGGGAGGCAGCGGACACGCGGAGCCGTGGTGGCAGCTGCTGCAGACGGCGGGGCACCACGCGCCACTTTTTTCTGCCCCGCCGCAGATGCTGGTGCAGCGGTCTGTGTCGTCGACGCGTGCTGCAGAAAGCGAGAGTAGGCATTGATGGCGCTACGGCGGTAGAGACCGTAGTGGTAGCGCTGCGCTGCCCACTCCTCCTCGAGCCGCTTCACCTCCCCTCCAATCTCGCGTATGCGTCGCCGCAGCAGACGGAGACGCTCGTCGCCCATCACAGCAGCATTGCCACTCGTGCTGTTAGTGCCGTCGTGACGCGCTGTTGACATTGCGGCCTGCAGCTGCGCCTCCAGCTCAGCCCGCAGCTTCCTCGAACGCTCAACGCTCTTCTCGAGCTGCCGGTGCTCGTGGCTCGTCAGCCGCGTCACGACGTCCGTTGCCATCGTGTGGCAAAGACGACCGAGAAGAAAGCTGCAGGCGCCGGTGTTGTCGGCTGCGGCGGCACGAGCCAGAAACACATCGCGCACGAGGTGCGAGGCCGGCACGAGCTGGAGCTCCGAGTGCCACAACATCAGCTGCTGCACCACACGCGGCTCCAACGGTGCGGTTGGCGGCACACCGGCCACTGTCGTTGTGGGTGCCGCGGTATTAGGAGAAGATGGGGAGAGCAGCGGCGGTTGGAGTAGCGCGAGAGCCTCTGTCGACCTTCCAAGTGCGTATGCCACCTGCGCCTTGCGAAGCGTGAAGTCGATGCGATCCTGCGGCGTTGACATTAAAGGCACACACGAGGCAGAGACGGCAGCACCACCGTCCCCCTCTTCCTCCTCGTTCTGCACATTCGCACTGTTGCCCTGCTCGCACATGCTCCATCTCTGCGCCTGTCTCTCCCAGTCTTTTAGCCAGCGATGTGCCTGGCCGGCGTCGTGATAGGCAAGCGCACGCTCTGTCGCACCGAGAAGGAAGCCGTACCACCCCTCGCGGCTGCCGTACACCTGACTCAGCGCGTGCCGCACGGAGTCAAGCAGGCGCCACGAGCTGCGGCCCATCTGCGACACAGTATCATCGGCGGTGGTCGCCGCAGCACTGCGCCGCTCTTTGTTCTCGACACACAGCCACGTCGGCAGCACACAGGTAGCAGCACCACTGCCAGCCTCAGCAGACCGCAACGACAGAGCAGTGCCTCTGCGGCAGGATCGCTGAGCGGCGTTCGCCCCCAGCGCCTCAGCACAGCGGCGCACGTCGTGCAGCGACTCTGCCGCCACCACTGCCGTCGTCACTGACGTTGCGGAGAGAGAGGAGAGCAGACTAGCCTCGGCAGCACGCAAATGCGGCAGAGAGGTGAGGGGCGTGCGGCCCGACAAGGCAAGGAAGGCGCTCAGCAGGTGCTCATAGAAGCCCCCAGTGACGGACGGAGAAGAAAAGGTGAGAGGGGAGGGCTCTGCCAGTCGCCGCAGCACTGCGGGAGACACCGCCGCCTCTTCTTCCTCACCCTCCGCTGCACGCTCTTGGTCTGCTGAAGGGGGTGGAGAAATCAGAGAGGCGGCCGGTGCCCACCGCGCACACGCCACGCCGCCTCCGAGAGGAGAGAGCGCAGCCGGCCTTCGTGGTGTGTCGTCCACGGCGTAAGCAGCAGTTGCAGTGCGAGTGGAGCCCTCCACTGCAGCAGCCTCCAGCGACACCACCTGCGGGTGGCTGCTCATGCTCTCATGAGACGAAACAGTCGACCGCTGGCCAATGCCTGACCCGTCTACTCCACGCTCCTTCACAGCAACAGCTGTGTGAGAAAGAGCAGAGAGAAGAGGCCGCCCATTTGTGGTGTGCGGACGGCGCTCATCGATGCTCAAGAGGACGTCCATCGCCGTAGAGGCGAGGCCGCTCTCCAGCAACAGCGCCGCACGCTGCAGCGCCGACTGCCACGCGTCACGTGTGTCGCTCTCTTGCCGCTGGCCCTCCTCGTCGTCCTCCACAGCACGCACTCTGTCCACCCACTCCGCACCGCTCACGTCTGCGATCTTCTCCGCGTCGCGACGCCGAATCACGCTGCCTTGAAGAGTGTCACGAGCGGTTCGGTCGCCTAAATAGAGGTCGCCACTCGCCATCAGCGCGTCGCCGCGGTCACCCCCCTCCTCCACCGGCACCCGCCGCACCGTCGCCGCCACCCCGCTCACGTCATCGACATCCATCACCCGCTGCACGGCGTCGTACACGCTAAAGATGCGACGGACAAAGGCCAAGGTCTGCAGACGCACCGCGTTCTGCCGCGCACGCGCACGTCCCCCGCTGCGCACGGCGGACTCGGCTGCATCGGCTTTGTAGTCCTCCGATGCGGCGTACGGGAAGAGCACCGAAAAGGGGATGTGGGAGGCGGCGGGATCGGCAGTAATTGCGCCACCAGCGCCGCCGCCGTCGCGCAACAGCACCGCCGTCCGCGTTGTCTCCGCCTCTCCGGAGAGCGTCGCGGCACCGGTGCGGGGCCCGAAGAGGGACTCCCCGCTGAGCTGCGCGAAGAGAAGAGCTAAAGTCGGTTCACCAATCGCAACAGCTGCGGCGGCGAGGTGCTGCGCGGGAATGTCGCTCAGCCAGTAGCACTCTTTCATGTCCTGCAACGTCGGCACAGACCCAAATACCGATGGCCACGAAAAGGCTGCAACGCCGCAACTCGCCATGTCGGCTACCGCCGCTGGCGCACCGCGCAGTCCCCGCTGTCGCGTTGAACGCATCAGCACGACGTGGCAGGTGTGAATGGCGTGTAAGACGAGGCGTGCAGTGCGAGGGCAGCGGGTGGCCTGACGCACAACATGGCGGTCCAGCAGCTCTGTCCATGTCCGCCGCATCGCCCGCTGCGTGTCGCTCTCGCGGAGGCACATGACGTGAAGCAGCACCGGTACTAGCAGACGTGCACTCGTTGACGTGGCAGTGGCAGTGGAGGCGGTGTTGGTGACAGAAAAGAATGGCGGCACCGCCATCTCCTCATTCCCTTCTCCCGCATCACCTTCCAATGGCGACGACGCAGCGGGCGACGTGTAAGCCGCTCCGCCAGCGCACCGCTCCTCCGCGTACAACAGCGGCAGCAGCGCCGTCCACAGCGCGCTTCTCTTCCCGATGCCGTAGGTGTGCACGAGAGCGGCGACAAAGCGGCTAAGAAAGACACGTTCGTTGGGTGATGCAGGTGCATGTAGGGGCTGCCACACCGATTCATGCGTCACGTGCACGCGTGCAAATGTGACGGGTGGTGCAGAGTGCACATGCTGGTGCTTTGTTGGGGGTGTTGGAGAGCATGGTTGTTGTGAGCCCTGCGATGACGCTTCATGGAAGGTGTCCGTGACGAGAGGAGAACGTGGCACGCTCCGCACTGCCCACGCCATCCGTTGGAGGAGCCGCGGCCCATGCACAGCACACACGTCTACTACAGGAGCCTCAGCAGCAGCTGTGGCATCGTCCACCGCGTCTTGCCGCTGCAAATTTTCGACTGCTGCGGTCTTTTGCGACCCGTTGGAAGAGTTTCCAGAAGCCGCAGCAGCACCGCACATCACACGCATCACGGCGCCATCGAATTTCGTCAGTGCATTCACCTCCGGCGTCTGCGCACTCACCTGCAGGCACAACGCCCAGACACGCGCCGCACGCACGGCCACCTCAGCCACCTGCGCATCCGCGGCGCGGCTCAGGCGCTCCAGCTCCCCCAGCTGCTGCAGGTAGGCTTCTCCGAGGCGAGCAGCAACGAACTGCTCGGCAGACACCACAACGCCACTGCTCGCACCATTCCAACAACTACCGCTACTGTTGTCCATGCTGGCTGCCCCCACAGTGTCGGCCAGCAGCGCCGCCTCGCCCGCCTTAAGCAGACACATGCACAAACTGCGCAGGAGCTGGAAGCACGCGAGCGCCTGCTCCTCACTGCCCTCTGCATCGAGTAGCCCCTCCACTCCACCTCCAGCTACAGATGAAGCAGCAGCGGCAACTGCATCACCTGACACGGCAGAGGGCACACGGGCTGCGTAAGTCACCGTCCAGCTATAAAGCAGCGCGACGGCACGCAGCAGCGACTGCCGCACCACCGCCGCCACTCGCTCCTCCGGCTCCATCTGCGCCGCTCCAATTCCCTCCGTCGTTACGTCAGTACTGACGTTGCCCTCCGTGACGGGCAGCAGCGGTGCGTCCTCTCCCTCCCACACTGCAGCCACTTCGACACACCGCAGGAGAAGGTTGCGGCTGCGGTCCACGCCAGCAGCAACATCGAGTAGGAAGGGCGGCGGCGGCGGTGGTGGGAGGGCGGTGGTGGCGGTGGCACACGCTGCTCCACGTCCTGCATCCCACAATGCGGCAACAGTAGCCGCACCCTCGTCACTCGATTCTGCGGCCTCAACTGTGTCTTTCACGGAGTCTTCTGCGTCGCCGCTGCCGTCCCCTTGGTGGCTGATGTGGCGCAACAGCGCACAGAGCGTCACGAGGTCCCGCTGTGCACCACCGCGCTTCAAAGGAGCGAGGCAGGCGTCGCGATGCTGTGCGTACGTCGACCAGCTCCAGCTGCGCACATGGGGCGGCATGAAGAGGTGGAACGCTCTTCTCTCTGCCTTCACCTTCTCGCTCCTTCGACTCTTCATCCGCTTCATCATCATCGACAGAAGCCTCATCCACGTCGACGACATCCTGCGCAGCAGCAGCAGCAGCAGCTGTCATACGGCCGCGGCGTGTCTGTTTCCCAGCCACGTCACCTGCCGCACGCCCGTACGCGGCAGCACGCCGCAGCCACTCAACCTGCCGCAACTCGGCGTCGCTGCGGCACAACGCGCGCCACGTGGAGGCGACGTCAGGAGAGGTGAGCGTCAGCGGCTCCAGCACGCGGGACAGCATCGACGCACAGGCACGAAGTCCACCGCTTCTTCCTTTGGGTGATTTACACGCACTATCGGTTGCGGTTGAACCCGCGGGTGACTCTCCGCTGCTGACGGCAACGGGCCAGACATGCAGCAGCGCACCGCACACTGCACGCTGTGCTGCTGGCGGTGCCAAGGGATGCAGCCAATAAAACAAATAAGTGAGCACGACACGCAGCGCCGAGGGGTTGCCCAGCACCGGCGAGCTGCACCATCGAGTTGTGATGCTGATCAGCAAAGAGAGCTGCTTTGGACCGCGGAGTGCAGGTTCGAGTGACGTGGGGGCCGTGCAGCTGCGGTAGACAGCGTGGAGCAGCGACTGCAGGAAGGTGGCGCCACCAACAAGCAGCAGGCGTGCGAGAGCGTCGTAGGAGGACATAGCATCGTGCGCATTTCGGTCTGCTGTACGCCGACTGTGCACCGGTGCATTTGCCAGCATCTCAGAGGGTGTAGCACCACCACCGTTCTCCACAGCAGCAGAGCGAACCAAGAGGGACGGCACGAGCAGCTCAAGACACCTCGACTGCCACACGGCGAGATCCGCTGCTGCACCACTGCTCCCCTCAGCATCACGGGCAACCGGTACAGCTGTCACCCGTTCAGCCACCCACGTCACCACGCGCCGCAGCTGCTCCGCCGTGCCGTAGACGAGCAGCGGCGGCTCCTCTGGCGTGCGGTGTAGCCGCGCTACCTCCTCGAACACCGTGTCGACGTGAGCTGACAGGACAACATCAAAAGCAGGGCGTCGCGTCGGCCACGCCGCCAGACGCTGAAGGTAAAACACAACGACAGCAGCTGCGTTAGCGGCACCCGGCAGGGATAGCAGCGCGGCACCGGCGGAGGGAGACACGTCCTTCACCGTGGCCTCCTCCGCTGTGGGGGCGTGCCGCAGCCAGACGTGCGCACCTGCCTGCGCCAAGGCTTCCCCTGCGCAGGTGTTGATGAGCGTCTCGAGCCAGTAGAGGCAGCGCTGGGCAACATCACACCACTGCTGCTCCGCTCCAGCTGTACCACCACCACCGCTGCGGCGGCCGCTGCCGCTGCTCTGGGGATGGCCACGCTGACGTGCCCAGTCAGGCGACACGCCGCAGTGGTCACCGGGATGAGCATCGAGCTCCGCCGCATCGCCGCCGAAGAGCGGCACAGTTGCGCTTGACGCAATCACCAGCAACTGCACCACCACGTGTGGGATATACTGGAGAACGAGGCAGAGCGGTGCGAGCTGCTCAAGATCCTCTGCCGAAGATGACGGGACGCTTCCACCGCCACCTTCGTTGTTGCTTCCCAGCAGCACCTTTTCTGTGTAAATACCGAGCAGCTGGTGGAAAACATCACCTTGGGCTCCGCTGCTCGCAGACGCGCCGATGCCCTCGTGACCGGTGCGTCGCGCACGTGTCGCACCGACGGCAGCAGCGGCGGCAGGCAGCGACGCGGCGTCTCCCTCGCTCGATTCTGTGCGCAACATCAGCGCAAGCGGCAGCAGCACCGCGATGTGATCCACCACAAACGCCTCCAGCGTGGTGTAACCGAAGCACAGCACGGGTAGTGCGACGAGCGGATGGCGGTACTCGCAGAGCCAGAGAAAGAGAAGGGGACGGACGTGCATGCGGCACAGCTGCGCGTAGGTGAGACGGGGACCGCCACGCGACACAAATTTACCGCTCACCCCAGCTGCAGCGGCCTCCTCCACCGCCCAGTGAGTGAGCCTCATCATGCACTCCACGACGAGGCTGCGCTGTGCGAAGCCGCGCGTCGCCCAAGACTCGAGCAGCGTGTACAAGACATCGACGCGCAGCTCCGGCGCCGCTCGCACCGCCTCCGACAGCGCCAGCAAGCTCGTCGAGCACAGCATCGGCGTGGGCGACAGCATCCCCTCCCGAGCCTTGGTGAGCAGCGTGTGCAGCACGAGGGCCCGGCGCGCGGAGAAGGTGCGAAAGAGAATGCCGACGTGCAGCGCGGCGTGGCGGCGGACGGCGTACGGCGTCGCTTCGGACAAAAATTCAAAGGAGAAGCGGCCCAGAACTTCAGCGACGGCGGGCTCGCAGCGCACCAGCACGGTAAAGGCAGCCTGCAGCAGCGCACACTGCCAGAGCGGAGTGCAGACCGGCATGTCCACCCGGCTCGCATCCGTCAGCTGCGCCGTCCAAAGCTCTAGCAGCCGACCGCACTGCGTGTACAGGAGCGAGGCCCCTGCGCGCAGCGATGCCTGTGGCGACGGCGACGCAGACAGAAAACCACCTGCACGCTCAGCTTCGGCAATGGCACCACACAGCAGCTCGGTGCAAAGGGCGGGCCCAAATTGGTAGCGGTAACGCACAAAGAGAAGCTGCAGGAGGCGCACCACCGTCCTGCAGTCGAGCAGCTCCGCAGACGCATGAATCTGATAGGCTCGGCATGTTGGAGGAAGCAGCCGCCGCCGTTAAAGGAGAAGGTGAAGCCGGTAGCCCACTTTTCATGGAGCTCACGGCCAGCAGCAGACGCAGCAGCGCCGAGAGCACCGGCAGCAAAGGCGGCAGAAAAGGGTAGCGCTGCGCTACCAGCGGGTGCTGGCTCGGCAGCAGTGCATCTTCAAGGTCGTTGGTCACCGCGGCTGCAGCAGTGAGGCCGGCAGAGGACGGCGGTGCAGCATCGGATAGGGCCTGCTGTGCCAGGAGCGCCTGCACAACACCTCGAACAGCATCCACGTCCATGAGCGGCACGGCAGCGTAGGCTGACACACCGGTGCGCCGCACCGCCGACGCCACGCAGCGCAGCGTATCGAGGCATATGTTGAGCGCCACGCCCACCGTGCGGCTCACCTCGCGTGAGTTCGAGTTCGATGGGCGCCACTTTGCAAGCGGCACAACACCGTCGCTGAGGCACGTGTTCGTTACCGCACTCGTAAAGCGCAGAATAGCCTGGCGTGGGTCGAGAGAAGCAAACAGAGGGTCCAGCAGCACTGCCCCGACGTCCTTGTACAGCGTGCGCAGGGCAGCCCAAAGGGGAAGGGCGGAGAGGACGTCACGGTGACGCAGCTGGCTCGTCAAATAGTGGCAGAGCCAGAGGACGGTGAAGTAGAGCCGACCACCGCCGCGGATCGAAAAGCGGTCCAGCATCGTGGTGGGGCTGTCGAAGAGGTTTGGTGAGCTCGCTAGGACGTGCAGGTCAGCCTGGCCCGCAGCAGCTACTGTTGTACTTCCCGGGTGAGAGGGTAACGGCGCGAGTGGCGCATCAGCAGCAGCAGCAGCAGCAGTGAAAATTACATCTCCTCCCTCCACTCCTGGTGCGTCTGATCCTCCATCCTTGTCGGCGCCGCCAGACACCGCCCTTCCTTCCTCTGGCGGGCTCCACACGCCGGACCGCTTCCATCGCAGCAGCAGGTGGAGCAGCTGCACGCACTGCACTGACAGCAGCAGCGCAGGTGAAGCCCCGCCAGAAGACTGCGCAGGTGGTGCCGTGGTAGAGCCGTGAAGCCGCTCCAGCAGACGGGCACGACGCATCAGCCACGTCACGGCTGTCTGCGCTGACGTCGCCACCGCCTCCTGAAAAGAGCGTGGGATGGCTGGCCGAGTAGCATCGGCCATAAGCGGTGGCGGCTGTGCTCGGCTGGCCTCCACGCCCGCACCGCCTGCCTCTTCATGAATGGGAGCGGCATTAAAGGCAGCAGTGGTGTGTCGGCGACTCTGCGTCGGCATACGCAGCATCCACTGCCCCTCTGTCGCCTCGTGCAGCACGGCGGGGACGGCGTGCATCAGCCCTGCAGCACCGCCGCCAAAGTCCACGCGTAACGTGTCGAGATGCATGGTCACACCCGCTCCTAAAGGACCGCGTAGGCCGTGCACTGCGCCGTCGCTCTGCGCCGTACCCGCTGCCGTCCTCCTGCCATTACTGGCGTCCAAGTTCAGCTGCGTGCTTCGGCCCAGCTGCTGCTGCACGCGGTGAGTCCAGAGGGCCGCACCGGCGTACGCCTCCGCCGCGTCGAGCCAGGCAAGAAAGTCTGCAGGCGAGAAGAGAGAGAGGAAGGCGGCACCGCCATGGCCGGCACCAACAGCGGTGGAGAAGGAGGCAAAAGAGAAGTTCGCGTCTCGCACGTTGTGGCGGCTGCGGTCGGACTGGAAGGGGTCGCCGGCACTGCGATCTCGCACCGGTCCACCACCCGCCGCCGCGTCTCGGTCTACAGCCGCTGCAGCATTCCGGGCTGTTGTATGGGCGGCAGTATCAGCCGTGCGCATTACAGGCACCGCCTCGCCAAAGAACACACCATGCGCGGCGACGTGCAGCACGAAGCTCAGTCCACAGCCCACCTCCAACACCGACGCGCTGTCGCCGTGAGAAATACCCGCGGTGAGCTGCTGCAGACGAACGCACTGCACTAAGAGCGCAAAACGCGTCATCAACGTGGCGAGGGAGGGGGAGAGCAGCGGGGCGTACGACGGCGCAGCAGCGGTGGCAGCAGTGGCATGAAGCGGGGAGTTGGTGGCGTCGAGAATTACTTCTGCATCGTGGTGAGTGGAAGCCTCGCAGCGCTGCACGATGGCCTGCTCGTGCGTGTGCAGCTGCGAGGCGATCTGCCGCACAGCCGCCTGCAAGTGCGTCTCCCACACCACGTGCACGTCATCCAACCGCGCACCAACACCGCCATCGATTCCTTTCGGATACCCTTTAGACCGCAGAGGAGAAGAATGCGGACCTGCACAGAGCTGCCCCTGTAGCAGCGTCACAAGGACACGATACATCGGCTCCGACGGGCTCAGCAAGTCCTCCCGCACGGACAAGGCCACCTCCGGCACACCGCTCACACCGCTAAAGGCACGCGCAGGCAGTGCACGTTGAGCCAGAAGCGAGAACACAAAGAACTGCGTCGTCGTGCTGCAGTGCGGCACAACCGCTTGTATTGCTGCCAGCAGAAGCGGCCCCATCCGAAGGCCGAAGGCAGCACTCAGCGGCAGCAGCACCTCCTCTACAAAGGCGTCCGTCACGTCTGACGGGCACCGCAGCGTCGCACAGGGCTGGGCGAAGAGGTGCAGCAGGAAGAGAGCGCGGTCCGAGACAACGTCCTGCACGGCAGCGGCGTTCGTGCGAAGACCGGCTGTGCGGATACGTAAGATGGGTGCAGTAGCAGCAGCAGCAGCACCGCGACGGCGAGAACTCAGTGAAGAAGCGGTAGTCGCAGCTGTGGCGTTGGTCTCTGTGGACGACGGTGGTGCGGCGGGTTGAAAGAATTCGTGAAAGAGGGCCTCGCACAGCAGCTGCACCGGGTGTGCTGCTGCTGCCCCCGCACTGCGAGTGGTGTTGGTTCTGGAGTGACTGTAGTGGAGGCCGCCCGCATCAGTGTCCTCTCTCCCCTTTCTCAGCTCATCTGCTTCAGCATCGTTAATGTTGTCATCTTCGTCTTCCGCCTCACGCTGCCGCTTGCGAGGTCGATCACTTTCCGGTATTCCCTTTCCACCCCGCACTGCTATCCCAGATTTTAGCTGCGCATAGACTGGGTGGGTGACGGAGCACAAGTAGAGCACCACGGCACCGAAGTCGAATACTTCCTGCAGCGGGCTGCACGGGAAGCTGAAGAGCTCGCGGCGAGACGTGAAGCTGTACTCATGCCGCTGCTGCAGAAAAATGCGCTGCATTGTTGGGTACACCGTCTGATGCAGCAGCGTCAGCACGTCCGCCTGGGAAGCAGTGAGAAGATCGTTTGCATCCATGGTGCTGCTCCTGCTGTCCGCCACCGCGGCCGCTGTTGTGGAAACGTGCACATCACTCCACAGCTGCTCGCCAACCTGGCCCGAGAGAGCGTAAGACAGCACTACAGTGATCAGCTGCATGACCTCCAGCCGCCAAACATCGTGGCGAGGGGTGTGGTGCGGCACAAAGAAGAGGTTGCAAAGCAGACGCACCACTTCCATCGGCGCACGCGCCACGGTGGGGTGGTCGTAGGGAAAGCGGCTGCAGAGAAGACGCAGGGCGGCGATGCAGTACGCCTCGAGCCTCAGGTCAGGCGTGGGAGCGCGGTGGCGTGCCTTCACCAGGTCCATGAGACGGCGCACAAGGCCCACCGCACCACGCTCCCCTCCACTGCTGCTGCTGCTCGTCGTGGCTGCTGCTGCCTCACGCCCGGCCGGAAAAGGGGGGAAGGCGGAGGTGACCTGCGACAGCCCGTAGAGACGCATCAGCACCTGCGCGTACACGCAGCCGTCGTCAGGGCTCGGGGTGGCCACCCAGACGCGGCCGTCGCTGACTGCGTGCAGTGCCATGTGCGGCGCCACCATCAACGCATTCGCCTCGTCCTCCTGCTGCTCACCGGATTGCTTGCCGTCGGTAAAGGGCACGCGCTCCAGCAAGCCGACAAGGCAGTTGGACAGGCGGACGAGATAGACCGGCGTGATGAGGCGAGCATAGCCCGCCCACCGCAGCACCTCCAGTATGAGAGCGCCGTAGTCCGCACCCACCACCGCCACGAGCCACGGACTCTCCAGCACCTCCAGAATGTGGTTGCACAGGATGTTCAGCGGCGACGCGTTCTTCCACAGCAGCGGCGCCTGGCTGAGAGAGTGAGCCAGCGCACCCGACACGACGTCGTCATCCGCTTCATCAAACAAATTGTGTGAGCTCTGAGTTAGCCCGGTGGATGCTGATGCTGTGTCGGTAAGAGTGACACCGTATGCTGCACTCACAGCAGCAGCGCCTGCAGTGGCAGCGGCCCCACTTCCGCCCTCGCGTGTGCGGGTGTCCTCTCTCGTGGTCGGGTCGAGACTGCGCTCCCATGCCGCACGCTGCGCACCGTTGCCTAAACCACCACCACCACCACTGCCTTGCTGCAATGTCAGCGGCTCCCCCTCCGCTACGAGAGACGTGTGAAGGCTTTGGAAGAGCTGCAAGAAGGGGCGAATAATGTCACCGCGAAGACGACGGCGACGAGCCTCCAGTGCATCGCGCTTACCCGTGGCGGCAGCGGGGTCCGGCTGCTGCTGTGCTTGCTGCTGCCGCCGCCCACCTGATGTGCCCTCTAACGCGTGTGCGGCGTGTTTCTCCGCTACTCGACAGTAGGCGGTGAGGTGCGGCTTCACGATGCTGTCCAGCACAAAGACGAAGACGTTCGTAACAACATGCTGTCCTAGAACGGCGTGCGGCGTTGTGCCGTGCCGCTCCGCACAGGCGAGAAAGAAAGTGGTGAACTCGATAATGCACTGCCCGCCCTCCTCGCTGGCCTTGGCCGAGAGGGACGTGTCGGCTGTCACGACGTTCACCTGCGCCATGATCTTGTTCAGCTGTGCCCGCAGCTGTCCGCTGTCCACCAGCGGCAGGAAGGAGTCCATGACGCTGAGGGGAGAAAGACGACAACCTAAAGCAATCTGCGTGTGCAAAAAAGAAGAAAAAACTTAACTAAAAAAAATTGAACAATAAGAGAGGTGAATTCTGCAAAGAAGTGAGAGAGCAACTACTTGGTCGTGTAGAAGCGTTTGTATTTCAATAAAAGGCAAAGGTTCGAGAGAGTGAGAGAGAGGAAAAAGAAGTGGAGGAAGAGTGATGTCCTATCAGAGGAAAAAGTGGGCTCAAGTGATAGGCGGTAAGACTCTTTTTTGTGTGTGTTTTCCTCCCCGCCTTCGTAGCTGTATCGCTGTGTGTCTCGTCCTTATCTCGCTCTGTGTGTTTAGATGTATGCTTGTAAAGGTTTTATGCTTGTATGATGGTGTCTGTGTATGTGTGTGTGCGTGTGCAGCACGTCGCCTGCGACTGCACACGAAGAGTGGCGTGGCAGTCTGGCAACGGCGGAGACTCTGATCAAAGGTACTTGTATTCAAATAGTTGAGGGGTGGTGTAGCGAAGCGAACTCGTTGAAAGCTCTCGTCTGATGCTTGTCACAACTCCTCTGTCTTACTCTGGAAGATTTTTTCGGTGGTCTCTCCCAAACTGAAGTGCCCAGATAGAAAATAAAAAAGTGCCGAAGAGAAAATGAGAAGAAGGACAAAAGTTATGGCGCTACAAAGCCGAAAGAGATGCTCTCATATTGAACATGTTTATCTTTTTTTTTTCCAGATCGTTATCCTCAGATTACCACAATAAACCTGTTCGCCACCTCACGAGCCTTCGCATTATTATTTGAAAGGCGTGCCCGCAACTACCCCTTCCAATTCCCCATCCGCTTCGCTCCTCTACTTAAGACAGTTTTTTGTTTTTCTTATTTTGCTTCACCTCCTACACAACAAAAAAGTGGTGCACGCGCCACATTTAGCACTACAAGCGTCCTTCACCGACGCTCCTTCACGGATGCACCAGTACAACATGCGCTTCGGCCTGTCAACCAAAGTCACGCACAACGCTGCCCTGAAGAGACACAGCTGCTCATTCTTCTCCCAACACGCACCGCTCCTCTTGGTGCCATCAGCGGCTGAGCACGAAGAACATCGAGTACACCTTCCGCAGCGAGTCCCACGTGCAGATGTAGGCCTCGCTGTAACTCCCATCCGCCTCCTTCAGCACCTCCCCCGCCACCGACCGCGTTGCCTGAGCCGGAAACTTCAGCGAAATCGTCGCGTAGCCCTCACAGGCGAAGAGCAGGAACACAAAGTAGTCGTCGGCTGGCTTCTCGACAAGCTGCTCACGCGCAGAGAGCCACCGGTGCAGCGGCCGTGTCCCCTCCTCGGCTTGGGTGAACATCACATCGATCCACACCTTCGTGCGGAAGGCCACCGCGTCGTGCTCGGTGCGGAAGGAGTACAGTGGCGTGCCGAAGCGCGCACTGGCCGCCGCAGCAGCCGCAGCCGCAGCCGCATTACCAGTACCGGCCGCACCGGCAGCAGCAGGAGACGAGGAGGACAAACCACCGCTGCCGGACTGCCCCGTGCTCAGCGCCAGCAGCGCCTCCTCCTGCCTCGCTCGCTGCTGCGCCTCTGCGTTGCGCCGCTCCTCCTCCTGCTCCCGCAGGTGCCGCAGCTCCTTGTGTTGGCGGCGCTCCAGCTGCAGGGTGTGGGTCTTGCCGGCGATGTGCTTCAGGAAGTTGTTTTCCTCCGTGCAGTAGAGGTTGCAGAGAGTGCAGGTGACCTGTCCCATGTGGTTGCGCTTGAAGTAGGGGTTGGCCCGCGCCACCTCGATGGGATCGTAGATGTTCGTGTTGGCCGGGGCTGAGGAGGCCATCTTTGCGTGTGTATCTGTATTTGTGAAGGAGACACGAAGAAAAGAAAAAAGGGAGGCGGCTGCACGCAGCAGGACGAAGAAACGCAATGAAAAAGAAAGTGAAGGAGTGGAGAGAGAGAAAAGTGGCATGTTCGCTGACACCGGTGCCAGAAGAAAAAAACTAAGAGACAGACAGGCTACTCTACAAGCAGAGGGTAGACGAGCAATGAGATGTCTTTTTCTTCGCTGTCGTCCATCCGTGGCGGTTGTGCAGCGTGCACGAAAAAAAGGCGGCCTTTTCATTTAGCGAGAAGGGGAAATTAGAAGAGCGGCTGACGCATGTATCAGAAGTTCTTTTGTCCCCACTACTATTGCCATGCATCTCAAAGAACAAAAAGTAATTCAGTTCATCGCAGTCACCACGTGGTTGTGCGCTGCTTTCTCAGTGGCGCTGCCATGAGGCATAGATGCATCTGTGCCAGGCTGGCGGGGTTAGGCTACAAATTCAACCACGAACTTTTGTCGTAAAGGGAGAAAAAGGAGTATATGCAAAAAAAGAAAAAGAAAAAGGTGGCAGAGGACCGTGTACACGCACAACGCAAGGAAACACTTGTTGACGACACAGGGAAGAGACAAACAAGAAAAGACGCCAAACAGAAATTAAAAGGACATGATCGTACACTTCACAAAAGGACGAAGAAAGGGAGCAGCAGTCGAGGAACCACACATACACACACACACACACACCCCAACACACATAAACGCACTACAAGACCTTCTCCCTCTCTCCCATATTGACACACGTCATGTACAACTCGCCTCATCGCCTCTACAGGAATACTTCCATCACAGAGCGCACCTTACCGCGGCAAACGGGGCAGGCAATAATCTCCTCCCTGCAGTGGCTCTGCAGACGCTGCACACACAGCCCACACATGCCGTCATGGCCACAGGGTTGCAGCAAGGCACGCGACTGCAGCGGCTGGAAGCAGTACAGGCAGCGGCCGCCGCCATTACCAGGCGGGGATGGCTGCCCACCATTATTCTGCACGTCGCCACCACCACCACTACCCATACCAGACAGTGCTGGATGAGAGGCAGAGGTGGGTGACGTGAAGAAGGTGTCCAGCGCCGACGCAGCAGCAGGAGAGCGGGACGCATTGCCGCCGGCGGGCACTCCAGACGTGAAGCCCCTGCCATAGGCGTCGGCGGTCGCGTTGGCCTGCTGCACCGGGCTCGAGTCTGGCCTGCGACCCGTGTAGGAGATGGCAAACGCCTCCACCGTGTCCCGCAGCAGCCGCTGCAGGCCCACGAGGACGTCGTACACCGATCCGCTCGCACTCCACGCCTCCTGCGACAGCTTCAGTCGCTCCGGCTCAACCTCGCCGGTGTCAGCGTCGCGCAGAATGGCCGCGAAGCACGCACCGGTCAAGGAACCGGGTGTGGGCTGCGACGACCCGGTGAGAAACGCTGGCGGGTGTGCGGCGGCGTCGATGAGGTACACGCGAGGGGGGTAGGCGTACACACCGCCCTCCCGCCCATCCACGCTGGCGTCCGTCGCGGCGGCTCCGGCTGCACCGGTTGGGTTAAACTGCATGAGAGCACGCACCTGCAGCTCCGCCACCGCCTCCACCGCCACCTGCTGCGACACCGCCTTCTTCGATCCCCCACCACCAGGGGCACCAGCAGTTGCCGGAGACACCGGCGCGGAGCTCTGATCTACCGTCGTCGTGTACGTGCGCTCCTGCGGCATCGCCAGCACGGCCGCCTTGCGCTCGCTGAACACAGGGACATAGACAACAATGCGGTGCGTCTGCGGAAAGTAGCGTCCCAAGCCGTCGCCGAACTTCGAGAGGGCACGCAGAATGGTAGCGCAGCGGATGTGTGCCGCCGTGCGGGACGGCAGCGCGTTCTTCATAAAAGCCGGCGCGTTGAGGGAGTGGTGGTGGCGGTAGGGGTCGGCGCTGTGCGCGGCACCGAGTTGGCTCACGTTGGGCTGAAGTGGGAATGCGTAGCTGCTCGTGGGCACAATAAGCGGCGGGACAGCCTCGAAGTTGCGCACGACGACGTTGCGGATGTAAGCCGTCAGCGACACGTACTTGTCATCTCCGGGTGAGGGAATGATGGCGCCGCTGATCGGGTCGAGGTACTCCGCCTTGCGGCTCACCGCGAAGTCATTCAGCTGCTGCATGTTGAGGCACACACGATAGCGGCAGTACACCTCTACCGGTCCACCCGCACCGCTCTCCGCGCCGAGACCGGAACGCTGCGAGCCTGCGGTACCGAGAGGGGAGCTCGGGTCCGACGCGCTGCTGCCCGCCCCATCCGCCTGCCCCGCCACCGTCGCCGGCGAGCTGGCCCAGTCTGCAGAGCTGGCGGGGGCGTAGACGGAGATGATCACCGGCGTGTAGTAGACAGCGCCGCGGTAGGTGTAGGGCAGGATGCCGCGAATCTCGTAGTGGTCGCTGCACTGCACGTACTTGAAGCCGTCGCCGAAGGCGGAGCGCATTCCCTGCAGGTCGGGGTTGGCGAGGATGCGCGACTTGGTGATGTCGTACTCCTTGCGTGGACGCACCGGGCGGGGCAGCGGCGGGGTCGCCGTTGAGGCCGGCAGCTCCCCAGCGCCGATGGACGTGTTCGACTCGGCCCGCAGCGCAGAGTACTGACCAATTGGGGTGGACTGCGGGGACGGCTGAGAGGGCAGGCGCGGGTCACCGCCGCCGCCACCGCTGCTGAGAAAGCTGCCACGCTGAGCGGGAAGCTGCGTCGGCGGAGGCCCCTCGGCTGCGTTTGCCGGTGATGTGTTGGGGTTGGCGTAGAGGGGGAGAGGCACCATGGCGACAGGCCCGGACTGCGCTCCGCTACCGCCGCCGCCGTTGCCCATGGCGTTGCTCGTCTGCCACCGCGGCCCGGTTCCCGTGGAGCTGCCACCGTCCGCGTTGTCGTCTGAATCGCTGTCAGAGACGGTGACGCTGTGGAAGCGAGACGGATTGCCGCTCGCATTCGCTGCGGCGTTGGTTGAGGTAATGCTGCCTCGCGCAGCTGTCAATGAGGGAGTGCGCTGCAGGAGCGCCACGCACTCGGCGTGTCCGCCCCGCTCTGCCATCTGTGCGGGACGCTCCCCGAACACGTTCGTGCGGTCGACAGGGGCGTGCAGGACGTCCACCAGGTAGCGCACGATATCTGTTGCGCCGATCTGGGCCGCAATGTGAAGTGCGTTGTTGTAGCTGCCCCCGTTCGGTGCCATGACGTCTGCCTTGTACTCCTCGCACAGCATTCGCACCGTGTTGAGGTAGCGCGAGTGGCCGGCTTGCAGAGAGGCGAGGTCGGTGCGGTTGGCGTTGCTGATGGTTGTGTAGAGGAGGGTGAGGTTCGAGCCAGGCGCGGGCACGTTGACGCGCTCGGGGTGGCTGCGCAGCCACTGCCGCAACTCATCCACGTTGCCCTCCGCTGCCAGTCTAAACTCCATGATTTGGCGAATAGTAGGTTCGGTAGGTGCTGAGGGGAGCTACCGGAATCTAAAAAAAAAAAAAATGAAATGCGAGCAGTAGCGATGCTAAAAGCACAACAGAAAAGACGAGTAGCACCAACAATATTCAGCTCTCTACGGCCAACACGAGCTCAACTCTCGAGTCGGCGACGGTGCGCGTGAGTGAGGTGGCCCCAGAGTATATACGGAATACAGCGAGAGAGCACTCAACACGCGTCACACAACGTGCGCAGCGAGAAATAAAAAAAAAGCAAGGCAGAGAAGCAGAAAAGAGAGAAGAGAAGGCTTGCGAGCCTACAGCGCTGCTTCGAACTAAAAAGAACAAAATTAATAAAGAGAGAGAGAGAAGAGTAGAGGATGGAGGGAAGCTACACGCGATGGAATAACAAGTCGAGCAAGGTTGACTGGCGACACAACATCATCTCTCTTCCCGGCGAGTTTGATGGTGCAGCACGATGTACCTCTGCACTGCCGATAAAAGGTAAAACACTGAGAGCGAAAAAAAAAAAAAAGGTGAGCAGCTGTAGCTGCTGCATATCCGCCGCTCACTCACCGGCAGCAGCTAGAAGAGTTGAGAGTGGCGGAGAAGCATTCGAGTTCTCCTGCCCCTTCTCAAGCCCCTTCACTTCTATTCTGCTTCCTTTGCCTTTTCATTCTGGATGATTCGCCCATGGACAGCACGCTCGCAACGTGTCTCGTCACCAAAAAAACACAAGCCCGGTCTCATCGCCCACCACTATCGAAGGAAATCAAGAAAAGAGGAAGAAACGTTTTCCACAAGCTACTCACCCACCTGCGATCGTCAGCTCGTGCCCCACAACTGATTCCACCCACGCTGCGTCGTGCCCCAGAGCGAACTCGCCGCTGCAGCAGCCGTGCTACCCGTTCCGCCTACACCATTCGCCGCTGCCGCACGACTGTTGTCGCCCGCCAACGGCACTGCGCCATCGAAAAATGCCGACGCCCCCGCGTGCGACGGCAGCCCGCCCACACCCGCACCAGCGCGGTACGCGGCAGAGGCCCCACCAGCGCCATTCCCTCCACTCCCTGCACTTGTTGGAGGGGAGTACGGACTGAGCGCAGCGGCGGTGGGGGCAGCAAGCGGCAGGGCAGCAGCGGGAACACCGAGCGCACCACCAGCGCCACCGGAATAGACGCCGTTACCTCTCGCTCCGCCGGCGGCTGCGGTTGCGCTGGAGAGAGCGATGGGCAGCAGTGCGAGGCGATCCACACGCTCCTTCGGCTGCAGCAGGCGCTCCATCGGCGGTGGTGCACTCGCCAGCGTGTGCGTCGCTGATGTCGACGGTGCACCCGCGCCTGCCACACGCATCGAGACGGCAGTGGCGAGCGTCAGCGGCTCTGCAGCTTCTCCCACTCTCGGTGCCGGCGCCACCGCCACGACCCACAGCGCAGCACTCGCGCAGAGAAAGTGACGAAAGGCGTTTAGTACGAGCGGGACGGCACTGCGCCAGCGCACCGCATCGCACGTCTTCTCCAGCTGCAGTGCCGCACGCTGCACGGGACCGGCGGGAATGAGCATGGCAACGGCATCGGGGCCGAGAGGGCGATTCCCGAGCGCGGCAGCAGCGCCAGCGTTCGCCGCGCCTCCCAGCAGTGCAGTCACGCCACTCACGTCCGTCGCTTCGGTGCTGCACCACACAGAGGAAACAAAGAGAAGGTCCATCAGCCACTGCAGCCGCATGTCATCACCGTCGCTGCTCGACACTCCGGAAGCCGCGAAGGTGTTCAACTGCGGCAGCAGCTCCTCTTCAAAGAGGCTCGCCGTGACCGTGGCAAGATGCCACAGCACAGCACGTCGTTCTTCAGCCAAAATCAGCGGCTCCATTACTGAGGAAGAAGCAGAGGGATGCAGCGCGGATTGGGCCGCACCCTGCGCAGCTGCAGCAGCATCAGCACCACCACCAGTGTTGTTGTTGGTGCTAGCTGATCCGTTTCCCATTTCATCTTCTCTCAAATTTTTCCCCGTGGCACTGCCATCACTGAAGACAGCTCGCACACCGTAGAACGCTTGATGCAGAAGCCGCAACGTCCGCTGCACCACGACGGTGAGGGCGGGCGTCGGGATGGCCGGGTGCGCGACACTGCGCGGGGCAGCAGAACCAGCAGCTGCTGCAGCATGAGTGGTAGCAGCAGCAGGAGCCGTAGCAGCGCGCACCCACGACGCGGAGTCTGCCAGACCAACTGAGCGGCGTGTTTGCCTCTGCGCTGATAACTTGCCACCGCCGCCGCCGCCGCTGCTGCTGCTGCTACTGTCTCCTCCTGGCAGCTGCACGAGAGTCGTGTAGTGCTGCCGCAGCGCGTGCGTGTAGGCCGCCGTCAGGACCCGCTGCCAGAGCGCACCTGCTGCGTCGCGCAGAGCAGCTGCACGGGCACAAAACTGCCGCACCACCTCCCTGTCGGCGACACCACCCTCGACAGTGACCAGACCGTTCAGCGTGTCGCCGTAGACACGCAACACCATCGCCACCTCGTAGCTGTGGATGACTTCAGCAGTGGTCGGCAGCGTGTTGGCGGACGCGCTCGCCTGCAGGTACGGCACCGCAGCGGCAGCATTCTCCACTGCTTCGCTCAGCCACTCCACCACACGTGTGAAGAGTGAAGTGGACGCCGCTCTCGTGGAGCCTGATGAGACTGCGTGTTGCTGTGCGGAGGAGACCGAGAAGGCACGCACCGCCGCCACCAGCGTCTTTAGGCATTGGGACAGCAGCTCCACCACGTGTCCATTGAAAGTTGGCGCAGGCGTGTTTGAAGTGGGCGACATCGAAGAGGCCGATGCGCCATCCTGAAACCCAAAAAGGCGCTCCTGAAAGCCACGGAGTAGACCAGCCAGCGCCTGCTGCTGCTCTGCGCTCAGCGCCACTGCACCGTCTTCGCTACCGTTAGAGATAAGGACCAGCGGCAGCTGTGCCTCCTGCAGCGCCGCTTTAGCCCACTCGAGGCCTTCTTCTCGAAAAAGCCCCTCACCGCTGCTTGGGGGGACTGAGCGCTCATGCTGCTCAGCGCCGCGTCCTCCCCTCGTTTCACGGTATGTTCTCGCCGCGGCGGGTGGCGCTGCTGCTGCCGTGGCTCTTGCGGCTGCGGATGTGCGGAAGCGGTCCCAGTCAATGCCCGTACGTGCAGATGCTCCGAGTTGACAGCCAGCAGGCGTTGCAACGCCACCTGCAGTCGTCGCTGGCACTCCTGCTGCTGCCGTGATACTCGGCTCACCACAGCGCAGGGAGTGTTGCTGCAACACAGCCGCCAGCGCCGTCCACGTCTGCTGCACCGTAGTCAATGTTGGACCAGTGCCCTCTGCCGGCTGCTGCTGCTGCTGTGCGTCAACGCCGGCCTTTGAAGCGGCGAGTAGACCCTGCACAACACAACGCTCCACAAAGTGGACGGAGTGTAGCGCGACCGTGAAGCACCGCTGGAGGGCCTCCTGCAGCGCTGCAGTGCGCTGCTCCTCCCACCACTGCCCAACATCAACGCGACGCCATGTTTCGCCGACTGCAGCAGCGTCACGAAGCCCAGTTTTTCCACCACTGCCATTACCGACATGCGCTGATGCGGCTGTGCGCAGCAACGCACCAAGCGCAGCAGCGGTGTCGTGCTGAGCGGCAGCGTCGCCAACCGCGGCGAGCGTGACAGGATCGCGAGCGAGACAAACCACAAGAGCCGATGCCAGCGGTGCCAGCAGCGACTGCGCCACGTACGTCAGGGACACCGCCAATGCTGCAGGAGTGTCCGTCGACTCAACATTCGCCCTCTTCAGCAATGGTGCGTCTCCGCCCGCTGCGTTGGTGGTGGCGGTGGAGAACTGCGACGCGGTGCGGACAAGGCTCAACGACTGCAGCTCCGGCACCGAGTCCAGACTCGCACGCAGCGCCTCCACGTACCCGCGGCACCGCACGGAGGTCGAGACAGCGGTAGCTGCAGCAGCAGCAGCAGCGCCGCCCTCTGCCGCTCGGCCAGGGGTATCATCAGCACTTCGCACTGTCGCTGTAGGGCTGCCGTGCGGCGTATTAAATGGCATCGAGGAAGAGGCGGACGGCGCCGCGCTGCCACCAGGAGTGGAAGCATGACGCCCCGCTGGTGTGCTGGGTGCATCCGCCGTGAGTACACCACCGCCGTTGCGGCGCCGCAAACGCCACTGCAGAAGATCGTCGATGCTCCGCACATCGCCACCACCGCTGCTCCTCTTCTTCTCACTGAAGAAGGAAGCCACAGCTTCTAAATGCATGTCGTCCCTGCCGCCAGACAGCTCGGGAATCGCGGCCCACGCCTCCTGCAGCACCGCAAATATATATCCTTCCTCTGCGAAGATGGGGTCCATCGAGCCGCGATGCCCACGCGTGTCGCAGACGGCGGCGAGATCGATGTAGTCGGCGTAGCGCTGCACCAGGGAGGCGAGGCCTGAGAGGGAGCGCAGGGCCCAGTCCGTGTTGGACACCTCCCCGGCAGCACCGACAAGCGCAGAGGGAGTGGCAGAGGCAGCAGCTACACCAGGCGCAGATGATAGCAGCCCGAGAGAGGTCAGAAACGCAGCGTTGACAAAACCAGAAGTGTGAGTGGCGACAGGAACGGTGGAGGAGTTGCCGGCGCTGGCAGGAGCTACCGCCCTCCACCGCACCGCGCTCACCTGCGCCTCACGTAGCAGCACAACCGCGACAAGAGCCAGAAGCCACCGCGAAGGAGATGAAGCTGCAGCTGTAGAGTTTGCTGTCTCGAGAATTTTCGTCACCACCTCTCGCGCACTCAGCGCAGCCACACGGAAGACTCCATCAGCAAACGTGGATGCTGTTGTAGCTGTGGCGGCGGCGGCGGCACGGGGTACGTCAATTCCTGGTGCAACCGCCACCAGAGCCCCTAGCAGCGTAGGGGAGTGCTGGAGGGCACTTAGGACGCCGTGGCACTGCACCACCACAGCGAAGAGATACACAACACTCCGCTTCTCCTCCGCCTCAAGCGCCAGACCGCGAGCAGCAGACTCGGCATCGTTCTTCTTCTCTCCCTGTGTGTGTCCAGGCGAGGCAACATCCTTTCCAGCGCGCGGCGGTGTCCCCGCAGCGGCAGCCGCTGCTGCAGTGCTGACTCTCGTACTCTCACTGACGAAGCGGGACTGCTGCTCGATGCAACGCGCGTGTGCGTCGGCGGCCCGCCTGAGCTGCACAGCGAGCAGCTTTACCAGCCGCGTCTCCAACGTGGTAGCACGGCGGTGGAAGGTAAGTGCCCAGGCTGGCATCTTCAGCCTGCCTTGTGCGGATGTGGCGGTCGATGTGGTGCTGTAGGCTGCAAGAGACGCCTGAACACGTTGCAGGCGCTGCGCCATGGCCAACAAGGGAAAAGCTCGGTGAAGGGCTGTTGCAGCAGCATTAGCAGCAGTGGCATTTTCCTGCTCTACCCCCGCCTCGAGCACAGAGAATAAAAGCGCCGCGTCTGCTGCCATCCCCTCTGCTGACCTACTGGCCGCAGCAACTGTCATGTAGAGTAGGTGCAGCGACTGAAGCTCCTCATCGAGCCGCATGCGGTCCTCCATCACTGCTGCTGCAGTGCCGTCTACTGCCTTCACCCCTTTCTCCTCCGTTTTGGCTGCTTTACTTGGGGGTACACGTGGCGCTCCACCAGCGGATGGCAGAGGCAGTACCACTGCGGGCAGCGCAGCAGCCGTACGCTCACCCTCCGTCGCACCGCTGACGTGTCGACGCCGTCGCTGCCGCTTTGCAAACCACGCAGCGGGCAGCACCGGCGCAATTGCCCCATCGCCCTTCACTGTTGCCTGTCCCCTCTGCTCCACCTCCAGCGCCGATTCAATGGCCAGTATATCCAAGCACTGCTCCTCCATCCCCACTACGCCGTCGCAGGCGGCGATTAAATCGCGGTAGGAGTTGCCGATGGCGGCGCGCAGGTCGTGCTGGTTCGCCTCGATGCTGCGGGTGACAGTGGAGAGGTAGTGGAGCGTCTCCTCGACGTCGTTCTGCCGGAGAATGCGGCGCACCTCCTGCGCAGCCTCCTCTACAGACATGGCAAAGCACTGAAATAAAAAGAGACGATTGTTGAAAGAGACACTCTGCTCTCCTTTTCAAAGAAGATGTTCTTTGCTGCAACGAAGTAAAACTGAAAAACAAAAGAATGGATTTGCTGAATGACAGGCGCGTGACTTGCGGGCGTTTTCGAGCTTCGATACAATGACGAGAAGAGAAGGAATTAACCGTGCTTTGCTTCTCCGGAATTTATTGCTCTTTACTGTGGTGACTCTTGTGTGTAAAGAGGGAGAGGGGAGAGTGAGAGAGAGAGAGAGAAATGGTGACCAGCGCTCTTAATATCACGCAGACAGAAGGTTTTTCAGCAAAGAAAAGAAAAGCAAGCGATAAAGCACTTGCACGGATGGGGACTGCCTTGCTTTTCTTTTTCTTTTTGCACTACAGAGGTACGTACACAAACCCGAGACAAATGGGAATCGCATCCTTGCCACGTAATACTCTGTGTTTTAGCAAAGAGACCGATACCCTCTCACTCCTTTTCTTTCTCTGATTTAGGAAGAAGGCCTTCATTAGTGAAGGACGAGGAGGGCATGATTCTCACAGATCGTCTCGTGTGCGCAACCCCCTCCTCATTAATTTCGCCATTCGGCAACTTGCTGGGGTAGTAAGTAGATCCATCCTCTTCTTTTCTTTTTTTTTTTTAGTAGTTTTAGCTTCGCATATTGTCCTTCTCGCACCGCGACGGAGGGAGGCCACTGCCACAGCTCACGTCGCACACAACTCAAAAAAAGAAAAGGAGAGTGATATGTGTTCATGGAGAGTGAGAGAGTGAGAGAGGAGGGAAAAAAAAAAAGGACGCTCACGTTTTAATCTCGTATAGAGGAGTCAGCACAGCACAGCGTCAACAACAACGCAAGAGCAATGCTACACCCACATGAACACACACAAACAAACACACACACAAAAAAAAAAAAAAGAGAGAGAAAAAATCATATATGCTGCACCACTGTGGAAAGAAATAAAAAACCAATTGATATGCTGTGTCGGGTGGAAGACTGCACGAGGAGGGTGTGAAACCGCCCTCAAAAACGACGGCGAAGACTTACGTACTCGTGGCCAGACCCACTCCATTTGTGCCCTCTATGAACTTTCTTTTTTCGTTTTTTTTTCAGGTGGTGCACTTCACGCATTGGCAACAAAAAGCACGCCTCCTACCCGCACTTCTCTTGCTTGAGCGTTTTTTTCTTCTTCTTTTTTTCATTTCTTCCGCATCATTTTTACTTCAACTAAAAAAAAAAAAAAAATTGTGCCTAGCTCGATTTATCACGCCACGTACTCCGCCGCCGCTGGTGTGCACGAGTGAGGCAATTTAAAGAAAGGCAACAAAAACAATTGAAAAAAAAGGTTTGCATCGACAGCTTGGAGGGCATTGATGATGACAGCAAGGCGCGCCGGCGTACAGAATAAGAGACATAAAAATAATAAAGTTGCTCGTTACTGCTCTTGACTGCAGATGCTCAGCGATATGTCAGAAAAAAGAGAAATTGGAACACAGAGCCTGCAGACGGCGGTCGCACCAACACTGCTTTGTACAAGATGAAAAGAAAGGGAAAAAAAAAGACTAGTATGTATATCATTCCGAAGTGTGAAAGTTCATCAAACGAAAAACGCGTGTACGCTGTTCTCGTATGTCTGCGTGTCTCCTCTGTTTTGATCTACTGCAACAACAATTCACGTGAAGAGCGCGCAACTTCAGAAAGAGAAAAAAACCTGGTGCAGCACGGATGCGCACCTCGCTTTTGTTTTTCATGGGTTTATGTGTTGTTACCATCCATGCTGGGAGAGATGCTGGGCAGCAGAAAAAATCTCCAGTGGAAGAAGATGACTGGTTGAAAAAAGGGAAAAAAGAAGCGGAATGAATTCATATAAAAACTTCTTTTTTCTTTCCTTCTTAACACAGTGTACATTGATCAAGGCGCCTCTGCGTAGGGCGGAATGAAGCCGAGCACCGTAGCTGCAACAACTTCAAACGCACACACACACAGACTCACATACACACGGACGCACATAGACACGCACACGGGTCTGCATCGACGCACAGAAGCATGCATCAAGCGGAAATCTCCGAAAGCGTGGCGGGCAAGACGCAACCAAAAAAAAAAAGAAACACTAAAAAAAAAAAGGTAAAAAAAACCTGAAGCGCACTGTGAAGGTGAACAAATCGATGACTCTCTTTTTCTTCTTCCCTTTTACTTTTATCTAACGAGGCGATGTGTGCGCACTGTTGCGACATCGTCAGCTTTATGGTAAAGTACAAGGGGGAGAAAAAAGATAAAAAGGAAAGACAGAGAGAGCACTCCTCAGCGAGTGGTGTATTGAAACAGCTGAGGAGAAGGCAGAAAACACAAAGATTTTGTTTCAAGCTCCAGTAGGCAACGAAGCATTTCTCACAAGTGGCACATTTGCACGCATAACCACCAGCAACGATAGCAGCAAAGAGGTCGAAATACACTTCAAAATCGATCTGCTTTCTTTCTTGATATTCGCATTTGCACGATCTTTTTTTTATTTATTTATTATCCCTTTCTCGTTGTTTTCGGTTTTGTGTTTTGCTCCGACTGCTGCTGCTGCTGCTGCTCGCCAAAATATGCGTCACAAAGGCACATGAGGCTGACGTGCAACGGCCAGGCAGGCAAGAGCGATAGGGAGGTAAAGCAAGGAGAAAAATATATATAGAAAAGAGGGGGTGTAAGAGAATTTACGGAAAGTAACTTCTCTGTTCAATGATGAATTACGTCGACGAAAGTACAAGAAACAAAACTCATCTCGTTAACTAAAATAAAATAAATAATAAAAAAGACAGAGGGAGAGAGGGAGAGATGAAAAACGAACAGAAACACGCAGAATAGAAGGAAGACCTCGGCGGGGGCGGGAGTTGGAAGAGGGAGTCGCGAAGGGGGCGACGACGAATGTGTGCTGCCCACCCGCACACATTAGCACACACACGTGACAAGAAAGCATGGGAATGAAGGAGGAGGAGAGAGAGAGATGTTAGAGAGGGGGGACGTACTTCTACTATCATCTACAAGCGTGAGTGTGTGACGGAGTCTCCCACTGCGGCGGGCGCTGTTTGGAAAAAAAAAAGACGGGAAAAGTGGTAAAAAAGGAGAAAGAGGAATTTGTCTTTGTGTGCTGCTCGACTGCACACCTCAACCAGAGAGCGGTGGAGGCGAACAGCTTCGTCTTCAACAAAAAACAAGGAAAAAGGGGGAAGAGAAGTCACTCAAATAAGAAGCAAAAAAAGAATTAGAACACTTGTTTCATGAGAGCCAGCGGTAAAAATGAGGTGGAGTGGCGCTGCCGATGCCAAACAAAATATATATCAGCAGGCTGCGCCGAATGTGTACTTCGTTCGTGTCACGCAGCCTCGCGCTCGGCAGGTGGACCGCGTACTCGCACCTGACGCAATGGAGCATGAAGAGGAGAAAACAAGAAGAGAGGAAAAGTAGCGTACTTACGAAATCACAGAGAGCAAAAAAAAAATCGAGAGGGGTGAAATACCCTAGTCGTTCAATGACGGATACGCGTTGAAACAGAATTCGGATTAAAGGCTGTTCAGCAGCGCAAGAAAATAGAAAAATATTACAAACAACAGCGGGAGTAAAAAACAGAAAATTGAAATGATAAAGAGGAAAGCATTGATGGGAAACAAGAAGGCAAAAATGGAAGAATACTCTTGCACGGTGCGTCGATCAAAAGCAGTAGACACAAAAACACACACAAAAAAAAAACGTTAGCGATAAGAGGAAGAAGACGGGTCGAGATGCAGATCTTTAAAGACACAAAAATTGCACGTACACCAGATTCCGCAGCGAAACAACTCTGCTGCTATTGTGTTCGATCTGCTTTTTTCCCCGTCACTCACCCTTCACTCTACCTGCTTCTCGATGAACGCACTTTTTTTCTTCTGTTTCCACATCTTATGAACGCACGTGCACCGCTTAAATTAAGAAGAAGAAAAAAATGGAGAAATGGAAAGTCACGTTCATCCTACCACAGACATTCAAGCACATCCACACGCCTCGCTTGAACTCTCCGCGGCTTTGTGAAGAAGAAGGCACTGTCTCCCAACCTGACACGACACAAGGAAAAAAAAACTGGAAAGACAGAGAAGAGTCACAAGGGACTTTCACAGTCGCTTGTTAACAAGGACAAACAAGAAAAAAAAAAAACAGAAGGAGATAAGAAGCCAAAAAAAACATCCACACGCACACACACATAACACCAAAGTAAAGTTGTTCAGCACTACCGGTGTAGGACAAGACGAAGCCTCAAGGGACTCGGAGAAGCGGAAGATTCAATGAGGCAGATACCCCCACACAAACACACACACGAACGGGACGACGCAGGAGCAAGAGCTTTTGACAGCTGCAAGCAAATGTAAATTGGGATTTGCTCCCTGAGCACGAAGAGCCGTCGCTGCAGTGGGTGAAGCATCAGCAGCCAACTTTCAACATTCAAGACAGTAAAGTGAGAGAGAACAAAAATCATAAGAACAACAAGAAAAAAAAACATATATTTTAAAAATATAAATATATATCAAAGTGAATTCACCGGGAGAGAAAAATACGCGGGGAGTAGAGAAAAGGTTGTGAGAAGAGAGCGGGGAAGGTGGGTGGCGAGAGCAGATGTGCCCCGCGCCTCTCATCGTTGAACTTTTTGTTCTTTCTTTTCTTTTCTCTCTCTCCCTCACCAACTGCCTTTTCGTTGACGTACGCGTGGAAAAAGAAGAGGAAAACGGATTAAGCAGTTGTGAAACGTTGTGCGTTCCACTCGCCCACACACGCTCACTCAGTCCACCGGCTTCGCCTTGAAGCCATACTCAACGTTGTTGACCCTGTCTACCCAGCGCGGGTAAGCGTTGTGGTAGACAGCCACGCCATCCTTTGCGTTCACGGCATACGCCGGCACACCCTCTTCTGGGTGGGACCACACCACCGACGGCAGATCGTCCCAGCCGACCACGCCGGGAAGGGACTCGTTCACCTGCGCCGCCACCCACTGCGTTGCCTGCTCCGTCGCCACCGCCTCCAAGCCGAGGCCGCTGCTCTCCGACAGCACCGCGTGGTTCACCAGGTGCTCCTGCTGGAAGAAGTAGTGCAGGTAGTACGTGTCAGCCGGCGTGCAACGGTGCGCCACCACGGTGGACCAGGTGACGTCGTGCATCTTGCCACGGTGCATGTCGTGGAAGCGGCCAAGACCCTCCATCACGTACCATATGCGGCCATCCCCACAGACCGACGCGGCGTGCGTGCGAGCGGCGTGGATGCGGAGGCCAAGCATGATGTCCTCCTGGTGCAGGCGTGCCGCGCGGTACACCGGCGACTTCTTGGCATCGAACTCCTGCATCGCGAGGTCAACGATATCGACAGCATCAGCGAGGAGGACTGCGGGAGCCAACACACTCTGCACCAGTTTGCGGTGTGCCATGAAGGTCATGCCAGCGTTGAACATCACCTCATTGAAGGAGCGCATGCTGCCCCAGTACACACACTCAGGAGCGATAGCGGCACCGCTGTCAGCAGCAGCGATGGAGGAGAGCGAGCCGGCATCGTCCTGTGGCGCCGCAGCAGCTGTTGTAGCGGCAGCAGCAGCAGCAGCAGTGGCTGAGGCGGTGGATGCACTGGCAGCCACCTCTGACTCACCAAAGGGGGATGTAACGCGGTGACGCGCGCCGCCACGCACGTAGCGGATGTCGCTGAGATATTGCGGCACCTTCAGGTACGCGTCATCGTCGCCTTTAATGATGTACGGCACATCGCCAAAGGCATGATAGGCGTACTCCAGCCACAGGATCAGCTTCTGGCTCATCCCCACCTCCACCGGCAGGCCCCACTTCGTTGTGTCGCCGAGCTTCTTCTTGGTCGTCGGGCGGCGGTCCGTCATCATGTCGATCCACACCACGTTGCGGTGCTCAAGGGCTTCCTGCCACAGCGCGGCCGACGCGTGACAGATGAACTCAGCGGCGGCAACGGCAGCGGGAGTGATGGGCAGATCGAGCACGTGACTGAGGTACGACAGCGGCGTCGACGTCGCACCAGACGTGACGGTGGTAGTCTCTGCGCTCCGGCACGGTGAATCCAACACGCTCTTCTCGCGCCAGTCAGACCGCAGCGCGACGCGGCGCTCCTCGTAGGCGACGTGCGTCTCGACGTCCCCTTTTCCCCGCTGCAGCGATGCGGTCGCAGCCGCAAACGCGCTAAGAGAGGGCGTGACAAGGTCGGCGTTGAAACGGCGGTGGCGCTGCGCCTTTCCCTTGCTCGGCTCCACCGCGGCGAAGAGGTACAGCGGCAGCAGCGCGCCGTCGAAGTTGTTCTCCGCACGCGCCACCTCCTGGTACGTCATCCACGTCGCCCGCTGCGCCGTCCGCAGCGCCACACGCGCCGGCTGGTCCGTCGACGGCACACCCATCACCGCCAGGTAGGACCGCCGCGCAGACCCGCCTTCCGCAGCAGCCTCACCACCGCCGTCGAGCCGCGTCGACAGCGAGGGGTGGACGTGCCGCAGCCACGACCACTTCGGCAGCTCCGCCCGCACCGACACGTCGTTCGTCACGCTCGACATGGCAAAGAGCATCGGGCCCACACGGCCCAGCGGACCCGCGACGGAGGCGAAGACGCCGTGCGGCTCGTTAAGCGCGGCACCTTGGGTAGCGGCAAGATACAGGCCGGGGTCTGCACACTCGACGCAGTTCTTGGGGAAGACGTGCAGCGTCCACGCAGGCAGCGAGGCGGCCTTCACGTAGACCGAGTTGCATGCGGTGGCACCATCCTCTCCGCAATTCGTCCCCGTCAACGGCTCTGCACTGGTGTGCTTCACAAGGACGGCCCAGGTGCTACGAACAGAGTCGCTGGGCTCGATAGGAGGGAGAGGCATGGTCGCCGTCGTCGTTGGCTCCTCCGTTGTGGTGGTGGTGGTCGTCGTTGGCTCCTCTGTTGTGGTGGTCGTCGTCGTTGGCTCCTCCGTTGTTGTTGTCGTTGTCGTTGGCTCCTCTGTTGTGGTCGCAATAGAGGTAGCGCGGTGAGCTTTACCAGCGGCGGTGGTCAAGGAGGTAGGTGAGGGCGGCACAGAGGACTTCGTCGCCTTACCCTTCCCGTCTCCCTTCCCACTCTTCTTTGTCGCGTTCGTCCTCGCTGTCGACGCATCCGAATGCGGAGGCGGAGCCGACACGCTCCCACTGTAGACCACCCATGTCATGAGCGACAGGAAAGTCAGCAGCAGGCCGATGAACAGCAGTCGCCAGTGGAGACTCCGCGAGGGCCGCCCGCGCCGCTGCCGACGCATGGCCGCCGACGCGGGCGAGACGGGGTTCTTCTGCGGCGTGCCCGGCGTCTGCGGCACCTCCAGCAGCGTGTGGCTGCCGGGCGAGGAATCAGTGCTGCCGCGCAGTGCCTGCGTAAACGTGATCGGGTCACGCGCAGAGGACGCGGCGCTGCCGTTGCCGGAGTTCTCGCCGGAGAGCTCGAGGGTGCGGTACGGGTCGGCGGCGGGCTCGAAGGCGCTGCCGGTCGCCGCAGTCGGTGCGCGACGCTTCCGTGCGGACGAGAAGCTTGGCTGGACGGACGAGTCCATCGGAGATTCTCCGTGCTTTAGCTACGCGCTTGTGTTTGTGCGTGTGGGTACGCGGTAGCCGCTCGACTCAAGCGGCCTGTATATGGTGGGTAAATACTGACGCAGCAACTCGCACTCGCACACAGAGATAGAGAGGAGGGAGGATGACGCGCCTAACGTGGAGGAAACCTTCCGCTCGTCTGTAAGAAAAACAAAGAAAGTAGAATATATAAAAATCAAAAAGGCAGCGTTCAGAGAACAGGGTGAAAGGGATGATTGCGGAACAGCCCTTCAATTGAAAGAAAACCAAAAAAAAAAAGGAGACAGAGAGGGGGAGCGAGTGAGAGGAGGGGAGACGACCAGAGGGAGAGTGTGTGATTGGAAGAGTGGAAGAGGGTACAGACAAGGGGAAAGAGAGAAAAGAAAAAGAGAAAAACGAGGGCGAATACGGAGGAGCACTAGATTAGAACACTGAGGAATGAAGTGCTACGCGGTATCTTCACACTCCATATACCGGCGAATTCCCCTCGATGGAAATGAAGCGTGAAGGTAAGAGGTGAAACAAAAAAAGAAAGAAATAAAGAAGAAAAGTCAACGCGCAACAACAGAGGAAGTTGCACAACAGAAAAGGCACAACTGAAGACGAAAAAGAAAGAGAGAAATGAGAAGTGAGCACCAAATAAAAAGGGAGAAAAAAAGTAAGAACTGTTAACTGCTACGCGCTTCTCATCCGCCGTGTAAAGGCACAAAGACGCACTTTTACCTTTTTCCTTGTGCGTTTGCTTTTTTAAAGAAGAGGAAGGGCGGGGCAGATAGAAGCGGAAAGATTCGGAGGAGAGGGCAACGTGAGCGGAGGGTGCGGTTGCGTAATTACGGGGGGAAATACACCAGGCGACCGAAAGAGGCAAACCAGTGTGAATTCTACTCTGTGGTGTAGCGAGATGGACAATGAATTGAGAGAGAAGGACAAGAAGAAGGGGTGTAGAGACGAAGTAGAGAGAGAGAGAGAAAAAGAGAGAGCAGCTAGACGGACATGTCGGCTGAGGAAAGAAAAGCCTGGAATCGCATAATCATCGCACACGCACATGTGAGAGGAAAAGTCATGCAAGCCCTCTCATTGCGACCAGACTCCTGCCTACATCCACAAGCGGAAAAGGGAAAAAAAAATATTCTGGGACTAACAAAGCTCACAACGCAGGAGAATGGTATGTGCCCATCATGGCGATCAAAAGCGAAAGTTGGTCACTTCTGAGCTAAGGCGTCCGAACGTAGTGTAGCAGCAGTCGGAGCACCAGAGCGCTAAAACACTTCTATTTATTTTTTGTTGTTATTGCTGTTCCGCAAAGACTCCCTCACTCCTCCTCCACGTGTCGCCTATAAGGCACACGCGTCTGTGGACGGCGCAAATAATTCTTTGGCTCACAAATATATAACTTTTTTTTATTGTCAGCGCAAAGCTGGGCGTAACGGAGAAAAAAACAAAATAATACTATGCACACAATTGGTTCGGGCGGAAGAAAGACACACCAAAATAGATGCCCCCATCCGTTGCTCACGGGTCGGATGCGTAGCCGGCGTATACATCAAACTGCGGCTGGTATAAGTCGTGGTACTGGTGCGCATACACCGCCACCCCGTCCACCGCATCCACCTTTCGTGGCGCAGCAACCGGTCCATTGCCCCTCGACACCCACTGCACCGCCGGCAGGTCATCCCACGTATCGTGCTGCGACGCCGTCTTCTTCTGCGTCGCAACCCACTCCGCTGCTGCCGCCTGCGCAGCCGCCTCTTCCTGCGCCATGGTCGAGTTCGCCCACACCGGCATGCGGTGCTCGTGCTGGAAGTAGTAGTGCACGAAGCGGAAGTCGGTGACGCGGCAGCGGTGGACCACGACGGAGGCCCACGTCACGCGGCGCGACCGGCCAACGCGGAGATCGTGGAAACGCGTGAAGCTCTCCTTTACGTAGAAGACCTTGTTCAGTGGACAGAGCGCCTTTATGCGCGGTAGGCGATTGCGGATGAGACAGCCCAACATTACGTCCTCCCAGTTATACTGTATGTAGGTGTAGACTTTAGAGAGCTTGAAGTTGAAGTCCCTCACCGACAAGTAGATGTGTTCCATGCCCTCTTCCGGCGTACGCACCTTCATCACACCTATTTTTTCCTCCTCCTTCACAATGGCGTCGATGTTGCGCGGCTCCAGCACCGCCTGGACAACGAAGCGATGCAGCATGAAGCCCATGCCAGCGTTGAAGCGCGTGCCAGCGACGGAGCGGGTGCTGCCCCAGTACGTGCAGAGGGCTGAGTGCGGCTCAGGGCGTGGCGTCGCCGGATGGATGGCTGGTGGTGTGCGCTGCATTGCAAAACTGCCGTTTTTGCTCAGCACAAAGCGGACATCGTTTAGAAACTGCGGCACCTTCAGGTACGCGTCATCGTCGCCCTTCATGATGTACGGCACATCGGGGAAGGCGTGGTAGGCGTACTCCAGCCACAACACAAGCTTCTGGCTCATCCCCACCTCCACCGGCAGGCCCCATTTCCCGTTCTCGCCGAGCTTCTTCTTGGTCGTTGGGCGGCGGTCCGTCATCATGTCGATCCACACCATGTTGCGGTGCTCAAGTGCCTCCTGCCAGAGACCGGCCGACGCGTGGCAGATGTATTCGGCAGGGGATACAGCAGCAGGAGTTACGGGCAGTCCCAATTCAGCAGCCAGATACACAACCGGATCGTCCGAGAAGTTGATGCCGTCTGTGGTAACGCGGTACACGGAGGCGCAGGGCGACTCATCGCGGCTCGCCGTCCGCCAGCCCTCCCGCAGCGCAACGCGTGGCAACGTGTATGAGATGGCACGATCCGCAACAGCACCATCAGCATCGGCATCCAGATCTTCGTCCTCAGCAGCAGCGGCAGCAACGGCCAGACGTGCCGACGTCATGAGATAAAATTCCTCGCGTGTAGGAAGGAGGTGCGAAGCGTTGAAGTGGCGGAAGGGGGACGCTGACGCCGATGCCGCTGGACGATCACTGACGTTCAGTGGCTCGACTGCCGCGAAGATGTACAGCGGCAGCAGCGCACCGTTGAAGTTGTTCTCCGCGCGCGCGACTTCGTGGAAGGACATCCACGTCTCTCGCTGCGCATCCCGCAGTGACGCACGACCCAACTGATCCGTTGACGGCACACCCATCACCGCAAGGTAGGGTGATTGCAGCGTGGATGCGGGCTCCGGAGAGCCGCCGTGGCTGGTGGAAAGCATCCACGACCACTTCGGCAGCTCCTCCTCCGCATGGACAGCGTTCGTGACGCTCAGCATGGCAAGCAGCATCGACCCGATACGACCCAGTGGTGCGGCTGGCGAAGCAAACACCGCAGCTTCGCCTGAGCTTTCCTTGTCCATGGACACGTTCGCCTGTGTCATCGCTGTCTTGTACGTACGCCGGTCTGTGCAGGACATGCAGTTCGGGTCCACCACGCGCAGCGTCCACGCCGGTAGCAGCAGCGGAACCCCACGCTCGCGCTTGCAATACCAGCGGTAAAACTTGCACGTCCGCAGTGGCGGGGGCCCGTGACGGGTGGCCGCGTCACCATGCCGCACGAGCACCGACCACGGCGCGTCTTTCAGCATCCGCAAAATCAACTGCGCCTGCGCCGGGGTCAACTCGTCCTCCGCTGCGTCCATCAGCGTTATGGCGCCGAAGTGGACGCCGTACGTGACAGCGACAGCAGTCAACGCCAGCGCCAGCATCAGCAGCTGCATCAGCCGCGGAAGACGACGACGTGCAAAACATGAAAACAAAGTTGAGTTGTGCCGTGCGGCCGCCTTCGTTGTGGTGGGCGGCGTGCGCGTGCCGGTGTGGCCTCGACGCTCCGCACCGTCTGATACCTGCGGCGTCGCGTTACTCCCGCTACTGTCGCCCGTCTCCGACACGGCGGTAGATCGACGCAGCTGCGTGGTGTGACTCGCGCTTAGCAGGTCTGCCTTATGACCCGCGCCACCAGCGGCCGTGTCGGTGGGAGGTGTCGCGTGTGGCATCGAAAGAAGGGGGGGCTGCAGAGCATCGGGCACCTCTTTCGAGAAGCGGCTCAGCGATCGGCTGCGCTGCGGCTGTGAGCTATCGGAGGACATTTTGTGTAAATATGCGTGCCCGCGCGAAAAGAGTGGGTGAGAGAGAGAGGATGTGGAATGGTGAACCAGCGCCAAGCACAGTCTACACTACTAACGCACCGAGAAAAACGAGCCTTAAAAAAAAAAAAGAGAGAGAGATGCGAAGGAGAACGAACGATGTGTGTCTGTGTTGGTGAGTGTGTGGGTGGGTGGGTCAACTATCGCTGTCGAAACCACCGACTCCACAACGGCACAGGCGGATGAAAAAAAAAAAGCGTAGTCGTTTTCAACAACAGCAAAAAAAAAATCAGGATAAAAATGAGACAGTCTACAGCTGCAATAGTCGGCGATAACAATAGTAAAAGAATAGAAGTAGAGGGGGGAAAAACACTTTACTTTAAAAACGTGCGCAGAATTTGTCTGAAGATTTCTCTTTTTCCTAAAAACGATCAAGCGGAAAGAAAAAAATGGGGAGGACTGCTAGAAGCAAGAGAGAAGGAAGCAAAAAAAAAAACGTTTAGGCGCGTCGGATGACGGAAACAGCATACAGTGAGCTTTTCTGTCTCACCGCTTTTCCAACGATCAGCAACAGCAAAAAAAAAAAAATAGCGAAGGAGTATCAGCAACTCCTTGTAGTTCTAGGAAACCCAGAAGAGAAGGAAAAAGTGAAGGGCGACAATGACAACAACGAGAAACACGCCAACCAAAACGCAAACTCAGTAATTGCGTGAGGAGGGCTGAATGGGGAGGGAGTGGGAAAGGGACAACAACGCACACACAGTCTCTCTTTCCTCGTTTGAGAGGGATAACGAGCGCAAATGCGTGTCGACGTGAAGTACGCCTTCAAGCCGTGGCAGAAAAGGTAAAGAAATTGGTAGATATTTTTTTTTAGAGAAAATTAGACAATGCTGGAGCAGAAGTAGAGGAAAAAAGAAGAGTACGTCACAAGGATATTACAAAAAGAAAAACGAGGCAGACACTTTTTTAAAAAAATAAGAAAAGAAAAGCACCACAGCGTTTTTTAGTGTTGTTGTTGTTTAGTGGTGGTGGTGGTGATTGCTGTGCACACGATTTGCTACTCAGTGAACTATTTTAGTCTGCGATAGAAAGAACGCTACCGCCCCTGAACTCAATGAAAGACACTAGACGAAGCGGAATTCCACAACGTCTCTTGCGTGCTAGGCACAGCAGAAGAAAACGTGAATTCGTGAGAAAAAATTGAGTGTTTGAGTTTGTAAACGCGTGTGTGTGTGGATGCGTGTGCGGGGAACAGAGGCACAAAGGGAAGTGCAAGAAAGAAAGCGACAGAAGAGCGGAGAGGCTAAGAGGCGGATGATTGTGGAAAAAGAAAAAAAAAGAGAGAGCAACTGCATCAGGGCCAGAAGAGACGCTATCCCACAACAAACAGGAAACGATCGTAATTTGTGAGCACGACACAGCAACCTCTAGAACAGCTGAGCACATAAGCGGGGCAGCAAACACAATTACGACTCACGTCAAGACGCATCGCTTCCGCCATTTGTGGGGCGAGTCGTAGCAGAGATGGCGCGGCGGGCGCTGCATCTATTTTCCCTCTATTTCTCTCTTGCCTTGAGTGGCAAGACAGTCATTTTTTTCGTTATTTTGCCTCCCAGTATCTTGTTTAATTTGGTCCACATTTCAGAAGAGGCCGCAGTGACCCCCTTCACAAAACAAGAAAAAAAAAACTTATAAGAAGTGCACACACACACATACGTGCATGGGCGTACGCGTCCTTTTCATTTTCCTACACCTCTACCAGACCGCACGACGCCATTCTGGATAAAGCAGAAATGAATATGAAAACCCAATCGCTTAAATCCTGGTTCGATTTGCACCAGTCAGCTTTCAACGAAGAGGACAACAGACTAATTGAGTGGATCGGCAAAATAGCCGTAGACAACACGCGAAGGAAAGTCTTGAAACCGGTTTAGCGTCGAGTCATACACGGCCACCTGATCCGTCTCCCCCACCGTGTAGGACGGCTTCTCCGCCACAGGACGGGTCAGCACCGCCTTGGGCAGCGAGCTCCAGCCAACCACCTCCGCCGGCAGCGCCTGCCGTTGCCTCGCCACCCAGTCCTTTACATCCCGCAGCGCGTTGGCCTCCGCCGTCACCCCGCGCGGCAGCCCGGTGGTGGGGAAGCGGTGCTCGTGCTGGAAGAAGTAGTGCAGGAAGTGGTAATCGGCTGGCCGGCAGCGGTGCGCCACCACGGTGGACCAGGTGACGTCGTGCGTCTTGCCGGTGTGCATGTCGTGGAAGCGGGGGTAACCTTCCCACATGTGGAAGACCTTCTTGGATGCACAGAGCTGCCGACTTTGCGTCATCGACGCATTTATCAGGAGCCCGAGAAGAATGTCCTCGCGGTGAAACATGCTTTTGCGATACGCATGTGTGTTCTTGCTGTGGAAAGTGTGGGTGGCAAGCCGGACCACGTTGATGCGACGTCGCCGCAGCGAGGGGGAGAGAACGGCATGCGCCATGTTGCGATGCACCATGAAGGTCATACCAGCTGCAAAGCGTATGCCGCGGTGGACACGCAGGCTGCCCCAGTAAATGCACGGGGTTGCACTGGCGTTCAATAAAGGGTCGAAGGTGGACCGGTCGCCTTTCGTTGCTGGCAGGAGGCTGGTGCGCAGCGGCAGGCTGAGGTAGGACTGGGCATTCGTCGATTTTGCCGGCAGCGCCATCGCGTCCGTCATGACGCGTCGCAAGTCGCTGAGGTATTGCGGCACCTTCATGTAGGAGTCATCATCCCCTTTAATGATGTACGGCACATCGGGGAAGGCGTGGTAGGCGTACTCAAGCCACAGAATCAGCTTCTGACTCATCCCCACCTCCACCGCCAGGCCCCACTTCCCGTCCTCGCCAAGCTTCTTCTTGGTCGTTGGCCGGCGGTCCGTCATCATATCGATCCATACCACGTTGCGGTGCTCAAGCGCCTCCCGCCAGAGACCGGCCGACGCGTGGCAGATGAACTGGGCCCCGAAACAAAGGCAGGTGTCGTCGACAAACCCAACACATTCGTCAATGTCGTCAACGCCGACGGCGACGTACTCTCATCCACCGTGTGTGTCTCGATGATGTTGCATGGGCTTGTGGCCGGCGACGCTTCATTCCAGTTTTCCCGCAACTGCACGCGGCGGTGGGTGTAGTGCACGCTCTCATCGTTCTCAACGACGGCGAGACGAGCTTGCGTGGCGCGCTCGTACTCCTCCACTGTTGGAGCCACTGAAGAGGCGTTGACGTATGTGTAGGCGCCCGTTGCTGCTGCTGCTGCTGCTGCATCGCCTTCTTCTGCGTCTTCTGTCTCATGGACCGGCTCCACCGCGGCGAAGAGGTACAGCGGCAGCAGCGCGCCGTCGAAGTTGTTCTCCGCACGCGCCACCTCCTCGTACGTCATCCACGTCGCCCGCTGCGCCGTCCGCAGCGCCACACGCGCCGGCTGGTCCGTCGACGGCACACCCATCACCGCCAGGTACGGCTTCAGCGGCGGCACGGCGTCCTCAAAGTGGCGGGCGAATAGGGGGTAGACGTGCCGCATCCACCGCCACTGCGGCAGCTCCGTCGCCAGCGACACGTCGTCCGTCACGCTCGCCATGGCAAAGAGCATCGGTCCCACACGACCTAAAGGAGCAGAAGACGTCGCGAAGACCGCATGCGGCTCCTCCAATGCAATGCCACGCGTTGCCGCGGTATAATCGCGTGTGTCGGTGCAGGAGCTGCAGTTGGCTTGCACGTGATGCAGCGTCCACGACGGCAGCAGTTGCGGGCTGAGGCGCACTTTGCGACAGAAGAGAGCGGGCAGCGCGCACTCCTGGGGTAAAGTGACGTTGAGCCGCTCCATGGCGTTGTGGTGCTGCACGAGAATCGCCTTGGGTCCTGTTGGGGCGTCGAACTCTTCGATTCCCCACACATCCGCCGCCGCCGCCGACGCCGGCCCCGCGCTGTACTCCAGAATTTTGTCATACATAAAGTCGAAGAACACAAAGGAGAGCGTGAGCAGCACCACGAGGCAGACCAGCGCCACACTACCTTTCCGCATCCGCAGCACACGGCGGAAGCGAGCGGGGGCAGCAGCGATGACGCGATTCGCCAGGAAGTGTGTCGGTGAGGCGTGCTCGACGCTGCTGTGACGTGCTTTCCCGGGTCGCAGCGGCAAAACACCACTACCTCCACTGACACTTGCAGTGGGGACTGACGCGGAGGGCAGCGACACCTCTCGGAATGGTGTCGGGGTGCTCGTGTGGGGAGAGCGAGCATGGTGCACGGTTGCGTCACCGCCGGGGCCACCGCGGCGCGAGAGGTCCCCGAAGCCGTGCATCGGCCTATATCGGCAGAAAAAAAAAGTTGTGCAAGTCCCCTCAATGAAATTAAAAGAAAAGAAAAGAGCGAAAATTAAGGGAGGGGGGAAGAAAAGAGAGGTACTGATGCAGCAGTTTGTTTTCGTCTTTAGCAAAGAACAGACAAAGGCAGCTGAAAAAAAAAAAGGTATATTCTTTTTATCGTTATGGTTGCAAAAGAAAAAAAATTCGAAATCTACAGTGCGTGACCACCTTTCAGCGATATGGGCACAAAACGAATAGAAGCCAGAGAACAAAAGAACACCACACCAGCACGCATGCACACCCACACACTAGCACGAAGGACACCGCGAAGACACACGAATGTTTTTGCTTTTTTTTTTTGGTTTAATATGTGACCGTTACTCAGCGAGCGACAATGGAAAGAAGCACAAGAAAAAAAAAAGAAAACTGTGCTGTTGCGCTATGACTGCTTTGAAGGACGCACGAGTGATGAGAAGGAAAAGATGAGGGTGAAGTAGAAGACGCACAAATACAATCGCTGGTTGATGCCTCGGTTAGAAACTTTCCGACGTGCGGCTCCTCAACACGGACAATTGGAAAGGGGAGGAAAAGGGAGGAAAAAAGAGGAGGAGAGAGAGAACAGGGGAACACACGTGTGCAGCCAAAAACAAAAAGAGATGAAAGCAGCGACGACAATGGAGAGAAAAAAAAACAGTGAAGATATGCGATGGAAAGAGCTGGAATTTGCAAGTAAATAAAATCACTGATAGAAGAAAAGGAATTGAGTGTAAAAAAAAAAAAACTTGTGAGAAAGTAACTAAAAAAAAACGGGCAGCGACACGAGAAAGAAGGAAAATAAAATTCGAGAAAAGTGAAGATGAAGACAGAAGTGTCGCCGCGTCGAACGAGCTGCGACACGCTTGCCGTTTTCTGCAACTGGGTCAGAATGATTTGAGGAAATATATGCTTAATACTGGCGAGACAACCGGAGAGAGAGAGAGATAGATAGTGGGCTGCGGTACACCGAGAATGAACAGTTTCTCGAGGCCGCAGCAATTTGTGTGCCCCTTCAGCTGTTAAAAGATCCCACCGCTGTTGTGTCGCTTCCACTTTCTTTTCTTGTTGCAGGCGAAGTGAAGACTGCGTGACAACAAGAGAGTGGAGTGGGGCAGACAGGATTGCTCATGACGTATGTAGGTGCGTGGGTGCGTGTGTGTTTGTGAGTATGTGAAAATTGGTGGGTGAGGAGAGGTTGGAGAGTTGCATAAGGAGAGATAACTGTTGGGCACGTCAGCGTACTCTACTAGCAAGTCACTTACACTTTGCCTACGCAGTGTAGCCATCTTTTTTTTTTTGTAATGATGCTATTGTTCTACGGAAGAAAATACCAGCGGCACTTTTTGAATATTCTTTTTGTGCGGAGTCACCACAGCGAGCGAAGATGCGTTTGTGCACACCGGCTCATCGACGCGCAAGCGTGAAGCAGCCATTGTGCATCGCTCCTACGACTGTTTTCAGTTTCTCTGCCAATATTTTTTTTTTTTTACTTTTATTATTATTATTTACTAATTTTCTTTTGTGGCGCGCGAACAAATTCACCTATCCGTTACGGAGTACGCCAATATCAACATAGTTTCAACTGTTTTGCTGTTGCTCTTTCGCCATACCCTCGAAGCGAGTGTTTCTTGCTTTGTGGTTTGGCAAAGTCAGACTGGTTCAATCGATGTTTTATAAACTTTTTCTCTCATCGGTTTCTGCGAGAGTACTTCACGAATTCGCCACGCAAACGCCACTCCACCAATCATTTCGCTCTTTTCCGCAACACGCGCGAGAAGAGAAGCGCGGATCCCGCACCAGTGGCCCCGAATAGAAGCGAAAAAAAAATAACGGGTTCAGCATGGTGATGTTTTTTTTTTTTTCTGGTGAGTGCCGCCTACTCTTGTTGGAGTCGTTCTTCCCCTTTCTCTTTTTCCCTCGAATGTGGCTTTCGCTGCTTCGTTGCGTACGCAGCCTTCATCAGGCAAAAAAAGAGGCAATTTCTTGCTGTGTTGATCGACAAGGCGAACATACACACACCCACACACATACACACTAACATTCATACCCATGCCACAGCTAGCGCAATGAAAAACATATGTTCGTGCCGTCCTTGGCGAGTAGCGACAGGCGTGCAGGGTGTCTCGACTACACTCCACAACATTGGTAAGTTTTTTTTTTGCTCAAAGGAGAAAAAAAAAACGCATATCAAGCAGAGATAACCAGAAAAAAAAAAGATAAAGAAGACAGGAAAATAATAAAAAGAAAAGTATCAATGAGTGTCGTGGGCACGCGAAACCAGAAAAAAAAATTGTTAGGCAAAAGAAATAAGAAGATAATAATAATTCTAACAAAATGTGCGGACTAGGCAGCAATACTGCATCCGCTTAACGTGCACCATCACACGCAATAACACACATACACATACATACATGTGAATATGAGTGCGTGTGATTGCATGGTGCCAAAACAAAACGAAAAAAGGGAGTAAGCACTAGAGAGAATAAGAAAATGCAATACAAAACACATCGCAAAAAAAAAAAGGAGAGAGAGGAAGAGAGAGGAAGAGAGAGGGAAGAAATATTTGCTGGGGGTCTCCTCATCGTTCGCACAGCGCTGCAACGCACTTTCAAAAAAAAAACCAAAAGAGGAAAAAAAACACTTTTACAAGCAGGAGTTAACAAAAGAAAAAGACAAGAGAGAAAGACGAAGGAAAGTGGCTCTACGAGCTTCAAATACTACTGAAAAAAAAAAAAGATAGTTTCTTCTGACGTGACGCGGTTGTAAAATCAGTTTTGTGTTTGTGTGTTTCCTTTTTTTCTTTTTCACAGTGAAGCTCAGAGAAATACATGCAACACGGGAAGTAAAAGCAAAACACAAAAAAGTCAAAATATCTACGCAAAGTAAAAGTAAAAACAAATCGTAATTTGAGTTCTTCTTTTTTCTTATTTCCGTGTCGTCACAGGGTTTTTTCTTCTCGCCTCTCCGCCTTAAGCGGTGCCACCTGAACTACTTTGAACCGTCACGACGCTGCTGGTGCACTAAAGGAAAAGCACAACCGACAACGTGGGGAGAGAGGGGAACACCTGTGCCAAATAAAAAGAAAGATCAAAAAACCTTCATTATCCTATTTCGCCGTCTTGTAGCCCGCGCGTACGTTTGTCCTATCGTCCTTCCACCAGTGGTACGCAACATCGTAGACCGGCACCTCATCTCGTATTGCCATGGCGTAGGCAGGCCCAACCGATACGTTGTGGTGCCACACTACATCTGGCAGCGACCGCCAGTCCGTCACCGACGCTGGCAGCGCCCGCTGCGTCTCCGCCGCCCACGCGGCAGCCGCCTCACGCGCCACCTCCTCCCTGCTCTCACCAGGTGCGACATCCGCCAGCGAAAAGTTAAGCTCGTGCGCAAAGTAGTAGTGCAGAAAGTAGACGTCGGCAGGGCGGCAACGGTGGGCGACGACGGTGGCCCACGTGACGGGGCTCACGCGGCCCTTCCGCAGGTCGTGGAAGCGCTTAAAAGACTCCTTCCCGTAGATTATGCGGTTCTTTGGGCACACCTCCTCCGCTCGTGCACGTCGCTCACGAAGCGTGTTGCCCATCAAAACATCCTCCTTGTGAAAGCGCGCACGCTTGTAGAGCGCGAGAAGCGAGCGAGAGTAGTTCTTTGCCGCCAGCTCCAGCAAGTCCGTGTCCGTTCGGTTGGCCGGGCATTCCAGCACGACGCCAACCAGGCGGCGCTGCAGCACAAAAAGCATGCCGGCGTTGAACATCACATTCCCCATGCGACGCGTGCTGCCCCAGTAAAGGCACTCAGTGCCAGCCATGTCCACCGCAGCATCAGCCTCACCACCGGCGAGCGCAGTGTGTGCGGCATCTGTTTGGGGCTGTGGGGGCGGCAGCCGGCCGTTGCGAGGGCCGCGGCGCAGAAGCCGGAAATCACTCAAGAACTGCGGCACCTTCAGGTACATGTCGTCATCCCCTTTAATGATGTACGGCACATCCGTGAACGAGTTGTGAGCGTAGAGGAGCCACAGAATCAGCTTCTGGCTCATCCCCACCTCCACCGGCAGGCCCCACTTCGATGTGTCGCCGAGCTTCTTCTTGGTCGTTGGACGGCGGTCCGTCATCATGTCGATCCACACCACGTTGCGGTGCTCGAGTGTTTCCTGCCAGAGGCCGGCAGAGGCACAGCACACGTACTCCGCAGGGGACACAGCAGCGGGGGTGATGGGCAGGTCGATGCTGTGTGCGAGTTGCGCGAGGGGGAGATGACGCACCGCAGACGCCGTCACACGGGTCTCGACAACACCGGCGCAGGGCGACATGTGCAACTCTGCCGTCTTAAAGTCCTCACGAAGCACGACGCGGCGCTGCACGAAGCCGTTCACACCCGCGGCTTCGGCGAGGATTTGTGAAGCATGCTGGAAGTCACGGACGGTGGGCAGCAAGAGATCGGTGTGCCCGCAGAGACGCACGCCGGCGTTTGGAGAAGGCGTGGCAGGCGGAGTCGTTGATGTAGTGCGTGTTGCGGTCTTGCCTCTCCCCTTATGTGGGATCTCTTCGTCCAGCACATCGTCCTCTTCCCCCGCATCTTCCTTCGCCTTCGCTGCGGTCGTCTGACTTTCTGCGGGCGTTTTTTCCTTGCTCGGCTCCACCGCGGCGAAGAGGTACAGCGGCAGCAGCGCGCCGTCGAAGTTGTTCTCCGCACGCGCCACCTCCTGGTACGTCATCCACGTCGCCCGCTGCGCCGTCCGCAGCGCCACGCGCGCCGGCTGGTCCGTCGACGGCACACCCATCACCGCCAGGTAGGACCGCCGCGCAGACCCGCCCTCCGCAGCAGCATCACCACCGCCGTCAAGCCGCGTCGACAGCGAGGGGTGGACGTGCCGCAGCCACGACCACTTCGGCAGCTCCGCCCGCACCGACACGTCGTTCGTCACGCTCGACATGGCAAAGAGCATCGGGCCCACGCGGCCAGCAGGGGCAGCTGACGTCGCAAAGACGCCGTGCGATCCGTGAAGCGCAGCCTCAGCAGCCGGAGTCGCGTGCGCCTTTCGCACGGCGCAGTCAGCAGACGACGCTCGCGCTGTCGACAAGGTCCAGGACGGCAACGAGGCACGGCTGACGTGAACATGCGCCACGCCACAGTCAGCCGTCGCCTCCGCTGCTAAGCACGTACGCTGCGCAGAGGTCAGGTTGAGGCGGGAGAGGGCATCGGTGTGGTTCACGAGGACCGACCAGGATGACAAGTCACCATTCAACTCCTCTTGGGGACCCATGGCGGAGATATCCAGAAGGTTGTCCTCCAGCGCATCACCGTCCAGGGCGTCTGGGTCCTCTGCAGTGGCATCCTCAACCGCAGAAAACAGCGATGACGATCCGGGAAGGTTGACCTTTCTGCTTCTCATAAAACAGAACAGGACGAAGAGAATAAAAAGAAGTGCGCAGAGGCCGCGGCGGTGGTAAGAGCAGCGGCGGCGCCACTTTGCCTTGAGCAGCCGCAGTGACGGTGTTAAATAAACGCCGCTCCCACTGACCGTGAAGCCACCGTTGCTGCCCCCTTCTGCGTGCGCACCACCGCTGTTGCTCACAACAGCAGCGGCAGCAGCAGCGGCAGCAGCGACATTTGAGCGTGGACGGGGATGCAGCACCGCAGCACTCGTCATTGAACTCGACAGAAACATGTTCGGCTCCGGTGCAAAGCTGCTGCTACCCGAGAAGGGCGAGCGGCCGCCAGAGAACGGCGACGCCCCACCGCCCCGGCAGCCCGAATCCCCACCGCCGCGCCACGGAGGTGTGGGAGGTGCGGTGAAGGACGAGTTTGTTCCCTCGTTGCTGAGCTGCGGGCCGTGACCGCTCTTGTGGGGAAGAGGGGAGTCGGTCATGCCGGCGAGTCGAGCCGCAGCGGTGGTGGCGGCGCTGCGCCGCTTCATGGACGTGCGGGTGCCGTCGTCGGCCATGACTACGAGAGAACGCAGAGAGAAAAAAAAAAGTTACTTCTTGTCTGTTGTGCTTTGCGGGGGGAAGGAGACGCGAAGGATCAAGAAGAGAAAGGATAGGTAGACACAGCACACACAGCGGTAGAGCTGCTATCAGAAACGCTGGAAAGAGCTGTCTCTTTTTGTTGTTAGTTTGTTTTATATAAGAAGGTCTCTTAGCCGTCACCGCTAACGAGAAAAAAAAATTAAAATAGACTAGTGTCAAGTGAAGAAAAGAGAGAAAAAATGTGTACTGTATTGTCACTGCGTGCGTGCGTTGTGCTTTGTTGGCTTCGTTACCTACTCTATGTACACATATATAGATAGATCTTTTTCTCCACAGTTGTCGCTGACCGTGAAGGCTGCGGGAGAGTAGAAGAGAAAGAAAAAGACAATGGAAAGCTGTAAAAATAGCGGAGAAATAGAAAAATAAATGTCTTTGGGGGGAAATGAAGTGAATAGTCAATGAGGTGCGCTCAAATAGAGACGCACAGCAACGCACGAGCACGCCACAACAAGAAAAGTAAAAAAAAAAAGAGGAGAAAGCGAGGACTGGAAGAGGATCAAAAAGAAGACCACTGCAACGAGAAAAAAAAAGAGAGATAAGAAAAGGAAAGGGCGCCGCTTAGGTGCCACTCAGTCCTCCAGCAAAAAAAAAAAGAGGAGGTGGGGAATCGTTTGTGCGCGATGCGCCGACAACGGTGGTAGTGTTGATCGGTCGCAGGAGCACGTTGCGACAGGTCAGAAAGAGTGAGCGGTACTCGCCACTGAAAAGGAAAAAAGGATGGGAGGAGATAGTCAGAAATGAAAAATAACCAACAGAGAAACGGAACGAGCAGGAAACGAGAAAAGAAAATAGGACACAAGAGAAAATCAAAAAAGACTTTCCTGCCCTTCTGCGTGCTTTTGTTTGCTCGTTTATGTCCTTTGTGCTCTAAATTAGGACAAATAAATGTTTTTTTTTTTAGAGCAGACACTGACTGATAAAAAAAACAAAGAAAAGACAAAGCGGCAAGAGAAAGAAACCAGAAGAGCGATGAACGCAAGTTGACGACGGAAAATGAGAAGCGCGCATACAAACCTTTTTTTCTAGCAATGACAGCAACCGCAACAGCCCACAAGAAAAAAAAATGTTTTGGAATTCTTATGGAGAAAAAAAAAATCAAAAACTTTTTTTTGCAGCTGCAAGAAAACATAAAAATGAGAAAAAGATGTTTGGTTGTCTTCCCTTTCGCGTCGCTCGCCCTCTCTTTGAACGTCTACGAGGGGTGAGTGAGTACCCTTCTGCTATTGCTGTTGCAGCTGCTGATTGGGTAGCACACGTCACTGCCGAGTTTGTGGCGGCGATCACCGCTTATTTCCGCCAGCGCGATGTGTGCGTGACGAAGAAGGTCTACGAGAAAAAAAAATAAAGCCGAGACACGAAGAAGACAGAGGTGATGAGAGAAGTGCGAGAACGCAAAAAAAAAAAAAGAGCCAAAAAAAAAGCCACCGCCGACTGCCGCCGTTCAGATCTTTTTCCTCGATCAAGGGAAAAAAACAGTAAAGGAAGTAAAGATGGAGAAGAGGTGCAGAGTGTGGTAAGCGATAGCTGTAACAGCAGAGGAGAGGAGGGAGAGCACCGCACGTGTGCAGGCTATGCCGACACCCACTCGACAGCGGCGACAAAGTCAAACAGGGGGAAAAAAAAGTTCCTAGATTAAAGTAGGAAGGAAAGACGCAATATGAAGCTTTTGCAGAGTGCACAGCACGAAGAGACACGAGATGAGATGGAAAAAAAAAAGGAAAGAACCAAAAAAAAAGAGGAGAAGGGCTCGAGAGAGAGAGGAAGAGATTGTGGAGACACGCCACTGCAGAGCTCGAGAGAGGAATCGATGCGTATGGAACAAAATGAAGGAGCTTCTCCTGATTGCAGGGAGGAGCAGCGGAGTTTTAGGACAAGTGTGTGTGTGTGTGTTTGTGTGTGCGAAGTGCAGGAGAGAACAGAATGGAGAGAGAGAAATAGAGAAGAAGAAGCAGATTAAAGTAGTGGGTCGGAAAAGGCAGGAAGACGCTCGCATCTGTCTCTTTTACCCTTGTAGCCGTACAACGACACAAACATAGCGCTTCAAGGTGCGGAAGAAAAGGGTCGAGAAAAAGAGGCTTTGAAGCACCACGCCACCCGCATGTATTCTCCAAAGACCGCAGCAGCGTGGCAAATAACAGCACAGGGCAAGCATGACGCCTCATTGCAGCACGCAGAAGAGAGAAGAGCGTAAACACTCGTTAAAAAAAAACCCACCATTCCTCGGCAGTAGAGTGCGCTCATCTCTGCGCGGCGAGGAGCAGCACCAATCTTTTTTTTTTCCCTCGTCTGCAGAATTCAGCCGCGGCAACTGCATCACAGCAGCGATGCCGCCGCCTCGGTCCATTTTTTTTTCACATTACGAACAAACACTGGGAGAGAGAGGAGGAGAAGGAGGAGAACTGCGGTCCTCTTCACGCCGAATGCTTTGCGTCACTAAAATAAATAAAAAAACAATTTCTTTCACTTAAGAAAGTCGTTAGTACAAAAAATTGCAATAAAAGAAGGGCTGCCTTTCAACACAGCCGCAGTGCAGGGAACGTAGACGTAGCCCCCCAAAAAAAAAAAACTCTACTTTTTTGACGTAATTGGATTTGAAATATATATTTTCCTGGTTGCCCGCAGAAAGAGTGCTCTTCAAAGAAACGAGAGAGCTACGCAACAAAAGCACGAAAAAAAAGAAAAAATGAGACAAGACAAAAATTGATCGAAGCGGAAGAGGAAGCCGCCGTCACGCTCAGCTTCGGCGTTCGGGTGGTAGACTTTGCATTACGCAGATAGGAGGAGAAGCACGGACGCCTATCAGCACTCCATCACGTGCGGGTTCTCTCCTATCACGTGCACGTCTTAACAAGCAACAGACGACACTGCTTTCTTCGACTTTTGAAGTACGAGGGCGGCAGACGCAGTTATTGTTGACGAGCATACCTCTATTTTTACATCTCCTGATTGATTTCTTTTCAAAATACTTGCACACGACACCAGGTGATGAAAAGCTTCTCGTTTAAGATATACAGAGACACGAAGGCATTCATATAAACTCAATAAAGCGAGTACCACACGTACCCAACGCACATCATTGAGGATTAAAATAAAGGACAGTGGGGGGTCGAGAGGAAGCGTATGGCAGCACTGAGACTGTAACGCCTCTGCACGCGTATGCACGCGTCTCTACACCACAAAACTAAAAACAAAAAGGCGGGGAAAAAAACAAAAAAGGAGTAAAAAAAAAAGATCCTAGTAAACCACGCAGGTAGACGGAGGAACGCAGAGGGACAGATTGCGAGAGGTTAACGGATCAAAGCCCTTGTGCAGGGAGGAGTACACCGCCGTCCACTACTCCGCGTCATAGCAAGGGAAAAAAAATCAAAAAGCAAGAGCACCAATTAACAGGAGCAGATGACTCTAACGAAATCACATTGCTAGCAAGAAAGAAAAAAAAAAAAGCAACAGCAAAAAAAAAAAACGGATCCTCCTCATCACAATGAATCGCAATGAAAATAAAAATGAAATCTCGTCAAAACAAAAAAAGGAAGAAAAACAAACCAGCCACCACCGATAATGCATCACTCTCCGAGTCGTAGGAGGGAAAGAGAGGCAACAATTTAAGGTGCCGGATAAGTTTTTATTTATTTTTTTAGAGTAGATAACAGGTAAAACGAGAAAGCCGCCCGTGAAGCACAATCCTCAGAACAAACAGGAGCGAGGCAATAAGAGAGAAACCGTAACTACTTAAAACTCAAAAGTGCACTTTGACACATTGGAAAAAAAAATCTTTGCAAGACTCTATTTTCAGGAAAAGGAAGACAAAAAAAAGGCGCATTGGCTGCTCTTAAAATCTTTGAAAGAAGTCAATGAATAACAAAAATATAAAAAAAAAAAAGGAGAAAGGGAGAAAAGGAAGAGGAAAACATCACGCCCTGGACTTGCCTCGCTTCCTTGGCACCACCGCATTGTAGGCCACATCTAGCGACGGCAACATCAGCAGACGGTACGGCACGCTGTACACCATAACGTTGTCCCCTTCCGACATCGACGAGGGCGGTGCTCTCACCGGACGCGTCCACATCAGCGGCGCACGTCGATCAAAGCCATAGAGGGACGCGTTTACGTGCTGCATCATCCACGCATCCGCCGCCGCCGTCGCCGCCATCTCAATGGCTGCATCAAATCCCTTCTTTTCCCCAGCCACCTTGTACTCGTGCTGGAAGAAGTAGTGCAGGTAGTACTCATCTGCGGGGGTGCAGTGGTGCATCAGCATGGCCGACCACATCGCCTTGTACTCGTGAATCGAGTACAAATCGAAATGCCGCGACCGCGGTTCCTCCACGAAGATACCACCACGTAATGGGCACAGCTCGCGAATACGCTGGCGCTTGTCACGCAGCATGCGGCCCACAAAGGCATCCTCGATGTGCATCACCAGGTCCCGGTACAGCCGGTCATTAGACGAATTGAACGGTGACACAGCAAGACGCACAGCTTCAAAGTTCAGCACGTCCGACAGCTCCAGCACCACCTGAACCAGGCGGCGATGAAGCATGTAGCCGCTACCTGCATGATAACGCAAGTCATTCCAGTGTGGATTGCGAAGCTTGTTGCCCCAGTAAATGCACTCCTCCGTCTTCTCAATGCCAACAGGATCGCGAGGCGCACCCACCACCGTCGCAGCACGCTCACCCTGGAACCCAGCACGCATGTAGCGAACATCGCTCACGAACTGCGGCACCTTCAGGTACGTGTCGTCGTCGTTCTTCATGATGTACGGCACATCGGGGAAGGCGTGGTAGGCGTACTCCAGCCACAGCACAAGCTTCTGGCTCATCCCCACCTCCACCGGAAGGCCCCAGTTGCCGCCCTCGCCCATCTTCTTCTTCGAGGTCGGGCGGCGGTCCGTCATCATGTCCACCCACAACACATTGCGGTGTGCGAGCGCCTCCTGCCACAGCGCCGCCGACGCATGACAGATGAACTCGGCAGGGGCAACGGCAGCGGGACGCACAGGCAGCTGCAGCGCGGACGCGAGCTGCGACACCCACGTCGCATCACGATCCACCCCGGTCACCACTCGACTCGCGATAATCTTTGCACACGGCGACTCTGGCAGACGTGAATCATGCGCACCCATGCCCTGCAAGCCATGAATTAGCTCCACGCGGCGCTCCTCATAACTTAGCGCAGCGTCATCATCGTCGTCGCCCGTCACGCAGAAAGCAGCATTGTCGACGCGTCCTCGTACTCCGCCACCGTCGGCAGCAGCGGCGACATGTCCGTCACACCCTGCGACAGCTCACGCTCCGCAGCGGCGAAGATGTACAGCGGCAGCAGCGCACCGTCGAAGCCGTTCTCGCTCCGCGCAACGTCGCGGTACGACAGCCACGTCGCACGCTGGGCATCGCGCAGCGACGCGCGCACCGGCTGGTCCGTCGACGGGATGCCCGACACCACCAGGTACGGCGTCGTCCCGCCCTTCAGCCCCACGGGCGACGCACCAGCGAACTGGCGCCGCACAGCACGCGACCGGCCCACCCAGCCCCACCTCGCAAGCTCCGCGCCAACCGCCACGTCGTCCGTCACGCTCGCCATCGCAAACAGCATCGGCCCCGCAAGCCCCAGCGGCGCACTCGGCGTCGCAAACACAGCAGCCGCAGCCGCGTCGCTCCGGTTGCCCAGCTGCCGCGCAACAGCAGCCGCGTGCGTCGCGCTGTCCAGGCACTCCGCGCACGCAGCCTCCACCACGTGCAGCGTCCACGACGGCAGCTGCGTCCGCCGCATCACAGTGCGCGACGCAAGGCCGTTCTCGCGCCGCAGCTGCTGCGCCTTGTCCAGGCAGGTCAGCGGCTCCCGGTGCAACACCAGCACCGACAGCGACGCATTCCACGCCAGCGCCTCCGCGCTGATTTCAGCATCTAAGAGGGACTGCGAAGAGTCGCCATCGCTCGCGAACGACGTGTAAAAGACGAAGGAGAGGAGCAGCACCGTGAGGAGCATGAGGGGGAAAATGCGCTGCAGCGACTTGCGGCGCAGCGCGCACCGGGTCGCAGAAGGGGGCTTGTGAGGTGCTGATGTGGCCCGCTTCCCGCTGGCCGCCGACGGCACCGCGCTGCTGTTGGTGGTGAGGGCAAATGGCCGGTTGCACGTCGGGCTGGGGAGCGGCGCGGCGAGGCAGTGTTCGCTGTCATCGCTGCGCTTCGTGGCGAGCGCGGTGGAGTTGGCGGAGAGCATCGGCTGTCAAAGCAAGAAGCGGCGGAGAAGAAAAGACGGAGATGCCTGTCGTGGGTCGAGGGGGCGGGAGCAGTACCAAAGACGGGGAAACCACTGTTTGTGGCACAGCGCTGCCGCGTTGTCAATCGCCCCACGCGCGTATCCGGGAGTGGAGACGCGCTGCTCACGGGACACTTAAAGCCGCTCCGGCACCGGCAGTTGGACGCGAGACGGCGATGAGAGGCGCAGTGCGTGTGGTGCTCAGGCAAGCAAAGAAAAGGGGAGAGAACACTGGGAGAGAAGACGCTGCAGCACGCGTGGTGCAGAGCTCACTTGGAAAGGGTTTATAAAAAAAAAGGGGGAAACGAAAAAAAAAAGCAAAAAGAAAAAGATAGCAAAAGATAGTTTAGAGTTAAGTGGCTGTGGGGAGTGAAGCAGCGGAGAGTTGCGGAAGCAAATTGGGGAAAAAAAAAAGAGGCGATTTACGTGACGGGAGAGAAGAGTGGGGAGGGGCGAGCGGAGAGGGCAAAGCAAAGAGAGGGGGGAGCGCCACCCTGGCCCGAAAGTCATTAGCACACGGTCACAAACGCCTTCCGCACCGCAACCACGAGCAAAAGAGCACCACATGGAAGACGCACGGAGAAACGGCAAAAGAGAACACATCCATGTGCGCCACTTCCCCGTTCCGGTGGTATCGAGGTTTGTGTAGCGCAAGGGAGTGCTATCGACGCAAAGGTGCCCAAGCAACATTGAGGCAACAAAGCACCGTCACGCCTGCTTGATAAGTGCAAACACAAACACTCTTTTTTAAAGTAGCTGTGCGCCTTTCATTCCAACGAGAGGCAGCCGGCAAGATGATCACTTTGCTATGAAGCCCCTCCTGTTTTTTTCTACTTCTTTTTCCAAATGAAGGCACGTACAGCAGGACACGCCTTTTTTTTTTTGTGGATTCGAATAGCTGTGCTCTCTTGTCGCGCGCTATACGACGACTGCCGCAAAGTAAGACGCCATGAAGCCCGGCAACACACCGTGGCAAATTAACCCGCGTCCCCAGCGGCGTAGCACCACGCTGCGCGACAGGGCGGACAGCATCGCTCCGCGAAAGACGGCGGTGTTTGTCAGCAGGAAGTAGTCCACCGCCACAGCGTTCATCTGCTGCTCCACAACGTCATACCAGCGGCGCACCATCCGAGCCTTCTGCCTTGCTACTCTGGCGCCGCGGGTGGGAATCACATCACCATCTGCGTCGGGGGCACTGCGCAGTGCAGCACGCATTTCGTCACGCGTGCTTTCGTTTACACGCCCCTCCGCCGACAGAACAAACGGTGCGGGAAAGGAGGCCGCAGCACCGAAGTACGACGTGCTTCGTGCAGCTCGCAGCATCCCCAGGCGCTCCTCTAACGCTGCGGGAATCGCGGCTGTTGTTTCATCGTGCGCAATAAACACAGCCGGTGCCCTCTGCGCCGCCACGGCGTCCTCCTGCAAACGCATCCACGCAGCGTATTGTCGATACAAGTCTAACAGTGTGTACTGCGTTAGCGCACACTCCGTCGTCAGTGCGGTGGACGTGGAGTGCCGGGTGTTCCAGCCCCGATCCCCCGCCTCCGGCTGGTACACCTTTTCCAGCGGTAACACGGCACTGTGAAGGCCCCAGACCGCCTCCTCACACAGCCCCTCACGGCGGCACACATGGAAGCCGATTGTGTTTTTCAGCGCACATGGACGCAACAACAAACCTTTTTCGTCTTGTGGGCAGAGAAAACCAACACCGCCCTGCCCATCAGCCGCATCACCACGAGCAACGATTTGCTCTGCCTCCTTCGCAATGGCATCGGACGGACGCAGCAGGCCCATCAGCAGCGTCTGCTCCCGCAGCGACGGGTGCACGTAGAACGCCATGCGGCTCGACAGGATCCCAAGCCGAGGCTGCGGCTTCACACCCTCAGCGGCCACGTGGTCACCGCCCAGCTGCCCCGCCATCACCGACACGGCCCTCCGCATGCACGCCATCCGCACGTACTCCGCCTCGTCACCATTCGGAAAGACGTCCTTCACAGTGAAGTCCTCCCCTGTCTCCGTGAACCTCATCCCAACACCACGGTCATCACTGACACTCGTCACCGGCGGGTCGCGCGCCTTCGAGTCCTCCAGCCACGCGTCCACGTTGTACACGCGCGCACCCGTTGCAGTATCAATTCCAAGAACCTCCCTCCAATCCCTTCGCGTTATTTTCGCCCACTCCCTGTCGCTCCTCGGACGCGGGTCGGCGTAGTAGTTGTAGCGGCGCAGCGTCATCGGCTCCCTCTCAGCCTCCAGCTCCTTCAGCATCACACGGGCCTCCGCGTACGACACCAGGCAGTAGCCGCCCTCGCGACGCAGCGCATTGAACCCGTACAGCTTCTGCACGTCGTAGCGCACATACGGCACGTTTGACTCGGGATGCAGAACAGGTACGATGAAGGTCCGGTTCAGCCTCTTCGACAGCGCCAGCGTGTGCACCATCTCCTGCACCTGGTTGTGCTGCCGGCCAAAGCGGCCAATGAACGCAGACAGGAAGTGCGACGGGCACACCATCTCGAACGGCTCGGATCTGGTTGAGGTCTCGTCGCGACCAAAGCGGATCACAACGCCGCTGCGGTCGCCCGTCAGCACCACAGACTCCGGCGGCCGCACGTCGCGGTCCACGTCCGTCTCCAGCACGCGCGCAGTCCCGAAGTACGGCGGCGCCGAAGCACCTGGGGCATCCAGCGCGGCATCGCCCACAGCGCGCAGCGGCCACGACGGCAGCCGCGGGTACGACACGTCCATCTTCGCAGCGCCGCCACCAGCAGACGCAGCCGCCACCGGCCGCACCTCCGCAAGGAACGCGGGGCACTGGCCCGCACGCCCCACAGACACGCCGCCGCCCTCCGCGTCGTAGTCCACCACCACGGCAGCGCTCACCACGGGGGCCGCCCCGTCCCGCGCAAGCGCCGCGTCCTGCGCAGCACCCATCAGGCCAAGGCTCAGCAGCTGCGCCACGCACCGCTGCACCACCACAGCACTGCTCGGCCACGCCGCAGTCGCCGCTCCGCTCCCCGCACTGAACACCGGCGCAGTCCCCAGCCGCACCTGCATCACCTCCGTCACCACGTGCTGCACAGGCGCCGCGGACACCGTCTCCGTCGCGTGCGGCGGCCGCCCCACGTGCACGTACACGAGCCCGTCCGTGCACATCGCACACACCTGGTCCGCAACACCCACTACTACAGGCGGCATGTCAGAATCGTATCGGGTGGGTGCGTAGCGGACCAGAAGTTCCACGCGCTGCTCGGGACTGTGATCGCGCAGGGTGGTGTCGGCAGTTGCGGCGCTGCCACGCAGGAGCGACATACAGAGGACCATCATCCACGCAATACCGAGGATGGCGATGACACGCAGCGTGCCTGAGGCGGTGCAGCGACGGTTTATCCGCTCGCTCTGCCGCACTCTCGCTGCTCGCATGCTCGTGACTGTCTGTGTCGGTGCGCAAGTTCTACGTCCCGTATCGTCAGAGCACTTCAACAAAGAAAATAAGGAAAGCCTATCATTTACTGGGACCACGGCTTGGGAAGGAAGGGGGTGCGGGTAGCATGCATGGGATACGCAGCGGGAGAGAAGAAAGCCGAATTGCGTTTGGAAAATGCGAAGGGGGGAGAGAGGAGTAGGGGGAAAAGAGAAACGCAGAGATGGGGAGAAGACGATCCATAAGAAAAAATCACCACATAAGCAATCACGGTTTTTTTTATTATTTTTTAACGGCGCTCAGGTAGACACCTCGTTGCAAATTAAAAAAAAAAAACGGGTGTCGACATGCCGCTCTGGCGATCTACCACGCCCTTGCCAGCGTCTCTCCATCCGCTACTACCTCATCCATCAAAAAATACATTTTTGTTTGGTTTGGTTTAGACGGTAGTGCGATAAGGGAGACAAGTTCTCTTCCCACGATGCCTGGTGCACGCCTAAGAGGAGCGAACGTGCCGGGAAAGGGAAGAAACAGATCGTGTAGTGTCTCCGGCCGTCTCTACATTCAGACCTGCTCATCGCTGGCACACAACCGCGCGTAGCGCTGAGGAGGAACACGAGCAAGGTAAAGGCAGTGATAGAAGAACATCTTCATAATAGGAGAGGTGACTAAATGCAGCAAGATGCGATGCACCCCTGCGTGTGCCGCTGCACGCCACCGCGTCTTTCCTGATCCATTCTCCTGCCTGAAACAAAACGCCCACACTGAGCGCCACCCACGCAGCGTCCGTTTTTTTCCATTTCGAACTCTTACAGGATTTGCAATGTTTAAAAAAAAAGAGTCAGACACTAGAGTAAAATAAAGAAGAGCTAATTTTTTTTGATTTTAAAAGAAGGCATCAATGAAAAAGGGAACAGCAAGAATATGAACCGTGATGAAGGCCGCTGAGAGACGACGGCGCATAGAAAACATTTTCAGCGTCTCCTGCCCTAGCTTCCATCCGGCAAAAAAAAAAATGAGACAAAGCACGTCTTGAAGCCTCCGCCGCATTGGCTGACAAAGCCCACTGGGTAAAAAAGAAACAAAGTTAGGTGCGTTTTACACACGCTCTGCATCTCATTGCACACGCAGCAGCTCTTATTCTGTGCACCGCACATACGCACGGCCAGACACACAAAAGGCACCAAGCACTCCACAACACACACAAATGCCTGGTCCCGTGAGCCACTTTTACTCCTTCCCATATAACTTGCTCTCTACTTTTTTCAGAGAGGTCACTCCGCCGCCCTTGCGCTATCACAAAATCACTCCGCACCACACCTAAACGAATCGAAATGCACTCGAGAGTTACTGCGGCGTTCAGAAAGTTTTTTCTCCTAAAAAGAAAAAATTGGCTACGCTTAAGGAAATCAAGCGTGTCCCCTGTGTAGTCAACTCTCGAAGAAACCCACAGAGGAACGGAAACACGCATGAAAAATGGCACCACTTTACGCCTAAATATAAGTAGGAGTATTAAAAAAAAAATTTTAATATATATTTTATTTTTATAATACTGCGAAAAAAAAAGATCTCATCACCACATCGCCGTATAGGCGGAGGAGTAGTATCCACCGAGAATACCATGACACGGCAGCCCACGGCCCCAGCGGCGCACCATCACGTTGGTAGAAACAGAGGACACGGCGACGCCACGGAACGTGCCCGTGTTCGTCAGCATGAAGTAGTCGAAGGCCATCGCGAACATCTCACCGAACGCAGGCTCGTAGAGGTCCTCCATCGTACGCACCCTCATGAGTTCATCATAAACACCACTTCTCTCCCTCCCAGACAGCTCCCGACTTACCTTCTTTATCGTCCTTCTGTACATTTTGATAAAGCTGGTGCCGACACGTCGGTCGTACGCGCTGAGAAAACGCTGAGGGAACACCTCGGCTTCTCCCCATATCGCCTTACGTCCCGTATCATTGGCATAACGAATCAACACACCATCCACTTCTCTAGCAATCGGTCCGCTCTGGTCGTCGTACGCCATGTAGATGGTCGGCACCACTGCCGCAGCACCAGCACCAGCACCAGCGTCCGCCGTCATGTTGTGGCGCATCCACCGCGTGTACTGCCGGTACAGCTCCACCACACGCGTCCGCGACAGTGCGCAGTCCAGCTCCATGTTCCGCAGCGTCGACAGCGGACTCGCCCAGCTCGGGTCCTCCTTGTCCAGCTGGAAGCGTTGGTCGATTGTGTACGCAGTCTGGCCAATTACGACACCCTCCTTGCGGCACGTCCCCTCACGGCGGCGAATGTGGAGGCCGATCACGTGCTTGAAGTTGACCGGCCGAAGCGTGTTGTGCATGCTGGCGTTGTTGCCGTTCGTCGCATCCACCGGCCACAACAGCCTCGACGCAGTCTGCGAGTACAGGCGGTCCGCCTCCTTCACAATGGCATCAGACGGACGCAGCAGGCCCATCAGCAGCGTCTGCTCCCGCAGCGACGGGTGCACGTAGAACGCCATGCGGCTCGACAGGATCCCAAGCCGAGGCTGCGGCTTCACACCCTCAGCGGCCACGTGGTCACCGCCCAGCTGCCCCGCCATCACCGACACGGCCCTCCGCATGCACGCCATCCGCACGTACTCCGCCTCGTCACCATTCGGAAAGACGTCCTTCACAGTGAAGTCCTCCCCTGTCTCCGTGAACCTCATCCCAACACCACGGTCATCACTGACACTCGTCACCGGCGGGTCGCGCGCCTTCGAGTCCTCCAGCCACGCGTCCACGTTGTACACGCGCACACCCGTTGCAGTGTCAATTGCAAGAACCTCCCTCCAATCCCTTCGCGTTATTTTCGCCCACTGCTTGTCGCTCCTCGGACGCGGGTCGGCGTAGTAGTTGTAGCGGCGCAGCGTCATCGGCTCCTTCTCAGCCTCCAGCTCCTTCAGCATCACACGGGCCTCCGCGTACGACACCAGGCAGTAGCCGCCCTCGCGACGCAGCGCATTGAACCCGTACAGCTTCTGCGCGTCGTAGCGGATGTACGGCGCGTACGTCTCCGGCACCAGCGCAGGCACAATGAAGGTCCGGTTCAGCCTCTTCGACAGCGCCAGCGTGTGCACCATCTCCTGCACCTGGTTGTGCTGCCGGCCAAAGCGGCCAATGAACGCAGACAGGAAGTGCGACGGGCACACCATCTCGAACGGCTCCGATCTGGTTGAGGTCTCGTCGCGACCAAAGCGGATCACAACGCCGCTGCGGTCGCCCGTCAGCACCACAGACTCCGGCGGCCGCACGTCGCGGTCCACGTCCGTCTCCAGCACGCGCGCAGTCCCGAAGTACGGCGGCGCCGAAGCACCTGGGGAATCCAGTGCGGCATCGCCCACCGCGCGCAGCGGCCACGACGGCAGCCGCGGGTACGACACGTCCATCTTCGCAGCGCCGCCACCAGCAGACGCAGCCGCCACCGGCCGCACCTCCGCAAGGAACGCGGGGCACTGGTCCGCACGCCCCACAGACACGCCGCCGCCCTCCGCGTCGTAGTCCACCACCACGGCAGCGCTCACCACGGGGGCCGCCCCGTCCCGCGCAAGCGCCGCGTCCTGCGCAGCACCCATCAGGCCAAGGCTCAGCAGCTGCGCCACGCACCGCTGCACCACCACAGCACTGCTCGGCCACGCCGCAGTCGCCGCTCCGCTCCCCGCACTGAACACCGGCGCAGTCCCCAGCCGCACCTGCATCACCTCCGTCACCACGTGCTGCACAGGCGCCGCGGACACCGTCTCCGTCGCGTGCGGCGGCCGCCCCACGTGCACGTACACGAGCCCGTCCGTGCACATCGCGCACACCTGGTCCGCCGCCCGCACCACCACCGCAGGCAGCACCGTCTCGTCCACGTTCATAAACACTTTATCACCGCTCGGAGCAGCAGTCGAGACGGTGGCCGTCGTATTGGGTTGCAGTTCGGGTTGAGGTGTCGGCACGTGCACCCACCGCACACTCACCACGCACAGGTACACGAGGAGCAGCGCAAACAGTGTCAGCGACAGGTGCAGTGCCGACGAGCAGCGCATCATATTTTTAAGAGCGATCCGCGCGGCACTGTTCTGTTGATCATGTCCGTCACGCGCACCACCACCGGCCTTCGCGTCGCTACGGTGCTTCATCACGAACAGCGCAAGCGGCGCGTTGCCCGAGTAATGCTACAGCAGCACGCACAGAGTGACGGAACACTGATATGGAGAAAGTGAGGGTTGGGGAGGATCGACGGTTAGAGGTCAGCCTGTGTGGGGTTTCGCTGCGCAGGGAAGATGCAGGCGTAGTTGAGGAGGCGGGAAAGACGAGGGGCAGCAGCACTGGACTTCTGGAAGACGATGTCAGTGCGCAAACAGATCTGCGTACACGCAGCAGCAGCAGCACGCAGTGTAGAATAGCGAGGCCCACAGTGAGACCGTGCAGCACCGCGGGACCATTACAAAAGAGGGAGGAGAGAGGACAGCCGGAATAGAGAGTTGGAGGCACAGAGCACAAAACATGGGAGGCGACAGCGCAGTGGCCGCACACACACAGCACACTGCGGTGCACGAGTATACCGCGATCGACGCAGACGCGTGCCAAGACCGCAATGAAAACGCCGTCTCATGACTGCCAGACACACACAAACACATACACGCACAAAAGTAGCCTGCACGAGAACAAAAATAATAAGAACAGTAGAGTCAGTCACGTGTAATTATAAATATTAAAGAAAACGCTCCGGTGTAGCAATACTCAGCTTCGGAAAACCAATTCTTGATTTTTGCGAAGCACCAACGAAGAGCGTCTTGCGCCGAAGCACCCTTTGGTACATCGGGGACCAGACCGAGTACTATCCGCCGAGAACACCGTGGCAGGGCGGCCCACGGCCCCAGCGGCGCAGCATCACGTTGGTCGAGATGGAAGACACGGCGACGCCACGGAACACGCCCGTGTTCGTCAGCATGAAGCGGTTGGAGGCCATCGCAAACAGAAAATCAGCAAAAGAGGGGTCGCACAGCTACTGCATCGAGCTTGCTTTTCCTATCTTCTTTTTTTATGGTTCTGGTAATGTGCTTCGCAGGAAGATAAAAAGAGAGGAAAGCGTGGATAAAGAAGAATAATTAATTAAGAGTTGATCAGCGAGCCTAACATAGAAGGACATAGCGATGTGGTGTGCAGCTGCAAACATTCAGAGAACCTTTCTTCTCAATCTTCCTTTAACGTGTACTTTTCGTGTTTCTCGGAAGCCGACAGAAACCTGAATTTCCCCGCCCACGTACTCCGTCGCCTCTGCCCCGCAGTGAAGAGGGTGAGGGAAGCGGAAAAATGAAGTTCACGTAACGGCGCGAAGCGCCACAGAAGTATTTCGCAATGCTGAAAAAAAAAAGAGAAAAAGTGTATTCAGGCCACTTGAAGAAAAAAAAAACAATTTAAGTTTCTAGGTAAGCTAAAGCGCGCATGAGCACAGCACGGGTGCGCGCCGATTACACATGAAACTGAAAAAAAACTGAACAAAACCCATTTTTTCTTTTAAAGCTAGTGGGTTCAATGCCAGAAGAAAGAGAAAGAAAGGAGGAAGAGACGGGAGTCACATGCAGCATTAGCTAAAAATCGAAAATAAAAGACTTGGAAAGATAGAAGAAAAGAGGGGGCCGCATGCCACTTCCCGCAAGCTGCTGTGCAGAGAAAGCCCCTTACCGACGGACACGGAAAGAACATGAGAGTGTGCACAACAAAAAAAAAAAATACTTTGTGAAACCGGGCGTTTGTTTGTGCCTTCAACGAGCGCATCCGGCGAGGGGGCGTGCGCAGACTCGCAGCGCTCTGTGGCGAGGAGCTGTGTGTGCTCCCAGGGCACACCACTCTTTGCTATACGGAACAAAGGGGACAATGGAGAGAGGATGAGGAGGAGGGAAGCGCGTGGCTGGGCCTCTTTAACGAACACATCCACCCACTTCCCATCCCCTTCAACCTCATGAAACAAAGTAAAAGACATAAATGGTTTATAGGTATGTTTGTGTTTTTATCTCTTTTTTTTTTGGTGCGGGTGTGGGTGTGGGTGTGTGTTTGCGTGCGTCTCCTCGTCGGTGCAAAGGCGGCCGCTATCCTTCTCTCCACGCACAAGTACCCAGCAGAGTGCGTGCGACGAGCGGCGCCGTTCTCGACAACTTCCGCGTTTCTCACCACAAATAAAAAGATATCATCAGTGGAAAAGAAGCTGAAAGCAACGCACACGCGCCACATCTGGTGTTGCGCCATACGTTGAGTTGTTTTTTGTCTCTTCTAGCCCTCGACGCACCGCCACCATAAAACAGGTGTCGGCGACAAGTCAACGGCTAAGCCATCGCCTCCTTCTCTCTCTCGTCTCCGAATGAGTGTACGTTTGTGCGCACTTGGAGGGGGAAGACAACACGCAGACAAAAGAAGTTGTGCCTGAAAAGATGTGCTCGTGTGGATCGCTGAAGCAGGCAGCCCAAACGACACACAACCTACCTTCCCAGGCAACCCCGCTCTAGTCCACAGACCAGAACAGCCGCCTCCCGCACACACAGACACACACACACAGACACACACAAAAAAAAAAAACGCTGCGTCAACACCAGTGAGTGAAACATGAGAAGAGAGAGAAAAAAAGTAGCTAAGAACAACCACAACGTGTGTAGAATGACAAAAACAAATGAGAATTATGGATGTACTGGAAACGCATAATGCAAGACTGATATTGAGAACAACTGAGAGAAAAGGGGGAGGGGGCCGGCGGCCACATCACGACGGCAAAGAGAAAAAAAAAAGACAGAAAATGCACGGAGTCGTGCGTCAATGAGCATTGCAAGAAAAAAAAAGAAAAGCAAAGGAGAACGAGAGAGCGACAAGCATAACTTGTGCGTCGACGAACAAAAGAAAGTACGAAACGAATAAAGAAAATGATATCAAATTAAAAGGAGATTATATACTTAAAAGGGAAACAACAACACAAAGTGTACGTGTATGCGTGTTGTTGAAAGCACGCAGCATGGTAAATTTGATTGTTGTTGTTATTTTTTTTTCTGTGTGCGTATGTGTTCCCTCTTGTTGCGAGCGAGAGTAAAGTAAGAAGATGGACAGAGAGAGAGAGAGAGAAGCAACTGAGCCGGTGGCAGCTGCAGCGACTGCGCCTCTCTGACTTTCCACACAACAAAGCCGCATTGAAGGCACAAGCGTCTTCGGTGCTCCTCCACCTCCGTACGCTCAAGTCTCGTTTTTTTTTTTTACAGCTCTAGCTCCATAAAGAAATCATAGCGAAATAAATAAAAATCAGCAAGCAAGTAAACAGAGTCATAACAATGAAAATAAAAGCAAAAAAAAAAACGTTAAGCGAAAACAAAGCACGGGCAATTGCAATTTTTCCACGGTCCTATTCTTATGCAAAAGGGGCTACGGGAAAGCGCATAAATTCAACGAATAAACTTTCTTTTTTTCGCCTTCCACACCTGCACCTCTGGGTCTACGCGAAATCGAGGTACAGCGCAATCTACCCCACTGATCTTCCTCCGCTACCGCATCATACTCTGCCATGTGCAGCCACAGCGGTGCTGCACCACACAGGAAGACCCTCAAGAAAAAAAAAATACGGGAGAGGAGGATCAGTAGGAGACCACGATGCGAAAAGGTAAAAAAAAAAGAGAAGTAAGGCTTCAACAAATAAAATAAAAAAATGGCAGTAGACTACGTGTGTTACGACACGCAGCGAGCATACCACGGCTCCTTCTTTAAAAAAAAGAATAAGGGAGACGATGCCATGCACTTAACTGGGAGAAAGCATCCAACACCGGTAGCCAGAAAGCGGTCTGTAGTCGGAAAAAAAAAACAGGTAAAGAGAGAAAAAAGAAAAAAAGAGAAGCGTAGCTGACAAAAAAGTCATTGATTCCGGCCAATAAATTTGATCCTCAGTCACGTGTCCCTTTTATAATCGTTTTTCCTGAGTCTCTCCTCACCTTTTGCACGGCACAAAAGCACACCGATGGTGGCTCAAGATGTCTTTTTCTCTGCCTTCTCCTAGCCCTGTTATGATTCACTACTTGGAAATTTAATGCAGCAAAATAACAAATAATATAAAGACGAACATAAAAAACAAAAAGCAAATTTTTAGCACAGAGGAAAGTACAGTCAGGAAGCACACACACAGTTTAGACGTCGACATCATTCCCCGCTTGGCATCGGTGCGTACTCGTCAGTGAGTTCATGCGGAATGTGTGGCAACGTCAAGAAGGCATGTGCGAGTTTAGTCACCTCTTCACCTAGCGAGCAACGCAAACGCAGCACAGAGTGACACAGGAGGCACTGCTCCGCTTGAAAGTCGCTCTGTGGCATTGTTTGCCCGTGGAGAAAAAGAAGGTAAAAATGCTTGAATACGAGGACGTAAGATAGGCTGGAGGTTTCGAAAAAAAAGATGTGAACGAGTGATGAAGCGCAGAGCCACAACTCGGTGGAGTCTCGCTACGTCATCACGTACCATATAAATACATTTTAAAAGAAAAAACAGATCGAAACCTACCCACGATGTTCCGGTAAGCAAAGGCGAAAATCTACGTTTCATAGCCAGTCGAGACAGAGTAAGAGTGCAGGCACGATAAGCCGAAAAAGTATAAAGCCAGTCCTGAACACCTCCTCTGATCGAAGGCACATGTTAGAAGCCAAAGAATCGGGAAGCGCTTCAACCTGATCCGCCCATCTCCACAGAACGAGAAAGAAAAAAGAAAAAAAAGACAAACAAAAAAAGAAAAAGACAAAAAAACACTGCTCCGCGAGGCTGCTGAGAGTAACTAGATAAAAAGGAAGAGAAAAACGTCTCAAGCAGCAAGCGAAACCACTGTGCAGGAGAGAGGGGAGAAAGAAAAAAGGAGAAAAAATATTTATGCTTCAAAAAGAGTAACCGATGCTGCAGCTGGTAAAGCGGCGATCACCGCCGATCTTAAGAGAGATAACGGGGGAAAAAAAAAGAGAAAAAAGAGAAGGGGCGCCGTTGCATCACGCTACAGCATGTCTCACGCTGCTCTGTGACTGCATCAGACTTCTTTCTGTGCGCCTCGGAACGGGTGCGTGCGTGCGTGGGCATGCCGACGTACTCTCTGCTTTGCCGAAGAAACTTGTTAGCCATGCACCACCGTACTAGGGAGTAGCGGAGCGCCTGGCCTTGTCCAGCGCGGAGAACTTGAAATGTGGATAGTAGATATTATACACGCTCACGTTGTCCCCTGCCGGCACAAAAGAGGAGACCTTCTTCTTGCGCGTCCAGCGCAGCTTTGGAAGGTGACCGATACCCGTGATGTTCCACGGAAGATTATCCTTCATCCACTTGCGGGCCGCAAGGCGAGCACGGCGCTCCTGCTTTCCGTTGTAGCCGTCACTCCGCTGCGCAACGGACCGCTCGTGCTTGAAGTAGTAGTGCAGGTAGTACTCATCTGCGGGGGTGCAGTGGTGCATCAGCACGGTATCCCACTCTACCTTGCGGTACGCGTGGAGGTCGAGGTGGCGCGACTTCCCCTCCTCGACATAGGTTGCGCCATGGGAGGGACACACAGCACGAATACGGCGGCGCTTGTCACGCAGCATGCGGCCCACAAAGGCATCCTCGATGTTCATCACAAGCTTCTCGTACAAGTGCTTATATTTCTTGTTGAACGGAGTAACACCCAGACGCACAGCTTCAGAGTTCAAGCGGTCTGACGGCTCCAGCCCCACCTGAATCAGACGGCGATGAAGCATGTAGCCGCTACCTGCGTGGTAGCGCAGTCGGCTCCAGAAAGGAGAGCGAAGCCTGTTGCCCCAGTAAATGCACTTCTCCGTCTTCTCAATGCCAACAGGATCGCGAGGCGCACCCACCACCGTCGCCGCGCGCTCACCCTGGAACCCAGCACGCATGTAGCGAACGTCGCTCACGAACTGCGGCACCTTCAGGTACGTGTCGTCGTCGTTCTTCATGATGTACGGCACATCGGGGAAGGCGTGGTAGGCGTACTCCAGCCACAGCACAAGCTTCTGGCTCATCCCCACCTCCACCGGAAGGCCCCAGTTGCCGCCCTCGCCAATCTTCTTCTTCGAGGTCGGGCGGCGGTCCGTCATCATATCCACCCACAACACATTGCGGTGTGCGAGCGCCTCCTGCCACAGCGCCGCCGACGCATGACAGATGAACTCGGCAGGGGCAACGGCAGCGGGACGCACAGGCAGCTGCAGCGCGGACGCGAGCTGCGACACCCACGTCGGGGCCGCGTCTGCACGAGCTTCATAGCTCTTCGTGACGATCGTCGCACACGGCGACTCCGGCAGACGCGGATCATGCGCACCCATGCCCTTCAAGCCATGAATTAGCTCCACGCGGCGTACCTCGTGAGCAGGCGGGTTTGTGGTCTCCTCGTCGTCGTCGTCTTCACGCAGAAGCAGCATTGTCGACGCGTCCTCGTACTCCGCCACCGTCGGCAGCAGCGGCGACATGTCCGTCACACCCTGCGACAGCTCACGCTCCGCAGCGGCGAAGATGTACAGCGGCAGCAGCGCACCGTCGAAGCCGTTCTCGCTCCGCGCAACGTCGCGGTACGACAGCCACGTCGCGCGCTGGGCATCGCGCAGCGACGCGCGCACCGGCTGGTCCGTCGACGGGATGCCCGACACCACCAGGTACGGCGTCGTCCCGCCCTTCAGCCCCACGGGCGACGCACCAGCGAACTGGCGCCGCACAGCACGCGACCGGCCCACCCAGCCCCACCTCGCAAGCTCCGCGCCAACCGCCACGTCGTCCGTCACGCTCGCCATCGCAAACAGCATCGGCCCCGCAAGCCCCAGCGGCGCACTCGGCGTCGCAAACACAGCAGCCGCAGCCGCGTCGCTCCGGTTGCCCAGCTGCCGCGCAACAGCAGCCGCGTGCGTCGCGCTGTCCAGGCACTCCGCGCACGCAGCCTCCACCACGTGCAGCGTCCACGACGGCAGCTGCGTCCGCCGCATCACAGTGCGCGACGCAAGGCCCTTCTCGCGTCGCAGCTGCTGCGCCTTGTCCAGGCACGTCAGCGGCTCCCGGTGCAACACAAGCACCGACAGCGACGCATTCCACGCCAGCGCCTCCGCGCTGATTTCAGCATCTAAGAGGGACTGCGAAGAGTCGCCATCGCTCGCGAACGACGTGTAAAAGACGAAGGAGAGGAGCAGCACCGTGAGGAGCATGAGGGGGAAAATGCGCTGCAGCGACTTGCGGCGCAGCGCGCACCGGGCCGCAGAAGGGGGCTTGTGAGGTGTTGATGTGGCCCGCTTCCCACTGGCCGCCGACGGCACCGCGCTGCTGTTGGTGGTGAGGGTAAATGGCCGGTTGCAGGTCGGGCTGGGGAGCGGCGCGGCGAGGCAGTGTTCGCTGTCATCGCTGCGCTTCGTGGCGAGCGCGGTGGAGTTGGCGGAGAGCATCGGCTGTCAAAGCAAGAAGCGGCGGAGAAGAAAAAGACGGAGAAGCCTGTCGTGGGTCGAGGGGGCGGGAGCAGTACCAAAGACGGGGAAACCACTGTTTGTGGCACAGCGCTGCCGCGTTGTCAATCGCCTCACGCGCGTATCCGGGAGTGGAGACGCGTTGCTCACGGGACACTTAAAGCCGCTCCGGCACCGGCAGTTGGACGCGAGACGGCGATGAGAGGCGCAGTGCGTGTGGTGCTCAGGCAAGCAAAGAAAAAGGGAGAGAACACTGGAGAGAAGACGCTGCAGCACGCGTGGTGCAGAGCTCACTTAGGAATAGTTTAATAAAAAGGAAACGAAAGAAAAAAAAGCACAAAAAAGCAAAAGAGAGTTTAGAGTTAAGTGGCTGTGGGGAGTGAAGCAGCGGAGAGTTGCGGAAGCAAATTGGGGAAAAAAAAAGAGGCGATTTGCGTGACGGGAGAGAAGAGTGGGGAGGGGCGAGCGGAGAGGGCAAAGCAAAGAGAGGGGGGAGCGCAACCCTGGCCCGAAAGTCATCAGTGCACGGCCACAAGCGCCTTCCGCACCGCAACCACGAGCAAAAGAGCACCACATGGAAGACGCACGGAAAAACGGCAAAAGAGAACACATCCATGTGCGCCACTTCCCCGTTCCGGTGGTGTCGAGTAACAAGTACTTCCTTTTCCCCCGCCGCTCGTGTAAGAGAGAGGTAGAGGTACATAACAGGAGCAAATTCAGTTCAAGAGCAAGAGACAGCGAGAATCACACTTGTGAATGAGGCTTTGGAGAGTTGGGCTATCCCAAGTCTCTCTCATTCCCTCCCGTGTCACATAAGGATATAGAACAAGAGCAAAATTCAACGGAAACTCACAGGCCTGCTCTTCGAGCCTACCGCACATCTTGCTGCATCTCATATCTGTTTTGTGTATACTTGAGTTTTCCTTTCAACAAGCGAGAATGCGAGGTCCGCTTCCTGCCTGTCTCGTTCTTGCTAACCCTACCCATGTCGTGTGTCACGTGCCCAAGTCGTCCGGTAAGCAGGGTCGCGGCTGGGGCCGTCGGCGCGGTTCAGAGCGGATTTGATGTACTGTGCCGATACGATGGTGTGCAGGACGGCACCAGCACATCACGAATTTCAGCGTTCAGAGCATGACTGCGGGCGAAGCCACGGCGAAATGCGGACAACGCGGAGATGCTGTCAATATACAGGTGGATATCTACATGCGCCCCTAAGAACGGAGCAAAAGAGTCGAAGGCGGCGCGCGCAGCTCAGATCTCTGCAGCATTGATGCTCGTTGCTGGGACGCTCCACCGGCTTCCCGTAACCGCGGCCTGCTTGGCGTCGCGGTTTACGCAGACCGCACCTCATCTGCTTAGGGTGGCGTCGGTATAATGGTCGTAGGTCGCTGTCGGCGGCGCGGCGTGTTCTGCGTCGCAACCGCAAGCCGAGAGCGTACCTCACGCAAAAAGCACGTGGGCCAGGTGCTGCTGGGGCTGTCCCTGTCATCAAGCCGCGACTCCACCTTGAGAGATGTCGCCGCGTGGACGTAAGGAACCACCAGCAGCGGCGGACAGCGATGCGGAGCACTCGCGCGGCAAACCAGAGATGACCCATCGACTGTTCGAGGTCGTCGACCGTCAGCCTATCCGGTGCCTCCGCGAGCAGCTTCCGATGCGATTTGCTACCGAGGCACACGGCCTGCGCCTGGTGGTCGGAAGCGATACCAGCGAAAGGGCACTGTGTGTGGAGACACACGTTGCATCGAGGTTGAGCGAAACGCTAAACTTCTCTGCTCTGGCACGCGTCGCCAGCACAGCAGTCTCCACTGCTGCCCGAGACCTCGTCCGCTGTATATTGCCGATCCAGACGTTTACTCTGACATCGGAGGCAGGCGCGAGGGCGTATTGTGGGTGGCCCGCCAAGGCCGCTGTCATCATCTGCATCACCTCTGGGCTGACGCTAAGACCCATCGGGAGCACCCTCATCTGGTGAGTGCTGCAGCCTCAAAGATAAAAGAGAGAGAGCGAAGTCGTGGCGGAATCGGGACCGGGAAGAACGAGCTCGTCAGCTCGGTGATGCCGCCGCACTCGTGCAACACCAGGTCCCACAGCTGCGTGTTGAGATCGACCTGGCTAACGTAGCCCTCACCCTCCAGCCAAAAATTCACCTGTGTTGGCCGCAGGATAAAACGGCGCCGCAGTGTGCCTTTTTTTTTTTCTCCTCGAACGCAGTGAAAGCCGAACCAAACGTGGGCACTGGCGACGTGCAGGGTTCGACGACGCTCGCGGCGGTCAGTGCTGCGACGTCCTGCAATCCAATGGAGGCGCTGTGCGTGTCGGACACGCTCGTTCGTGGACATCGTTCAAGTAACTCCCAAATGGACTGCATGCCAGTTCGCTTTTCAGGGGAGAGCAAAATGCACACGTCGGTGAAACGCAGAGGTTCCACTTGTACCGCCTGCAATGGCGCGGCCCGTCCAGCTGCACTCGCAGGCAGCCGCGCGTGGGCTCGGCGAGGAAGAACGGAGTGTAACGTCTTCGGAAGTCGTTCTTCTGACAACGTCTCGGCCCATCCCTCACTAACTGCAGCAGGCAAGTGAGGAGACCCGTGCCAAGATGGCGAGCCACCGTAATCTGCTCGGCGCTGTAACGCACCGTCAAGTCCCCCAAGACCGGGAAGTTTGGCGCGTGCTTGCCCAGCAAGGGAGCCAGGGACAAGAGGTTGCTGCCCTCCAGGAGGACGCTGAGCACGCACATAATTGCGCCACGTTTGATGCTGTGAGCGCTGTAGTCGTACGGCATCAGAATCTCCCAGATCTTTGACGTGGGGAACGGGAAGAGAGGCTGGTTGGATGGGGTGACTCGACACGCCGCTTGGATGAACGCGGCCAGGTGCGGTATTCTTTTACCGCAAATCACGCAGTAAAGATCCGGGCGGTAGGGGTTGGTGCGCGACGTCTTCGTTTCGGCCCCGAAGTAGGCCACAATCTCCGAAGGTGGGGTCACCAGAAAACTTGCGGCCGTGAGGCGTTGCACTTCGTCCCAGCGGCTGGCCGTCTTCCAGGCCAACAATAGCAGAGATGCCACTCTGCGGGGGATCTGCTGGGAGATGCGCCGCATATCGACACGAGACATGGGACGGGCTTGAGGGAGGGGCTGGAAGCGCCGTTGCCTCTCAGGGCCGTGCCCAAGAGAGTCAAGGTCGCGCGAGGCAGCTGCTGCTTTCGAAACACAGTGATTAGGTTCCGAGCGTACGTGTGCTTGGATTGCACACTGACGTCCATGCTGAACACGAACAGCGCTGCGTTTTCGTTGGTGATGGGAAGATCGTGTATATCGAGAAAGATCCGAAGCCGCTCCCAGAGACTCCCCATCTGCTGCCATGTATTCGCGCTCCAAATGCCCTGCATGAAGTCGAGAAAATTGTCTTGAAGCGTCGGAAGGTGCGCAGGCTGTGGCACAGCCCGTACCTGCGGCGCGTGACGCGACAGCAGCGTCTGCACCAACGCGCCGGTTCACCGGTTTCCCTTTCCTTCGGCTGCACCGCCGCCGTTTTTTTTCCCTTCCGAAAGTAACCACGGTTCTTGGACTGACGGATGCTGATCGCGTTGGCGACAGAACGCGTCCCCAGCACCGTCTCGAGCTTCCCCATCATGCGGATGGCGCTTGTCCCCATCTGGTTCTGAGCGTGAACCGTGGCGCTGTCGAGGTGGACGCCCTTCGCCTCTGCTGCCTCCACCAGCAACACTCTGAAGGCTTCATTGATGCGGAGGGCGTTGTGGGCTTGGTGGGGAGCGGCAATATCCGCCGCCATCCGATCCGCGAAGAGCGCATCGAAATTCCGGAGGGCCGATCGGTATGTCGGGTTTCGCACTTGGCACTCGTGCATCTCAAGCTCGTGCAAGAGTGCCTGCCGGATCAGCGGACCATTGTATGGGACAACCAACGCCGGCCAGGTGCGGCAGTCGACGGAAAAGGTTGCCCACAAGGACGGCAAAGACTGCGGTATCACCGTGGTGTGCGGGGCGAGGGCAGGGTAGGCTTGTGGCTGCGTCGGGACAGGACCGGTCGCGGCTCCGGAGACCGGGGAACGCGTGCTCCAAGCCTTGTATGCGGGAGAGTAACGCCATGCTCGTTTCACAAAGCTCATTGAGAGCTTCCTTGATGGCCTCCCCATCAGAGTTGGACAGGGTGTTGGCGGCCAGCCGTTCCACTTTTTCTTCAGCGAGTTTTAGGTGCTTGCGCAGGTCCTCTTCCGTGCGCTTGTGCTCAAAGGTGGTGGTCGCGAAGATGTGGCTCTCCTGGCTCTCCTGTATCTCCTGACACTCTTCGGTAATTAGAGGGGAACCCTTGCGGGTGAAGGCGGCCGCGCACACTCGGACGAAATCACCCAAGAGTGATCCAAGGCGAGTACGATACCCGCTGTCCTTCAGGTTTGCCAAGTAGGCGTCTGAGAGGTTAAGGTGCTCCTTAAGGAGCTTCCCGATGCGGCCGTCCACATCCAACACCTCTGCCATCGTCGGGATGGGGTGAGTTCCCCAGCCTTGGGCTGTGATCAGGTGACGACAGCACTCCGTGTAATCGCCCTTGAATTAAAAAACATATAAAACCACCAACGCTTGTGTTGCGGGGTCGAAGAGAAGGACTCTATGTGTTGGCGCCGCCGAGTCAGAGAATGTTGCCTCGATGGTAATGGGGCCCGCTTGAGTTACAAAGAAACACGCCGCGTGAATGAACTCTGCCGTGGTTGACATTGTGTGAGAGGGGTGTGGAAAGGGTTTTTTTTTAATAAAACCTAAGACCTCGGATGAGCTTTTAACGAAAGTGGCGAAGGAAGTAGAAGAAATGGGAGAGAAGGAGAGAGAGTGACGACGAGTTGGATGCGTCATCCTTCACCGCCACAGACTACCCTACACCATAATAAATGTGTATATGTGTGCTCCAAAAAAAAATGGTTTTTCACTTTTTTGTGTGTGTATTCGGCATCAGTGTCTGGGGATAAGCTGCGTATGCCAACGTCTGCGCTGCGTCGAATAAGGGTAGCAGCAGCAGCAACCAGGGTAGAAAAAAAGGAGAGCGCAACGCGTGGTGTAGACGGGAATTTAAGAAAAAGTGAAGGTGGCGAAGATGAATGCTTTTGTTGGGAGGGAAACATGAGCTGGTTTTTGTATTTGACTTTTTCTTTTTTTGGCCTTGACAACATGAAAGCCGCAACGCACTGTTGTCGTTTTGGTGCATCGCACAGAACAACAACACATACAAGATGAAGCATAGACAGAAGTCCATCGCACTAGCCACTTGCATTTTGGCAACACTTCGACTAAAGTGTTGTTGTTTTTATTCGTCCTCTTCTCTTTTTAGATTTTTCTCCAACATTTTTTTTACATTACTATATGTATATCCTCTTTAGTATGCGTCTTAGCAAGAAAAAAAGAGTGGATAAATTTTGTTGTGCCTCTACGTAAACACACACACAAACACACACACACATACTTACACACAAACTTACACAAACACAAGCAGTGATCGCGGGGCGAACAGAGCGGATGTACCCCTCATAGTTAACGCTGGTGTGCCGGTGTGTATATGAGTGTGTCCTTAACTGGCACGATGACGTGATAGCATATTATTTTAGACCGCGAGAAAACCTGCAAGAAAAAAAAATGAGAAGCACAGCAACAAAACACAATTTCGTCTAATCTTTAATAGCAAAAAAAAATAACGGAGAGAGAGAGAGAAAAAATAAAAAAATAATAAATTGCAGAATGGTGAAACCGCAGAGATACAGCGACGATCTCACGAGACAGCCGTTACAATTGCAACAGACAGAGGTGAGCACGAAGCGCAGCAGCCGTTTCATACAACAACAAAACTAAGGAGTCCCATTGGAGAAGAAAGATACAGTGTTTTTTTTTTTCTTAACGAGATGCGGTGCCTTCATCTTAACGCTCGTTTCTTCGTTCTGCACGACGAAGCGAGAGTAGCAATGATCACGAGAGAAAAGGTAAAGTACAAAGGAGAACAACCAAGTGAGAGCGCAAGGGTGCACACACACACACACACACATAGAGTCAGAACTCACCAGAATTCTAGAAAGAAGGCAGCCACGATGCCACTCCCCATGAGCCTTTCAAAATTTCCATCATCACACCCGATTTCAGACGAGCCAAAACCAAAAAAGGAGATTTTTGAGAAGATCTACATAACACATACGAGCTGAAAACACCGTTCTTTTTTTTGTTCGTCATTTTTCTTATAGAAAAACTGCGCAATCAGCTCACCATACTCCCCATCGCACACAGACCTCCGCTCGCCCGCAGCCAACAAAACACCAGAGGAAGAATATCTGCAGCGATGCTCATCTCACGCCAAGAGAGATCAAAAGAGCACCATCATCAACGAATACTATCAGTTCTAATCCTCCTCGTGTTGTGAAACCAGAAAAAAAAAATCAATGATAAGAATTATTAAATTATTACTTTCGTCTTACCGCAATACAAGAAGTGCCACGCACATCCGTGGCCCACACACTAGAGCTCACGCGTAAAACGGCACACAAGGGACACCTCATCCGCTGCCCACGCTCACCGCTCAAAAACGTGGTTTTATAAAAAAAAAAAAACGTTGATTTCTGTCTCTACTGCGATCAGACCTGCGGCGCAGCGCGACGCGTTCTGTCCAACGCATTAAACTTGACTGATGCGTACGGCACCGTGTACACTGAAACGTTGTCTCCAGCTGAGACGTACGCCACTTTATCGCGACGCTGCAGTGTCCACCGCACCTTTGGATAGCGGCCATATCCCTTTGTGCTGTGCGACACGCTCGCAGCCATCCACGCCGACGCCGCACGCAAAGCCGTCGCCTCAGCTGCGGCGCTATACTGCCCAGCACTCGCCGCCACCTCGTGCTCGTGCTGGAAGAAGTAGTGCAGGTAGTACTCATCTGCGGGGGTGCAGTGATGCATCAGCACCGCCGGCCAGCCGACTAACCGGCTTGCATGCAAGTCAAAATGCCGCGACCGTGGTTCCTCCACAAAGAGACCACCATGTGATGGGCACAGCTCGCGAATACGGCGGCGCTTGTCACGCAGCATGCGGCCCACAAAGGCATCCTCGATGTTCATCACAAGCGCATGATAAACCGCGTCGTACCGGCGCTGATACGGAGTAACACCCAGACGCACAGCTTCAGAGTTCAAGCGATCCGACGACTCCAGCACCACCTGAACCAGACGGCGGTGCAGCATGTAGCCACTACCTGCGTGGTAACGCAATCTATGCCAGTGTGGATTACGCATCCTGTTGCCCCAGTAAATGCACTCCTCCGTCTTCTCAATGCCAACAGGATCCCGAGGCGCACCCACCACCGTCGCCGCACGCTCACCCTGGAACCCAGCACGCATGTAGCGAACATCACTCACGAACTGCGGCACCTTCAGGTACGTGTCGTCGTCGTTCTTCATGATGTACGGCACATCGGGGAAGGCGTGGTAGGCGTACTCCAGCCACAGCACAAGCTTCTGGCTCATCCCCACCTCCACCGGAAGGCCCCAGTTGCCGCGTTGCCCCAGCTTTTTCTTCGAGGTCGGGCGGCGGTCCGTCATCATGTCCACCCACAGCACGTTGCGGTGTGCGAGCGCCTCCTGCCACAGCGCTGCCGACGCGTGGCAGATGAACTCAGCAGGGGCAACGGCAGTGGGACGCACAGGCAGCTGCAGCGCGGACGCGAGCTGCGACACCCACGTCGGGGCCACGTCAGTACCAGCTTTATAGCTCTTCGTGACGATCGTCGCACACGGCGACTCCGGCAGACGCGGATCATGCGCACCCATGCTCTGCAAGCCATGAATTAGCTCCACGCGGCGCTCCTCATAGCCTAGCGCAGCGTTGGCACCGTCCTGGAGCAGCATTGTCGACGCATCCTCGTACTCCGCCACCGTCGGCAGCAGCGGTGACATGTCCGTCACACCCTGCGACAGCTCACGCTCCGCAGCGGCGAAGATGTACAGCGGCAGCAGCGCACCGTCGAAGCCGTTCTCGCTCCGCGCAACGTCGCGGTACGACAGCCACGTCGCACGCTGGGCATCGCGCAGCGACGCACGCACCGGCTGGTCCGTCGACGGGATGCCCGACACCACCAGGTACGGCGTCGTCCCGCCCTTCAGCCCCACGGGCGACGCACCAGCGAACTGGCGCCGCACAGCACGCGACCGGCCCACCCAGCCCCACCTCGCAAGCTCCGCGCCAACCGCCACGTCGTCCGTCACGCTCGCCATCGCAAACAGCATCGGCCCCGCAAGCCCCAGCGGCGCACTCGGCGTCGCAAACACAGCAGCCGCAGCCGCGTCGCTCCGGTTGCCCAGCTGCCGCGCAACAGCAGCCGCGTGCGTCGCGCTGTCCAGGCACTCCGCGCACGCAGCCTCCACCACGTGCAGCGTCCACGACGGCAGCTGCGTCCGCCGCATCACAGTGCGCGACGCAAGGCCCTTCTCGCGCCGCAGCTGCTGCGTCTTGTCCAGGCAGGTCAGCGGCTCCCGGTGCAACACCAGCACCGACATCGACGCATTCCACGCCAGCGACTCCGCGCTAATTTCGGCTGCGCTGAAAAGAAGGTCGTCGTGTTCCTCTTCCACTATGAAGGAGCAGGAGACGAGGGAGAGTATGGCCACGAGCAGCATACCGAATACAACAAACGAGCGATATCTGTGGCGGTTGCTGGTTCGGCCAGACGTGGTGCGCTTTGCACACGAACGTGGGGCAGGACGCGGGTCCGCTGTCGCATCACACGACGCAGTGGTGGTGGTGGTATCGGCAAAAGAGGGAGAAATGCGATGAAGCAGTGCCGTGTCATCGACGGCGGTGTCGCGTGTAAGGAGCGGGAGAGCGTCAGCGCCGGTGTCAAGATGCCGTGGCGTCGACTCGCTGGCATCCAAATCGCGCATTGTATCTGATCCTACGCGTGCAACACGGAAAAGAGAGCAATGAGCGTAGGAGATACACGATAGAAAAGAGGTTTGAGTGTTGAAAAGTGACGTGACTTCCACCTGCACTCCTACGCAATGGATGTGAAGATAACGAGAGGGGCCGGTGAGTCCCAATGTGCGATGGGGCAAGTTGGGTGGAGCAACTTAACCCGTTGCCGAGGAGGAGATGAAGAGGAACACAGCACACTCGCACCGATGGTTTGTTTGCTGTCGTCGCTGTTGTCGCAGTCGAGTAACACTGCTTCAGTGAAAAAGAGAGAAGTAAGAAAGCAAAAAGCGAGTGTCTGCGCAGAAAGAGGGAGCTGCGTGCTGTTAGTGGGCACCTTTTCTGGCGTGCGTCTGTTTGTGTGGCAGCGGCGATAACAAACGATAGAGAGCAAAGATGAAGGTGAGAGAAAGCGTTACGTGAGAGGCGGCGCGCGAGAGTGATGGCGATGAGGCATTCAACGAGGCAGCGTCAAGGCCAAGTGCACTGTGAGAATTTTTTTTATTGCTACAACGCTGAAAGAACAAACGAATAAAGTGAGCACAGAAGCCAAGCACACGCCAAACAACGGAGCATTCTTATCTTCCGCAAGCATCCCATTCGCTGCGATGTAACCTATGAAAAGTTTAGAGCTTTTAATTTGTTAGCGCGGCGCGCCTACAGTATTCCCAGTAAGCACACTGAACTAACGTATTCCTGCTTGATTGCTGTTTGAAAAAAAAAAAGAGAAAGCCACATATGAGAAAAAATTCTGAAAATTTAATTGTTTTCTTTTTAAGTGAAAATAGTAAGACACGGAAAGATAGAAGAAAAGAGGGGGCCACATGCCACTTCCCGCAAGCTGCTGTGCAGAGAAAGCCCCTTAACGACGGACACGGAAAAAACATGAGAGTGTGCACAACAAAAGAAAATACTCTGTGAAACCGGGCGTTTGTTTGTGCCTTCAACGAGCGCATCCGGCGAGGGGGCGTGCGCAGACTCGCAGCGCTCTGTGGCGAGGAGCTGTGTGTGTTCCCGGGGCACGCCGCTCTGTGCTAAACGAAACAAAGGGGACAATGGAGAGAGGATGAGGAGGAGGGAAGCGCGTGGCTGGGCCTCTTTAACTAGCACATCCACCCACTTCCCATCCCCTTCAACCTCATGAAACAAAGTAACAAACATAAATGGTTTATAGGTATGTTTGTGGTTTTATCTCTTTTTTTTTGTGTGGGTGTGGGTGTGTGGGTGTGTGTGTGTGTCTCCTCGTGGGTGCAAAGGCGGCTGCCATCCTTCCCTCCACGCACAAGTACCCAGCAGAGTGCGTGCGACGAGCGGCGCCGTTCTCGACAACTTCCGCGTTTCTCACCACAAATAAAAAGATGTCATCAGTGGAAAAGAAGCTGAAAGCAACGCACACGCGCCACATCTGGTGTTGCGCCATACGTTGAGTTGTCTTTAGTCTCCTCTAGCCCTCGACGCACCGCCACCATAAAACAGGTGTCGGCGACAAGTCGACGGCTAAGCCATCGCCTCCTTCTCTCTCTCTCGTCTCCGAATGAGAGTACGTTTGTGCGCACTTGGAGGGGGAAGAAGACACGCAGACAGAAGAAGTTGTGCCTGAAAAGATGTGCTCGTGTGGATCGCTGAAGCAGGCAGCCCACACGACAGACAACCCACCTTTCTAGGCAACCCCGCTCTAGTCCACAGACCAGAACAGCCGCCTCCCGCACACACAGAAAAAACACATAGAAAACAGTATGCAACAAAATCACGAATTTTAAAATAGAAAAAAACAAAAATGAGAGAAATGCTAATTTTAGCACAGAGGAAAGTACAGTCAGGAAGCACACACCCAGTTTAAACGGCGACATCATTCCCCGCTTGGCATCGGTGCGTACTCGTCAGTGAGTTCATGCGGAATGTGTGGCAACGTCAAGAAGGCATGTGCGAGTTTAGTCACCTCTCCACCTAGCGAGCAACGCAAACGCAGCACAGAGTGGCACAGGAGGCACTGCTCCGCTTGAGAGTCGCTCTGTGGCTTTGTTTGCCCGTGGAGAAGGAAAAGGTAAAAATGCTTGAATACGAGGACGCAAGACAATTCGGAGGTTAAAAAAAAAAAGTTTAGAACGAGTGATGAAGCGCCGAGCCACAACTCGGTGCAGTCTCGCTACGTCATCACGTACCATATAAATATATATCAAAAGGAAAAATAGATCGAAACCTATCCAAGACGTTCCGGTAAGCAAAGGCGAAAATCTACGTTTCATAGCCAGTCGAGACAGAGTAAGAGTGCAGGCACGATAAGCAGAAAAAGTACAAAGCCAGTCCTGAACACCTCCTCTGATCGAAGGGATACGTTAGAAGCCAAAGAATTGGGAAACGCTTCCACCTGATCCGCCCATCTCCACAGAACGAAAAAAAAAAAAACACAAAAAAAGAAAAAAAACACTGCTCCGCGAGGCTGCTGAGAGTAACTAAAAAAAAAGGGAAGAGAAAAACGTCTCACAGCAGCAAGTGAAACCACTGTGCAGGAGAGAGGGGGGAAAGAAAAAAGAAAACCTTTTTTTTTAGTGCTTTAAAAACAGTACCCGATGCTGCAGCTGGTAAAGCGGCGGTCACTGCCGATGTTAAGAGAGATAACGGGGGAAAAAAAAAGAGAAAAAAGAGAAGGGGCGCCGTTGCATCACGCTACAGCATGTCTCGCGCTGCTCTGTGACTGCATCACACTTCTTTCTGTGCGCCTCGGAACGGGTGCGTGCGTGCGTGGGCATGCCGACGTACTCTCTGCTTTGCCGAAGAAACTTCTTAGCCATGCACCACCGTACTAGGGAGTTACGGATTGTCTGGCCTTGTCCAGCGCGGAGAATTTGAAATGGGGATAGTAGATATTATACACGCTCACGTTGTCCCCTGCCGGCACAAAAGAGGAGACCTTCTTCTTCTTGTGCGTCCAGCGCAGCCTCGGAAGGTTATCAATACCCGTGATGTTCCACGGAAGATTATCCTTCATCCACTTGCTGGCCGCAAGGCGAGCACGGCGCTCCTGCTTTCCGTTGTAGCCGTCACTCCGCCGCGCAACGGACCGCTCGTGCTGGAAGTAGTAGTGCAGGTAGTACTCATCTGCGGGGGTGCAGTGGTGCATCAGCACGGTATCCCACTCTACCTTGCGGTACGCGTGGAGGTCGAGGTGGCGTGACTTCCCCTCCTCGACATAGGTTGCGCCGTGGGAGGGACACACAGCACGAATACGGCGGCGCTTGTCGCGCAGCATGCGGCCCACAAAGGCATCCTCGATGTTCATCACAAGCTTCTCGTACAAGCGCTTATTTTTCTTGTTGAACGGAGTGACGCCCAGACGCACAGCTTCAGAGTTGAGCGCGTCCGACGGCTCCAACACCACCTGAATCAGACGGCGATGAAGCATGTAGCCGCTACCTGCGTGGTAGGGCAAACGACCCCAGAAGCGAGAACGCATCCAGTTGCCCCAGTAAATGCACTCCTCCGTCTTCTCAATGCCAACAGGATCGCGAGGCGCACCCACCACCGTCGCCGCACGCTCACCCTGAAACCCAGCACGCATGTAGCGGACATCGCTCACGAACTGCGGCACCTTCAGGTACGTGTCGTCGTCGTTCTTCATGATGTACGGCACATCGGGGAAGGCGTGGTAGGCGTACTCCAGCCACAACACAAGCTTCTGGCTCATCCCCACCTCCACCGGAAGGCCCCAGTTGCCGCCCTCGCCCATCTTCTTCTTCGAGGTCGGGCGGCGGTCCGTCATCATGTCCACCCACAGCACGTTGCGGTGTGCGAGCGCCTCCTGCCACAGCGCTGCCGACGCGTGGCAGATGAACTCGGCAGGGGCAACGGCAGCGGGACGCACAGGCAGCTGCAGCGCGGACGCGAGGTGCGACACCCACGTCGGGGCCACGTCAGTACCAGCTTTATAGCTCTTCGTGACGATCGTCGCACACGGCGACTCCGGCAGACGCGGATCATGCGCACCCATGCCCTGCAAGCCATGAATTACCTCCACGCGACGTACCTCGTGAACAGGCGGGTTTGTGGTCTCCCCGTCGTCGTCGTCTTCACGCAGAAGCAGCATTGTCGACGCGTCCTCGTACTCCGCCACCGTCGGCAGCAGCGGCGACATGTCCGTCACACCCTGCGACAGCTCACGCTCCGCAGCGGCAAAGATGTACAGCGGCAGCAGCGCACCGTCGAAGCCGTTCTCGCTCCGCGCAACGTCGCGGTACGACAGCCACGTCGCACGCTGGGCATCGCGCAGCGACGCACGCACCGGCTGGTCCGTCGACGGGATGCCCGACACCACCAGGTACGGCGTCGTCCCGCCCTTCAGCCCCACAGGCGACGCACCAGCGAACTGGCGCCGCACAGCACGCGACCGGCCCACCCAGCCCCACCTCGCAAGCTCCGCGCCAACCGCCACGTCGTCCGTCACGCTCGCCATCGCAAACAGCATCGGCCCCGCAAGCCCCAGCGGCGCACTCGGCGTCGCAAACACAGCAGCCGCAGCCGCGTCGCTCCGGTTGCCCAGCTGCCGCGCAACAGCAGCCGCGTGCGTCGCGCTGTCCAGGCACTCCGCGCACGCAGCCTCCACCACGTGCAGCGTCCACGACGGCAGCTGCGTCCGCCGCATCACAGTGCGCGACGCAAGGCCCTTCTCGCGCCGCAGCTGCTGCGTCTTGTCCAGGCAGGTCAGCGGCTCCCGGTGCAACACCAGCACCGACAGCGACGCATTCCACGCCAGCGCCTCCGCGCTGATTTCAGCATCTAAGAGGGACTGCGAAGAGTCGCCATCGCTCGCGAACGACGTGTAAAAGACGAAGGAGAGGAGCAGCACCGTGAGGAGCATGAGGGGGAAAATGCGCTGCAGCGACTTGCGGCGCAGCGCGCACCGGGCCGCAGAAGGGGGGCTTGTGAGGTGTTGATGTGGCCCGCTTCCCGCTGGCCGCCGACGGCACCGCGCTGCTGTTGGTGGTGAGGGCAAATGGCCGGTTGCAGGTCGGGCTGGAGAGCGGCGCGGCGAGGCAGTGTTCGCTGTCATCGCTGCGCTTCGTGGCGAGCGCGGTGGAGTTGGCGGAGAGCATCGGCTGTCAAAGCAAGAAGCGGCGGAGAAGAAAAAGACGGAGAAGCCTGTCGTGGGTCGAGGGGGCGGGAGCAGTACCAAAGACGGGGAAACCACTGTTTGTGGCACAGTGCTGCCGCGTTGTCAATCGCCTCACGCGCGTATCCGGGAGTGGAGACGCGTTGCTCGCGGGACACTTAAAGCCGCTCCGGCACCGGCAGTTGGACGCGAGACGGCGATGAGAGGCGCAGTGCGTGTGGTGCTCAGGCAAGCAAAGAAAAAGTGAGAGAACACTGGAGAGAAGACGCTGCAGCACGCGTGGTGCAGAGCTCACTTAGGAATAGTTTAAAAAAAAAGGAAATGAAAGAAAAAGCAAAAAGAAAAAGATAGCAAAAGAGAGTTTAGAGTTAAGTGGCTGTGGGGAGTGAAGCAGCGGAGAGTTGCGGAAGCAAATTGGGGGGAAAAAAAAAAAAGAGGCGATTTGCGTGACGGGAGAGAAGAGTGGGGAGGGGCGAGCGGAGAGGGCAAAGCAAAGAGAGGGGGGAGCGCAACCCTGGCCCGAAAGTCATCAGTGCACGGCCACAAACGCCTTCCGCACCGCAACCACGAGCAAAAGAGCACCACATGGAAGACGCACGGAGAAAGGGCAGAAGAGAACACATCCATGTGCGCCACTTCCTCGTTCCGGTGGTGTCAAGTAACAGATACTTCTTTTTCCTCCGCCGCTCGTGTAAGAGAGAGGTAGAGGTACATAACAGGAGCACATTCGGTTCAAGAGCGAGAGACAGCGAGAATCACATTTAACAATGAGGCTTTGGAGAGTTGGGTTATCCCAAGTCTCTCTCATTCCCTCCCGTGTCACATAAGGATATAGAACAAGAGCAAAATTCAACGGAAACTCACAGGCCTGCTCTTTGAGCCTACCGCACATCTTGCTGCATCTCATATCTGTTTTGTGTATACTTGAGTTTTCCTTTCAACAAGCGAGAATGCGACGTTCGCTTTCTGCCTGCATCGTTCTTGCTAACCCTACCCATGTCGTGTGTCACGTGCCCGAGTCGTCCGGTAAGCAGGGTCGCGGCTGGGGCCGTCAGCGCGGTTCAGAGCGGATTTGATGTACTGTGCCGATACGATGGTGTGCAGGACGGCACCAGCACATCAAAGATCTCAGCGTTCAGAGCATGACTGCGGGCGAAGCCACGGCGAAGCCACGGCGAAATGCGGACAACGCGGAGACGCTGTCAATATACAGGTGGATATCTACATGCGCCCCTAAGAACGGAGCAAAAGAGTCGAAGGCGGCGCGCGCAGCTCAGATCTCTGCAGCATTGATGCTCGTTGCTGGGACGCTCCACCGGCTTCCCGTAACCGCGGCCTGCTTGGCGTCGCGGTTTACGCAGACCGCACCTCATCTGCTTAGGGTGGCGTCGGTATAATGGTCGTAGGTCGCTGTCGGCGGCGCGGCGTCTTCTGCGTCGCAACCGCAAGCCGAGAGCGTACCTCACGCAAAAAACACGTGGGCCAGGTGCTGCTGGTGCTGTCCCTGTCATCAAGCCGCGACTCCACCTTGAGAGATGTCGCCGTGTGGACGTAAGGAACCACCAGCAGCGGTGGGCAGCGATGCGGAGCACTCGCGCGGCAAACCAGAGATGACCCATCGACCGTTCGAGGTCGTCGACCGTCAGCTTATCCGGTGCCTCCGCGAGCAGCTTCCGATGCGATTTGCTACCGAGGCACACGGCCTGCGCCTGGTGGTCAGAAGCGATACCAGCAAAAGGGTACTGTGTGTGGAGACACACGTTGCATCGAGGTTGAACGAAACGCTGAACTTCTCTGCTCTGGCACGCGTCGCCAGCACAGCAGTCTCCACTGCTGCCCGAGACCTCATCCGCTGTATGTTGCCGATTTAGACGTTTACGCTGACATCGGAGGCAGGCGCGAGGGCGTATTGTGGGTGGCCCGCCAAGGCCGCTGTCACCATCTGCATCACCTCAGGGCTGACGCTAAGACCCATCGGGAGCACTGTCATCGGGTGAGTGCTGCAGCCTCAAAGAAAAAAGAGAGAGAGCGAAGTCGTGGCGGAATCGGGACCTGGAAAAACGATGTCGTCAGGTCGGTGATGCCACCGCACTCGTGCAACACCAGATCCCACAGCTATGCGTTGAGATCGACCTGGCTAACGTAGCCCTCACCCTCCAGCAAACAATTCACCTATGTTGGCCGCAGGATAAAACGGCGCCGCAGTGTGCCTTTTTTTCTCCTCGAACGCGGTGAAAGCCGAACCAAACGTGGGCACTGGCGACGTGCAGGGTTCGACGACGCTCGCGGCGGTCAGTGCTGCGACGTCCCGCATTCCAATGGAGGCGCTGTGCGTGTTGAACACGCTCGTACGTGAACATCGTTCAAGTAACTCCCAAATGGACTGCACGCGGGTTCGCTTTTCAGGGGAGAGCGAAGTGCTCACGCCGGTGAAACGCATGGGTTCCACTTGTACCACCTGCAATGGCGCGGCCCGTCCAGCTGCACTTGCAGGCAGCCGCGCGTGGGCTCGGCGAGGAAGAACGGAGTGTAACGTCTTCGGAAGTCGTTCTTCTGGCAACGTCTCGGCCCATCCCTCACTAACTGCAGCAGGCAAGTGAGGAGACCCGTGCCAAGATGGCGAGCCACCGTAATCTGCTCGGCGCTGTAACGTACCGTCAAATCCCCCAAGACCGGGAAGTTTGGCGCGTGCTTGCCCAGCAAGGGAGCCAGGGACAAGAGGTTGCTGCCCTCCAGGAGGACGCTGAGCACGCGCATAATTGCGCCACGTTTGATGCTGTGAGCGCTGTAGTCGTACGGCATCAGAATCTCGCGGATCCTTGACGTGGGGAACGGGAAGAGAGGCTGGTTGGATGGGGTGACTCGACACGCCACTTGGATGAACGCGGCCAGGTGCGGTATTCTTTTACCGCAAATCACGCAATAAAGATCCGGACAGAAGGGGTTGGTGCGCGACGTCTTCGTTTCGGCCCCGAAGTAGGCCACAATCTCCGAAGGTGGGGTCACCAGAAAACTCGCGGCCGTGAGGCGTTGCACTTCGTCCCAGCGGCTGGCCGTCTTCCAGGCCAACAATCGCAGAGATGCCACTCTGCGGGGGATCTGCTGGGAGATGCGCCGCATATCGACAGGGGACATGGGGCGGGCTTGAGGGAGGGGCTGGAGGCGCCGTTGCATCTCAGGGCCGTGTCCAAGAGAGTCGAGGTGGCGTGAGGCAGCTGCAGCTTTCGAAATACAGTGATCAGGTTTCGAGCGTACGTGTGCTTGGACTGCACACTGACGTCCACGCTGTACACGAACAGCGCTGCGTTTTCGTCGGTGATGGGAAGATCGTGTATATCGAGAAAGATCCGAAGCCGCTCCCAGAGACTCCCCATCTGCTGCCATGTATTCGCGCTCCAAATGCCCTGCATGAAGTCGAGAAAATTGTCTAGAAGCGCCGGAAGGTGCGCAGGCTGTGGCACAGCCCGTACCTGCGGCGCGTGACGCGACAGCAGCGTCTGCATCAAGGTGCCGGTTCACCGGTTTCCCTTTCCTTTGGCTGCACCGCCGCCGTTTTTTTTTTCTTCCGAAAGTAACCACGGTTCTTGGACTGACGGCTGCTGATCGTGTTGGCGACAGAACGCGACCCCAGCACCGTCTCGAGCTCCCCCATCATGCGGGTGGCACCTGTCCCCATCTGGTTCTGAGCGTGAACCGTGGCGCTGTCGAGGTGGACGCCCTTCGCCTCTGCTGCCTCCACCAGCAACACTCTGAAGGCTTTATTGATGCGGAGGGCGTTGTGGGCTTGGTGGGGAGCGGCAGCGTCCGCCGCCATCCGGTCCGCGAAGAGCGCATCGAAATTCCGGAGGGTCGATCGGTATGTCGGACTTCGCACCTGGCACTCGTGCATCTCAAGCTCGTGCAGGAGTGCCTGCCGGATCAGCGGTCCATTGCGTGGGACAACCAACGCCGGCCAGGTGCGGCAGTCGACGGAAAAGGTTGCCCACAGGGACGGCAAAGACTGCGGTATCACCGTGGCGTGCGGGGCGAGGGCAGGGTAGGCTTGTGGCGGCGTCAAGACGGGACCAGTCGCGGCTCCGGAGACCGGGGAAGGCGTGCTCCAAGCCTTGCATGCGGGAGAGCAACGCCATACTCGTTTCACAAAGCTCATTGAGAGCTTCCTTGATGGCCTCACCATCAGAGTTGCTCAGGGTGTTGGCGGCCACTCGTCCCTTATTTCTTCAGCGAGTTTTAGGTGCTTGCGCAGGTCCTCTTCCGTGCGCTTGTGCTCGAAGGTGGTGGTCGCGAAGATGTGGCTCTCCTGGCTCTCCTGTATCTCCTGACACTCTTCGGTAATCAGAGGGGAACCCTTGCGGGTATAGGCGGCCGCGCACACTAGGACGAAATCACTGAGGAGTGATCCGAGACGAGTGCGGCACCCGCTGTCGCTCAGCGTCATCAAGTAGGCGTCTGGGAGGTTAAGCCGCTCCTTAAGAAGCCTTCCGATGCGGCCGTCCACGTCCAACACCTCTGCCATCGTCGGGATGGGGTGAGTTCCCCAGCCTTGGGTTGTGCTTACATGAGGACAGCGCTGCGTGTAGTCGCCGTTAAACTGAAAAATATTTTAAAAACCCAACAATTGTGTTGCGGGGTCGAAGAGGATGACACCGCGTGCTGGTGCCTCCGAGACAGCAACTGCTGCTTCGATGGTGAGGCCGCCCGCTTCGATCACAAAAAAGAGAAACACGCCGCGTGAATGAACTCTGCTGCGGTTCACATCGTGATGAGAGGAGTCTTGATTGGGTTGTTTTTTTATATATTTTTTTTAAACCTCGGATGAGCTTTTAACGAAAGTGGCGCAAGAAGGAAGGAGAAAGGAGGGGAGAGAAGGAGAGAGAGTAACGACGAGTTGGATGCGTCATCATTCACCGTCACAGACTACCCTACACCATAGAGAAAAAACTTACATGTCAGGAAAACACATACTCTAAGAAAACTGTTCTCAAATGATCAAAACTAAAATGAAAACAACAATGACATGAAGCAAATTATTTTTATTGTTTTTTTTTTTGGTAGATATACGGATAGAAAAGCAAAAAATATATATGGAGGTAAAAGGAAAGTAAACAAATAGAGAGAACGAGTTAAGTAAAAATGAAACCACGACAATTAAATAGAAAGTAGTACCAAACAGAAGCTAAAAAACTCAAATATGAGAGCCGAAGCAAAATAATCAATTTGGGAACAACAACGGAGAGAAAGATCGAAATTAAAAATTGAAAACTTTAAATAAAAATGAAAGAAAAAAGGGTTGGGTGGGCGGGAAAAAAATGAAAGACGAACTTCGTTGGAAAGCGCACATAGCCGGTGGGTATTCTGTCTGTTTGACTCGATTTAATCAGGAGCAAGGAAGGAGAACAATGGTGAGTATGAGAAGCTAAGAGAAATATGGAAATTATGGCCGCAGTGATGCTTTGTTGACATTGTGTGTACAAGTACCATTAACCAGTTTTCCTGCTGCATTCCAATCTTCTAACTCCCCTTGCAACTAGCCTTACCCGCTACATCCGTGCATCGCTTGAATTCGTTTAACAGCTCAGTAACGCATCGCACCACAAAATCACTCCACCCCTCAATTCCTCAACACAAAACACACACATACACACACACAAGTGGCGCGGAGGCTGACACAGGCTCACACTGTCCGGCATCGACACTGCCGGGAAAAGGCGAGATATGAAGCATGCATCTTCGACTTCAGCACATTGCTCGGCGGCTCCGCAAAGCTGGCGCAACGAAAACAAAAGACAAGACAAATCACAATTGACAAAAAAAAAGTTGCTAACGATCACCTTAGTCACTTCTGCAATATTGGCAGCCAGCAACAAAAACAGAAAACAGTTTGCACTACTGTTGTGGCAGTCCTCAAAAAGCCGAAAAAAAAAAAGGAGGGCGGCGTTTTGAAAAAAAGGGGGCAGAGATCCATCTCAAACAACCGCACCACCTACAAGCCACTTCACCATTGGCGTGGCAGAGTTAAAGGCCACCTTAACAGGCCTCCTCCAGCAACGCAGGGCGGTCCAGTAAACTTTGTTAGCTTTCTCTCTCCCACTCTCCGCTTCACGGTCCCTTAATTTCATCACGTAGCTCAATGGAAACAAATCAAAAGCAAAAGAAAAAATCTCTAATCAAACAAATGTGGAGGAGTACAGAGACCGCAAATACCCAGCCAGGATACCGTGGCACGGCAGCCCACGGCCCCAGCGGCGTAGCATCACATTGTTAGAGACAGACGACAGCGTCACGCCACGGAACATGCCCGTGTTCGTCAGCATGAAGTAGTCGACGGCCATCGCGAACATCTCAGCAAAAGCAGGCTCGTAGAGGTCTTCCATCATTCTCACCTGCCACAACACGTAGTACGCCGCGTTGCGGTCCATCCCCGACAATTGCTCATCCACAATGCGCACGGTATCATCATACAGCTTGTAGTACGACGTCTCGATACGCTTGTCGTATGCGTTGACAAAGAGTTCAGGGAACACATTGGCACTGCCCGCCACTTCAGAGCCAGAGCCATCGAACATCCTCACGAGATTCTTGTTTACCTGCCCCGCAATGTCTCCGCTCTGGTCGTCGTACGCCATATGTAAGATGGTCGCACCACTGCCGCAGCACCAGCACCAGCACCAGCGTCCGCCGTCATGTTGTGGCGCATCCACCGCGTGTAATGGCCGGTACAGCTCCACCACACGCGTCCGCGACAGCGCGCAAGTCCAGCTCCATGTTCCGCAGCGTCGACACCGGACTCGCCCAGCTCGGGTCCTCCTTGTCCAGCTGGAAGCGTTGGTCGATCGGATAGGCCGTCCGGTCGATCACGACACCTTCCGCGCGGCACATCCCCTCACGGCGGCGAATGTGGAGGCCGATCACGTGCTTGAAGTTGACCTGCCGAAGCGTGTTGTGCATGCTGGCGTTGTTGTCGCCCGTCGCATCCACCGGCCACAACAGCCTCGACGCAGTCTGCAAATACAGGCGGTCCACCTCCTTCACGATGGCATCGGAAGGACGCAGCAGGCCCATCAGCAGCGTCTGCTCCCGCAGCGACGGGTGCACGTAGAACGCCATGCGGCTCGACAGGATCCCAACCGAGGCTGCGGCTTCAACACCCTCAGCGGCCACCTGTCACCGCCCAGCTGCTCCCACCATCACGACACGGCCCTCCGCATGCACGCCATCCGACACGTACTCCGCCTCGTCACCATTCGGAAAGACGTCCTTCACAGTGAAGTCCTCCCCTGTCTCAGTGAAGTTCATCCCATCGTCGCGCGCATCACGGACACTCGTCACCGGCGGTTCGCGTGTCTCCGAGTCCTCCAGCCACGCGTCCACGTTGTACACGCGCGCACCCGACTCCGCGCTCCGCTGCGGCAACACGTACCACTCGTCACTCGTCACTTTCGCCCACTCCTTGGCACTCCTCGGACGCGGGTCGGCGTAGTAGTTGTAGCGGCGCAGCGTCATCGGCTCCTTCTCAGCCTCCAGCTCCTTCAGCATCACACGGGCCTCCGCGTACGACACCAGGCAGTAGCCGCCCTCGCGCCGCAGCGCATTGAACCCGTACAGCTTCTGCGCGTCGTAGCGCACGTACGCCACGTCCTTATCCGGCACCAGCACAGGTACGATGAAGGTCCGGTTCAGCTCCTTCGACCAGCGCCAGCCGTGGTTCGGTCATTCTCCTGCACCTGGTTGTGCTGCCGGCCAAAGCGGCCAATGAACACAGACAGGAAGTGCGACGGGCACACCATCTCGAACGGCTCGGATCTGGTTGAGGTCTCGTCGCGACCAAAGCGGATCACAACGCCGCTGCGGTCGCCCGTCAGCGCCACAGACTCCGGCGGCCGCACGTCGCGGTCCACGTCCGTCTCCAGCACGCGCGCAGTCCCGAAGTACGGCGGCGCCGAAGCACCTGCGGCATCCAGCGCGGCATCGCCCACCGCGCGCAGCGGCCACGACGGCAGCCGCGGGTACGACACGTCCATCTTCGCAGCGCCGCCACCAGCAGACGCAGCCGCCACCGGCCGCACCTCCGCAAGGAACGCGGGGCACTGGTCCGCACGCCCCCACAGACACGCCGCCGCCCTCCGCGTCGTAGTCCACCACCACGGCAGCGCTCACCACGGAGGCCGCCCCGTCCCGCCAAGCGCCGCGTCCTGCGCAGCACCCATCAGGCCAAGGCTCAGCAGCTGCGCCACGCACCGCTGCACCACCACAGCACTGCTCGGCCACGCCGCAGTCGCCGCTCCGCTCCCCGCACTGAACACCCGGCGGCAGTCCCCAGCCGCACCTGCATCACCTCCGTCACCACGTGCTGCACAGGCGCCGCGGACACCGTCTCCGTCGCGTGCGGCGGCCGCCCCCACGTGCACGTACACGAGCCCGTCCGTGCACATCGCGCACACCTGGTCCCGCCGCCCGCACCAACCACCGCAGGCAGCACCGTCTCGTCCACGTTCATAAACACTTTATCACCGCTCGGAGCAGCAGTCGGGACGGTGGCCGTCGTATTGGGTTGCAGTTCGGGTTGAGGTGTCGGCACGTCCACCCACCGCACACTCACCACGCACAGGTACACGAGGAGCAGCGCAAACAGCGTCAGCGACAGGTGCAGTGCCGACGAGCAGCGCAGCATAATTTTAAGAGCGATCCGCGCGGCACTGTTCTGTTGCTCATGTCCGTCACGCGCACCACCAACGGCCCTCGCGTCGCTACGGTGCTTCATCACGAACAGCGCAAGCGGTGCGTTGCCCGAGTAATGCTACAGCAGCACGCACAGAGTGACGGAACACTGATATGGAGAAAGTGAGGGTTGGGGAGGATCGACGGTTAGAGGTCAGCCTGTGTGGGGTTTCGCTGCGCAGGGAAGATGCAGGCGTAGTTGAGGAGGCGGGAAAGACGAGGGGCAGCAGCACTGCACTTTTGGAAGACGATGTCAGTGCGCAAACAGATCTGCGTACACGCAGCAGCAGCAGCAGCAGCACGCAGTGTAGAATAGCGAGGCCCACAGTGAGACCGTGCACCACCGCGGGACCATTACAAGAGGGAGAAGAGAGGACAGCCGGAATAGAGAGTTGGAGGCACAGAGCACAAAACATGGGAGGCGACAACGCAGTGGCCGCACACACACAGCACACTGCGGTGCACGAGTATACCGCGATCGGCGCAGACGCGTGCCAAGACCGCAATGAAAACGCCGTCTCATGACTGCCAGACACACACAAACACATACACACACAAAAGTAGCCTGCACGAAAAAAAAACTAATAAGAACAGCAGAGTCAGTCACGTGTAATTATAAATTTGAAGAAAACGCTCCGATGTAGCAATACTCAGTTTCGGAAAATCAATTCTTGATTTTTGCGAAGCACTAACGAAGAGCGTCTTGCACCAAAGCACCCTTTGGTACATCGGGGACTAGACCGGGTACTATCCGCCGAGAACACCGTGGCAGGGCGGCCCACGGCCCCAGCGACAAAGAATCACGTTAGTCGACTTAGAGGACACGGCGACGCCACGGAACACGCCCGTGTTCGTCAGCATGAAGCGGCCGGAGGCCATCGCAAACAGAGATCCAGCAAAAGAGGGGTCGCACAGCTACTGCATCGAGCTTGCTTTTCCTATTTTCTTTTTTATGTTTCTGGTAATGTCCTTCGCAGGAAGAAAAAAAGAGAGGAAAGCGTGGATAAAAAAGAAGAATTAATTAAGAGTTGATCAGCGAGCCTAACATGGAAGGACATAGCGATGTGGTGTGCAGCTGCAAACATTCAGAGAACCTTTCTTCTCAATCTTCCTCCAATGTGTGATTTTCCTGTTTCTCGGAAGCCGACAGAAACCCGAATTTCCCCGCCCACGTACTCCGTCGCCTCTGCCCCGCAGTGAAGAGGGTGAGGGAAGCCGAAAAATGAAGGTCACGTAACGGCGCGAAGCGCCACAGAAGTATTTCGCAATGCTGAAAAAAAAAAAAGTGTATTCAGGTCACTTGAAGAAAAAAAAAACAATTTTAGGTTCTAGGTAAGCTAAAGCGCGCATGAGCACAGAACGGGTGCGCGCCGATTACGCATGAAACTAAAAAAAAAAACTGAACAAACCCATTTTTTTTTTTGAAGCTAGTGGGTACCAATGCCAGAAGAAAGAGAAAGAAAGGAGGAAGAGACGGGAGTCGCATGCAGCACTAGCTAAAAATCGAAAATAAAAGACTTGGAAAGATAGAAGAAAAGAGGGGGCCACATGCCACTTCCCGCAAGCTGCTGTACAGAGAAAGTCCCTTACCGACGGACACGGAAAGAACATGAGAGTGTGCACAACAAAAGAAAAATACTCTGTGAAACCGGGCGTTTGTTTGTGCCTTCAACGAGCGCATCCGGCGAGGGGGCGTGCGCAGACTCGCAGCGCTCTGTGGCGAGGAGCTGTGTGTGTTCCCCAGTGCACACCACTCTGTGCTAAACAAAACAAAGGGGGCTATAGAGAGAGGATGAGGAGGAGGGAAGCGCGTGGCTGGGCCTCTTAAACGAACACATTGTCACCTAAACTTTATAGATTAAAGGGGACGATAAGGATTTGTTCTGTACAGGGGGTGCCAGCTTACGCGTCCCCTTTACGAGACTCCAACATATCGGTCACAATTCCATTTTTCATTTACAGTGGCAAGACTTGTCCCCTTTCCATAGACCACGCTTGTCTTGAGCAAAACGGGACAAGCGGTGCTCTCCAACCTAGGAAGGGCCATACCTGTCGCCTCCCTCACCTTCAGTATGCCTTCCTCCACCTCTGCCCCAAAGTTGCGCGACAGCGAGTCTGCTGAGTACAGACAATCAATGATGTAAAAGAACACTACGGTGATATCCTGCCTGAAGAAAAGGTCGTTGGTGAAAGCGTACAGGCTGTTCAAATACTGGCCTCGGCCAATGCCGTGGAAGCCAATTTCTTTGTGCTGCGTCAATGCAATTGGGTAATGGTTGGTCACCACTGCAATCCTGCTCACCGGTCCTGAAAACGAAGGATAGGACTAACTGCAAAAACAGGAGAACCGCATGCGGCTCCGCGTTTGCGAAAAACAACGAGCGTTGAAGGGCATGCGCGTGCCGCGGTTGATTGTGGCTCCGGGAATGTGGAGGTCGTGCGTCCAGCGGCTCTGTATGGTCCGGATGGTCCCGTCGCGCCATCACGCTTCACCCTGACGCCGATGCGTCTGTGAATACTGTGATGTCGTAACCGTCGTCGTAGGTCGCGTCAATAGGGTGCGTGATCGTCCAGTATCGGTTTTCCACTAACATCGGGACATAGTGGTCCACTGCTTCCCGGACGGAACTGCTGATTTGTGGGATTTCTTCGTCCCAGCTACTGCCTCGCGCAACCTTCCGGTAAAGGGCACGGTAACAACGCACCTGTAGGGAGAGTCCGAAGCCGGTACATGACTCTGTCTCTCGCTCTAAAAACAAAGCGGTTGCGGAGCTCCTCGGGCATCGGAATGGCGTTGAAAAAGGCCTCAGAGTCCAGCTGAATCATGTACCACACAGAACGAAGGCGCTGGCGCCGCTCCAGGCGCGAGAGGCGGTGCACCTCTGGGAGCTCAGACTTCCGCACCACGGCGTTCAAATGCGGCTCCGTGATAATTCGGCGGCGGCCCTTGGCCTCGTTCACCGTGAATACGTTTACGCCGTGCACACCGTCCGGGAGAGGAGTGGCGGACGTTTTTTCCACAGCGTTCAAACTTGCCATGCGCGACGGCAGCATCCAGGCCGGCCTACGACGTTCTGACAGGCTTGATCGTCCAAGAAGTATGTAGCATCCGAAAAGTCTCATTGCGAAGGTAGCAGGCAGACTCCACCAGAAACTCGTGCGTCTCCGCGTGTGCGGTCGGCATCACTACCACGGCGCTCAGCTTCGGCGGAGTTGCAGCCTTCAAGTGCAGAGGCCATTCGGCTGGCGGCCCTAGGACCAGCAGCGGTAAGCCTTCGCAGCGGCACACCTCCTGCAACAGGTCGTTCCCGTCGACTCTCAAGTCTCGGGCTGTTGGGGCCTTTTGGTCAAGTCTATCTGGCGCTCCAGAGCCCCCGCTACGCTGTCCTGTGCGGCCACTCCTCCGCGGTGGCCTGCAGTTCATAGCCCACGCACCGGCGGAGCGTCTCCAGGCGCGTGTGGCCTGTGATCCGCATCAGCGTGTTCTCCGGCACCCTCAATGAGGCAAGGTTTCGGGCAGCTTCTTTGCGCAGTGACGGCTGGGCGGCCTCGTGATGCACAGCTTTGAGAGCTGCGCGTACCCGCTGGCGGAGCGGTGTGTCTTCGAGGAAGAGTCAACCATCTGTCGTCTGGCGTTCCGCGATCAGCGCCTGCACAAGGCTCGCGTCCTGGCGAGTCAATACTGTCAAGATGGCGTAAGGGCCGCAAAAAACGCGCGCCTTTCCCTCGTCGGATCGTGACCTGCATCCGAACCTTTTTCCCCGGAGCGGCTTCCTCGCCGAAATGAACGCCCTGGGCCAGCAGCTGCGCAATGTCGCCCGCCCTGGCCGCGCATGCCCACATCAGCGGCAGAAAAACCAGGGCCTCCGGGTGTGTCCGGAAGAGCCCTGTGGACCTGCTCGGACTCGGTCACCAAAAGTGGTGCCGGCGGTTGCGGTGTGGACTCGAGCTCGCACCGTCGAGCTCCCGAGAGAGCGCTTAGCGCCACTTCGGGCTTCTCGTCAGGTCCACTGGCGCCTGCTGGTTTGTGCTAAGGGGCAGCTGTAGCAGGGCGGCTTGGATGGAGGAGAGGTGCCTCGAGATCGTCGTCCACCTCCCAGTGGCGTGCGCAGTCCAACCGGTGTACGAGTTCGATGGCTGCAATGAGAAGCGAGAGAGAGAAAATCCGATGGCATGGCACGAAGGCTTTCCAACCAAACACGGTGTTGGATGCGCACCTGGGCGTTCATGGCTGTCCACGCGACCTACGGCACGTGAGGGGGCTTTCCAGGGTGGATGAACCAATCCCTTGGACAGGCACACCCATCTAGGTACCTGTCGTTCCAGTTTAAAGGCCCGGAAAGGCCTGTCTGCAGAGCCAACTCCATCCCCGCCTGCGGATCGTCCTGTACGCCGGCGTTCGCGGCGGCCACGCGGTTGCGTGCAGCGGGTCGGTAGACTCTAGCGAAGATTGCTGTGGCATCAACGTCGCGGAGCACGTATAAGCTGACAGACGCCGTGACACGATCGCGCGTTACCGTGTCGTGGCCTGGCTAACGTGTGCGGGACAGCACGTCCGCGTGGTGCTCAGTCCCCAACTGAGGAAGAGGTGGCGGCCAATGCTGGCCGGCAGTGCGACGTCGGGTGTGGCCTTGGCGAGGAAGAAGAAGTCGCGGCCGCTGACGTTGTCGTTTTGCAACGATGCCCGGAGGTTTCTCCGGTTGCCGTACCCCAAAGTGTAAGCACGGAGGTCCCAGTGCCGTCAGGGCAGCCGTGATGGGCTGCGAAGTGCCCGAGGGGGAAACCACGTAGGCGCACGCGCTCCCCGCAGGGCCGCAATGCTCAAAGCCATGTGGCGCTTCGTCGCCAACATGACAAGCACAGACGCTGTCAGCATGAAGCCAAAACCGTTGTGGCGTGCGTTCGGCTCGGCGGCGGCGTACGCTGTATCCCACTCCATGGGAGCGCCGCCAACGAGAGCTGCGCAGGGCCGTGGTCCCGTGGTCGCGGTAGACTCGCGAGACCGGGTGTTTGTCACCGATGCGGAGCCCTGGAGAATAGCACGCATGTCGTGCAGAAAGGGACCCGGTCTGGGCCAGCGAGCACTAGCTTCGTGTAGAGAGACGCGCAGCTTAGAGGGCAGGTTCGCTCGTTGCACCATAAAAATGCCCAAATGGTGAGCGAAAACGTGTGTCGTCATAAACAGACCGCAGTCGTCACTATCACGCGCCTGGCGTTTGCCACGGATGTGCTTCAATTGCAGGGTGGGCCAGATGCGAAAAAGGCGGCGTTCGAGGTTTCAATTGACAGGTGGGGATGACGCAGAGTCGTGCACCCGTAACACCAGAGTGATGCCGCAGCCGGTGGCGTCGTGTTCACTGGGGAGGATGCCTGCGATCCAGTGGTGACAGCTGAAGAGAAGAAATTATAGCAAATTATGCCGCGCAAGGCGTTCCTCAATCCTGAGATTTATGCGGAGTGAGCTGGGGTCGGCAAGCGGGTTCAGCGAGCCGTGCGGCGCCAGGTCGGGAAGGACGCTGCAAGGAAAACCCCTTCCGGATGGGGAGGTAGCGCAGAAAAATCGCATCGAGCTCGTCGCTCAACGTCTTACCAACACAAGACTCCCGCCCATCAGCTTTGAGCGAGATAAATCGTCGTGTAGTAGCGGCGTGGCAGGTTGGCGAAGCCCTGCCGGTCCATTTAGCGAGGCGCCACGGCAGTCTCGTTCTTCTGAGACCGTTGGTGGCAGGAAGGGCTCGTCGTCACCACCGCGGTAGATAAAGTTATTGTTGTTGCCGTTGCGCCTGTGCCCATAGTTGCTGTTGTTGTTTGACGGCGGCCTGTAGTCCAGCCGCGCGTTCCGCTGTTTTTTTTTTTTTTTTTAGCGCTGTTCCGTGCGTGCCGAAATGACAAGGAAAGTCAGCCGGTTCTCGACCTGGCGGTAGTGCTCCAGGGTCGTCGCGTGGGCTCCTCCCAGATACGTCTCAAAGTCTGAGAGATCGAGGCGCGCAACAAAAGTTCCCATCCGCGTCGACGATCGGGGCGAAGCAAGCGCCACCGCTGAGAGGCGCAGGGCGAGGACCTAGGCGACCCACCACAGCCCCGGAGCCACCCACCAAACGACCGGACAAGGACCCGTGCATCAGGTACGAAAGCGTGTCGTGACTCTTAATCGGAAACCAAACCGCCTCCGGGTAACCGCACACCACACCGGCGTATGACCTGCGGTTTGTCTCTGGAAGGTGCTGCAGAGAGCGGACGTTGTGGCAGAGGACTGATCCCCCCCCACTGGCACAGTTAGGATGTAGTGGGCCATGAAATCCGCGTTTTTTCTCAAATTCGTCGCTGAAGACAAACATGGAGAGCAACATCCTTTCGATCGTTGAGCAGGCATTCGAGCGTGCACGCTTCAGCGCCATTCTGCGAAGAGCTTCCCAAGTCGTTGCTCGCGAACTCCGTCTCGATCCGCTCCAGCGTCAACGCCCCCTGCACGTACGCCGGAGTCCAGGGGTACATGCGGACGTATCCTTCCTTGGACATTTTTACAGGCTTTCACGACAGAGTAGAGTCGACGCCGGAGGTCGCGAGGCAGCAGGGAACAAACCCGGCCTCTGCCCTCTTGTAGGCCTCGACGGCGGCTTCGCACATCGAAGTCAAATGGGCCGCGTTAATGCGACCCGCGTCATTGATCGCCTGCATCCGCGCCTTTTTTTTTTTCTCTAGGATGGTCAACGGATCCGAGACCTGCTACGAGTGTGCCGCGAAGGAGGGAGGCTGCGCTGTGATGGCTGGGGCCGTCGGGGTGCCAGAAACGCTGGCCGGCGCTGAACTACTGTTAGGAGAGATTATCAGCTTGTTGTAAAGGCTCGGCAGAGGTACCGACGGGTTCCTGTGCAACAACTTCATCTGAAAATGAGAGAAAAACCCGTATGAAGGCTGAAGAGAAAAGCACTCAGATCTTTTTAGTATTCTGCTATCATGGCAGGAACACGAAAGAGATAGAGGGATAGACAGATAGAAAACTAGGATGAGGGTAAGCAGTAGCATGGGAGCATCAACCCAAGAGAACAGTCACACCCGTAAAGAGATTCCTCTCTACACGCCACATTCACTGCAGAATCGGCTTTCTCCCGCACAGCTGCTCAGTGAGAAGAGCGGAATTCTTTCCCCGCGTCAGCTACACTAAGTTATTTGTTTTTTGTGTGTGTGTGTTTGGGTATGTGTGTCCGTGCGTGTTTCCACGGGAAGCCGTCGCAGCGACAAGAGGCGGAGAGAAGGAGCGGGGTACGACAAGTGGGGCAGAGAGATCAGCAAGGACGGGAAGAGCAAAAACGACACTGGCAGAGCCATGCCGCGCAGATGGCACACGCACGCGCTGGCAGCGGCAGCCCAGCGAGCTCCGACACGCGCAGCGTCACCGCTAGTCGACAGACGGCAGCAATGCAGCCCACACAGAGGGACCGCCGCCACACACAAACACGCAAGGAAAGCACAGCGCGCTCCGAGAAGAGATAAGAAAGAGAGAGAGAGAGAGCGGCCCTACACGCGCTCCGCCAAAAACTGGGTGCCTTCGTTTTCTCCTCTTTTTCTTTTTGTTTCTTGCCTTGTTCAACCTCCGTTTACCACTACAGCCGCGTTTATACCAAGAGGGAAAAAGAAGAGACTTGTCTTTTAAAGTTAAGATGTACGTCCGGTGGAGCAATATATATAAAGCAAAAAAGAAAACAATGCATCACAAGTGCGTTTGCGGCAGGGCACCACGGCGCGGGTGGGCAGCACTCCGGCATGACCCCTCCACGCCCAGTCCCAGCCCCGTCGCTCCTCAGTCTAGTGGACACGAGAGGAAACGCGCCGTCACTCCCGGCAGAGAAAACATTTTTACGTAGCTATTTTTCGAAAGGAAAAGGCTCGCACCTGCACCGGCGAGATAGATAAAGAAGATAGGCAGCTAGAAAATTGAGAAAGCGAAACAGCAACGAATAACTTGCATACTTACCAAAGCAGGTGGTGAACCAGCAAAGGAAACAGAGAAAGGGAAAGGGAATAAAAAAAGTATTGCCATTCTTAGAGCAAGTAAGCAAGAAAGGACGGAGAGGAATTGAAAGAGGCAATAGTTGCAAAAACTTCCACAATACTCTGTAAAGACGTTGTGCAGGTATCGGAAGCAAGAAAGTAGAATTAGTGAGAGAAGGGAAGCAGGGACTTACGCGGAAAAGATGCTCAACCGTCACTCATGGTCACCTTAAAGGACATATTTTGAACCATTTTGAGACGGGAATGTTTGATTGTTCCATCTCACCTTAAAACAATACAAACAGAAGCGAGCGAAAGATCGAGAGAGGGAGGGAGAGAGAGAGAAAAAAAAAGAGAGAGCGGCTCTACACGCGCTCCGCCAAAAACTGGGTGCCTTCGTTTTCTCCTTCTCTTTTTCTTTTTGTTTCTTGCCTTGTTCAACCTCCGTTTACCACTACAGCCGCGTTTATACCAAGAGGGAAAAAGAAGAGACTTGTCTTTTAAAGTTAAGATGTACGTCCGGTGGAGCAATATATATAAAGCAAAAAAGAAAACAATGCATCACAAGTGCGTTTGCGGCAGGGCACCACGGCGCGGGCGGGCAGCACCCCGGCATGACCCCTCCACGCCCAGTCCCAGCCCCGTCGCTCCCCAGTCTAGTGGACACGAGAGGAAACGCGCCGTCACTCCCGGCAGAGAAAACATTTTTACGTAGCTATTTTTTGAAGGAAAAGGCCCGCACCTGCACCGGCGAGATAGATAAAGAAGAGAGGCAGCTAGAAAATTGAGAAAGCGAAACAGCAACGAATAACTTGCATACTTACCAAAGCAGGTGGTGAACCAGCAAAGGAAACAGAGAAAGGGAAAGGGAATAAAAAAAGTATTGCTATTCTCAGAGCAAGTAAGCAAGAAAGGACGGAGAGGAATTGAAAGAGGCAATAATTGCAAAAACTTCCACAATACACTGTAAAGACGTTGTGCAGGTATCGGAAGCAAGAAAGTGGAATTAGTGAGAGAAGGGAAGCAGGGACTTACGCGGAAAAGATGCTCAACCGTCACTCATGGTCACCTTAAAGGACATATTTTGAACCATTTTGAGACGAGAATGTTTGATTGTTCCATCTCACCTTAAAACATTACAAACAGAAGCGAGCGAAAGATCGAGAGAGGGAGGGAGAGAGAAAAAGAAAGGAAAATATAGTGAGAAAAAATGGAAAATAAAACCTATGTGCGTCTCAGGGCAAACAAAAGCATCGCACATTCCAAATCCAGTGGCCATTGAGTACACCAACGAAATTTTCTACGTGTCAAACACTTTTAACAATTCGAGCAATCAAACCATAAAAAAAAAAAGTCATGCAAAGGAAAAAACAAGCTGCAAGTATCAAAAGCACTAATTACCTCCACATTTTTTTTTTACTTATAATATAGCTTTCCTTTCTATCTCGACACAAAGTAATAGAAAGACTAGCAGCAGAAAGTTCAGTATTCCATCAGACACGGCCAGCTCTTCATACACGCCCAGTGGTACCAACAATCGCAGGCCAAAAAGTAGAAAAAAAAACTTATCAAAAAAAGCGCCATTCGAACGCATAACCACTCTTTCAAAAAAAAACAAATTCTATTTGGCACCGGAGAAGAACGTTGTCCACCACGACGCACACGCGTAACAACAACACAAAACGTAGAAAAGAAAAGAAACTAGGCATTCTTATCGGCGCAGCCGCAGCAGCAGCAGCATCCAGAAAAATGCTTTTTTTTTTGTCGGCACTTTTGTTTTGTCAGTCGACAAAGACGGCACACGTGAGGTAAGTCAACGCGCCTCATGGAAGTACGCTGTGGTACGCTCCGTCGAGTGCACGTAAGGGGAACATGTCGTACTCCACGCTATAGACACTGACACCATCCTCAGCAGAAATGCTGGAGACAGGCATGCTCTTTGGATGATTCCAGGTTGTGAAGGGGTGCGGATGGGGTTTATTGTCTGTGCGTGGCACATGGGACTCTGCGTAGGCCTCAGCAAGCCCAACAACATCTTCCAAACGCGTCGTACCTTCTCGCAAGCCCGCCGCCACCGCGTGCTCATGCCGGAAATAGTAGTGCAGGTAGTACAAATCAAACAGTGTCGTGCGATGCACTAGGACCGTTGCCCACGTGACGTTGACCCACATTCGCGCATCATTCATGCGATCAAACGGCTCTTCGAAAAACAGGGCACGCCTCTGCGGACAAATCTGATGAAGTCGGCTCCGGGCATCGCGCAACGCCCGGCCCACAAAGGCGTCTTCGAACTGAAACACTAACTTCTCATATAAGGGCTTCCACATGGGTTTAAAGGGCGTCGCGGCGCAGCGCAGGGTGCGCGCGTTCAGCTCATTTGTGTCCTCGATCACCGCCTGCACCATCCGCCGGTGCAGCATGTAGCCGTTGCCACCGTGGTATCGCAAACTATCCCACGCCACATTTCTGATCCAGCAGCCCCAGTAAATGCACTCCTCTGTTTGCTCGATGCCGATGGGATCACGCAGACCACGTGGAGCCAGCATCTTGTCGTTTTGGAACCCAGCACGAATGTAGCGGATGTCGCGCACGAACTGCGGCACCTTCAGGTACGTGTCGTCGTCGCTCTTCATGATGTACGGCACATCGGGGAAGGCGTGGTAGGCGTACTCCAGCCACAACACAAGCTTCTGGCTCATCCCCACCTCCACCGGAAGGCCCCAGTTGCCGGACTCGCCCATCTTCTTCTTCGAGGTCGGGCGGCGGTCCGTCATCATGTCCACCCACAGCATGTTGCGGTGTGCGAGCGCCTCCTGCCACAGCGCTGCCGACGCATGGCAGATGAACTCGGCAGGGGCAACGGCAGCGGGACGCACAGGCAGCTGCAGCGCGGACGCGAGCTGCGACACCCACGTCGCACCACGATCCACCCCGGTCACCACTCGACTCGTGATGATCTTTGCGCACGGCGACTCCGAGAAGCGCGCGGGACCACCATGTATGCCGTGCTCGCCGCGCATGAGCTCCACGCGACGCTCCTCATAGCCTAGCGCAGCATTGGCACCGTCTTGGAGCAGCATTGTCGACGCGTCCTCGTACTCCGCCACCGTCGGCAGCAGCGGCGACATGTCCGTCACACCCTGCGACAGCTCACGCTCCGCAGCGGCGAAGATGTACAGCGGCAGCAGCGCACCGTCGAAGCCGTTCTCGCTCCGCGCAACGTCGCGGTACGACAGCCACGTCGCACGCTGGGCATCGCGCAGCGACGCACGCACCGGCTGATCCACGGACGGGATGCCCAACACCACCAGGTACGGCGTCGTCCAGCCCTTCAGCCCCACGGGCGACGCACCAGCGAACTGGCGCCGCACAGCACGCGACCGGCCCACCCAGCCCCACCTCGCAAGCTCCGCGCCAACCGCCACGTCGTCCGTCACGCTCGCCATCGCAAACAGCATCGGCCCCGCAAGCCCCAGCGGCGCACTCGGCGTCGCAAACACAGCAGCCGCAGCCGCGTCGCTCCGGCTGCCCAGCTGCCGCGCAACAGCAGCCGCGTGCGTCGCGCTGTCCAGGCACTCCGCGCACGCAGCCTCCACCACGTGCAGCGTCCACGACGGCAGCTGCGTCCGCCGCATCATAGTGCGCGACGCAAGGCCCTTCTCGCGCCGCCGCAGCTGTGTCTTGTCCAGGCAGGTCAGCGGCTCCCGGTGCAACACCAGCACCGACAGCGACGCATTCCACGCCAGCGCCTCCGCCTGCTCCTCCGCCTCGCTCACCAGAATAACTTCCTCTGTCCGCATCGCCATGAAGTTCGTCACGCACAGCGACACCAGCACCAGCGACAGCAACCCCACAAGCACCAAGGCGCGCCTCCTCCTCCTGTTGCCCGCACCGAAGGATGGCAAGGACCGCACCGGCGCCATCGCGAACCGCTGCAGGTGTTTCAGCAGCTGCGCAACACTGGAGGGCGAGTCCGACTCCTGGCGGCGCCGCGCAGATTCCTTAGTCATGGTCAAAGAGGTGGTGAAAGTGGGATTGCTGCTGGTGTTGGAGCAGGCAAGCTTCATTTGCGAGACAAGGCCTTTGCCCGAGAGTGATGCCAGCGCGAAGAGCAACCAAGTGGCGCGCTCGGGAGGAGGAGAGGAAGCGGTGCAGAGACGCAGAGAAAAAAAAAACGCCGTGACGAGAGGCGGCGTTGCGGCACAAAGCGCACCTCGTATCCGCGACTCCACTCGGCGAAGAATGAAGGAAAAGAGTATTACGCAGAAGAGACGTTTATGGTGCTGGAGTCGGAGAGGCCGCCAGCCCTTAAGATTAGTACTAGGTGCAGCTGTCCGGAGAAACTCTGCAGGCGCAGAAAACATGGCAGTAAAAAAAAAACAAGAAGGACCAGCGATGCAGGTGTGTGTGTGTGTGTGTGGGTATGTGTGTGCGTGCGTGTTTCCACGGGAAGCCGTCGCAGCGACAAGAGGCGGAGAGAAGGAGCGGGGGACGACAAGTGGGGCAGAGAGATCAGCAAGGACGGGAAGAGCAAAAACGACACTGGCAGAGCCATGCCGCGCAGATGGCACACGCACGCGCTGGCAGCGGCAGCCCAGCGAGCTCCGACACGCGCAGCGTCACCGCTAGTCGACAGACGGCAGCAATGCAGCCCACACAGAGGGACCGCCGCCACACACAAACACGCAAGGAAAGCACAGCGCGCTCCGAGAAGGGATAAGAAAGAGAGAGAGAGAGAGAGAGAGCGGCTCTACACGCGCTCCGCCAAAAACTGGGTGCCTTCGTTTTCTCCTTCTCTTTTTCTTTTTGTTTCTTGCCTTGTTCAACCTCCGTTTACCACTACAGCCGCGTTCACACCAAGAGGAAAAAAGAAAGAGACTTGTCTTTTAAAGTTAAGATGTACGTCCGGTGGAGCAATATATATAAAGCAAAAAAGAAAACAATGCATCACAAGTGCGTTTGCGGCAGGGCACCACGGCGCGGGCGGGCAGCACTCCGGCATGACCCCTCCACGCCCAGTCCCAGCCCCGTCGCTCCTCAGTCTAGTGGACACGAGAGGAAACGCGCCGTCACTCCCGGCAAAGAAAACATTTTTACGTAGCTATTTTTTGAAGGAAAAGGCTCGCACCTGCACCGGCGAGATAGAGAAAGAAGAGAGGCAGCTAGAAAATTGAGAAAGCGAAACAGCAACAAAACAGGGAACAGAGAATTTGTACACTGCACGTGGCTACCTTAAGAGGCATAACCGCAAGTCGAGGAAGAGATCCAGAAACACAGTGAGGCGGACTCGACAGGACGGCGGTTCATCGTCAGAACAAAAAAAAAATAGAGTTAATTGCCACGCGTCAGGAGAGTTAAAGTAGAGAGAAATATAGTTGTATCTCTCCTTCAACAAAGATTTAGTTAATATTTTTTTTCAGCTTCTCTGAGAAAAAGGGGGCAGAGCGGCGAGGCCATGCATGTGAACGCAGCGGAAAACGCCGGTGAAAAGGGGGAGAGAGATGGGGGAGGAAACTCCCTCCTGCTGTGTGCTACCTCAACATCTTTTCCCGCATACAGCTGCTCAAAGAAGGCGATTCAAGGCCGTCTCTGAATCCCCCGAGCGCCGACGCCGGCCACCGTCGCTCGGAGGGGGTGGGGAGGCGAAAAGAGGGAACAAGAATCTATGCAGGTAGCAGAACAACAGTCTCTCAGCCGCCTCACCCCTGCGCCACGGACACACGCACAAGGCGGATCGACGGAGTCCAACAGCATACACTGCTACTCGCACTCGCAACTCGCAACTCAGGCAGATAATCGGTAAAATACATGCAAATATAATATAGAGAAGCAATAAAAAATAGAATTGAAAAGTGACCGTCACTGCACAAGAATAGGATACGAGGAAAAGAAAGCAACGACGGACTCGCTGAGGAAGCCACTAAAGCTCTGACACTGCTCCCAAGACGTACATTGCTCGCTCTTCTTTTCGCTTCTTTTTTGTGGCAGCTCAGTCAGTGGAGAGTTCGGTACTCGTCCCGCCACAACCCAGTTGCATCCGTTTCGGTTTTTTTGTTTTTGTTGTTCTTGTTGCTAACTGAGTTCGTCGGCCCTTTTCCTATCCTTCTCGTGAGGGGATCAGGTACATGCGTCACCCAGTTTATGGTTCAATAAAGTGGTAGGAGATGTCAAGTGCCCTGAATGGAAAAGCATCGTACTCCACATTGTACACACTCACATTGTCGCCATCAGCGATGTATGAGGAGGGAACCTTGTCCGGGTGGGCCCACCTAAATTTGGTATAACGGCCATAACCCACCGTTGTGGGCGGCAGATTTGCCTCCATGGCCGCCATCCCCGCAGCCACTGCCGGCCCCTCCACATCACCGTGTTCACGGCGCATCCGCTCCGCCACCTCGTGCTCGTGCTGGAAGTAGTAGTGCAGGTAGTACTCGTCAAAGGGGGAGACGTGGTGGAGCAGCATGGCAGCCCAGCCGATGGGCCTTCCGGGCATGTGCGTGTCCAGCATGCGCTGCTTCGCCTCCTCGACGTAAAGGGCACGCTTGAAGGGGCACACCTCGCGCAGACGGCGGCGCTTGTCACGCAACATGCGGCCCACAAACATGTCCTCTATATGCATCAGCAGCTCTTCGTACACCTCCTTCGCAGTTTCATCATATGGGGAGACAGCGTAGCGCAGGGTACGCGCGTTCAGCTCATCTGTGTCCTCCATCACCGCCTGCACCATCCGCCGGTGAAGCATGTAGCCGTTGCCACCGTGGTACTGCAGGTTGTCGAAACCAGTATTTCTTACATAGCAGCCCCAGTAAATGCACTCCTCTGTTTGTTCAATGCCGATGGGATCACGCAGGCCATGCGGAGCCAGCATCTTGTCGTTTTGGAACCCAGCACGCATGTAGCGGGTGTCGCGCACGAACTGCGGCACCTTCAGGTACGTGTCGTCGTCGCTCTTCATGATGTACGGCACATCGGGGAAGGCGTGGTAGGCGTACTCCAGCCACAACACAAGCTTCTGGCTCATCCCTACCTCCACCGGAAGGCCCCAGTTGCCGCCCTCGCCCATCTTCTTCTTCGAGGTCGGGCGGCGGTCCGTCATCATGTCCACCCACAGCATGTTGCGGTGTGCGAGCGCCTCCTGCCACAGCGCTGCCGACGCATGGCAGATGAACTCGGCAGGGGCAACGGCAGCGGGACGCACAGGCAGCTGCAGCGCGGACGCGAGCTGCGACACCCACGTCGCACCACGATCCACCCCGGTCACCACTCGACTCGTGATGATCTTTGCGCACGGCGACTCCGAGAAGCGCGCGGGACCACCATGTATGCCGTGCTCGCCGCGCATGAGCTCCACGCGACGCTCCTCGTAGCCTAGCGCAGCGCCGGCACCGTCCTGGAGCAGCATTGTCGACGCGTCCTCGTACTCCGCCACCGTCGGCAGCAGCGGCGACATGTCCGTCACACCCTGCGACAGCTCACGCTCCGCAGCGGCGAAGATGTACAGCGGCAGCAGCGCACCGTCGAAGCCGTTCTCGCTCCGCGCAACGTCGCGGTACGACAGCCACGTCGCACGCTGGGCATCGCGCAGCGACGCACGCACCGGCTGGTCCACGGACGGAATGCCCAACACCACCAGGTACGGCGTCGTCCCGCCCTTCAGCCCCACGGGCGACGCACCAGCGAACTGGCGCCGCACAGCACGCGACCGGCCCACCCAGCCCCACCTCGCAAGCTCCGCGCCAACCGCCACGTCGTCCGTCACGCTCGCCATCGCAAACAGCATCGGCCCCGCAAGCCCCAGCGGCGCACTCGGCGTCGCAAACACAGCAGCCGCAGCCGCGTCGCTCCGGTTGCCCAGCTGCCGCGCAACAGCAGCCGCGTGCGTCGCGCTGTCCAGGCACTCCGTGCACGCAGCCTCCACCACGTGCAGCGTCCACGACGGCAGCTGCGTCCGCCGCATCACAGTGCGCGACGCAAGGCCCTTCTCGCGCCGCAGCTGCTGCGTCTTGTCCAGGCAGGTCAGCGGCTCCCGGTGCAACACCAGCACCGACAGCGACGCATTCCACGCCACCTCCGGCGCCTGCTCCTCCGCCTGATCTTCCGTCTCGCTCACCACCTGCTGGCCGCCACGCCGCGTCAGCATGAAGTTCGTCACGCACAGCGAAAGCAGCACCAGCGACAGCAACCCCACAAGCACCAAGGCGCGTGTCTTCCTCCTGATGCCCGCACCGAAGGATGGCAAGGACCGCACCGGCGCCATCGCGAACCGCTGCAGGTGTTTCAGCAGCTGCACAACACTGGAGGATGAGTTCGACTCCTGGCGGTGCCGCGCAGATTCTTTACTCGTGAAAAAAAAGACCGACTCGCTGCTGTTCTTGCCAGCTCCGAAATGTTTTTGTTTTTTTGTTCTTTTTGCAGAGGTGAAGCAGGCTGGTGGTGATCTGGTTTGTGGCGCACTGCACAGGCGTGGGCAAGCAGTAGTCAAAGGACAACGAGAAGACGCAAAGCCGTGCCGGGTTTTCAATGTGAAGGGAGCTTTAAAGAGAAAAAAAAAAAGAAAACAACCGGCACACAAAAAATAAATTCAACAAGTTGCGCCAACAGAGCCGCTGTTGCCAGTGATGTTGTGTGTGGGAGGGGATAAAGAAGCAAAAGTACACAAAAATGAGAGAGAGGTCGCTGGAGTGTAAATGGCACAAGTGCTATAAAAGAGAAGCGAAGACAGCTGAAAGCACTATACACAAAGCTCCGCAGCAACCCGCACGCGCACACGCACACCTACGACAACGACGGATGCTGAAGACGGAGTTGTTTGGGAAAAAGAAATAGCGACGAAAATAAATTGTGGTTAAAAAAAATAGTAAAAAAGCAAGCGAAAACAAGGGTAAAAATGGGAGTAAAAAGAGGCGTTGTAAAGAAAACAAAATGGGATAAAAGAAGGGTTTTTGTTTTCGATTGCTTTAGGGGTTAAATCTTTTCTGTTTGTTTGTTTAGGAACACGCACAATCACAATGGAGCACCAGGGTAAAGTGCATCAACGGTGACCAGGAGCACGTTGTTTTTTTTTCTTAAAATAGAGTAGTTATGACGTGGGGAGAGGAAGGGGGGGTGAGGGGGGGGGGGGGGTTAAGATTACGGGTAGGCTGCCCAGACGCGCAGCCGGGCTTTCTTTTTTCCCTCGTTTGTATCTCGTTGCGAGGTTTTACAAGTTCACTAGAATTAGTTTAATGTCTTTTTTTCTTTGTTGTTGTGAGTGTTTTTTTTTTTTTTTGCGAGTGATACAAATGATGCGAAGGAGAAAGAGAAGGAGAGAGAGAGAGAGAGCGAACCCCACGAGAGTTGGAGAGGAGAAAAAGAGCGGTTGTAGCGCAAGGGGAAGCACGCACGACAGCAGGCGGTCCTTCCACCATCGCCGTGTCGCAGTTTCGTTTTTATTCTTTTTCAAGTTCTTTCCGCACCAAAGTCCTTGGGAGACAGTCTCACATGTTTCTTTTTTTTTTTCCTTCGCGTTGTTTCCTTTTTCTAAGTAGTTAAAAAGCTGCGAGCCCAGAACCACTGTCTTCTTTTCCTTGAGAAGCCGCTCTCTCGGCGTGGGAATCAGCAGAACAGATCAGCAGCGGGAGCAGCACCACTTTAGCGTCGTGTTGCTCTCAGCGGGCGCGGTACTGTCAGTGTTCCATGTGCCGAGAAGTGGGTCGGTTTTGTCATCCCCTCAAGCACAACATCGGGCGGCGAAACTCGCTGATGACCTCGTCACCCGCTGAGTTGCTAGTAAACAGCACGGCGTTGAGAGAGGCACCTCGAATTCGCAGACAAGCTCTACTCCTTTGCCACTTATGTATTTTCGGTTGTGGTATTTTGTTTTTTTAATTCTCGTCTTGAGCGCTTCTTCCGACAAGACACAATAAAACAAAAGAAGAATCTCGCAGTAGGTTTCAGCTAGAGAAGACCCGAAAACGAAGAGTCGAATGCAGTGAGGGGTCCTCCCCCGATGGTTCAGGTGGTGTCATCGCCGTCAAAGGACGCGCCACCTCCCGCTGTGGAAAGTCCACACACACACACACACACAACGCGTCATACTCCCTCTACACTCCTCTCCCTTTCTCTCTTCAGCTCGGGGGCAAGGCGCAATCTCTTCATTTGTTGTTGTTGTTTTCCTTTGAAGTCATTGAAAAGCAAAGAGGGGAGAAAAAATGCAGCTACTCGCAAACAGGTAAAATTCTCGTATTTCCTTAATTTCATCTCACTTTGAGCAAACAGAAACGCGGTTGTGGTAACAAGACGCGCAGCACGGGCAGTGCAACTGTGAAGGGCGGCACCAGCGCGCGTCGTCGGCCACAAAAAGAATGATGTATTCCCCGCCAGCGAGCCTCGACGGTGAGTGTCCAATTGCACCTCTCCCTCGAAAACACGCCCACATACCGCTAGAAATAAGTGCAGGAAAGACCCCGCGAGAATTGAGCGCTCGCCTCTGCATACTTCTGTTTATTTATTTTCTTTTTTACTTTAACTGCAACAGAATACTGAAACTTGGGCATACTAGAAACAAAAACAGAGAAAAAAGTTTTTTTTTTTATCTTTTGACACTCACTGCCACGCCTCCTCTCTCTTTCAATGGCTTTAAGTCTTGTCAAAAAAAAAAAAAAGATTCGGCCTCTGCCGAGTACAAAGGAAAAGCTGTTTCGTATCCCTTCCGCCACAACACTCACACCAGGGAGGCTCGAAGTCGAGGACGAAGGGAGCCGGCGTACGAGACTTTTGAGCGTGGAGTTTTTTTTTTCTGTTGCTGTTGTTGTTGTTTGTTAATCTTGCAACGACGTCGCAGCCTCCTTCTTTGTTCTTGTTCTTCTCGTGCTTTGCTTTACCTCGAATGCGTCGCGAGTCGTAGGGAACAGCATACGAGTAAGATTGAAGAACGAGACAGAAGGAGAAAGTGGGGATTAACACGTCTTTAGCAAAAAAAAAGGCTCCAGAAGAAAATATGGATTAATAGCAGCAACAAATCAATGGAAAGAAGCACTGAGTAAGAAAGTCAACTAACAACATGAGGAAAAAAGAAACAGAGAAAAGGGTCAATTGGGACCAGAAGGTCAATGAGAACGCAACCGAAAAATGAAAGAACGAAAAGAGTTCGTCGTCCTTCGTTACGATACGAAACAGCAAGGTGGAGGCGACTGAAACAGAGCTAAACAAGAAGAGCAAATAGTAGATCGATAGATTAAGCGTACACCCTAACGTGACGTTCAAAAAGGACGAACGACTACAAAAAAAAAAGATCTAGCAGTAACAGAATGCAAATGTTAATGGCAGGTGAGACGGGAAGTTCGGCTTTCCTCACAATCCTGCCGCTCTGGCGGCGTCATCACAAGCAGATTAAGTACGCAACAAACCATGCTAACGAGAAAACAAAAAGCGGCACATTGGCAAAACAAATAGAAATACACACACTCTCCAACCACTAACACAGCTCGCCACATGGCCTCACTCCCAATTCAATCACACGGCAACAGCCCACAACCCGAAGCTCCCTCCCCACCACGCCCCTTTCCCAATTCCAGTAAACACATACAAGCACACCGCGTCTCAAAGAGAGAGGGAGACAACCAAATGTCGCTTGTCCATCACTATGTCCTACTGGATTAAAAAAGCACCCACCTTAAAGCTTTTAAAACCACATCGCCGTGTAAAAGGATGACACATAGCCGGCCATGATGCCGTGGCACGGCAGCCCACGACCCCAGCGGCGCAGTATCACGTTGGTAGACACAGAGGACACGGCGACGCCACGGAACATGCCCGTGTTCGTCAGCACGAAGTAGTCGAAGGCCATCGCGAACATCTCCTTCAACAGCGGCTCATAGAGGTTTTGCATCATCTCTACTCGTAGCTGCGCCTCACCCTCATCAGTGCGATACATGCGGCCATTCTTGCGGCGGACAGGTTTCGGTATCTTGGCGTCCAGTTGGCGGTACATGTCATCATACACGGACCGGAAACTGCCGCCGATGCGCACATCATACGCGTTGACGAAGCGTTGAGGGAAAGTCGACGCCTCTCCCCACGTCGCACCACGGCCATCACCGCGCGCCGTCCCCATTAGCCAGCGATCCACCTGCTCCGCAATGTCTCCGCTCTGGTCGTCGTACGCCATGTAGATGGTCGGCACCACTGCCGCAGCACCAGCACCAGCACCAGCGTCCGCCGTCATGTTGTGGCGCATCCACCGCGTGTACTGCCGGTACAGCTCCACCACACGCGTCCGCGACAGTGCGCAGTCCAGCTCCATGTTCCGCAGCGTCGACACCGGACTCGCCCAGCTCGGGTCCTCCTTGTCCAGCCGGAACCGCGGATCGATCGGATACGCCGTCTGGTCGACTATGACACCCTCCGCGCGGCACGTCCCCTCACGGCGGCGAATGTGGAGGCCGATCACGTGCTTGAAGTTGACCGGCCGAAGCGTGTTGTGCATGCTGGCGTTGTTGGCGTTCGTCGCATCCACCGGCCACAACAGCCTCGACGCAGTCTGCGAGTACAGGCGGTCCGCCTCCTTCACAATGGCATCGGACGGACGCAGCAGGCCCATCAGCAGCGTCTGCTCCCGCAGCGACGGGTGCGCGTAGAACGCCATGCGGCTCGACAGGATCCCAAGCCGAGGCTGCGGCTTCACACCCTCAGCGGCCACGTGGTCACCGCCCAGCTGCTCCACCATCAGCGACACGGCCCTCCGCATGCACGCCATCCGCACGTACTCCGCCTCGTCACCATTCGGAAAGACGTCCTTCACAGTGAAGTCCTCCCCTGTCTCCGTCAAGCTCATCCCATCGTCGCGCGCATCACGGACACTCGTCACCGGCGGGTCGCGCGCCTTCGAGTCCTCCAGCCACGCGTCCACGTTGTACACGCGCGCACCCGACTCCGCGCTCCGCTGCGGCAACACGTACCACTCCTTTCGATCCACTTTCCTCCACTCCCTGTCGCTCCTCGGACGCGGGTCGGCGTAGTAGTTGTAGCGGCGCAGCGTCATCGGCTCCTTCTCAGCCTCCAGCTCCTTCAGCATCGCGCGGGCCTCCGCGTACGACACCAGGCAGTAGCCGCCCTCGCGACGCAGCGCATTGAACCCGTACAGCTTCTGCGCGTCGTAGCGCACGTACGCCACGTCCCTCTCCGGCACCAGCACAGGCACGATGAAGGTCCGGTTCAGCCTCTTCGACAGCGCCAGCGTGTTCGTCATCTCCTGCACCTGGTTGTGCTGCCGGCCAAAGCGGCCAATGAACACAGACAGGAAGTGCGACGGGCACACCATCTCGAACGGCTCGGATCTGGTTGAGGTCTCGTCGCGACCAAAGCGGATCACAACGCCGCTGCGGTCGCCCGTCAGCGCCACAGACTCCGGCGGCCGCACGTCGCGGTCCACGTCCGTCTCCAGCACGCGCGCAGTCCCGAAGTACGGCGGCGCCGAAGCACCTGCGGCATCCAGCGCGGCATCGCCCACCGCGCGCAGCGGCCACGACGGCAGCCGCGGGTACGACACGTCCATCTTCGCAGCGCCGCCACCAGCAGACGCAGCCGCCACCGGCCGCACCTCCGCAAGGAACGCGGGGCACTGGTCCGCACGCCCCACAGACACGCCGCCGCCCTCCGCGTCGTAGTCCACCACCACGGCAGCGCTCACCACGGGGGCCGCCCCGTCCCGCGCAAGCGCCGCGTCCTGCGCAGCACCCATCAGGCCAAGGCTCAGCAGCTGCGCAACGCACCGCTGCACCACCACAGCACTGCTCGGCCACGCCGCAGTCGCCGCTCCGCTCCCCGCACTGAACACCGGCGCCAGTCCCCAGCCGCACCTGCATCACCTCCGTCACCACGTGCTGCACAGGCGCCGCGGACACCGTCTCCGTCGCGTGCGGCGGCCGCCCCACGTGCACGTACACGAGCCCGTCCGTGCACATCGCACACACCTGGTCCGCCGCCCGCACCACCACCGCAGGCAGCACCGTCTCGTCAATCGCGTGGAACAGTGGGTCCATGTGATCCTCCAGCGATGGCCGGACTGCAGGGTGGGGCGGCGGGGTGGGGATCTTCCCAAGACGGTGTGCAGGGGTTTCCATGGCGCCGGGACTCATCACAAAGATCCCGCTCAGCACCACTAACAGTGCCAGGAAACCGATTTGTAGTATGTGGGAAGTACGCAGGACGCCATGGAGTCGACTGCGAGCCAATGGCGCGCCGTCATCGCGCTCATCGCTCCCGGTGCCGCTGTATTTCCTAGAGATAAGGTGTTTCATTGCTCCAGTATCACGCTGCGAAGCACAACCCAACACAATCGTACCTTGTTTCTGTGAGAGTGCCGAACCTACATTGTGTGTGTGTGTGGTTCTTGAGAAATGCAGCGCCGCTCCCTTCGCAGCCACAGAGACGGCAGGCACTCTAGAAATGAGTTCTTTAAAAAGCGTTGTTGTCGCTGCTGTTGCTGTTTTCTTTTTGGTCAGAGACTGAGAGAGAGAGGAAGAGGTGGAGGGTGGGTGAACCAGTGCGCCTGCCTCGCACGCTTTTTTCTTTTCGTTCTTGTGCCCAAGTATACCTGATGTCGACGACTACGCATGCGCACATGATCACGCAGCTAGCCCACACGCATTGCCCCCTCCCCCGGTGCACACGGCCGTCATACAGCTGCTTGTGGACAGCAGGGTATGCTTAGGGGCAGGAGAGCACGCAACAATAAGAATCCCGGCAACATGCGGGTGGCCCTCACCTTCTCCTATCCACAACACCTCCCCTCGCTGGCATGATAACAATAATAGTAAAATACCAATAATAACACTAGTAAGAGAGTTGACAGTCGCGCACTTCTCAGCCGATTGCCTCGTCTCACTACAATCGCCACCGCTCTACGGACAGCGTGAGCCGCATAAAGATATCGGGTGTCGGATCGCTTTACTTCAAGACATAACGGACGACACCCGACACTGACTGAGGTAGCATAAAAACAATTGAAAGCATCAATGAAAAACAAAAAATAGGAGAAGTGAGAGGAGAGGAAATAATCACCAACCTCAACACCTCTTTTGTGGAGCTCACAAAGAAAAAAATTTTAAGCTGCCACGCTTAACCAACGAAGAGGAAAAGAATGTCGTCTGGGGATCTGTGACGCGGTGCATGTATTTCCGCGGAAGGCGCTGCGAGGCCGCCACGGACGCTCCAGAGTGGGCACACACACATACACACATACACAGAAAGGCATTCCGCCGCAACGGAGGAGCACAGGTGGAGAGCGAAGAAAATAAAAAAGACGGAGGGGTAGCATGCAGGAGCATGCAAATTAGGTGAACAAAAGAAGAGCAAAAAAAAATTCCTAGCTTTGCATATGCATTTTATCGACGTTCAACTCGATGATGAATGAAAGAAATTGAAAAGGCAAGTAGAATGCAAATGCTACCAGAATACGTGGCACCCTCACCCCACAATTCTGAAGAAAAGAAATAGAACAGAGCAATGCGCAGTCCGCTACGTCAGTGAAGAGTCGTGGCCAGGCAGTATAGAGCCCCCTGAGTTTCCCACTATTTTCTTAGTTCTATTCTCTCTTCCCGCCCATCATACAAAGCTTGACAGAAGCACAGGACACACAGGAGAAAAAAAAAATAACAAATAGAAAAAGGAAATAACAAAAATGGGGAAGAGAAAGGCATCCTTTTTGGGGAGGGTTGTCTGTGTGCCACTTGTGAGCGCACAACACCGAATTTTGTTAAGTGAACGTTTAAAGTAAGCTCTACAATACGGGAGTGGGTTCGGCAAATACGCAGCACGGCCCCGCGTATACCTTTCCGCACCTACTAATCATTCCGGTAACAACCCGTTTAAGCAAGAAAAAAGAATTTTAGAATCACTTAAGCAACTAAGAAACAGAAAATAGTAGTTAAAGGCCAAAACACCACCACTCTGTGAGCCACGCTGCTCCGCTGTACCCCTTTCCTGACACGTAAAGAGAGTATTTGACGTTCAGCGGGGAATTGACACGGCAGCACAGCACATGCAATCACGGATCAACGGAGAGCTGAATACACAAGTGCACTAAGCCACGCTACGGCATCTCGACCGCGTAAGTGACATCCAGCGCCTTCAGTCCAGTCTTTTTGTAGGAGAAGGCGTACACGCTGACGTTGTCCCCCTCCGCAATAAACGAGCCGGGGATGCCCTTCGGATGCTCCCACTCGAAGTTCGTGTACCGCCCGTAGCCACCCGTTGTGGACGGCACCAGCGACCGCATGTAGGCCTCCGCATCCTTCACCGCCGCCCGCACCACCGCACCAGAGTTCAATCGAATCCGCTCCGCCACCTCGTGCTCGTGCTGGAAGTAGTAGTGCAGGTAGTACTCGTCAAAGGGGGAGACGTGGTGGAGCAGCATGGCAGCCCAGCCGATGGGCCTTTTGGGCATGTGCGTGTCCAGCATGCGCGGCTTCGCCTCCTCGACGTAAAGGGCACGCTTGAAGGGGCACACCTCGCGCAGGCGGCGGCGCTTGTCACGCAACATGCGGCCCACAAACATGTCCTCTATATGCATCAGCAGCTCTTCGTACACCTCCTTCGCAGTTTCATCATATGGGGAGACAGCGTAGCGCAGGGTACGCGCGTTCAGCTCATCTGTGTCCTCCATCACCGCCTGCACCATCCGCCGGTGCAGCATGTAGCCGTTGCCACCGTGGTATCGCAAATTATTCCACGCCGCATTTCTCACCCAGCAGCCCCAGTAAATGCACTCCTCTGTTTGCTCGATGCCGATGGGATCACGCAGGCCATGCGGAGCCAGCATCTTGTCGTTTTGGAACCCAGCACGAATGTAGCGGATGTCGCGCACGAACTGCGGCACCTTCAGGTACGTGTCGTCGTCGCTCTTCATGATGTACGGCACATCGGGGGAAGGCGGTGGGTAGGCGTACTCCAGCCACAACACAAGCTTCTGGCTCATCCCCCACCTCCACCGGAAGGCCCCAGTTGCCGCCCTCGCCCATCTTCTTCTTCGAGGTCGGGCGGCGGTCCGTCATCATGTCCACCCACAGCATGTTGCGGTGTGCGAGCGCCTCCTGCCACAGCGCTGCCGCGACGCATGGGCAGATGAACTCGGCAGGGGCAACGGCAGCGGGACGCACAGGCAGCTGCAGCGCGGACGCGAGCTGCGACACCCACGTCGGCACCGCGTCACCACCAGGTCTCCAGACGACTTCGTGACGATCTTTGCGCACGGCGACTCCGGAGACGCGGTCATGCGACACCCATGTATAATCCATTGCTCGCCGCGCAATGAGCTCCACGCGGCGGCTTCTTATAGCCTCGGCGGCATTCGGCATCGTCTTGGAGCCAGCATTGTCGACGCGTCCTCGTACTCCGCCACCGTCGGCCAGCAGTGGCGACATGTCCGTCACACCCTGCGACAGCTCACGCTCCCGCAGCGGCGAAGATGTACAGCGGCAGCAGCGCACCGTCGAAGCCGTTCTCGCTCCGCGCAACGTCGCGGTACGACAGCCACGTCGCACGCTGGGCATCGCGCAGCGACGCACGCACCGGCTGGTCCGTCGACGGAATGCCCGACACCACCAGGTACGGCGTCGTCCCGCCCTTCAGCCCCACGGGCGACGCACCAGCGAACTGGCGCCGCACAGCACGCGACCGGCCCACCCAGCCCCACCTCGCAAGCTCCGCGCCAACCGCCACGTCGTCCGTCACGCTCGCCATCGCAAACAGCATCGGCCCCGCAAGCCCCAGCGGCGCACTCGGCGTCGCAAACACAGCAGCCGCAGCCGCGTCGCTCCGGTTGCCCAGCTGCCGCGCAACAGCAGCCGCGTGCGTCGCGCTGTCCAGGCACTCCGCGCACGCAGCCTCCACCACGTGCAGCGTCCACGACGGCAGCTGCGTCCGCCGCATCACAGTGCGCGACGCAAGGCCCTTCTCGCGCCGCAGCTGCTGCGCCTTGTCCAGGCAGGTCAGCGGCTCCCGGTGCAACACCAGCACCGACAGCGACGCATTCCAACTCAGCGCGTGCGCCTGCTCCTCCGCCTGGCTCACCACCTGCTGGCCGCCGCGCCGCGTCAGCATGAAGTTCGTCACGCACAGCGAAAGCAGCACCAGCGACAGCAACCCCACAAGCACCCCACGCGGGCCGCAGCCCATCACCGCTGGCGACGACGTCTTCGCAGACGGCGGACCACTGTGGCGTGCAGCGCCAAGAGACGGCGAGCTCTTCGCACGGCCGCCATCGCGCAGCGACAGCGGTGCCATGGAGACGGACGGCAAACTCAGCGGCTGCATGGCGTACCTGAGAACGAGGGCGGCTTAAGTATCGTGTCGTGTGACGGCAAGCTAACGATGCTCGAGCGGTGAAGTGATGTGAGCGGAGTCTGTGACTCTCAGCGAGAGCGGAGTGAAGCGCAAACTGGATCGGTTGTCCCAGAGTGTCTCTGCGGGTTAGAAGAAAAGCGGAGTGTGATACGAGATACGAAGGTGGGCGATTTTAGAGAAGATGGGGGCAGGGGAATCGAAGGAGCACCGGAGCTTCCGCAATCAAAGTGACAAAGGCGATGCTGAGGGGCGGCTGTAGGGAAACTTGCGAGACGAGTCACCAGTCCATCACAACACTCCCGTGTGGGGGTGTGGCAAATGCGGCAACAGAGGTCCGCGATCAGAAACAGGAGAAAGCAACGTGTCGCGGCACGGCGAGCTTGTCGGTCAATGCCACAGCAGATGCGTGTACGGGGAGAGGTACAAGTCATGGTGTGCGTGTGCGTGGGCGTGGAGAGCTTTACCGCTATGAAACCTATACGCTTCTGTTCTGTTCTTTGTTTTCTTTTTCCTGCGTTACGCTGCTCTTGTCTTTGTTTTATCACTTTTTCAGACAAAGAAAGAGCGAGATTATTGGCGTTTTTCGTTTTACTGCTGCTTTACAGACACGACAGCATCCTTCGCGGAGCAGGAGACATGAGGGGCGACATTTGCAGATAGCTTTGCCTTTCTCTTTTGCTTCCGCTGTGTCGCCTCGACGAGGAGTAGCAAGAAAGCACGAGTCTGTGCGAGGGGAAGGGTTTGGGTTGGTGCTGAGAAGGGCAAGCTGCTGTACGATCGTGGCCCGCTTGGATGAATAACGCACAAACATGTATAGCAGCCTTTGAGACGGGCGAGAAGAGAACAAAGATTTTCTTTTTAAAATCCTAGAGAAGCACAGACTTCCAGCTTTACCTGCTTGGCACCCTCGCTACATCCCCTCTCCCGCTGCTTCCACTGCACGTCCTCCCGCACATCCCCTCGCTCTCTCGGTTTCTCTGTCTCAATGAATTTGGCGGCTGTCATGCGTGCTTTTTTACGCCTCGCACTTCCACACAAATGTGAGAACCAGAGAGAGGTCGTAGCGCCTTACGATATCAATACGAAAAAAAGAAACATTTAAAAAAAAAAAAGAGAGCAACTTGACAATAGAAAAGACAGAAAAAAAAAACATTAGACGAAAAGAAACAAAGAAAAAACTTGTTCTACGTGTTGTTTGCGGCCACGCTCGTGTCGTCAGGCACTAGAGGAACACAAAAGGAAAAAAAAGAGCATGAAAGAAAAGAACTTTTGTTTTTGTGCGTGCGTAGTGTTATACTCACTCCTAGATGCCTTGCGCTTAGCCGCGGGTGTCCTTTATTATTATTTTGTTGGTTGTGTGTGGGTTTTTTGTTTTTGGACGCCACAGCACTCAATGACAGAAAAATGAGAAAGAGATTTAGCAAATGGAATACAAGAGAATTGTGAGACCCCCACAATTAAAGTAAGGTTAACTAAACAGAGGAAAATGGTCTTCCGGCGCATGCTTCGCTGTCAAGCCGTGGTGCATGAACGTCGTTCGCTGCGTTCTCCTCCTTGCCCGTGAGCAGCCACGCCAAACAAAACAAGAAAATAAAGACACCACAACGGCCAAACGGGGAGAAGGTCAACAACAGCGACGCGTTCCGCAACGCCAACTGCACTCAGCATTACACTAAAAGAAAAAACAAAACAGAGAGGAGGTCTTCGTGGAACATGCGTGTACCTGGCAAACCACCTCTCCATCTCACTCGGTGAGACACGCAGTCGCGCAACGAACAGAACGCAGTCTTTTGTCGAGGAAACACTCCCCAACTGCGCTAATGTCCTGCTGATCAAGAAACACAGAAAAATGAGCAAAACAAAACAAAAGAATAAAGAGAAAAATGACATAATGGGGAAAATGAAAATAGCGGGTGCGGCACCAGAAAGCCAAGCCAACGAACTCAATAACCTTCTCTTCACGAACCCATTCTCAACCAGGCTTCCGAACCCTCTGGACTATTTCCTGCCCGCAAAGGAACATCGATCACGCAGCTTTGGCATAATCTCTTCTCTTTCAAGCTTAGCACCGTGCCCCAAAGGCCCGAAAGAAAAAAGCATTTTTCTCCTTTACGATTGAGAGAATTGCTCTGGACAGCTGCACAGGAACGAAACAAAAAAAAAACAGTGCACACGTTCTTTCACCACTACGACGAAGAGACGCACCTCACTCGCTCCGAAGCCACGCGGCACATACCACGCACAACACACCTTCGGGAGAAAACATAAAACGTCGCACCTCAGAACTTTCTACAGCATCGAAAAATGGTTGAACTGCCACGTGTGCATCCTCATCTCCCTTCAACACTGAAGCGCACAACAGGAATAAAGCCAGTTTACTCGCTCCTCTTAGAACCACATCGCCGTGTAAAAGGATGACACATAGCCGGCCATGATGCCGTGGCACGGCAGCCCACGGCCCCAGCGGCGCAGTATCACGTTGGTAGACACAGAGGACACGGCGACGCCACGGAACATGCCCGTGTTCGTCAGCACGAAGTAGTCGAAGGCCATCGCGAACATCTCAGCCAAAGCACGCTCGTCCAGCGCCTTCGCAATGTTCACACGCCGCTGTTCATCAAAAGCTTCACCGCGCTCCTTTCCGGCGTCCACCTTGTCAAGTCGACGTTCTTCCTCGCGAAGCATCGTTCTAACCGACGTATCAATGCGCACATCATACGCCCCAACGAAGCGCTCCGGATAGTACTTTGACCGTCCCCAAGTCAGAGTCCGCTGCGGGCTCTTGGACATTCCGGTAAGCCTTTGGTTTACGCCTGCGGCGATCGGTCCGCTCTGGTCGTCGTACGCCATGTAGATGGTCGGCACCACTGCCGCAGCAGCAGCACCAGCACCAGCGTCCGCCGTCATGTTGTGGCGCATCCACCGCGTGTACTGCCGGTACAGCTCCACCACACGCGTCCGCGACAGTGCGCAGTCCAGCTCCATGTTCCGCAGCGTCGACACCGGACTCGCCCAGCTCGGGTCCTCCTTGTCCAGCCGGAACCGCGAATCGATCGGATACGCCGTCTGGTCGACTATGACACCCTCCGCGCGGCACGTCCCCTCACGGCGGCGAATGTGGAGGCCGATCACGTGCTTGAAGTTGACCGGCCGAAGCGTGTTGTGCATGCTGGCGTTGTTGCCGTTCGTCGCATCCACCGGCCACAACAGCCTCGACGCAGTCTGCGAGTACAGGCGGTCCGCCTCCTTCACAATGGCATCGGACGGACGCAGCAGGCCCATCAACAGCGTCTGCTCCCGCAGCGACGGGTGCGTGTAGAACGCCATGTGCGCAGACAGTACTGCTAGCCGAGGCTGCGGCTTCACACCCTCAGCAGCCACGTGGTCACCGCCCAGCTGCTCCGCCATCAGCGACACGGCCCTCCGCATGCACGCCATCCGCACGTACTCCGTCTCGTCACCATTCGGAAAGACGTCCTTCACAGTGAAGGCCGCTTCCGTCTCAAAGAAGTTCATGCCGTCACTGCGGGCGTCTCCCACCACCGTCACCGGCGGGTCGCGCGCCTTCGAGTCCTCCAGCCACGCGTCCACGTTGTACACGCGCGCACCCGACTCCGCGCTCCGCTGCGGCAACACGTACCAATCTTTTCCATCCACTTTCCTCCACGCCTTGTCGCTCCTCGGACGCGGGTTGGCGTAGTAGTTGTAGCGGCGCAGCGTCATCGGCTCCTTCTCAGCCTCCAGCTCCTTCAGCACCGCGCGGGCCTCCGCGTACGACACCAGGCAGTAGCCGCCCTCGCGACGCAGCGCATTGAACCCGTACAGCTTCTGCACGTCGTAGCGCATGTACGGCACGTACGTATCCGGCACAAGCACAGGCACGATGAAGGTCCGGTTCAGCCTCTTCGACAGCGCAAGCGTGTTCGTCATCTCCTGCACCTGGTTGTGCTGCCGGCCAAAGCGGCCAATGAACACAGACAGGAAGTGCGACGGGCACACCATCTCGAACGGCTCGGATTTAGTTGAGGTCTCGTCGCGACCAAAGCGGATCACAACGCCGCTGCGGTCGCCCGTCAGCGCCACAGACTCCGGCGACCGCACGTCGCGGTCCACGTCCGTCTCCAGCACGCGCGCAGTCCCGAAGTACGGCGGCGCCGAAGCACCTGCGGCATCCAGCGCGGCATCGCTCACCGCACGCAGCGGCCACGACGGCAGCCGCGGGTACGACACGTCCATCTTCGCAACGCCGCCACCAGCAGACGCAGCCGCCACCGGCCGCACCTCCGCAAGGAACGCGGGGCACTGGTCCGCACGCCCCACAGACACGCCGCCGCCCTCCGCGTCGTAGTCCACCACCACGGCAGCGCTCACCACGGGGGCCGCCCCGTCCCGCGCAAGCGCCGCGTCCTGCGCAGCACCCATCAGGCCAAGGCTCAGCAGCTGCGCCACGCACCGCTGCACCACCACAGCACTGCTCGGCCACGCCGCAGTCGCCGCTCCGCTCCCCGCACTGAACACCGGCGCAGTCCCCAGCCGCACCTGCATCACCTCCGTCACCGCGTGCTGCACAGGCGCCGCGGACACCGTCTCCGTCGCGTGCGGCGGCCGCCCCACATGCACGTACACGAGCCCGTCCGTGCACATCGCGCACACCTGGTCCGCCGCCCGCACCACCACCGCAGGCAGCACCGTCTCGTCCACGTTCATAAACACTTTATCACCGCTCGGAGCAGCAGTCGGGACGGTGGCCGTCGTATTGGGTTGCACTTCAGTTCGAGGTGTCGGCACGTCCACCCACCGCACACTCACTACGCACAGGTAGACGAAGATCAGCGCAAACAGTGTCAGCGACAGGTGCAGTGCCGACGAGCAGCGCAGCATATTTTTAAGGGCGATCCGCGCGGCACTGTTCTGGTGCTCATGTCCGTCACGCGCACCACCAACGGCCCTCGCGTCGCTACGATGCTTCATCACGAACAGTGCAAGCGGCGCGTTGCCCGAGTAATGCTACAGCAGCACGCACAGAGTAAAGGAACACTGATATGGAGAAAGTGGGGGTTGGGGAGGATCGACGGTTAGAGGTCAGCCTGTGTTGGGTTTCGCTGCGCAGGGAAGATGCAGGCGTAGTTGAGGAGGCGGGAAAGACGAGGGGCAGCAGCACTGCACTTTTGGAAGACGATGTCAGTGCGCAAACAGATCTGCGTACACGCAGCAGCAGCAGCAGCACGCAGTGTAGAATAGCGAGGCCCACAGTGAGACCGTGCAGCACCGCGGAACCATTACAAGAGGGAGGAGAGAGGACAGCCGGAATAGAGAGTTGGGGGCACAGAGCACAAAACATGGGAGGCGACAGCGCAGTGGCCGCACACGCACACAGCACACTGCGGTGCACGGGTAACCGCAGCAACACACAGGAAGCGCGGCATCACAGCCGCAGCTCAGACAAATAAACCGTAAACTCGCAGGCACCGCACATCCCACACACACTCATCCTCTTCTGGTCGTCTCGCATCACGCCAAGGCACCTAGCCATTCCCCACTCGCACATGGAGCAAGCCCGTCAAGACATCATGTTTGTAATTTACCAGCTTGTTATCATGAAACTTTTACACCTGTGCACATCTCCACACTCCTACCGACATAATAAGCCCTTAAACACCTGCGTTTGGTCCCTGCAACACAGCACACTAAAAGTTATGGACCATCAGGTTACACCCAAAGCGCAGCACGATCACAGGCGACCCCCACACGCAAGCGAACACATATGAGTAATATTTTTTTCTTCCAACTTTTGCATAAGAAAAAGGTAAAGGTACAGAAGAGGAAGAGATTTGGTTCAAGAAGAAGAGACACCGAGAATTGCATTTGTGAATGAGGCTTGAAAAGTTCTTTCATGCTGAATCTCTCTCATTCTCTCTGGTTACAGAGGATAAAGAAGAAGAATAAACTTAATCGGATCCTACTGGCCTGCTCTTTAAATTTACCGCACATCTCATTGCATCTCATATTTGTTTTGTGTATACTTGGGTTTTCCTTTCAACAATACAGAATGCAAGGCCCGCTCTCTGTCTACCTCGTTTATTTTTTTTCCAACCCAGTTGGATAGAGGGGCAGGCTGGCGGGATACTTACAGCTCCACTAACCATTAACCTGTAGTAGAAAAGATATACACTAAAAGGAAATTTAATGGAAGCAAGAAGCTTTGGTGTACATTCTTTTTGAAGGACAAAAAGAAGAATTAGCCAAGATTAGTTTCGCTTAGCAATAAAATCAAAGACCTCGGATGAGCTTTTAACGAAAGCGGCGAAGAAAGGAGAAAGGAGGGGAGAGAAGGAGAGAGAGTAACGACGAGTTGAATGCATCATCATTCACCGTCACAGACTCTTATACACCATTATGTTTGTTCATGCACCGAGACAGAGATAAACAAAAAAAGAGACCCTCATATGCTAGCACAAATGCGCTTAGAAATGGATTTCTATTAAGCCTTTAATTAAACAGCAAAGCTACTTTTGCTTTTAAAACCTCTCTCTCTCTCTCTCTATCTCTCTCTCTCTCTCTTTCTGTGCCGCATAGCGTCTTCAAGTAGACGTTAGAGCCAGACACACGCAGCTGCGCGAAAGCCGAGGGCACACACACGTGCATGAGAAATTTGTTCAGCCAGAAAAAAAAAAATAGAGTATCGAAGCAGTAACAAAAAAAAAGGGGGAAAAATATGAGCTAAGGAAATTGATGCGGATTTACCCGTACATACTCGCCTTTTTTTTTTGGTATGTCTCTTTATGATACTGTGTGTCAGAGGTGATCGAAAAACGGCTTTTTTGCGCAGCGAACAGACACCTCGAGACACATCGAGAAACAAGGACGATGTGACCAGCACACTAATTTAACTGATATGAGAAGAAATACTTCTTTCTTCTTTTTCGTACGTGTGTTAATGCGTTTATTCGTTTTGAACACCAAATAATTATAAAACAAAAGAACGCTAATCTGCTTCAGTACACACAATAACGCATACGAGGCATTTTATTTAGGCAGCGCGTAAACCCGTCAGCAGGCCTCACGAGCCTCGCCTACGTCACGTATTGACACACACATAAAAAAAAAACGCGCACTTAACTTTATCTACTTTGTAAAGCTTGGCGCTCAAATACGTTGCCGAAATTTGGTAAAAAAAAAAAAACCTATAGTAATAAAAGTGACGAGATGCATGTGCAGCGGATAAAAAGGGACCGCGCAGTCAGTACAGCAGTGCGTGAGACCGTAAAGCAAGGTCTAAGGCGTCGAACTCGAAGGGGTAGTAGGTAATATCATACACACTGACATTGTCCACGTCAGCAACGTATAATCCCGGCGTCTCCGAAGAGTGCCGCCACAAAAAAACGTTATACTTGCCGTAGCCCGGAGTGTTGTGCGACACGTGATGTTCGAGATAGGCAACAGCCACCGCAACTGCCTTCTCTTCTGCGCCAATGCCGTCTCTTTCAATTTGCGCCGCCACCTCGTGCTCGTGCTGGAAGTAGTAGTGCAGGTAGTACTCGTCAAAGGGGGAGACGTGGTGGAGCAGCAGGCCAGCCCAGCCGATGGGCCTTTCGGGCATGTGCGTGTCGCAAAACCGAACGCGCGGTTCATCTACGAAGATGGCTCGACGAAAAGGGCACACCTCCCGGATACGCCGACGGTTGTCACGCAACATGCGGCCCACAAACATGTCCTCTATATGCATCAGCAGCTCTTCATACCGCCTGGCCAGGGTTGAATCGAATGGCATCACGGCTAGAAACACAGTCTCCTGACCCCGTTTGCTCGTTTCCTCCAGCACCGCCTGAACCAGACGGCGATGAAGCATGTAGCCGCTACCGCCGTGGTATCGCAAACTGTCCCACGCTTCACTGCGCACCTGCCCTCCCCAGTAAATGCACTCCTCTGTTTGTTCGATGCCGATGGGATCACGCAGGCCATGCGGAGCCAGCATCTTGTCGTTTTGGAACCCAGCACGAATGTAGCGGATGTCGCGCACGAACTGCGGCACCTTCAGGTACGTGTCGTCGTCGCTCTTCATGATGTACGGCACATCGGGGAAGGCGTGGTAGGCGTACTCCAGCCACAACACAAGCTTCTGGCTCATCCCCACCTCCACCGGAAGGCCCCAGTTGCCGCCCTCGCCCATCTTCTTCGTCGAGGTCGGGCGGCGGTCCGTCATCATGTCCACCCACAGCATGTTGCGGTGTGCAAGCGCCTCCTGCCACAGCGCTGCCGACGCGTGGCAGATGAACTCAGCAGGGGCAACGGCAGCGGGACGCACAGGCAGCTGCAGCGCGGACGCGAGCTGCGACACCCACGTCGGGGCCGCGTCAGCACCAGCTCCAGAGCTCTTCGTGACGAGCTTTGCGCACGGCGACTCCGGCAGACGCGGATCATGCGCACCCATGCCCTGCAAGTCATTAATCAGCTCCACGCGGCGAAACTCGGGAGCGGGCGGGGTTGTGGTCTCGTCGTCGTCGTCATCGTCTTGGAGCAGCATCGTCGACGCGTCCTCGTACTCCGCCACCGTCGGCAGCAGCGGCGACATGTCCGTCACACCCTGCAACAGCTCACGCTCCGCAGCGGCGAAGATGTACAGCGGCAGCAGCGCACCGTCGAAGTCGTTCTCGCTCCGCGCAACGTCGCGGTACGACAGCCACGTCGCACGCTGGGCATCGCGCAGCGACGCACGCACCGGCTGGTCCACGGACGGGATGCCCAACACCACCAGGTACGGCGTCGTCCATCCCTTCAGCCCCACGGGCGACGCACCAGCGAACTGGCGCCGCACAGCACGCGACCGGCCCACCCAGCCCCACCTCGCAAGCTCCGCGCCAACCGCCACGTCGTCCGTCACGCTCGCCATCGCAAACAGCATCGGCCCCGCAAGCCCCAGCGGCGCACTCGGCGTCGCAAACACAGCAGCCGCAGCCGCGTCGCTCCGGTTGCCCAGCTGCCGCGCAACAGCAGCCGCGTGCGTCGCGCTGTCCAGGCACTCCGCGCACGCAGCCTCCACCACGTGCAGCGTCCACGACGGCAGCTGCGTCCGCCGCATCACAGTGCGCGACGCAAGGCCCTTCTCGCGCCGCAGCTGCTGCGCCTTGTCCAGGCAGGTCAGCGGCTCCCGGTGCGTCACTGCCACTGCCACAGCTTTGTGCCACAAAATTTTGCTAGCGCGCTCCTCCTCCGATGTGGAACGAAGGGGGGGATTTATCTTAATCACCTCTTCGTGGATCAGAGCCAAACAGATGAGCACAAGTATCATGAGCGAGGCCAAGAGTGTTGTTCGCGCTCTCCTCCTGCGTGGCCCACACAGCAGCAGCGGAGACAAGGGACATCTCTGAAGAGGCCCCTGAGAGCGTGTTAGTTGTTCGTTTTGGCTGTTGTGCAAGAATGCTTTGCGGGGATTTAAGATCCCCTTGTTCATGAGTTGGTTGTGGTACCGTGTGAAGAAAGAAGTGCAGTCGCGACTGAGGAAGAGCCGTAAATACGTGTCTCTTTTCAAGTTGCACAAGTTCCGTGAAAAAAGGCAGAGTATTAGGTTAATACTGAATTCAAGCAAATGCGTCAAATGAGCTGTCAGTGAGTCAGCAGTGCAGATGGAAGCAGCAACAGGCAAAAGAAAAATAGGATGAGAAAGAGAGGAGGCGAGAGAAGTAGCTGCAGCGATTCGATCTACCGGGGAAAAAAAACGTCCGACTTCGTCTGACTGCGATATGACACTTCCTGATTGAAATTAATAGGCTGAAAAACGAGACGCTTAAGATGTTGCGTGCCTTCCTCGATGCAAGGCGACGACTTTACCTAGATTTTCAGGAACGAAGGTGGAATAAACGAGAAAAAAAAAGATATTGGTTTGCTCACGATCAGTGACGCGCAGTACAAGCGGTGGGTGTTTGTCAAAATTACGTCGTGCTGCGCCAAAACCTAATTTTTTTTTTGTTTTGACTTGCTGAGCAATCTAAGTAATTTTTTTTTGTTTTGACTTGCTGAGCAATCAAAAGAATACAGGTGGCATTTTAACAAAGTTTTCTAGTAGCCCAGGTCAAGAGATGAGGAAAGGGATAAGTGGCGAGGAAAAAAAAAAACAAGACGGAAAAAATATATATTAGCGGTTTTTTTTTTTTAGGGAAGATCCCCCACTACACGTGAAAGAGGGTGACGGGGTTAAAAATTAATAATAATACGTAGATTCACAGAATACGTAGATATAAATACTCCGATAGCTCTCACAGCTTAAGAAAACGTCGCCTTTACCCCACTTAATGAAAAAAGCGCACAACATCTCTCAGGCAGTTCCGCCCAGTTCATCGCCCTCGCCCCCCTTGTGCAGAAAAAAAAGCGCAACTAAGGAGAATGGGAAAAAAAAAGATCAAGTTAGATAGCCAGTTTGATGGCCAAATCTCCACACACAGTGCATCTTTAAGTCTCTTTTTCTCCTCTGTTGTTTTTTTTTTTTATCACAGAGAGACCGCCAGCCCGGCGCGGAAGCGCTCTTAGGAGAGCATACGAGTTTTTTTTTTCGACTTCAACAGTGGAGAAGGGACGGGAGACAGAAAAGGGAAATGTTGAAAATACATCTATCGTAGAGCAACTAAAATACGATCTCCACGGTAAAGAATAAATCCGGAAAACCGTTTTTTTACAAAGGGTTTCTTTTTTCTCACATGTCCTTTTTTTCCGGGATTATTCTTCTACGGCTACTCAACTAACGAAGTGGAAGGCTTCGACTCAAGCCCCTAAGGTAAGTGGTGCAGGCTAGGGTGGGCAAATTCTTGAACAAAAGCAAAAGGCAGGAGGCAGATGTCGGGTGACTATTTAAGTGGAGGGAGGAAAAAAGAGAAGTAGAAAACACTTATATTCCAAACAGGACTGTGTAACTCATTATTCACAAATACGCACCTCAGCAATACACCGCTCAGGATATAAAAAAAAAAAACATTCGCCGCATTTGTCCACCCCGCAGACATCATGCTTAATGAAAGAAAAGGGAGAAGAATATATATATGGAAGATTTGCAAGCATAATGATAGAGCCGAATAGACGGAGAGCACGTTCCAACAACAACAAGACAAAACATGATTATGTCTAACAGACGTGCGATCAATAATACCTCGAAAAATAAAAAAGCAAACCTCGCCAAGCTGAACAGCAGGGACAACACGAGAGGCGATAAACCATCCATCAGTGCACGACTCTAACTGCTGCGAACCTTAATACCATCTCATTCCTCTTCGACCCCATTAAATACTGCCGCACAGCAAAAATGCAAAACAAACAAAATCTTAAGCACACATTTTCACCGGTGAAGAACACCAGCTAGTCTCGACTACCACGCTACTACGGAGCCTCAAAAAAAAAAAAATTATAATAACAAAGCCTAAAACCACATCGCCGTGTAAAACGATGACACATAGCCGGCCATGATGCCGTGGCACGGCAGCCCACGGCCCCAGCGACGCACCATCACGTTGGTAGACACAGAGGACACGGCGACGCCACGGAACGTGCCCATGTTCGTCAGCATGAAGTAGTCGAAGGCCATCGCGAACATCTCAGCAAAAGCAGGCTCGTAGAGGCCCTCCATCATCTTCGCCCTCCACACCTCATCGTAAGTTTTATCCCTCCGTTTCGCCCACAAATACTGATTCACCTTACGCACAATATCCTCATAGAGCTCATAAAACGACACATCAATACGCACATCATACGCGTTGACGAAGCGTTCAGGGAACTCTGTGGAGCTCTCCCAAACATGCACCCTCTTCGGGTATTTGGACATACGAATTAGTCTCTTGTTTACCTGCTCCGCAATGTCTCCGCTCTGGTCGTCGTACGCCATGTAGATGGTCGGCACCACTGCCGCAGCACCAGCACCAGCACCAGCGTCCGCCGTCATGTTGTGGCGCATCCACCGCGTGTACTGCCGGTACAGCTCCACCACACGCGTCCGCGACAGCGCGCAGTCCAGCTCCATGTTCCGCAGCGTCGACACCGGACTCGCCCAGCTCGGGTCCTCCTTGTCCAGCCGGAACCGCGGATCGATCGGATACGCCGTCTGATCGACTATGACACCTTCCGCGCGGCACGTCCCCTCACGGCGGCGAATGTGGAGGCCGATCACGTGCTTGAAGTTGGCTGGCCGCAGCATATTTTGAAACTCTAACGGGCTGCCCTTCCGGCCCACCGGCCACAACAGCTTCGACGCAGTCTGCGAGTACAGGCGGTCCACCTCCTTCACAATGGCATCGGACGGACGCAGCAGGCCCATCAGCAGCGTCTGCTCCCGCAGCGACGGGTGCGTGTAAAACGCCATGCGGCTCGACAGGATCCCAAGCCGAGGCTGCGGCTTCACACCCTCAGCGGCCACGTGGTCACCGCCCAACTCCTCTGCCATCAGCGACACAGCCCTCCGCATGCACGCCATCCGCACGTACTCCGCCTCGTCACCATTCGGAAAGACATCCTTCACAGTGAAGTCCTCCCCTATCTCAGTGAAGTTCATCCCGTCGTCCCGCGCATCACTGATACTCGTCACCGGCGGGTCGCGCGCCTTCGAGTCCTCCAGCCACGCGTCCACGTTGTACACGCGCGCACCCGTTACATTATCAATTGGCGGAAGCTTGTGCCAACAGCCATGATTTGTCCCCTGCCACTCCCCGTCGCTCTTCGGACGCGGGTCGGCGTAGTAGTTGTAGCGGCGCAGCGTCATCGGCTCCCTCTCAGCCTCCAGCTCCTTCAGCATCCTGCGGGCCTCCGCGTACGACACCAGGCAGTAGCCGCCCTCGCGACGCAGCGCATTGAACCCGTACAGCTTCTGCGCGTCGTAGCGCAGGTACGGTACGTTCGTCTCTGGCAGCAGCACAGGTACGATGAAGGTCCGGTTCAGCTTCTTCGACAGCGCCAGCGTGTGCACCATTTCCTGCACCTGGTTGTGCTGCCGGCCAAAGCGGCCAATGAACACAGACAAGAAGTGCGACGGGCACACCATCTCGAACGGCTCCGATCTGGTTGAGGTCTCGTCGCGACCAAAGCGGATCACAACGCCGCTGCGGTCGCCCGTCAGCGCCACAGACTCCGGCGGCCGCACGTCGCGGTCCACGTCCGTCTCCAGCACGCGCGCAGTCCCGAAGTACGGCGGCGCCGAAGCACCTGCGGCATCCAGCGCGGCATCGCCCACCGCGCGCAGCGGCCACGACGGCAGCCGCGGGTACGACACGTCCATCTTCGCAGCGCCGCCACCAGCAGACGCAGCCGCCACCGGCCGCACCTCCGCAAGGAACGCGGGGCACTGGTCCGCACGCCCCACAGACACGCCGCCGCCCTCCGCGTCGTAGTCCACCACCACGGCAGCGCTCACCACGGGGGCCGCCCCGTCCCGCGCAAGCGCCGCGTCCTGCGCAGCACCCATCAGGCCAAGGCTCAGCAGCTGCGCCACGCACCGCTGCACCACCACAGCACTGCTCGGCCACGCCGCAGTCGCCGCTCCGCTCCCCGCACTGAACACCGGCGCAGTCCCCAGCCGCACCTGCATCACCTCCGTCATCACGTGCTGCACAGGCGCCGCGGACACCGTCTCCGTCGCGTGCGGCGGCCGCCCCACGTGCACGTACACGAGCCCGTCCGTGCACATCGCGCACACCTGGTCCGCCGCCCGCACCACCACCGCAGGCAGCGCCGTCTCGTCAATCGCGTGGAACGCGCTATCCGGGACGGGGTCGCAAGGCGACCAGGCGATGCCAAGGTCGCGCAAGGTCAGCCGAAGCTCGGGTAGATTCACCAGAACAAGAGAGGCAAGAAGGAGAGCAAACAGCAAAATGCTCATACGGGTGCGCTTTGATGTCCGTAGCCTGCTCAGCACGAGTGGCCGCACGAGCCGCACGCCATCGGTATGAGGGGGTGCTTCGCTCGGTTGAAGCCCACCCGGACGCTTCGCCTCCACGCGATGCTTCATTCGCTGGGATGAGTGCAAAAGTCTCTGATTGGGCTCTCGAAGGCAGTGCGTAGGAGCAGCTGCTACTCTGTCTGAGGGGAATGTCAAGAAGGTCGCAAAGGCACGTCTGCCGGTGTGGTGAAGTGCTGAGCAACTGATAAGCGAGAGAAAAAGATGGGGGAGCACAATTTAGAGGTAAAGGTAAAGGGAAAGGGGAAAGATTTGCACATTTCTTTCATCTAGTCATTTTGTTTGGCACGCCAGCAGAGAAGAGCAGACGCATCAGCCGCGTCCTCCGGTCGCACACAAAATGGCACTGCGACATGAAAAGAGCAAATTGGCGTAGAACTGGGAGATAGAGAGGGCCTTGGGAAAAAAGGAAGTCTGTGTTGGACAGCTGCCTCCGCGTGCCCGAGGAGAATCACTGCTGCACGTTTCACTTACATCCACATTGGTCCGCTTTTCATAGATAACTAGAGTTGGGAAAAATTGTTAAGGTGGGCGACAGGAGGGCTTCCCTTTGCGAGTCTCCGAACCCCATTGCTACTGATAAGCTTCGTCTTCCTTATGTTCCTCGCGAAGGGGGAACAGTAGGCGGCCGCGAGGCGTGGGACCGCCAGGTTTGGCGACAAGCGGTCGGCGATCTGATCGCCGATATCAACTCCAAAGTTTCGCGAAAGCCCATCCGCAGGGTGTGACCCACCCTCCGAGTAGAAAAAAGATACCGAAATATCTCTATCCAAGAGGAGTTCATTCGCGAACTGAAAGAGGCGATTGAGTGGGTAGCCCCTGCCGATGCCACGAAAACCGGCCGCACTACGCTGAGCGTGTACGATCGGAAGATGATCTGTTACGACGGCAATGCGGTGAACGCCGGTGGGGTAGCGGTTGAGCAAATACGCGAGGCACAGCTGCGCTCCGCGTGGCTCTGCGTGAGCCGAATGGCGAGCGGTAAACCACTCCGTCGCGCCGAGACCTATCGGGCCCGGAAGGTCGAGGATGTCGTGCACCCGCTGCTGTTGCAGAGACCGCGTCGTGCCGTCGCGCCAGCGAGCAACCACTCCCCAGCCGGCAATGGAAGCGTCCGTGAATACAATTAGATCGTACTCTGCGTCGCAGCACGTCGGGCGGACGTCCGGCGCAATCCGCCACCACGGGTTTGCAGACAAACGGGCTCCGAGCTCGCGCAAACAGTCCAGAACACCACGGCTGATGTAGCGAAGCGGATCATTCCAGCTCACGCCATCTGACACCACTCGGTACACCGCGCGGTACGCGCAGGTGACGCAGAATGCTTTGTCAATATTCAAAAACGAGAGAAGCGAAAGGCTATCTGTAATAAGTAGAGGACTCCTCGCTTCTGAGTCTACACTTTTGCTCCCGTTAAAATTGTGGCTTTCTTGGAATCGGGAGGGCGATCTTACGAAGTGCTAACAGAGACGCTCGGCATTCTGTGCGATAGCTACAAGCGATAGGGCCACAGCATTCGCTGAAGAATCTGACGGCCTGGGCTGTAAGGCACGTAGGGAGTTAGACGGCAACGGCTGCTGTCTTGTGAGACTCTAGATTGCTGCCTCCGTCTGTGGCGATGGTGAGAGAAAACGCGGGAAGAATACGTAGCGCAGCGTCAGAGTGCTCATGCTTTAAATGTACTGATAATCGCGTCGTAAAACGCCTCAAAGTCAATCTGCAGCATGTACCGTTTCCGGCGGAGTTGCTGACGACGGTCTAGGCGACTGGTGTGTGCGATGCGCGGGAGGTCCTTCTTCGTGTGCGCGGCGTTAAGGTGAGGCTCGGTGTCTTAACGACACAGAAATCTCTTCACACTTGCTTCAGCGAGTGGCCAACTCCAAGTCCTCTCTAAGAAGCTGCGTGGTCTTGATCGTTAGCGATAATACGCGACCGAAGAACTTCTGAGGTTCCATGAACTGAAGGGCTGCGCGGGGGAAATCCTTCGTCGACTCCCGCGTCGTCTCGAGGGCGAGAATGGCGTCGATCCTTGCGAGGGTCACGTGCTTCAGGTGCAGCGGCCAGTGCTCCGGTGGTGGCAAATCTGAGGGGGGCTCAACCCGCAAGGGTTAGACCTCAACCAGGACAATGGCATCCGTCACACCTAGTTCGCCTGCGCTGGGGGCCCGGAGTCCGAGGAGGTCCTCTCGTGGAGCGCACGGGCGACGCTGGCCTGTTGGGCGACGTCCTCCGCTGTGGGATGGCAGCCATAGCCGAGGCATCGCCGGAACGTGTCGGTGCGGCGGTGCCCTGTCAGCCGCATGATGTCCGCCTCGGGGCACTCGAGACTCGGCCAGGTGGATGGCTGCCCCCTTCCGCAGCGACGGCAGCGCCGCCTGCGGGCTCACTCGTCTCAGTGCGGCCCGGACGCTGGCCTTGAGGGAGGTCAGATTAGTAAAAAGGGGCTATGTAGGGAGGCGGCGGCTGGCTATACGCTCCAGCAGCGCCGCGTCGCTCGCGGTCAGCGAAGACGTCAACGGGTACGGCCCCCGGAAGCGGGCTCCCTTCCCACGTCGAATGGTGAGAGAGAGCCGTGCTTCTCTCTCCCCCTCCATGCGGACCAGGTGGATGTCGCGGGTGACCAGCAGTCCAATGTCGCCCGCTCTCGCGGGGAAGGACCACATCATTGCCAAGTACAGCAATGCCTCCGGTGACTCGCGCAGGTGCGCTCGTGCCCTCCTGTATTCGACCAAGGTCAGCGCCGCCGGCGGGTCTGCTGGGGTCTCCCTCTCGAAACGCCGCGCCGCAGCCGCCGCGTAACGCCACTCCGGGGACTCGTCCAGGTTTATGCCCAGCGTCTGGTTCGTGTACATAGGCAGCTGGAGCAGTGCAGCCTTGGTAGAAGCCACGTGTCGTGCCGTCGTAGACCACCTCCAATTTCTTGCCCTGGCCATCCTGCGCACCAACTCGATTGCCGCGCTCGGAAGGGGCAGCGGTAGCAGGTCGGCAGCCATCGCGCGAAGGTTGTGCAGCCAAAACGTGTGCTGCTGTCACGTCTCCGGCGACATCGATGTCCGCGCTAACTGCGACACGTGCGGGGGCTTTCCCTGGTAGATGAACCAGTCCCGTGGGCAGGCGTGCCCCGGTTGGCGCCTGCCCGGCCCGTTTAAAGGGTCTGCAATTCCGGTGTGAAGAGCTGCCTGCATCTCCGTCTGCGGGTCCTCGTTGACTCGCGTGTCGTCCCGTCGAGGGGGGCGGGGCCGGCGGAGCGGGATCGCGTCGTGAAACTCTCTCGGCATGTAAACGCCCACTATAGCCTCTGCGGAGCGTCGCGTCAGCCTGTAGTTCTGCAACCCTCCGCGGAAATCCGGTGTCTTTCCATCACGCGTGGAACCCAACAGAAAAGCGCGACCCCATATCTCCTGAGGGAGTCGCACTCCGGCTGCTGCCTCGAGAAAAACCGGTTCCTCCAGGTGTCGTGGCGGGTCCACCACCTCGTAGCCCGCGTCGTTCTCAGCGGGTCGGCAACCATAGACTGGAACCGTTATGGCGCGCAGCGCCTCCTGAACCGTCACGGCGGTGCCGGGATGAAAGCCGTAGCGGTCGGCGCGTATCCCGCAGCGCGGGTGCGGTAAGCGAGACGTTTCTTCCATCGGGCTACCCGTTTCAGTGCCGCAGCGCAGAGCATGTACTCATACCCAACGCGCGCGGCGTCGGGCCCCGCGGCCGTGGCCATCCCCATGATCGCGTCAACCGGGGCTGCCCAGCCTGTTAGCGGAGAATTCTTCTGCGTTTTTTCAGGCAGACGGTGTGCTCATCGCGCTACCTCTCCGTGCAGAAGGTCGCAGCTAGCTGCGTGGCGGGCTGAGCACCCCTCATCATCTCCGCCACGAACGTGCGGCAGATCTCCTCGTGCGCGATGGTCTTGACAGAGGCCTGGTGGAAGAGCTTCCGCAGTCGCTGCGGCAAGCAGCGGGAAACCTTCGGCGCTACGCCTAGATAGCCTGCCAAGAATGTTGCGGTCATGAAGATTCCGCAGTCGAGGCTGTCGCGGCGCTGGCGAGCGCACTTGCAGAAATTCACCTTCACCTCCGGCAAAGCGTGGTGGAAAGCCCGGTTGATATCCCTGCGCACAGGGTGGGACGGGGCCGAGTCGTAAACGTCCAAAAACGGGCCGTCTGGTGTGGAGACGAGTATCCCTGCAATCCAATGATGTCGGGTAAACAGCGGAAAGTACAGCTTCGAGTGCTTCTTTAACCGGTCCCGTATTTGATCGCACAGTGCGCGCACCTCGGGGATCGCCGTCGGGTTGCTTACGCCGGGTGGGGCAAGATCCGGAAGGGTGCGGCAAGGGAGAGTAGAGCCGTTTGGAAGGACACGGCGTTAAAGTGCGTCTAGTTCAACGATAGACGTTGTCCCCTCAAGCAAATCACCACCCCACAACGGGGTGTCAATTATCCTGTTTGCCTTGGGAAACAAAATAGGCTCCGCGTACTCGGGGCCTGCCGGGTTTTCGGGCTGTCTGGCAGGCAATCCTAGTTTTTCTTTCGGGAAGGCTCGGGGAAAGCCTCGTGCTCGATCACGAGCGGTCCTTGGGCCGGCCCAGCTCTGTTCCAGACGTGAGTGCCTCGGCTATTGCCGTTCAACCAGTTACTGCTGTTGTTTGGGGCCTTGGCGTCGGCGGTTTCGGGGAGACGCGGCGTTGTCTGTGCGACCCTCCATCCGCTTCATGAAGCTTTCGAGACCCTTCGCCCCAACGCGAGACAAGGAGAACTGCGTCGTGAGGAAGTTGGACAGCTGCGAAATGTCCACCACGCCCTGTTGAACACTGTCATTAGACAGAAGAGGGGCGAGGTAGCCGCCGCCGATCAAACCGCTTTCTTCCACCGGCCGGAAAAGACGAGCTGGCGCGCCGCCGCCTTGGAGCTGCTCGCTGCGCTGCGCTAGCACCTCGTTGAGTTCGCGAAGGTAGGCTGGGGGAAACAGAGGATCCGGGGAGTCGAGGGCTGGGCCCACCATGCGAGCGCGGTGTGCCTCCGTGTAATCCTGCAGCACCAGGTAGTTGTGCAGGGGAATCAAGTCTCGCGGCGGCGTGTTGAGAATCATCTCGATCAGCGTCCATGCCCCTTGCAACGGGTCGTCGGAAAAGAGGAGGCATCGCAGGATAAACACATCGATGGTAGATAGCAGTCCGTTTCTCGCTCTGCCTACCGCCACCTCCCTGTAACGCTCGACGGCATCCGCCTCCGTCACCGCCTTTTTGATACGTTCGCACTCCATGGCCAGGTGTACGTACTTGTCAGGCCATAGAGCCTGGGAACGCAGTGCTTCATTACGAGATGAATTACGCACGTCGCACGTGCTGCTGGTGTCAAAGTCACTTTTCGACTCCTCCACTTTCTCCGCTGTCGCCGTCGTCTGCTGCTTCACGAGAGCGGACAAAAGCAGCGCGTGGTTCTCGGTCGTCAGGGCTCACGACGCGTGCAGCTGGTTGTAGCTCTCAACCAGCTCGGCGAAATCGGCAGCAGAGTGCATCTTCTTCTTTCTGAAAACCGACGAATGAGCGGTTTCAAGGAAAGGAGAAGAGGGGAAACCCAAAAGCGCTTTTATCAAGGTGTGAGGAAGTAGGTAGTAAGAAGGAGAAAGAAAGAGAAAAGTAAGAAGAAAAGTAGGAAGAAAAAGGTAGAAAAGAAGAAAAACACCAGAAAGCAGCGGCGCCGAAAGCCCCAGAACTGCCCTATGGCGGACATTCAACCATGACGCAAGCTGGCGTGGTGCAGACGCATGGCAGGAAAAACAATCGTACAACTAATAAATGAAAACTAGTCAAGGTAAAAGAAGAGAGAATCTTGAGCCGCACCTCAATCAACACCTGGAAGTTGCAACTCGCCGCCACTCGACCCGCTCGAACCCCAGCAGTTCGGCTTTCAGACCGTCACAGTAGCGCACCATAGAATGCTCCTCCCCTTTCATTTCTCAACACACACACACACACACAAGTGGCGCAGAGGCTGACACAGGCTCACACTGTCCGGCATCGACACTGCCTGGAAAAGGCGAGATATAAAGCATGCATCTTCCACTTCAGCACATTGTTTAACGGCTCTGCAAAGCTGGCACAACGAAAACAAGAGACAAACAAATCAGATTTGACAAAAACAAACAGTACCTAAGGACCACCTTAGCCACTCCTGCAATATAGGCAGCCAGCAAAAAGAAAAGAACAGAAAATAGTTTGCACTACTGTTGTGGCAGTCCTCAAAAAGCCGAAAAAAAAAAGAGAAAGGACGGCGATTTGAAAAAAGGGGGCAGAGAGACATCTCAAAAAGCCGCACCACCTACAAGCCACTTCACCATTGGCGTGGCAGAGTCAAAGGCCACCTCAACAGGTCTCCTCCAGCAACGCAGGGCGGTCCAGCAAACTTTGTTAGCTTCCTCTCTCCCCTTTCCACTTCATGGTCCCTTAATTTCATCACACAGCTCAATGGAAACAAATCAAAGGAAAAAATCTCTAATCACACAAATGTGGAGGAGTACAGAGACCGCAAATACCCAGCCAGGATACCGTGACACGGCAGCCCACGGCCCCAGCGGCGTAGCATCACATTGTTAGAGACAGACGACAGCGTCACGCCGCGGAACATGCCCGTATTCGTCAGCATGAAGTAGTCGAAGGCCATCGCGAACATCTCAGCAAAAGCAGGCTCGTAAAGGCCCTCCATCATCTTCACTGGCCACAGCGCGTAGTACGCCGCGTTGCGGTCCATACCCGACAATTGCTTATCCACAAGGCGCACGGTATTATCAAACAGCTTGTTGTACGGGGTTTCGATACGCTTGTCGTAGGCGTTGACGAAGCGTTCAGGGAACTCCTTGGCACTGCCCCACACTTCAGACGCCGTGCTGCCGGACATTCTCACAAGATTCTTACTCACCTGCTCCGCAAGGCCACCGCTCTGGTCGTCGTACGCCATGTAGATGGTCGGCACCACTGCCGCAGCACCAGCACCAGCACCAGCGTCCGCCGTCATGTTGTGGCGCATCCACCGCGTGTACTGCCGGTACAGCTCCACCACACGCATCTTGCCGAGTGCGCAGTCCAGCTCCATGTCACGCAGCGTCGACACCGGACTCGCCCAGCTCGGATCCTTCTTGTCCAGCTGGAACCGTGGGTCGATTGTGAAGGCCGTCTGGCCGACTACAACACCCTCCGCGCGGCACGTCCCCTCACGGCGGCGAATGTGGAGGCCGATCACGTGCTTGAAGTTGACCGGCCGAAACGTACTTTGAAACTCTAACGGGCTGCCCTTCTGGCTCACCGGCCACAACAGCTTCGACGCAGTCTGCGAGTACAGGCGGTCCGCCTCCTTCACAATGGCATCGGACGGACGCAGCAGGCCCATCAGCAGCGTCTGCTCCCGCAGCGACGGGTGCGTGTAGAACGCCATGCGGCCCGACACGATCCCAAGCCGAGGCTGCGGCTTCACACCCTCAGCGGCCACGTGGTCACCGCCCAGCTGCTCCGCCATCAGCGACACAGCCCTCCGCATGCACGCCATCCGCACGTACTCCGCCTCGTCACCATTCGGAAAGACATCCTTCACAGTGACGTCCTCCCCTATCTCAGTGAAGTTCATCCCGTCGTCCCGCGCATCACGGATACTCATCACCGGCGGTTCGCGCGCCTTCGAGTCCTCCAGCCACGCGTCCACGTTGTACACGCGCGCACCCGTTACAGTATCGATTGGCGGAAGCTCGTTCCACCCATCCCGATTTGTCTCCTCCCACTCCCCGTCGCTCTTCGGACGCGGGTCGGCGTAGTAGTTGTAGCGGCGCAGCGTCATCGGCTCCTTCTCAGCCTCCAGCTCCTTCAGCATCCTGCGGGCCTCCGCGTACGACACCAGGCAGTAGCCGCCCTCGCGACGCAGCGCATTGAACCCGTACAGCTTCTGCACGTCGTAGCGCAGGTACGGCACGTTTGACTCGGGATGCAGAACAGGTACGATGAAGGTCCGGTCCAGCCTCTTCGATAGCGCCAGCGCGTTCATGATCTCCTGCACCTGGTTGTGCTGCCGGCCAAAGCGGCCAATGAACACAGACAAGAAGTGCGACGGGCACACCATCTCGAACGGCTCGGATCTGGTTGAGGTCTCGTCGCGACCAAAGCGGATCACAACGCCGCTGCGGTCGCCCGTCAGCGCCACAGACTCCGGCGGCCGCACGTCGCGGTCCACGTCCGTCTCCAGCACGCGCGCAGTCCCGAAGTACGGCGGCGCCGAAGCACCTGGGGCTTCCAGCGCGGCATCGCCCACCGCACGCAGCGGCCACGACGGCAGCCGCGGGTACGACACGTCCATCTTCGCAGCGCCGCCACCAGCAGACGCAGCCGCCACCGGCCGCACCTCCGCAAGGAACGCGGGGCACTGGTCCGCACGCCCCACAGACACGCCGCCGCCCTCCGCGTCGTAGTCCACCACCACGGCAGCGCTCACCACGGGGGCCGTCCCGTCCCGCGCAAGCGCCGCGTCCTGCGCAGCACCCATCAGGCCAAGGCTCAGCAGCTGCGCCACGCACCGCTGCACCACCACAGCACTGCTCGGCCACGCCGCAGTCGCCGCTCCGCTCCCCGCACTGAACACCGGCGCAGTCCCCAGCCGCACCTGCATCACCTCCGTCATCACGTGCTGCACAGGCGCCGCGGACACCGTCTCCGTCGCGTGCGGCGGCCGCCCCACGTGCACGTACACGAGCCCGTCCGTGCACATCGCGCACACCTGGTCCGCCGCCCGCACCACCACCGCAGGCAGCGCCGTCTCGTCAATCGCGTGGAACGCGCTATTCGGGACGGGGTCGCAAGGCGACCAGGCGATGCCAAGGTCGCGCAAGGTCAGTCGAAGCTCGGGTAGATTCACCAGAACAAGAGAGGCAAGAAGGAGAGCAAACAGCAAAATGCTCATACGGGTGCGCTTTGATGTCCGTAGCCTGCTCAGCACGAGTGGCCGCACGAGCCGCACGCCATCGGTATGAGGGGGTGCTTCGCTCGGTTGAAGCCCACCCGGACGCTTCGCCTCCACGCGATGCTTCATTCGCTGGGATGAGTGCAAAAGTCTCTGATTGGGCTCTCGAAGGCAGTGTGTAGGAGCACCTGCTACTCTGTCTGAGGGAAATGTCAAGAAGGTCGCAAAGGCACGTCTGCCGGTGTGGTGAAGTGCTGAGCAACTGATAAGCGGGAGAAAAAGAAGGGGGAGCACAATGTAGAGGTAAAGGGAAAGGGAAAAGATTTGCACATTTCCTTTATTTGATCATTTTGTTTGGCACGCCAGCAGAGAAGAGCAGACGCATCAGCCGCGTCCTCCGGTCGCACACAAAATGGCACTGCGACATAAAAAGAGCAAATTCGGACCGTCACAGTAGCGCACCACAGAATGCTCCTTTCCTTCTATTCCTCAACGCAAACACACACTCATACACCCACACACACACGAACAAACACAAGTTGTCGAAGCTATGGTCAGAGAAGGGTGAGGAGCAGTGGATAAAGGAACCCGAATCAAGAACGTGCAGGTCCTGTTTGGAGGGCCCGGTCCGCAAGCTCACGCTTGGCTCCACCGTGCCTGCGCACTTTGCAAAACTTCGCTGTAATTGTGTTGCACAATGGTGATGTGGACAAGTGCGCCTACAGGACCAAATAGCTAGCACAACTGGCTATGCCAGCTACTAATGTAGGCGATCATCAAACTAACCCTAACGTGTTGAATGACCGTGAGCGTTTCGTGCCACACTGTATTTGGTATTTGGCAAGACCACCTTTAGCTCTCTTTGCCTTTTCGACACTTTCGAGCCCTCCCTTGCCTCTTGTGAACTCGACCCTCATGAACTTCATCTTGGTTTTTTTTTTTTAATGCTAAGCTCTCTTCTTGCTTGATTAACGCTGGTAAAGGAGTATCTGGGTGTCCGGAAACACCACGGTGAGAAGCAAGTGACAAACAGATAAAGTGACGATTTAATGCAGGCTAGTGGTGATTTAAATGAGGAGACAAAACAGGCAAGAAAAAACAACAATAAAGAAAAATCGATGGAAAGAAACGGAGAAACAATCATTGGAGAAAAAAGAATATTAGTAATAGCAATTGATAAGATTGATTTGATTACAAACTCAGTAAAAACGGAACATAAGAGGTGAAAACAATATAGAAAAACGTCTTAACAAAATCGAAAAAAAAAGCAAAGAAAACGCATAAATAACAAAAATAACTTTGTGAAAAGTAGATTAACATCTACTGAGGTTGAGCGGTCGAGAGAGAAAAAAAAAAGACGAGAGATCTTGTTGATCTAAATCTACCACTGCTCGCTACGCATGTGAGTGTTCGCGAGGTATTTCAAAACGGAGAAGAAAAAAGGTGTTTGAAAAGAAAAAAACGAGGAAAAATGAGATCCTCTGAAAGCCACAGGGAAACCCATACCGTGGCCCCTAACGGCGTCCGTCTCCTCCAAAAGCCCAGACGGGGTCTACAAACAATATAACCTGCCATCGACACGCTTGCTTCTCGACAAGCTCGTACCATTTCCAGTAGTGATTGGCGCGGAGGCCGACACAGGCTCACACTGTCCGGCATCGACACTGCCGGGAAAAGGCGAGATATGAAGCATGCATCTTCCACTTCAGCACATTGTTTAACGGCTCTGCAAAGCTGGCGCAACGAAAATAAAAGACAAACAAATCAGATTTGACAAAAACAAACAGTACCTAAGGACCACCTTAGTCACTCCTGCAATATAGGCAACAAGCAACAAAAAGAACAGAAAACAGTTTGCACTACTGTTGTGGCAGTCCTCAAAAAGCCGAAAAAAAAAAGAGAAAGGACGGCGATTTGAAAAAAGGGGGCAGAGAGACATCTCAAAAAGCCGCACCACCTACAAGCCACTTCACCATTGGCGTGGCAGAGTCAAAGGCCACCTCAACAGGTCTCCTCCAGCAACGCAGGGCGGTCCAGCAAACTTTGTAAGCTTTCTCTCTCCCCCCTTTCCACTTCATGGTCCCTTAATTTCATCACACAGCTCAATGGAAACAAATCAAAGGAAAAAATCTCTAATCACACAAATGTGGAGGAGTACAGAGACCGCAAATACCCAGCCAGGATACCGTGACACGGCAGCCCACGGCCCCAGCGGCGTAGCATCACATTGTTAGAGACAGACGACAGCGTCACGCCGCGGAACATGCCCGTGTTCGTCAGCATGAAGTAGTCAAAGGCCATCGCGAACATCTCAGCAAAAGCAGGCTCGTAAAGGCCCTCCATCATCTTCACCGGCCACAACGCGTAATACGCCGCGTTGCGGTCCATACCCGACAATTGCTTATCCACAAGGCGCACGGTATCACCATACAGCTCATTGTACGACTTCTCAATACGCTTGTCGAAAGCGTTGGCGAAGCGTTCAGGAAACTCTGTTGAGTTCTCCCAAACATGCACCCTCTTCGGGTATTTGGACATACGAATTAGTCTCTTGTTTACCTGCTCCGCAATGTCTCCGCTCTGGTCGTCGTACGCCATGTAGATGGTCGGCACCACTGCCGCAGCACCAGCACCAGCACCAGCGTCCGCCGTCATGTTGTGGCGCATCCACCGCGTGTACTGCCGGTACAGCTCCACCACACGCGTCCGGCCGAGTGCGCAGTCCAGCTCCATGTCACGCAGCGTCGACACCGGACTCGCCCAGCTCGGGTCCTTCTTGTCCAGCTGGAACCGTGAGTCGATTGTGAAGGCCGTCTGGCCGACTACAACACCCTCCGCGCGGCACGTCCCCTCACGGCGGCGAATGTGGAGGCCGATCACGTGCTTGAAGTTGGCTGGCCGCAGCATATTTTGGAACTCCAATGGGCTGCCCTTCCGGCTCACAGGCCACAACAGCTTCGACGCAGTCTGCGAGTACAGGCGGTCCGCCTCCTTCACAATGGCATCGGAAGGACGCAGCAGGCCCATCAACAGCGTCTGCTCCCGCAGCGACGGGTGCGTGTAGAACGCCATGCGGCCCGACACGATCCCAAGCCGAGGCTGCGGCTTCACACCCTCAGCGGCCACGTGGTCACCGCCCAGCTGCTCCGCCATCAGCGACACGGCCCTCCGCATGCACGCCATCCGCACGTACTCCGCCTCGTCACCATTCGGAAAGACATCCTTCACAGTGACGTCCTCCCCTATCTCAGTGAAGTTCATCCCGTCGTCCCGCGCATCACGGATACTCATCACCGGCGGTTCGCGCGCCTTCGAGTCCTCCAGCCACGCGTCCACGTTGTACACGCGCGCACCCGTTACAGTATCGATTGGCGGAAGCTCGTTCCACCCATCCCAATTTGTCTCCTCCCACTCCCCGTCGCTCTTCGGACGCGGGTCGGCGTAGTAGTTGTAGCGGCGCAGCGTCATCGGCTCCTTCTCAGCCTCCAGCTCCTTCAGCATCACTGCGGGCCTCCGCGTACGACACCAGGCAGTAGCCGCCCTCGCGACGCAGCGCATTGAACCCGTACAGCTTCTGCACGTCGTAGCGCAGGTACGGCACGTTTGACTCGGGATGCAGAACAGGTACGATGAAGGTCCGGTTCAGCCTCTTCGATAGCGCCAGCGTGTTCGTCATTTCCTGCACCTGGTTGTGCTGCCGGCCAAAGCGGCCAATGAACACAGACAAGAAGTGCGACGGGCACACCATTTCGAACGGCTCGGATTTGGTTGAGGTCTCGTCGCGACCAAAGCGGATCACAACGCCGCTGCGGTCGCCCGTCAGCGCCACAGACTCCGGCGGCCGCACGTCGCGGTCCACGTCCGTCTCCAGCACGCGCGCAGTCCCGAAGTACGGCGGCGCCGAAGCACCTGGGGCATCCAGTGCGGCATCGCCCACCGCGCGCAGCGGCCACGACGGCAGCCGCGGGTACGACACGTCCATCTTCGCAGCGCCGCCACCAGCAGACGCAGCCGCCACCGGCCGCACCTCCGCAAGGAACGCGGGGCACTGGTCCGCACGCCCCACAGACACGCCGCCGCCCTCCGCGTCGTAGTCCACCACCACGGCAGCGCTCACCACGGGGGCCGCCCCGTCCCGCGCAAGCGCCGCGTCCTGCGCAGCACCCATCAGGCCAAGGTTCAGCAGCTGCGCCACGCACCGCTGCACCACCACAGCACTGCTCGGCCACGCCGCAGTCGCCGCTCCGCTCCCCGCACTGAACACCGGCGCAGTCGCCAGCCGCACCTGCATCACCTCCGTCATCACGTGCTGCACAGGCGCCGCGGACACCGTCTCCGTCGCGTGCGGCGGCCGCCCCACGTGCACGTACACGAGCCCGTCCGTGCACATCGCACACACCTGGTCCGCCGCCCGCACCACCACCGCAGGCAGCACCGTCTCGTCAATCGCGTGGAACGCGCTATCCGGGACGGGGTCGCAAGGCGACCAGGCGATGCCAAGGTCGCGCAAGGTCAGTCGAAGCTCCGGTAGATTCACCAGAACAAGAGAGGCAAGAAGGAGAGCAAACAGCAAAATGCTCATACGGGTGCGCTTTGATGTCCGTAGCCTGCTCAGCACGAGTGGCCGCACGAGCCGCACGCCATCGGTATGAGGGGGTGCTTCGCTCGGTTGAAGCCCACCCGGACGCTTCGCCTCCACGCGATGCTTCATTCGCTGGGATGAGTGCAAAAGTCTCTGATTGGGCTCTCGAAGGCAGTGCGTAGGAGCAGCTGCTACTCTGTCTGAGGGGAATGTCAAGAAGGTCGCAAAGGCACGTCTGCCGGTGTGGTGAAGTGCTGAGCAACTGATAAGCGGGAGAAAAAGATGGGGGAGCACAAGGTAAAGGTAAAGGTAAAGGTAAGAGATTTGTACACTTTTATCATTTATTCGTTTTGTTTGACACGCCAGCAGAGAAGAGCAGACGCATCAGCCGCGTCCTTCGGTCGCACACAAAATGACACTGCGACATAAAAAGAGCAAATTGGCGTAGAGCTGAGAGATAGAGAGGGCCTTGGGAAAAAAGGAAGTATATGTTGTACAGCTGCCTCCGCGTGCCCGAGGAGAATCACTGCTGCGCGTTTCAGTTACATCCATATTGGTCCGCTTGTCATATATAATAGAGCTGGTGAAAACATGTTAAGGTGGGCGACAATACTTAAACTTCCGATTCTCGGCCCGATACGAGAAGAATCATGAGCAACAAAAGACAGGAAGAGAACACATTGAGTACTCCTTGGAAAAATATTTGCGCTTTAGACGCCACAGAAAAGGGGGTGGCGAGTCCACGGCAAAGGGGCCCGTTTCATGGAACAGCGGGACCACCCTGCGAAAAAGAAAGAAAAAAATGAAACGGGGAGACCTGAAGAAAAAACTTAAGGATTAAAATTATAAAGTCTTTGGCCCTCAAACGAAATAAATACGAAAGAGAAACAATTTAGGAAGGACGGCGAGTGCGCTCTCGTACTGTCTCGTAATTATGATCATAGGAAGAAGCCAATGAAAAAGTAAGTGAAAACAAAACACAAAGATTATATATAATCATCAATATGTAAGAGCTGTCTCCCAGTGGAGCACAAGAAACAAAAAAAAGAAGCAAGAAAGACTAGATGATAGGGTTTTTTTTTCATGATAAGAAGTAGTACTTTTTTGTTGTTTTTCTTAAGGCGAAAGCAAGAAAAAAAAAACCGATGGAAAGAAACGATGACAATGAAACGTTAGAACTCGAATGTTTTTTCATTAAACTCAAATTGTTACTATTATTAAAATTATTATTAGTATTATTATTATTATTGAACTAATGGCCTAAAAGCACTTACTGAGGTAGCAAAAGGAAGCACAAGAGAGACGGAGAAAGAGGGAGCAGTAAATTTGAGTGTCACGCAGCATTCTTCGTCTTCAGTGCACTCGTTTTTTTGTAGTTGTTGGCGTTAGGATCAGCAGTTTCCAGCGATTTCAAGTGATCGTATACGTCTTTAGTTATGTAGGTGCGTACACACGCATCCCATGAAGCAAGATTAAGAGCTTCGCAGAAGTGAAAAAGAGATCCGGCAGAAGGTGACGAGATGAGTAAAGGTTAAAGTACATGTGCGAGACTAATTCACCCACATATGGGTCCTGCGTGAGACATCACCTCCTCCTTTGTTGTTTTCGATTGTTTTTTTTTTGTTTTTGTTTTGTTTTTTCAGAGATGCAATATATACGTGTCGGTGCGAACACCGAAAGCGGAGACTTCGCTGGCTGAAAGGAGCCTACTGAAACAAAAGAAAAACGAAGATTACCGCCCTCCCGGTGCACTTGGCCGCAGCGCAACTCGACACTACAGTGCAATGCCTTTCAAACTAACGCGAAGAAGACCACTTGTGTCTTCCCGCTTTTCCCACGTGTGTACGTCGTGTCTTTCATATTTTCTTTTTTTTTTGTTGTTGAGAGATGCTATGTGAATGTCTCCCCACCAGGGAGCCGTGAGAAAGAAAAAAAAAACTTGGAGGATGCAATAGTAGACAATTAAAAAGCAGATTGTTTCCCCTCCCCCTCTATCCGCCATTACCCTCTCCGCCCTCTACTCGTGTGTGTGTGTGTGTGTGTGTGTGTTTGCAACATTTTTTTTCCTTTGTCGTTCTCAAAGGTGAGTAGAGCACTTTGTGCATTTTGTGCATTTGCAGGTTCGTAGTGCAAGACTGCAAAAACGTACTGGAAAAAAAAGCATTATCCCGGCACAAACGAGTCTTAGCGCACCTGCAAACAATGCCGTTCGAGGAAACAAACGTTTGGCACGAAGAGAGGCGCGACTATCATGGTAAGCAGAAGCAGAGGGAGCTGTGCGGGCGAAGGAGGTTTCAACGGCGATGCCCGTATGTCACGGAAACTTTTGGGGCCAGGCTTTTTGATTCTTTCTGTCTTGTGTTCTCAGTGACCTTGGCACGCTACGGTAGTGCCTCTTGTGCCCTTGCCACTGCCTTCCCTACTCCTCCGAGCCACACACACACACACACACACACACACACACACACACACACACACAAAGAGAAGCGCGGACGTTCCTCGGCTCCTCCTCACCACTCTCGGTAGAAGCGGTAACGGCACATTTGGAAGAAGCTGAGGTCGTTCGCCTTGGCATGCGGCAGCAGCGCCGGCGGCACCGACAACGACGCGACGTCGGTCCACCTATCCAGGACGAAGACGCGCGTGGGCGGCGCATTAAGCAGCGTCCACAACAGCGCGTTGCGGATGGCAGCGTCGCGGATAGCAGGGGTGTACCACGGAAAGAGTCCGCGGTAGTGGGCGATGGTCTGCCGCTTTCCGGCACCTGCAAAGTGCCAGATCAGCGGCGTCACGGCGCCAGCCGTCTCAGTGAATATGCCGAGCAGCGCGTCCCTGCACGCACACTCCGGGGCAGGCCTTTGAACCCCGTAGCAGTCGACGCCCTCCCGCGGCGTGAGGCGCAGACGGTGGGTGGAGCGGACGACACCGGTCAAAGAGGTCTCCAGCTGCCACGCAGCCCCTCGCAGCACCTGGTCCAGCACCATATCCGACTCGTTATGGTGCGAGATGCGCTGCTCATCAATGCGGAAGACACCACTGTCACGCACCTCAGCGCCGAAGGTGAGAACAAAGCGGCCGCTGCGGTCGTAGCCGATGAGGCCGGCAGGCAAGCCATGTGGGCCGCGATCCGGTGTTGGCAGCACTAAAGGTGGGTAAAAGGGCTTCTCGGCTTGTTGTGGTTGCAGGGGCTGTGGCAGGCCGTCCAGTGCGTGACTCAGCAGCTCCCACCGCCGCAGCTCCAGGAAGAGCGTTGAAGAAGAGCTCTGGTCACACCACCAGACCCGTCCGAGACGTGGTGAGTGTGTCGCGACGAAGTCCAGCAACGCCGCGTTCCACAGCCGCAGCGCCCACACCCTCGCCACGAAGACGCCGGTGTTTAAGAAGCGCAGCGGGTTGCCGTCTTCGCTCTCGCCGGGTGGCAGCGTGGCGTTGTGGGAGGCGGCCCACTGCGTCATCATCGCGGCGATGGCCCGGTACGGCGTGCGGCAGGCTTCGGCGTCTTTGGTGATTTGCTCCCGCGTGCACTCGAAGTCCGAGGAGAAAAGGACGGGAGGCAGGCGCCTGCCCAGACGGATGTCTCGCACGGCGTAGCTCAGGTGCTCCGTCTCGCTTGCTGCGGTGGAGGCCACGAAAGCCTCGAGAAACGAATAGACGTCCTCGCCTGCCATGAGGGCGTCGCTGTCCAGGCCCACCACCACGTCCGCATCCGTCAGACGCTCATGCTTGACGTATGAAAGCATTACGCCAACACGCTTGTGGAAATCAAAGCTACGCCAGCGGCGGCCCAATATCTCCAGCCGCACCCCAGCCATCGTCGCGGCTGTTGTGGCGATGTGCACGTGGTCGTTGAGCTCGCTCGCGACGGTGAGAAAGCGCGCTCGCACCCCTCCCCATCGTCGGTAGGCCACCGGCAGCCCCGTGGCGGCGCTCCACTGGATGGCCGAGTCGCCGCCATGAGCTGGGATATGATTATAGCGGTCCATCAATGCGTCCAGCTGACGGCGACGCAGCTTTTCTGCCCTGCCGGTGCTACGCCGCACATGAGCCTCCATCACCTCGGCGGATAAACAGAGATCGAGAAAAGGGACTTGCTGCACCTCGAGCGGAGGCGAGAGCTGCGTGGCCAAGGAATCGACAGAGGGAAGGGAGACGAGCAGCATGAACGGGCCCTGGCGGTAGCGGTACTGCGCGGCGCACCAAAGCAGCAGTGCGGCGCTACAGAGAATTACCACAGCCGCTATGATGACGTTGCGGGACACCTTTCCGTGCCACCACCGCCACCACCACCACCGGGCACGGCTGCGCGGGGTGGCGAAGAGGGAAAGTGGGGGTGGGGGAGGCGGTGTGGTGACGGCATCCGTGAAGACGATGGGCGAGACGAGGTTGGTGAGGGGGGAGGTGGGGGCGGGGGAGATGGACTGGGAGAGCTTCAGGCTGTGGTCGAGGCCCTCCATGTATCGCACGTGTCTGGAAGTCCAGTTTTTGTTGTTTTTTAGCGAACAGATATGTAAACGTAGAGACCAAAAAAAAAAGTACACACAGCAAAAGGGAGAAGAAAGACGTGTATGACACGTTGCAAATAAAGTATACAGAAAAGATAAGAAAGAAGAGAAAAAAAATTTCTGTTGAGTTGGTGCAGATGGAGTGAGGTCAGCAGACTCTAATGCTGGTCCCTTCTCGCCGACTTCTTCGCTGCCCCGTCCCACCCGTGTCGCTGCTACGCAAAAAAAAGCAGCAAATTCCTTTTTTCTCTCTTTTTTTTTTTTTTTTTGCCGTTGCAGGTTGTAGTGCAACGTATTGAGGAAAAAAGATCAAGAGAGAGAACGAAAAAAGGAAAAAAAGTAATATGCGGAGAGGTGAAAATGGGATGAGGAGGCTTCGCTCAGCAGTGCTGGTGCAGAAGCAAGCGTTGACTGCTGCCTCCCTGACCAAGAGGGAATGAGTCACGGCAACGAACAGAAGTCAACAACCCGAGAGGTAAAGAAGAAGAAGAGGGGCAGAGAGAGAGAGAGGGGGTGCGAAACCAAAACGGAGATGCGGAGAATGCCTCAAGCCAACAAAGCCAGAAAAAAAAAAAAGGATGTGGGTGCATGAGCGGGGCCCCAGCGAGGAACTCACCACCACACAATCTAAGTCTCTCTCTCTCAGACAGCAGGATACCACGATGCGAGTTCGCCGCGCACGGAGCCTCCTGCGGAGCGTCCAATGAGACGAAGCAGTACACGTCTCCTAACGTCTCGGCTTCGCCTTTTCTAATTTTTTTTTAATATGTAATCCCTTCGATTATTTGTAGTATTATTATATTTTTTCTTTTTGGCTTCAGCAGCTCACGGCTTCTCAATGCTGGTAGAAACATAAAAAAAGGCCCTTGCACGGCTACGAGACGCGGAGTGCGAATTTGTTGACACACCGCACCAACGAGTTTCTTGACAACATCCACGCGGTGACGAAGAGAGTGGTATAGGTGAGGCGAGATGAGGGTAGGGGTGCCGTTGCCCATCCCTCCCTCTCTCTCTTGCATCCCCGCCACTCTTGCTCTCTTTCTCTCGCTCTCTCAGTCTCGACGCGCTCAACGAAGCCTTTGCACCATGTGGGCCAAACAAAAGGCTTTAAAAAAAAAAAAAGGTGACGAAGCCCATTTTTTAGTTTTTTTTTCTGCCCCTTGCAGCTCTCACGCTCGTTCCTCCAGAACACCCAAGTTGCTTGTCTGCCATGACCACTGGGCTCTGCGTGTCTATGCCACTAGAGATGGAAAAAAGGGAGGAGGAAGAAATCAGCACTCACACCGATGCTCCAGGAAATTTACCCGTCTACGTTTTTTTACAAACACTTACACGTCACATGGGTATTCTGACAAGCACTACGACGACGTCACGCCGCGCCACAAGCAACGCAGAGACGTTCAGCAGCATCCACCTCGCCCTCCATCATGTACCACTCCTTTCAGTGCTGGCTACTGCGCCGTCGTGTGTTGGCCACCCAGCCATCCAACACGAGGAAGCCATCCGCGAACGGGGAGTACTCCACCTCGTAGACCGCGACACCGTCACGCACCGAGCGCACATAGGGAAGGGGCGTGTGATTCATCGCCGCCGGCACCGACCACAGCACACTCGCCAGAGTATCCGTTGTGGATGGGGTGGCTGGGCGCTGCTGCTGGCTCGTCAACGTCACTGCATCTTTTTCAGTGCGGTTTGCTTGCTGCGCCTCCAGCCACGCCGCAGCAGCCGCGCGTGCAGCAGCGTCCTCCTTCTCCGCTTCTGCCACCGCCGGCGCGCGACCGTAGCGGTACTCGTGCTGGAAGTAGAAGTGCAGGTAGGACAGGTCAGCTGTCGTGCAGCGGTGGGCTACCGTGGTCGACCACGTCACGTTGCGCACGCGGCCGAAGTGCACGTCATGGAAGCGCTCCCACGTCTCCCAGATGTACCACGCCCGGTAAAAAGGGCACAACTGCTGCGCCCGCACGCGACGCTCGGCAAGTATCTTGCCAACCATGACATCCTCGTGGTCCATCATCGCGGCGAAGTAGGAGTGGGCGTAGCGGGGCTGGTAGTCCTGCGTGGCGAGCCGCACCACGTCGTTGTTGTACTCTGGTCGGTCCTCCAGCACTGTCTGGACGAGACGGCGATGCATCAAGAACATCATACCGGCACCAAAGTACACCTCACCGTTCCAGCGCCGCATGCTGCCCCAGTACACGCACTCCTCCGTGGCTCTCGTTCGCAGATAATCCTTCGACGGCGCGGCAGAGGAGAAGGCACGACGCACCCACCGCAGCCCACGCGGACCGCCAGCGCCATCCTCGCGCGTCAGCTCCTCAAGTGGACGACGACTGCGGCCCCGCTGCATGTACTGGATGTCGTTCACATACTGCGGCACCTTCAGGTACGTGTCATCGTCGCCCTTCACAATAAAGGACACATCCGGGAAGGCGTGGTAGGCGTAGGCGAGCCAGAGAATTAACTTCTGGCTCATCCCTACCTCCACCGGAAGGCCCCAGTTGCCGCCCTCGCCCATCTTCTTCTTCGAGGTCGGGCGGCGGTCCGTCATCATGTCCACCCACAGCACGTTGCGGTGTTCGAGCGCCTCCTGCCACAGCGCCGCCGACGCGTGGCAGATGAGGGTGGCGGGGGCGGTGTATAGCGGGGACACGGGAAGTTCCAGCGACTGTGCGAGGAAGGAAAGCGGCGTCGACGCGTTGGCAGCCCGCTCTCGTGCATCACCGGCTGAGAGGATGATGTCGACGATGGCATCGCACGGTGAGCCGCTGCTTTCGCTCTGCTCCCAACCTTTCCACAGTCGCATTCTGCGCCGCACAAAGGAAGCGGGCGTGTCTTTTTCATTTCCCTCCACCACCACTGCAGGAGCAGCAGCAGCAGCAGCAGCAGCAGCAGCGTGAAAGGACACCGCGTCCGCGTACTCCGCGGCAGTCGGCAGTAGCACCGATGGATCTGATCGTAGCCGCAGTGCGTCGGAGCAGACATAGTCAGCCGGCGGCCCCGCACCCGCTGCCACACCCGTCTCACGAGACGTCCGCACGTGGGCTCTCTCTGACGCGGCAAGGACATACAAGACAAGCAAACGGCCGGTGAAGTCGTTCTCCGCTCGTGCGACGTCCGTGTAGGTCATCCACGTCGCCCGCTGTGCCCGTCGCAGCTCCGCACGCGCGCCGCTGTCCATCGATGGAATCCCGAGGACTGCGAGATGAGCAGGCGGGGCCCCTTGTCGACTCCGCAGCAGCACCTCGCTGCTGCGCACAACGCGCGGCACCCACGGCCATTTCGCGAGCTCCGCAGTCAACACCACGTCGTCTGTCACGCTCGCCATCGCCAGCAGCATCGGGCCGATGCGGCCGAGGGGTGCCGTCGTCGTCGCATAAACCCCCCGCACTACGGAAGAAGGGGATCCTTCCGGCACAGAAAGAACAGGTGACGTCGCAACGGCAGCAGCGAAGGCGCCGTTCTCCACGCACTCGATGCAGTTTGGAGTGAGGGGAAAGAGCGTCCACGACGGCAGCTGCGCCGCTTCGACAGTGCGGCGGCCAAAAAAAGAAGAAAAAGAAGGCGTCATCGGTACTGGCGTAGCAGCAGGGTGCTTGTGGTGGGCACGTGCAGCACCTTGCAGCGTACCGCCTGGTCCTCTCGCTTTTGCTGCGACAGGAGAAGCTTCTGACAGCCCAAAGACAGCGACAGCACGCGGCGCGGACACCGGGCCCACCTCGCGTGGAAGGCCAAACAAGCGCATCCGCTCCACAAACACGTCCTCACTCTCTAGCACCGCCACCGTCGCCGCCGTGAGCAGCGGCAGCATCACCAGGTAGTTAAAGAGAAGCAATAGAATGACCAAGCAGGCAAGCAGAGGGCGGTGGCGGGTCCAGAGCACCCGCAGCGAATGCATCGCCCGGGCCACCCACCCCGCGCGGTGATCGCAGGGACCACCTGGGCAGCAGCAGCAGCAGCAGAAGAAGGCGAGGAAGAGGCGCACCACCGCCGCAGTGGACCACCCTTTAGTTTCACCACTGCTACTCGTGCGATCGCTGCGGCTCGAGAGACCGACATGGCGACCACGTCGGCGTGGACGGTCATCGTCTCCTCCGGCGGACGGCGACACAGCAGGGCCGCGGCCGCGACGGCGAGTGTCACCGAGCGGGGCAGCACGCAGCGTCGACCATGAGGCGCTGTCGCCATCATCTCCGTCTACAACTCCCTCGCGACGCATCGCCCCGAGATGAGTGGCGCTGCGAAGACGGCCATCAGAGCTTTCCTCGTCGCCCTCCTCCAACCCCATCTCACCTTCCTCGCCCCGCACGCTGCTCGCACCGTCATCGTCACCGTCGTCCTCGTTCATCTCGTCACATCCGTTGCCACCGAGCAGCCGTGCCCACAGCCGCCATAGATGCCACGACCACCGCCGCAAGAAGCACAGGCGCAGCAGGCGGTACACGTGGTCGGAGAGGGCAATGGGCTTCCTGTGCGCTTTGACGACGACGCTCGGCGCTGAATGAAGAGCGGTGGGTCGACGTGGCACAGCTTGCGAAGACAGCAAGAGCGGGTGGGACGGACCATCTCCCCCGCTACCGCGGCTGCTGGGATGGTGATCGGCAAAGGCATGCGACACCGTCGTTGCAACCGCCATGGCGCTGCGGGAAGCGATACGCGAAGCAGAAGCGGTCGACTCGGCCCCAACAGCTTCCACTAAAGCGGGTATCACCAGCACACTCTCTCCACTTTGGGCTGGGACAGTCTCTCCAGCGATCATCGACAACGGCCCCGGCGACGTATCAGCGCGATGGTCACCGCTCCTCTCGCTTGTTTCCCATCGCACCGCAGGGCAGCCTCGCGAGTTGCTGCGGCGCCGCAGCGCGGAGCCCCGACGTGGGCGTCGCTCAGCTGCGGCAGTGATCTCACCAGCTGGCCCCACCTCTGACGTTGCCACTGCTGCGTGGGACGGTGTGACGAGCAGATGGGTGTGGGGCACACGATGCGGATGATTGAGCGGAGCCTGAGGTGACGCGTTGGGAGGCGGGGCGTTGGCGGTGGTGAAATCGGTGAGAGGGGCGGCCAACAGGGATGAAGGAGGGACTGCTGCAGCAGCGGTGGCGGTAACAAGGCTAAAAGAGGATGTAAGGGCTGGCAGCGGGGAGGAGGGGGTCTCAACGGCAACACGGTCTCCCAAATGTGTAGCCGGGTATGAAGAATGGAGACGTCTAGAAGCGTTAGTTGTGGATTGCTGTTCTTGCTCGTTTCTGGGGACGATGCCGCTTGGATGTCCTCCACAGCTCTGTCCTTCATTATTGTGTAAGGGGAAATCAGCGCCTGCAGTGAAGACGCGTTGAAAATAACTCAAAAGGAGTAATAATAATAATAACAGCACAGGATGTAGAAATGTAGTTGACATGTACAGTTCAATAAAATAAAAATAGAGCACAGCAGTGATAAAGAAAAAAAAAAACTTCCTACCTTCCTCTCCTGATCAATCTTCTCGCTGAAAAAGTGGGTTATTTCTCCACTTTTTTTTTTTTCACGAGAGAAAGCAATATGCATAAAGGAGGGGAATCTCTGGACTTGAGCACGAAAGCGAAAAAAAGGACGCGCGGTGGGTAAAGAGACGGAGAAGAGTGATGCATTGCGGTGGTTAAATATCGCGGCTCAGAACACAACACGCAGCGGATGTGAAGAATGGAAGTCCGACGAAGATGCCAACGCAAAATGCACGCAGAAGGTGATCGCTTTACAGAGCAGGTAATCCAAGCCTTCCATCACAGCAATGATGCGTGCCTCTCGCGCGGGGTGACGCATGAGAGTTTTATCAACGTTTTCTTTGCTATTGTTGTTAATGTTGTTGTTTCCCGCTTTTTTACGTGCAATAGTCTTTTGATCACATAAAAAAAAATGTGAGTGCAGCAACTCCCCACTCTTTAGCCGACAATGCAGAGTAGATACCCTTCAATTCCATCCGCCGTTTTTTTTTGCTTTTTTTTCCTTGTTCAGCGGACGTGTCTCAACAATACACAAAATGGTGATCGCCGTCATCAACACACAAAGGGCACAGAAAAAAAAAAGGGGAACACTCACCATTTTCACCACTAATCCAGCGCCAAGCCACACCAGCGTCCATCCAGAGTGTAGTTCACCGGGTCGGCACCCGCGTAGTCGTACCACTGCCCCACTGTCCGCTGCCGGCCCATCCCATACCGGCTCGAGTCCACCACCACGTACGCATTCGTCGTGTCTGCCGGCACCAACAGCTTGGTGTCTTTCTTCCGGTGCGACTGCAAGAAGAAGTGAATGCGTGGCCGTACAAGGTCCTGCGTACGATACCACAAACTATTCTTGTCCCACAGCTTTGGCGCCTTGGCACGCCCGTAAATGTGGTAGCACAGACCGCGCGGAGGGGAGTAGATGTTGTAGCCGTGCGTCCACAGCCGCACCGAGTACAGCACCTCCTCACCGTCGAAGACGTAGGGCAGGTGCGGGTCGAAGGGGACGTCGCGGTAGATGGAGGCGTTGGAAAAGAGAAAGCCACCCGCCACCCACGGCTGCGGCAGACGGAAATTCTGTGCCTTGGTGATGGTGGAAGACTGCACCGTGACGTAGGGATCGTTGTACTTGTTGTTCTGCACAAACTCACCTGTGTCTCCTATTACCATCGCCCGCAGCTGCACGTAGGAGAAGAAGTTATTGAAGATTGCCTTGCACAGATACACCGTGGTGGTGGGGTAGAGGTCGAATTTTGTCTCCTCTGGGGTGTAGCTCCCGGGGTAGTGGGAGAGCGCAGCCTTCGGGTCGTCCAGCTTCGCCAGCACCGATGCACCGAGCGTGTCCCACATGGGCCGGAACCTGTTGTGTGAGTCCAGCACCATCGTCAGGTCCTCGCCGCGGTAGAGCAGCATAGCCATGTAGCGGCCGTAGGTCGGGCCCTTGGCTTGTCGAGAGTCGATGTCCCGCACCCGCACGTGGTCGGACAGGAAGCACACACGCTCGTCAAGCAGCGCAATGCCGCTGCCCGGATGCCGCGCGCGGAGGTCGGCGCCGACACCACCACGCAGGCTGCGGCGCCGCGCCTCCGCCTCACGCGCCGCAGCGTACGCATCCACCGCGTCACCGCCCGACGACGGACACAGCAGCGCACCGTACATCTCCGGCAGCAGGCACGGCGTGTCGCCAGCGCGGTTCTGCTGTGCAAGCCCCACGTACACACGGTGCGGGTTGCGCGCCACGCGGAACAGGTCCAGCAGCGTCGGCGGGCACTCCGCGTCGCGGTAGCTCGCCAGGCTCACAAACAGCGTCAGCGTGTTCACCGCAGCACCCGCGCGCAGCCCCTCCGGCATCCACCCCACGTCCGCAGCCGTCAGCAGGTGCGCCGCCTCCGCCTCGCGCGCAGCCGACGCGTACGGCACCGACAGCAACGACAGCGGCGACGCACGCACCGCAGCACCAGCAGCAGTAGTAGTAGCAGCAGCGGCACCGCCACCGCCACCGCCACCCGCACGCGCAGCCACCGCAGCGCCAAAGCGCGCCTGCACACCACCCGCAACCTCCGAGTACCACGCGTCCGCGTCCGCCACCGTCTCCGCCGCGTACGCCCGCATCGCAGCGTAGCGCCGCAGCGGGTAGTAGTGCACGTGGTTCAGCACCGACGCCGCCTCGTACACGTCGGCCTTCTCCGCCGCGCGGCTCGCCACGTCGTACGCGCGCACCGCCGCACCACCGCCTTCGCCGCCGCCACCAGCCACACGCGCCAGCCGCGGCACCACCTCCGACCGCGTCCACGCGTGCCGGTACTGCAGCATCGCAACGTCGTCGAAGGGCCGCCGCGCCAGCCGCTCCGCCTGCGCAGCCGGCACCCCCACGAAGCCGCGCAGCTGTGCCCGCACCCGCGCCGCCTCCCCACGCCCCGCCAGGCACTCCTTCAGCGCAGCTCCCCACTCCGCCGCCGCAGCAACCATCGCGCCACCCGCAGCAGCCGCGCCGCCACCGCCCGCCGCAGCACCCGCAGCAGCAGCAGCCTCCCGCCGCGCCGCCGCCGCCGCCCGCTCCAGCGCAGCCGGCCGCCCCTTCGCGTTCAGCAAGAAGTCGCTCAGCTCCACTAGCCCCAGGCTCGGGTCGTGCGCCTGCACCGCCTGCACATACACGCTCACCTGCAGCAGCTGGGCAGCGAGACGCTTGAAGGCGGGCTGCGCTGAGGCGGCTGCCACCTGTTGATGAAGCTCCTCTGCCCGATGCCCCTGTTGAAGGAAGCGTTGGACGCCGTCAAGGGTTAAGAGGTGGCGGAGGTCGTCCTCGGGACCTGCAGACTTCCTGGTAGTCTCCAACTCCCCATCGACCCGTGTGGAGGCAGTCGAAGCCACTTTCAGCAGCAACACCACCACCAGAAAAAGACACAGCAACAGCAGTGCGGCGACGCCGGTGCAGGCACACACGACCCGTTGTGTCAGCTCACGCTGCTCCTCGTCACCGCGCATGAAGCCGACACAGCGCAGACACGCCTGCACCCGTCCAGAAAAGCAGGAGGTCACACGCCAGGAGAGGTAGCGTCGTCGATGGCCGGGTGCAATCGAGGCAGTAGTGTTGAGGGTGCTGTGTTGACTGTGTCGTTGATGCGTCGTAGCACTCATTACGCTACTCTCCTGCACTGGAATGGTAATGGGGTGGAGCTCTACTTGGGTGGGTGACGCACGAGCCTCAGCGTGCTTTAGAGAGACATCCCGTGCTAGGGGGTTTGGTCCCGAGGTGGCACGGTGAGGCGCGACTGCGTTAAGCCCGCTAGCTGGCACCGGAGGTGGACCGGGCATGAGGCTAGACATGTTGACCGCTTGTATCCCCTTTGTTGCCCGACAAGACCAAAAATAGAAATATGGAAGAAGCAGAGCTAAATAAAAGACGAAAGGAAGTGGGTAAGCTGACGATAACGCGCGTAGAGCGTTTTTCTTTCAATGATTCGCGTCTAATCGTCTTTTTTTTTTTGATTTGGTGATGGAAGCGTTTGTCGCTGCAGTGGTGCCGTTTGGGTAGGTGGAAATTTAAAAAAAAATGCAACGACAAGACGTACATACGGTGTCGAAGCTGCACCTGTGTTGCCTCGAACACCCACACCGCGCTCACAAAGCGCACAAGGTCCTCTTCGCCTCTTGAACAGAGAAGAAGATGAAAGAAAAGATTTGCACTCTTGACGCAGTTGCTGTTGTTGCGGCGCGTCTCATTGCAAAAGAAAAAAAACAGAGGAAAAGAAGGAGAAATCCAGCGAGGAAGAGTGACAGGTTTTTAAGTGAGGCAAAGCTTTGAGAAAAGTGAACAGCAGGGACGAGTACGAAGCACAGAGAGAGAAAGGAGCGACGTCCACCATTCCTGCAACGCGACTACCCGATTCATGAAAATAGACAAAATTTATCTCAGCACTTGAGGCATCGCAAAACAAAGCTGCCAGGCCGCTCTCTGCATGTGCCTCCTTTTTTTGTCATCTTGTGTGCAAGTGCTTTTATAGCACTTCGTCTCCGCATTAACATGCAGAAGTAAAGAGAAGGAAAAGGCAGCACTAATATCAAAGTTTGGGCATGAGAAACAAAAGAGGAAAAAAATGGTAAACCGCAATAGTCCAGATGTGGATGAAGCAGCAATGAAAACAGAAAAAGGGCGAGGCCAGAGACAGGAGCACAGAGAGCGAGATGCTGTGTCACTTACGGTCCATCGACGGCGCCACAGCTCCCCTGCCAGCCCTCCACCCCTCCCAAATCATATTTTTTCGCAGAACAAAAAAAAAGCCCAGCATTTTTTCGATTTCGCTCTCCTCTAACCTTTTCCTCCACTTTATTTTTTCCTGCAAAGCCGTTGAGAAGACTAGTAGTGCGAGACAGGTGTGTTGGAGAAGTATTAAAAGCAATCAAGATCAAAGTTTTCGGGCAACAACCATGAAAGCCCTCTCAAGAACATGTACATCAGAGTATCAATGCGATGCGGCGCACACACTCTCTCACCACAACTATCTGAAAAAAAAGAGCAAAAAAGCCGGCAACGAGACTACAGATTTATTGGTTCACTTTACAATTCCCAAAAATAAAGATAGGTATATTATTCCACGTCACCCTCACTAAACCAGCATCTGTGTATCATCGACACCACACCAGCGTCCGTCCAAAGTGTAGTTCACCGGGTCGGCACCCGCGTAGTCGTACCACTGCGCCACTGTGCGCTGCCGGCCCATCCCATACCGGCTCGAGTCCAACACCACGTACGCATTCGTCGTGTCCGCCGGCACCAACAGCTTGGTGTCTTTCTTCCGGTGCGACTGCAGGAAGAAGTGAATGCGTGGCCGCACACGGTCCTGCGTGGAGTACCATACTGCCGTCTCCGACCAAACCTTTGGCGCCTTGGCACGCCCGTAAATGTGGTAGCACAGACCGCGCGGAGGCGAGTAGATGTTGTAGCCGTGTGTCCACAGCCGCACCGAGTACAGCACCTCCTCACCGTCGAAGACGTAGGGCAGGTGCGGGTCGAAGGGGACGTCACGGTAGATGGAGGCGTTGGAGAAGAGAAAGCCACCCGCCACCCACGGCTGCGGCAGACGGAAATTCTGTGCCTTGGTGATGGTCGAAGACTGCACCGTGACGTAGGGATCGTTGTACTTGTTGTTCTGCACAAATTCCGCTGCGTTGCCGATCACAATACCGTTTAGACGCGGGTATCCAAATGACTTCATGAAAAAGGCTTTGCACAGGTACGCCGTCGACGTTTTGTACGGGTCGAAGTCCTTCGCGCCGGGAGTGTAGGATTCGGGGTAATGCGAGAGCGCAGCCTTTGGATCCTTATAGGCAGACATCATGGACGCGCCGAGCGTGTCCCACATGGGCCGGAACCTGTTGTGTGAGTCCAGCACCATCGTCAGGTCCTCGCCGCGGTAGAGCAGCATAGCCATGTAGCGACCGTAGGTCGGGCCCTTGGCTTGTCGGGAGTCGATGTCCCGCACCCGCACGTGGTCGGACAGGAAGCACACACGCTCGTCAAGCAGCGCAATGCCGCTGCCCGGATGCCGCGCGCGGAGGTCGGCGCCGACACCACCACGCAGGCTGCGGCGCCGCGCCTCCGCCTCACGCGCCGCAGCGTACGCATCCACCGCGTCACCGCCCGACGACGGGCACAGCAGCGCACCGTACATCTCCGGCAGCAGGCACGGCGTGTCGCCAGCGCGGTTCTGCTGCGCAAGCCCCACGTACACACGGTGCGGGTTGCGCGCCACGCGGAACAGGTCCAGCAGCGTCGGCGGGCACTCCGCGTCGCGGTAGCTCGCCAGGCTCACAAACAGCGTCAGCGTGTTCACCGCAGCACCCGCGCGCAGCCCCTCCGGCATCCACCCCACGTCCGCAGCCGTCAGCAGGTGCGCCGCCTCCGCCTCGCGCGCAGCAGACGCGTACGGCACCGACAGCAACGACAGCGGCGACGCACGCACCGCAGCAGCACCAGCAGCAGCGGTAGCAGCAGCGGCACCGCCACCACCTACACCCGCACGCGCAGCCACCGCAGCGCCAAAGCGCGCCTGCACACCACCCGCAACCTCCGAGTACCACGCGTCCGCGTCCGCCACCGTCTCCGCCGCGTACGCCCGCATCGCAGCGTAGCGCCGCAGCGGGTAGTAGTGCACGTGGTTCAGCACCGACGCAGCCTCGTACACGTCGGCCTTCTCCGCCGCGCGGCTCGCCACGTCGTACGCGCGCACCGCCGCACCACCGCCGGCGCCGCCACCACCCGCCACACGCGCCAGCCGCGGCACCACCTCCGACCGCGTCCACGCGTGCCGGTACTGCAGCATCGCCACATCGTCGAAGGGCCGCCGCGCCAGCCGCTCCGCCTGCGCGGCCGGCACCCCCACGAAGCCGCGCAGCTGTGCCCGCACCCGCGCCGCCTCCCCACGCCCCGCCAGGCACTCCTTCAGCGCAGCTCCCCACTCCGCCGCCGCAGCAACCATCGCGCCACCCGCAGCAGCAGCGCCGCCACCGCCGCCGCAGCCCCCGCAGCAGCAGCAGCCTCCCGCCGCGCCGCCGCCGCCGCCCGCTCCAGCGCAGCCGGCCGCCCCTTCGCGTTCAGCAAGAAGTCGCTCAGCTCCACCAGCCCCAGGCTCGGGTCGTGCGCCTGCACCGCCTGCACATAAACGCTCACCTGCAGCAGCTGGGCAGCGAGACGCTCCAGTTCTGGAAGTGACTGAACCAGGCTGGCGAGATCACCGTACTCGTGTGCCTGCCCGTTCTCACGTGCACGTCGAAGGGCAGCGAGAAGGGTGTGGTTGCGCACCGCACGGCGCCGCAGCTCTTCTGCGTAATGTGCCTGCTGGAGGAACTCCTTGAGGCCGCTGGCGGCCAGGATGCGCTTGAGATCAAAAGGCGATGGAGGAGAGGTGCCCCGCTGTGCCCCACCACCGTTGCCGGTGTGTCCTTTATCGACGTCGAGATGGGGGGCGAGTGTCTGCCGCAGCTGCCACCGCGCATCGGGTAGAAGCACGACAAAGACTACAATGAGAAAGCCAACAGCGAAGAGAAGCAGCACGAGTAGGGCGGCGATAGAAGCACAAGCGCACACAAGAAGCTGTGTCAGCTCCGCGTTGCTCTCTTCTCCCTTTAGAAGGCCAAAAGAGCGCAGACAGCCGTGAAGGCGGCCCGCACAGCATATGACACGAGACAAGAAGCGCCTGTTGCTGCCCACCGCACCACCAACACCACCGCCACCGCCTCCATTCTTGGCTGGTGGGGTCGAGGAGGGGTAATAGGCGTACTGCTTGTTGGCGCGTTCGTGGCCCGTTGCACCACCGTCCCTGCTGTGCAACAGCGCAGTATCTGGCGACGCAGAAGTGGAGCCGTCGATGAACACGGAGGCTGGTGCGGCGCTATCGGCGACGGTGCGCAGAACGGGGCCGGCAAGATGTGCACTACTAGCAGAGAGTGCACCAAGGACGTGGTCTCGGTGCAGTGGCGGAGATGCCCGCACAGGAGCCGCCATGCTGCAACAGTCACTAATGAAAGAAAGAGAAAAGATCTAAAGAATGATGAGGAAAAAAAAATCGGGAGAAAAGCAAAAGAGGCAGAAGACACCGACGTGTGTACTCTGGTAGGCCAAAGGGAAGCCGCTGGACGAAGCGCGGAGTATTGAAGCCACGTGCGAAAAGGAGAGAGAGAAAAACAAAAACAAAGGCGGAAGGTAAGAAGAGAGGTAAATCTTCGTCGCGTTCTGCACCTGTGATGATTAAAATTTGCTAATTGCCGAGAGAGGAGAGAATTTCACTTGTTGCTAAAAAAAGAATAGCAACCTCATGTAGCCGGAGGTAGGTAATGCATCACAGGACACCTTGTCCCGTCAGCACGCTTAAATAGCGTCGTTTGATGCGAAGGGCACACAATATAAAGTGCAAGAAAGAGTTGAACAGATGCACAAACACACCTGTGTGTTTGTCAATGCCGCTTTCAAATGCGTGACACCAAGCGCAACTGGTGGGTTAAAAATAGTTGTACTGTTCCACGTCTCCCCGCAGCTCGGATTCCCAGCCGGTCAAAGTGCACTCCTACCTCATTTGTATCGTTCTGCTTTTTTTTCTTCGCTTTATTCAGGGTGCTGTTATGTGGGTGCGTACAACACTGCTTCACATCGTGCCTGCAAGATGGCGATTATTCAAAGAAAAAAATAGGCACAGCAGTGCACATCGGTTGTTTTTTTTTCCTGCCCATACTGTACTTCAAAATCGCACGACAGAGTTTAAACCATCGAAGGCGTCATGGAAGTAACAGAATCCGTTGACGTGAGAAAAGAAAGCAAAGGAGAAGAACGGAATGCGCCAACACAAAGCATCCGCTCTCTCTATCACGCAGGGAAAAAAAAAATAGTGAACAGCGGGAAGAGAGAGGTGCCCAGAGAGAGAGAGAGAGTACAAAAAGGTATTATTAAAGCCCACAGGAGAGACGATTGCGTGTGGTAGCCACCACCCAGCAGCAGCGCACTTCCTTCAGCACAACAGGAAGCGGACAGAGCAACAAATCTAATTTGAGGTGCCTCTCAACAACCAGGCCGACACACACACACACACATACATATTGCTGTCTTCGCACCGCAGACGCCGCCGCTCACTTAGGCCGCAGGTCGTCCAGCTTCACCCGCGCAAACGCCTCAAAGTCCGACAGCGTGCGGCGCAGTGGAAACCGCGCCACCATCGCCGTTGTGTTGAGTTCATTCTCAGAAGCCATCAGTGGCCCGACTGGTGTCCCAGCCGCACGGTGTGCCGCGAGCACCGCCCACAACTTTTCCTGCCCAAACGCCTGCGCTGCGGCCACCACCTCCGGCACCACCACCGACGCCGCAGCGCCACCGCCGCCGATCTTGCAGACTTCGGCTTCCGTCGTTGTTGTCGATGTTGGCACTGCGTCCCCGGCGATTACCGCCTCTGTCAGGCCAAACACGTTCCACCCACGCGTCCACAGCGCTGTGGTGACGTAGAGGTCGAGGGAGCCGCTGTCGAGGTAGTGCAGTGAAGGGTCGAGCACTATCGGCTCGGGAGTCTCTGCGTAGTCGGACTGAGCGGCAGACGTGCCATTAGTACCAGTACCGTTGGCTGCCTTGCGCTGTCGGAGCTGCGCCTCGAGGCTTTGGGCCCGGGTACGGAGACGGTCCTCCGGAGAAATGGGAAAAAAGGCCTCGGCAGGGGCGAAGAGAAGATCCGCTGACGCGGCGGACTGCAGCACGTACGGCGTTGCCGCGGTGGCTGCCGTCTGTGGCTCACCACCAGCAGCAGTGTTTGTCGCGATTGCCGTCGCACGCGCGTCTGCATTCACCTCAGCGGCTGCGGCGTTGAGCCGTGCGGGTAAGGCGCTGCTGCCTCGCACCTGACCGGCATTACCAGATGCAACGAACCATGATTTCAAAGATACCGGAGCTGTGCCATCAGCGTCCAGAAGAGGCGGATCGCTCGGGTCGAGGTAGCGCATATCAGAGAGACAGTGACTCGCCTTCACGCGGTCGGCCACCGTCGTCGCGTACCAGGCTAACCCGTTGGCATCTTCATTGCCCCCGCATTTCACATCACCAGCCGGTGGAGGCGCCGCCTCGCCAGTCGTGGCAGATGTGGTGAGCACTGTCAGCGGCCGGGCCGACCGTGCGAGACGCACTGCAAGCGGACGCAGCTTATCGCGATGCCGCTGCAACCAGCAGAACTCAAAGGCCCGCTTTACCAGCGCCTTATGTGCGGTGCTGTAGAAGGCGAGTGGCGTGCCGGTGGTGCCGCACGGAATCGGGCCACCCGTCACAGCAGCAGCAGCAGCAGCAGGGGAGACGGTTTCCACACTGGCGTTCTCCACCAGCAGCTCCTTCATGTCAACGATGGGTTCATTCGGCAACGGGGCACGCTTCTCGTGCAAGAAGACCAGCTTGGCCACCTCGGCGGGGGTAAGACTCGTTTCCAGCACAGATTGCGGCGTTCGGGTCTGCGCACCTACACCACTCAGCAACACCTTCGCAGGCGCATTCGGCTCCGTCGCGCTCACGGGAGCATCAGCCACGGTTACAGAGGACGCAACATCGAGCACCGCGGTCCCCGACGTGGCAGGCCCGAGAAAAGTTTGCACAGCCTCTTCGCCAAACAGATCTTGCAGTGATGGCCGCAGCGGTGGCGACGCGGCGGTGTTGTTCGTCATTTTGCGCCATTCGCTCAACGCACTAAGAACCGTCGGCCAGAGCCAACGAGGCGTCACGAGCCACAGAGCCAGCGGAGCCTCTGCGTGCGCCTCACCCAACCAGGCAGCCACGTCCGTTGGCAACGTTGCCAAGAGACGTTGATACATCCAATCCGTCGCAGGCGTATTAGTAGTAGCAGCAGCAGCAGCGGCGGGGTCGGTGACGATGCCCGCTCCACCACCAGCTCCCTCTGCAGCGGCACTCGTGAGCAATCCGAAAGGAAGAACAGGATGCGCGGCCCACGTCTTGATCGTCACGGCTGCCAGCGCCTGCGGCAACACGGCGGGGGTCGGGCGGCTGCTCAGCACGGCACGCTGGTGCTGTGGGGTGCGCAGGTACAGCAGGCGCAGCTTCAAGTCCCACCGCGGCAGCGCCAAAGAGCCGGGGCGGAGCAAGAAGACGTAGGACTCGCCTCGGTAAAGCTGCAGAACAGCGTAGCGGCCCACTTGTGCGCCATCCAGAAACGACGGCCGCGGTACCCCCGTGCGGGCATCGGCAGACGCCAGCTGCATCAGCGGCACCGTCACACGACGCTGTCGCATGTTGTCGCGCCAGTAAAAGCCGTACGACGCATCGCCCCAGCCGGAGCGGAAGTCTGGTGGTTCACAGGTAATGCGATCATAGTGACGGGTTGGCTTCGCTGTCAAGTTCTGTCGCTCTTCAAGGGTGATGGGCAGACGCACATCCGCTGGCATCGCCAAGTCCGTCTCCTCCGCAGACGTCACACCGCTTACTACCACCACATCAATCGTTCCGACCGTTATGGCAGACGCGTGGTGCGCGTGGCGGAGCAGCGACTCCACCGTCACGGCACACCGCGCCGCCGTGCGGTGAACTTCACGGAAGCCGTCGGTGTCACGCACGCTGGCTGCGTCGTCGCCGCCGTCGAGTGGGCTGCGCCGCGCATCGGCCTCCACTGCAGGTTCTTCTTTTTTTACGAACGGAGCTGTCGCCCGCGCAGTAATGGCTGCGATCATGTCCGCCGTAATGTCACTCAGCGTAAACGGGACGCCGACGAAGATGCTGCCTTCCGCCCCGTAGCCGCGACGTGCCGCGTGTGCGGGATCGTAAAAGGTAGGGGAGCGCTGGATGTAGGCTGCGTAGCCGTCATCGTTGGCGCTCTTCTCGGTGGCAGCGGCGAGGTGGTGCAGACTGCGGGGGCTCTGCGGGTCGTAATACGCAGACAGCACGCGCAGTGGCGTTAAGGACTCGTCAGACTGAACAGGGGCAATAAAGCGCTCCACGTAGTCTTCCTGCTCGGTTTGAATCACAGCAGGGTCATCCAGCATCCACGTCCTTCCAGCCCCGGCGGGAGGGATCATCGATGCATTGGCGTACAGCTCGCGTAGGCCGGCGAGTTGCAGTTCCGCTGGCAAATCATCGCCACCAGCACCCCCACCAGATGGAGTGGGCAGGCGTAGCTGCGTTGTGTTGACCGCCACCCCACGTGTTGCCGTGTACAGCTTCAGCAGCTGCACGAGTTCGTTAAGACTCTCCGAGTAGGGCATCGCGCCTTCCGCATGCGCGTCCCGCTCTGGTGATGGGGGAAATGTCAGACCCCCGTGTGCGCCGCCGCGGTTAGGCTGCGAGGGATCCGTCACGGGCAGTGTCTCGAGTGGGAAGATGCCGTTGCCATCGCCGAGGGAGTGGTAAACCATGTAGCCCAAGCAGGCGACGAGGAGGACAATGAGAAAGAGCACCGCGATCATGACGCGACGCGCGACACGGCTGGTGCGGGAGCGGTGCCCGGGGAGGAGAGAAGCCTTGAGCCGCATTGCGAGGCAGCGAAGCATGAAAGCGGTGAAGGCAGGAGAGTCTCTCGTGAACGTGGTACTCCTGAGCTCTTTCTCAGACAATAGATGATACACGTACCTTTGTTTGAACGATTTTTATTTTCCTGGTCGACGTGTGTGTGTGTGTGTGTGGGTTTGCTTGTGTGTGTGAGGGTTTGTCGTAAGCCTTTCCCACCCAGACTTTAACGTATGTGACAACAAAAGCAGCTTCAACGAGCAAAAGTAAATTTAGGGAGAAAACACAAAGTCACTTGAAGCAGCTCTTCGAATTTCTTCTCCTTTTTGAGGGGGGCGTTCCTCCTTTTTTTTCGTACTAGGCTAAAGGAGAGAATTTTGGGATATCCGCTGGTGGTTTCGATGCGCAACAGGAGGGTGATGATGCGGCACGAGAGACGCGTAATTCAACGGTGTTGTTGTTGTTGTTGTTTTGTAATGTAAGAATGACATTGTAAAAGGAAGAGTGGTGATACTAGGAATGTGAAGAACACTTGTTTCTCTTTCCTGGCAGTTGCAACGTTCAGGCGCAGTATTCGAGTTCACGCCGTTGCGAAGCCGCATGGATTGCGCCGAATCATTCGCCTCAATCTGCGTAGCAAGATAGAGCACAGGCTCAACCGTGAAGGTAGTGACACCAGTAGAAGAAAAGGGGTGAAACACCTAAGCATCACAGCAAGGAAGAACAAAAACTTACTATTAGAAAAGGAAAAAAAAAACCACTGCATGGGAAGTCAACCACCCGCCTGCTTCTTATCTCGCTGCGATGCAGAGAAAGCACCATACCTCTTTCAGTTTTTTTTTTTGTATTTGTATTTGGATTCAGGTGACGCAAGCACAAGCAATGGAGAAGGATAACACACTTTAAAGCGCTTTCTTTAGCATAAGTGTGAAGTTTTAAACACACAGATAAACACGCGCTTGCAACAAAACCACTCCCTCACTTATCTTCGTTACTCTTTTTTTTTTTCCGTTGTACAACACGGCACGAGGAAGCCAGCAGGAGCCTGACAGCTACTTCACACAGTCACTGACATTCATCTCTTGGTACACCTTGTTCTTATGCTCTCATTCCTTTACAGTACACAGCAGCAACTTCCAATCGCCTCCTCCAGCTATGCCCCAGCCTGCGCCGTTCATGAATACAGCGTAGTTGAAGCACAACGTCAGCAGCAGCCACCACCACCACCGCTCGCCGCGTCCCCGCTCGTGCTACTCACGCCACCCCCCACGTTCGACGAGGCAGCCTGCATGGCCGACGGCGTAATAAGAAAGGGAGAACGCACCACACCACCGAACTGGCCGGCAGCGCCAGACTCCGCAGCGCCGTTGGTGTTTGGGTCTGCAGTCGCACCATCCCGCCGGCTTCCACCGGACCCTGACGCAGCAGCACTACCACCACCACCGGCACCTGTGTCTGTCCCCTCTCCGTGTGCCGCCTCCGGTGCCGGCAGCGCAGACGCCACCTGGCGGAACATCTGCTTAATGTTGGTGCCATGCTTTGCACTCACCTCAGTGAACAACACATTACTCTCCGTTGCCTTTCGCAGCGCCTCCTCCGCACTCACCTCCCGCTTCTCCGAGGCCATGTCGATCTTGTTGCCCACCAGCATAATCACCACGTCCTCCCCGCTCTCTGTGCGCACCTCGTCGATCCACTTAAAGGCGTTGAAGAACGACGGCCGCGACGTGATGTCGTACACGACGACGGTGGCGGCGCTGTTGCGGATGTAGCTGGGGATGAGGGAGTGGAAGCGCTCCTGTCCGGCGGTGTCCCAGAGGTGCAGCCGCACGTCGCGGTCGTCCTCGAGGTGGACCGTCTTGCTGAAGAAGTCGATGCCGATGGTGGGCTGATACTGCTGGTCGAAGGTGTCGTACATAAAGCGGGCAATGATGCTCGTCTTACCCACGGATTGGTCGCCTAGCAGGACCAGTTTGTGCTTCACGGTGGTGGAGGTGGGGACCGTCTTGGCGTCCCTGGCCGGAGCACGGGCTGCCATCGATTCCACACGGGAAGGATGGAGGAGGGAGGGAATAGGGGATCTAAAAGAAAAGAAAACTGTAGCCACAACAATTATACCGATTACAGCACGAGACACACGCCAAACGCGCCGGCAAAGAAAAAAAAAAGAAGGAAAACAGTGGGCCAAAAGTGCACGATGTAGATTGCGGCAATAAGCGGCAACAAGTGACGTGACCTCGACGCCGTTCTTTTTCTTTAAGAAACTTCTTTACTGTACAACAGGGAATGAAAAAGAAGAAGAGACGGTGATGATGAAGAGCACAACTCCAACAACAACAACAAGCGACGAAGCACGCACGTAGAGCAGCCGAGAGCAGCGAATGTCCACGAAAAAAAAAGAGAAAGAGAGAGAGCTCTAGAACAGAAAAAAAAAAGACCTGCGATTGGGCTCCACTTACACTTCAATAAGCTAGCCTCGGTGAAGGGGAGAAGGAAAAGCCAGCGGCAACGCAAACACAATGAAAAAAAAAAAACAATGATATTTAGAGAGCGTGCCTCGTTGTTCCTCTGCAGCCGAAGTCAACAACACTTTACAAGTAGAGGCGAAGTGCGGTAAAAAGCTGATGGTGGAGGTCTAGCGTGCAGAAAGCACAGGCAGAGAGAGGAGAAATAAATGAAAGGACAAAATCCACGAGCTACGAGTGACCTGCTCTGTAGTTTTGTGAAGCACACGCAGAAAGCGCAAAAAGTGGGGAAAAAACGGGAGGAGAGAAAGATGTGAGGAGCAGAGCAGGTGATTGCAATCAAGCGCAGCAGGAGAGCGCAAACATAGCATACAAGATGTCTTTGAACATGTTTTTTTTTTTTTTTGGCATGATTGCGCTGCTTCCAGAGGCCACACAGCGGACGAGCGTGGAAGCACCGACACTATCCGACATCTTCTTCCATTTCTCATCCTCTCTCTTTCTTTTACGCAAAGCATTCTTCTCATGCATAGTTGCCTTCAATGGTAGTAACACCACTTGATACAATGCATTTTTTTTTGTCAAGCACAGAATTCGCTTCGATGGCGCCAAACGCACCTTTTGGAAAATTTTTAGTCCTTCCCAAGCCTTTCTCGTAGCAGAGCTACCTGTACACACACACACACAGAGATCAGCTAGCCTGGCGCTTGCCCATGTCCTCGCGCTGCCACCGCTCCACGTTCTGACGAAAGTCCACCACGAACTCATCGAACTCGTGCCGCCGCGCATCCTTCTTCATCATCACGCTCTCGTACAGGTGCGTCTTGCACGCAAAAACCTCCAACACCATCCCCACCGAGAAGCCCAACGCGAAGATTCCAAGCATCCGTACTGGAAAAGGCAGCCGCGTCCGGTACGCGCGGAAGAACCGGCTCGTCGCCGTGCCCTCGCGCAGGAACACGTCGCGCGACCGCGTCGTGCTCGTGTACAGCAGCCCCGCGGCACCACGCCCACCACCACCGCCCGCAGCATCGCCAGCCTCGGCCGACACGCCACGCAGCAGTCTTGACGACACCAACATCGCTCGTAGTACACTACGTGTGGCGAGCTCTGGAAACAAGAGAGAGCAGAAGTACACAACGTGCAAAGTGGCTGCAACGTGGGAATTTTACGAAAAGAGGGCAAAAGAATGTGGGAAGAGAGAGAGAGAGAGTGAAGTTAAGTCACGTACAGAGAAGATTGCGAGACAGGTTTGAGGTATGCATAATTAATATTGAAGGTAAATCGGAGCAGTGAGCTGCCCAGCCCTACTTCTCTCGCTCCTCAACGCCTCAGTTCTTTCTTTCTATTTATTTTAAGCTTTCAAAGAGTCCTGTTCCCATAGCTACCAATGGAAGACGAAACGCGGCCGCGTCACTAGCTTATACCTAACAGAACACTGAGGCGATAGTGGATAAAGAATTATGAGACACTGGAGAGTACGGGGCTTTATCTTTGTGGGAGAGAGGGGAAGGAAGGACACAGATATAGTCCGGTCCGCGGAGAAAAAAAACGGCAAAAGGGGCAGAAATGCACAATGAGGAGGCGTAGGTGAAAGGGAAAAAGAGGAGAAGCGGTGGAGGCGATGAGAGTGCGCATCTCAGAGAAGGCCGCAACTGGCCAGGAAGAAGAAAAGTGCTTCTCAAACTCATTATGAGCATCATCGCGGCCCTATTTGTTTGGCTGATCTGTTGTTCTGGGTCCTCAAGACAGCCCGTTAAACGAAGAGAAGGCACACAAATGGCAGCAATCTACGCCTTGACGTGCGAAGAAAAATAGCACGTCCGCAAAAAAGGCACTCGAGATGCAGAACAGATAACAGGGTGACAGCTGACAACGTAAGGCAAAACAGAGTTCCGTCTTCTGCTCCATAACGCTCCCGTGCCCACCCAACTCGCGGTCCTGCACAACCGCATTTCGTCGTTGTGCATGGCCGATTGCTGCATCACGGAGCGCCGGCCTCACGTATTTTTTTTCTCTCTCTGTCAGATTTGTTGCGCCTAAGAGTGATCGCATAATTAGTTATTGACGCATAGCGTCCCTCACCCGCCCTTCCAGTATTTTTTTGCACCAACCTTTCCTGCATCACACCCGCAAAAACACAAATTCAAAGAGATAAAGAGAGAGAGAGAGAGAGAGAGAGAGAGAGAGGACGACAGCGGCACAGCTCTGTTGGCGCGCAATGACCCGTGTGTGGTGCCGAAGCACAAAGGCACACTCACAGACACATACACATACAGAGAGAGAAAGAAGCCTTATCTCGCAGACGGGCACATTAATTCATCTCCACACAGACTCAACGACGAGGGAAAAACTCAGAGATAGCGACCAACAAGACAGCATCTCACGGAGCAGCTTCCCCTCTTCCATCTCTCTTTTCTCCTCTTCCCCTCACACACACGCATTCTCCTCCTAGTGCTTCTTTCCCTTCTTGCCTTTGTTGGCAGGCTTACCGCCCTTCTGCTGCGCTGCAGAGGCCGCCTGGTTTCCAGCGTTGCCCCCACCAGCAGCAGCCTTACCTGCTGCAGCAGAGCGCTCCTTGGGTGACGCACCAGCTGCAGCTGCCGAGTTCGTCGTAGCCGACGGCGATGAGGGCTGGTTATCTGCGGCACCAGCATCAGCAGTAGCAGGCGCAGCAGCAGCAGCAGCAGATGTGGCCCCTGCGGTGGAAGGCGGCGGTGGCACCGACAGGCGCGTGCACTCCGTCACGAAGTCCCCCACAAGAGCCTCCACCAGCTTGATCTGGCCTTGGTGCTCCACGCGTGTCGTCAGCGTTGTCCGTCCATCCGTCGCCTTTAGCACGAAAATCTTGCGTGTCTTGAAGGGGCGGAGGTGGAGCATGAGGCGGGTGCGCTTCACGCCACCAGGCTGCTGATGCATGCTGCGCGCCGCCTTCGCGAACTCCTTCAGCTCAAGGCGCATTCTTCTTTTTTTTTCACTAAAAAAGCCTAGCTTTGTGTGTGTGTGTGTGTGTTTGTGGTTGCGTATATCGGCAAGGGCACGTGCGTCAGGAATGAGACAAAAGAAGTGGGTGCCGTTGCCTCTCGAAAAAAAAGCTTTATATGCGCCGCCCACAGAACAACGGCAACGGCAAAGACAAGACAAGCGATGGAGAGAGACAGCGATAGTTGAGAAAATAAAAAAGAAAAAGAGATATCACCCACATGCGCACAAGAAGAAAAAAAAAGTCTCACTGAAGCTGCGCCTCTGTCGTGCATTCCTTAAGGTGCCCCAAGAATTCCCCCGCATCGAACAGGAGGCGGGTCAGTCGGTGCTTACGTCACCATCGTCCACCAAGTCGCACTCTTTTTTCACAGAATGGTTCTTCTTGATCAAACGTGCACGCTCAGGAAGCACATCTGCCTTGCGCTTTAACGCGGAGAAAGACGGCGCGACATCTTGTTTTGTTGTTGTTGTTTTTTCTCAGCGAAAAAAAAGCAAGAGGCTCCAGATACCCAGCTTCTCACTTCTTTGTTGTTCATGGGCATTGCTAGCAATATCATGCAGCGAATACACGGAAAATACAGATAGGTCTCCAGAGCACATACGATGGCGTCAACCAACACACACACTTACACACATACACACAAGTAGAAAGAAAACCGAAGCTGCTTATCTTAATTCGCAGTGTGTCAGCTAGCTGGTCTACATAAAGAAAAAATTACCTGCTCCTTTTTTTCAATTTCCGCCCGGAATACACGAAAAGGAAAAAAAACGGAGGGAAAGCAGCTGGGCGGCGCAATGTTCCACACATCTCTTGACTATTATCTAGCCCCTTTCTAAAGATATGCACCTGCTTTCATCACCGTCCTCTTTCTTGCCTGAGTCGGGCTAACTACTTTACATGGCGGTTGCCGAGTGGCTGAGTCGTCTGCGCACATATCGAGAAAAAAAATGGCAGGATTGTTGCGCCGGTGTTGTGGAAGCCCTTGCAAATCTCTCTCGTTTCCTCTAGCCCCTCACTGCCTCTCAGCGTCGCCGCTTCGATAGGAAATAACAAACCAGCAAAAGCGGCACACACACACACAGAAAGAGAGAGACGCGCTGCATTACGTCGTGAGGATGCGGTCCGTAATCGGTGTCACGCCCGGATGCACAGCCCGCGCCACTGCCTCCGCCACCGCCTCGGCACCGAACACAGAGGCGTAAAGCGACTCCTCAGCGAACTGTGGGGCAGCAGCGGCACCACCTCCAGCGCCGTGTCTCTCCGCGGCAGCGGATGTCGCACGACGGGTCAGCGGCCGCCGCGCCTGCAGCACCGAAATCGGCACGCAGTGCAGGTGCTCCCGCGCGTAGCGGCTGCGCAGGACGCGTCGCAGCGTCGGCCGTGCCGCAGCCTCCACCGTCAGCAGCGAGTCGATCAACTCGCGCAGCTCCTTCGAGTAGGCAGCCGCCCTGCTCAGCGCAGCAGCCGTGGCGGTGGAGGCAGGGGAGGAAGAGGTGTTGGTGGCGTCTGCGAGATGGGCAAAGGTGCCGCAGCGCACCACAGCACTGAGAGCCGCAACAGACGAGGCGGTAAACGGGAGTTGATGCGTAAGGAGCTGGTAGAAGACAACACCAAGCGCCCACACATCAGCGGCCGAGTCGTACGCCTTTTCCTCGAAGATCTCGGGAGCCATGAAGTAGGGCGAGCCACACGCCTCCTTCGCCTTCTCACCGACACGGCCAAGCTGGACGGAAATGCCGAAGTCACCGAGACGCACCGTCACGCCATCCTCCAACAAAAAAATGTTGTGCGGCTTTACATCGCGGTGCAGGATGCCGTGCTCGGTGTGAAGGGAGTAGAGGGCGACGGCGGTCTGGATGAGATACGCTGCCACGTAGTCCTCCGCAATTCTCGCGCTACCACCACCATTGACAGTGTCTGAATGCACAAAGGGGGAAGGAGAGGCAGCTGGCCCACTAAGAGCAGCAGCAGCAGACCCACACCGCTCCACCAAGGCGGCCAAGTCACCTCCCGCGGCGTACTCCATCACGATGAAGCACATTGGGTAACTCGCGGGGCGGGAGTCGAAGAGCGCGTCGACGTACTGCACCAGGTTGGGATGGCCCGCTGCGCTGCGCAACACTCGCAGCTCATTCTGCACTGCCGGCATGTCCTCCACAGGATTCAGCATCGTTTGCACGTTAATGTCCTTCACGACGACAGCGCGCGTCGGCGAGGGCTGCGCGGCTGCGGTGGAGACTTCCTCATCCAGTGAGTACAGCGTGGCGCAGCCGTAATTGCCCTTGCCGAGAATACGGACGCGGTGCAGTGCCCAGTGCTTGCCGCTGTCCCCCGCGAAATTTAATACCGCCGCGGAAGGCTGATCCGCGTACATGACGGTACTCGCAGCAGCACCGGGTGTGGTCGAGGCAGAGCCAGCTGTCGATGGACGAGAGAGAAGGCCACCACCTGCTGCAGCATTCCCATAAGCGGCAGGCTGCGCCGTGCGGCCCTCGCTGTCCAACATGCCGGAGAGAAAGGCAGGAGTGCTGCCATGCAAAGCCGCTGCGGCCACCCCGGGCAGTCCTGCGGCGTCGTCCCGCAGAAAAAGGGGTATGTCGTCCCCCTGCTGCGCGGCAGGTGCGGCGGTAGTGGTGTTGCTCGCGTCTGCGGCGGTGGCGTTCATGAAGGGCGGCGGGGCAGACTCGATGCTGTCCTCCTCGCCAAAATTCATCCAGTCCGGCTTGCCTGCCATGTGACTGTGTGTTTGTGTGGGTGGGTGGGTGTTGTTTGCTTTTTTTTTTTTTAGGTTGTCTACCTGCTCGCTGCTTAGACGACAACGAGCGTGTATGCGTGTCTCCCGCCTTTGTGCGTGGGTGTATGTCCACGTGCGGGTGGACTCTGGAGGGCGTCGCGATACTCTGATCTATGAAGGGGTCAATATGGTTGAATATAGTTGCGTGTGGGTGCGCGTACACGCCGGCGTTTAACGACGTTGACGCTCTCTTAGCCGTTGCATTAGACAGGGGAAAGAATAAGCTAGAAAATGAAGCGCGAGGTGACAAGGTTTAATAACAAGCGCAGTGAGACAGGCAGCAGCATGACGCACCTTCCGCATGGGAATGTACGATAACTAAAAAAAGTATTTCAAAGGTGCCTTCAGGTTTTGCTTCCAAGTAGGTAAGAGACAACGAGCTTTGATTAACTGCAGACGCAACTCTAGAAAAAAAAAAGGTAGCCATTCTCGCATGGCGCATTAGTGCCCGGAAGCGCCGGCAGTGAGAGGCCATTCCAGCAGGTTGTAGCACGCCACACACGAACGCCGCCGCTTTACAGCTCGATCCGCCCATTTTCTTTTCTCCCCTTTTGCGTCACCGCGTGTGGCAACACTCCGTTCTTTATAAGGTTTGCCTCCTTTTTTGTTCGTTTGTTTGTTTCGTTGTAAAGCTTGCAGAGTACATTCCAAAAAAAAAATAAGACTAAAACAAGTATTGGAAACTAAAAACATCGTTGTCAAGGCAGTGCCGGATGCTTGCTTTCCTCCTCTCTTTCTACCGTCCACACTGCTTCGACGGTTGGAAAGGCTCCGCTCACACTCACTCACCTCACCTCCCAGCGTGCTCTCTAACAAAGTCGGTAGCATGCAGCGTCTCAGCAGCAGAAAGGCGGAAGAGCGGGAGAGAAGATAGAGAGAAAGAGGGAATCAAGACGCACACACACAAGCAAAAACAAAAAAAAAACGAGTTGCTTGTTTCTTCATAAGCAGTTCGAAATTCCAAGAAGGCAGAAAACAAGGGAAAACGAAAAGACGGTTATAACTTTAGAAACGAAACGACAGAAAGAGAAGAATACAAAGAAAAGAGTTAAAGAGAGATATGAAAAAAGAGAGATATGAAAAAAGAGAGAAAATCAGCCCGAAGACACGCAGTGCACGTTGTTCCATTTAAGACGTGTTGACCAATGACATTTCTGTTCGTCAAAAAGAAAGAGAAAAAGAAAGAGTCTATTGTACATGAGGAAGAAGCGAATATTAAACAATAAATAACATAGAGGACACTAATAAGCCCTTCTCGCCTCTCAGTTTTACACAGACACGCACACCGCAGCACAGAGAGAGAGAGAGAGAGACAGTTGCAAATGCGTTCACAGAACACAACAAGAGCAGTGAAGAGCGGTGAGCAAAGCAGGAAGGACAACGCTCACTTCCTCGCCGCACTCTTTTACCCGCCGACGTATGTACATGCACCGACGCCCACACTTAGACACATACACGCTCAACTTTATGTTCCCTTATTTATTTCCTACGCGAAGCGCTCTACATGCTCGAAGAGGCTGCGGCGGCACTGCTCCACCAACATGTCCACCACCACGTTCGGCTCCGTTGACGCGTACCCCTTGTACTTGCGCACCGCCTCGTCGAACACCGTCAGCGAGCACGCCGCGTTGGCGGCCAGCAGCGCACGCACCAGCTCGTTCTCCTTACCTCGCTGGAAGGCACGGTCCTCCTCCTGCAGCGAGGAGAAAATTTTCTCCGTGTCGTGCAGGCTGTCGAAGTACAGCGTGTCCGCCGCCTCGGCCTTTGCGCTCATAAAGAGGTTCAACGGCGCTGCGGAGTCCACACCACCGCCACTGCCGCTCGCCTCCGCGTCTGGCGTCGATGGCGCGTTTGGAAGGGCCGCTCCTCGTGCCAGCACCGACAGCGTTGCTGAGAGAAGGTACTTGGTGCGTGGTAACGCGCTGTGCACCTCCTCGGCACACGTCAGCGCCACCTCCAGCACTTCGGGGTAGCGCTGCAGGCGTGTCAGGAGGACAAGCAGCCGTCCACGGCAGCCCTCGATGAGACTGCGCTGCACCGTGGTGCTGACTTGGTAGTGGGGAGGCGGCACGCCGGCCTTCATGTTCCGCGCCGTGACAGCCGTCTTGCCCATCTCGGCGAGCGAGGTGGACATCGACGCCTCACGAGGATCTGCCTGACCGCTCACCCCAGGTGACGGCACGACAGCAACGGCGGTGTTTGTGGCTGGCATCGTGGAGGCCGTGCGCTGCGCCTGCTGCCGCCGCTCGCGGTCCCACGCACGCGACAGAGACTTCGCCGCCACCCGCGAGTCCGCGTAAATCTCGAGCGCCACGCGGTACAAGTCGATCGCAGCTGCCTCGTCCTTCAGCTCTGTTTCCATCAACTCCGCGGCGTCGCGGTAGCACCGCGCTGTTTGATACCGCAGCTGCCGCTGCGCGTAACACGGCGCCAGCCGCAGCAGCGACTCCACGGCGACGCGGGGGTGGGCGTGCTTCAGCTGGTCCACTGACATGGCGAGTGTTGTCATCGCCTCCTCCTCATTGTGAAAGGCGCGGTTGATGAAGGTGGCGTGGAGGAGGCAGCGGGCGGCGGTCTCGGCGTCACCGACAGCCGCGAAGAGAGAGCCGGCGGAGAAGAACAAATCCCGCGTCCGCATCCAGTCACCGATCAGCGAGAGGCCCTCGTCCAGCAGACGTGCCTCTGCTTGGGTGTAGGCGGCGTGTGCCTCCGCCACGAGCTGCTGCAGATCTTCGTTGCACTCCGCCGTGTTGCGCTGCAGGGCGGCAGATGCGCGTTGCACGTGCTCTGGCTGGCATTGAAGGGCAAGGTCACCCGTGTTCGATGAATCCGTGCCGAAAGGAGGGGGTGGGGTGACCATGATGCCACCGGACCCGCCCTGCGAGCTCCCGTCCCCGGCAAAGAGTTCGGCAGAGTACGACGTGAAGGGGTTCGAGGTCCGCTTCTCTGCCTGCGGCGTGCCGCTGTAACGGGGGAGCGCAGGGCCCGTGTAGCGGCCACTGATGCGGCGACCAGGGTTCGTCGTGCAGGAGGTGGCCGGCGGCGAGGCGGTGCCGGGTGCCATGAGCGACGTGGCCATTGTCACGGACTGTGCATAACCGGCGGGCGGCGCGATCGCCGGCAGCCCAACTGGCGCGCCAAGGCTTCCCAAACCAGCCCCGCCCGCGGCGTGACGCACGCCATTGACGATGCCCTCGCAGACATTGTTTGTGTTGTGCGTCTGCTGCTGCTGCTGCTGCGCGTGTGCCGGTGGCAGCAGTGGTGCACTGTTTGCTGCCTTGCCAAAAGAGGTGTCTGCGGTATCAGATGACTCAGCGGGGTCGAGAGCAGATGAGATCAGCCACGGTGGCTGCTTCTGCTGCGGGGGAGAAGCTGCCGGGGGTGCTTGCAAGATTCCCCCGACACTGCGCGCGTGCTCCGCAGCAGCAGCAGCAGCCACATGCTCATCCTCAGCGGCGGCAGACGCCGACGACGAACCCGGGACCGCGGTGAAGTCGAGCGACGTGCGCCGGCGGGACGGGCTGCCCGTGGCCGACGTCGCAGCCACCGTCGTGGCAGCCGCAGCCGAGAAGGCGCTGCTGTTGTTGGTGGTGAGGCTCGGCCGCTTCGGAGCTGTTGGAATAGGCATCGGGGCAGCGGCGGTGCGACCGGGAGAGAGCTCACCTCTGTATGCCTCGGCGGAGGACACACGCGAGGAGGGGGCCGAGGGCGGCTGCAGCTGCTGCTGCACCGCGACCTGCTCCGTTGGTGCGGCATCGGGCAACATAACAATCACCGAGCCCCGTTTGTTCTGCCGCCGTGACGGTGTTCCTGCTGCGCTGGCCGACCCGCTGGGCGGGGTAGCAGAGGATATGCCACGGAAGCTGGCGGAGGTGGCGCGACTCGGGGAGCGGCCGAGGGAGGAGGGCGTGAAGGCCTGCCGCGATGGTGGGGAGCCGCTGCGGTACATGACTGATGTACTGTGTGGGGGGAGAGAGAGAGCAGGAAGGGTGTACGTGTGAGGGAAGGGGAAGGAGGAAGAAGAAGAAAGGGTACTCTACCTTAAAAAGATGTGACAAGGAGGTGGGGGGAGGTAGAAAAATCGAGTCTTGGTGTATGTGCGAGAAGAGAGAGAGAGAAAGAGAAATCGTTTGATAGAGAGAAAGGCGAGAGAGAAGACGTGAGAGGAGGGACGGAGAATTTCACCAGTACACATGCACACATCGACGCGCATCGCAGAGCCACCAGCTGCAGCGCAGTCACCACGAAGAGTACGCACACCAAGAAGAAGGGGCAAATTCAAGTTCACACATTTTTTTTCTTGCCAGGTCCGCCGAGGAAAGAAAAATATGAGCACAACATCCCTTTTGTTCTCCACCGACGTAAACGACGAGGATGGCGCGTAGGTGGTGTTGAATGCCGATGATGGAAAGCATTAATTAGAAAGAGAAAAGAAGAAAAGGAAGTCGCTTCTCTTCCATCAGCAATTCCCTCTTTCTTTTCACGAGCTCAACTTGCCATGGGTTTGGGTTTCTTTTTCTTTTTACCACGGCAGCGTTGCTTTCTGCTCGTTCTCTTCACACCGTTCTTTACGCGTATTACATTTAGTCGCTCAGGCGCGCACGTTATAAAAGCCAAAAAAAAAAATCACAGGCGCCAATCAGTCTGCATTTTTTTTCAAATTGCTGCCGCAGCTGTTGTTCGCCTAATTTTTCTCAGCTAATTCACCCTGCAAGCCTTACAAAGGTAAGCCCTCTCACTCGTTGTAGACTCCGTAAACACACACACACACACACACACTCTCTCTCTCTCTTTACTCCGCCACGTTGCACTGCCGGAAGAAGTCGAACAGCACCACCGCCGCGCGCTCCGCCAGCGTCATCATCTGTCCATAGACCTCCACCGACACCGTGTTAGCACCTGTGCCGCTGTCGCCACCGCTGCGACGCCGCACGAGCTGCGCCAGCACGCCGCCCCCACACGCCGGGTTGGAGAACACAAAGACACCGGTGCTGACGCAGCGGTAGTGGCCCTGGAGCGCGTCTGGACGCAGCAGTGACAGCTTTGCCGCAGCGGCGCCACTTAAATCTCCCTTTTCCGCCATGGTGGCGTCAACAGTGCTCCGCGCCTTCTCTCCCCCGGCAGCCGTCGCAGCAGCGGTGTTGCCCGCACCGAGCGTCTCCTCAGCTGTGGTGGGATCCAGCAGCAGCTCCAGTGAGCTGCCCACGGCACGAGAAGCATCACCGGCAGCCGCGTCCTCTGCACGCGTGACGGCCGCGACGCACACCGCCGCCATGGTTGTCCGACACGGCACACCGGCGTCGAGGAGCGCACACATCACCGCGTTCAGCGCTACGGCCGCCAAGCTGCCGTCATCCTGTACAACGACAACATCCACCACGAGGACGCAGCGGGGAAAGCGGTCGCGCATCACAACCGCGTCTATGGTAGACTCTAGCAGCGACTCCAGCTCCAGCGCATCCGTGCGGGTCAACATCTCGAGCTTCATCTCCTCATAGACGGCACGCTCCGCCCCACCGGCCGAGGGGGTGAGGCCGTGGGCGTGCTGCACGCGCACACGCACCAGGCACGTATCGTACTCCTCGTTCTTCGCCAGCGTCGGGCCGTGCAGGGTGACCAGCACGGCGGTCTGTCCCTGTGCGTACCAGCTGCTGCCATCGAAGTCGGCCATCTCAGACAAACGCATCTCCTTGCCGCGGATCTCGAGCGCGGTGCGGCCATCGCGGCGGGTGTAGGAGGCGCCAGCAGTGGCAGCAGCTGTGGGGTGAGAAGAAGAGGAAGAAGAGGAGAGCGTAACGGCGCTCTGACCTGAAAGTGCGGAGGACATCGTTGTGTGGTTGAACCGAAAGCTGTACCGTGTGCGTAATGTTATGAGTTGTGACTGGGGTGATAGGTGAGAGAGAGAGAGAGAGAGAGAGAGAGAGAGAGATAGAGATAGAGGAAGATGGACAGGAGCGCGTTTCGGTGCCGCTTGGCAGTACTCTCTAGTTTATTCGCTATTTTTCTCGGAAAAAAATCAAACGGAGACGGAGAAAATAAGATGTGATTCGAGATGCGGAAGTTGGGCCAGATTACGCCACCGTCGGCTCCCCAGCGCGAAACTTTTCCTCTCTCCCTCTCCTCTCTTCGACGCCTGCTTGCTCAATGTTTAATAGCACGAAGGCACCATTGTTTTGCTGTTGCTGGTATTTAACGCATCTTGTCACGTTTGGCAACACCGCTCCTGTACTGATTTTGTTGTTGTTGTTGTTGTTTTTCTCCGTCACCCGCGTATGCGTCGAGTGACGAGCAAACCCAATCTTTGACAGCTACGGAGCAGAAAGATATGAATATGCTTTCCCTTTGTCCTTTTTCCTAAGCCCGTTGTGAGTGTGAGGAAGAGAGATGAAGAGAGGAGGAGAGGTTCAGGAGAAACGGAGGAAGAGTGGTGTGTCGGTCCATAGCGAGACAAACTCCGGAAATCCATGACGACGTTCTAAACTCATCCCGTGCATGGTGCGGTCCAAAACGTACCGTTTTTCTGCCTTGATTTGCTCGATTACTGACGACAATGGGAAACTAAATTCCCGACCCTCTAGCCTACCTAACGCTCCTGCCCTGCAGCGAGGAGGGTGGAGGGTGGAAAACTGACCAGAACTTACGGCGCCGACAGGCGCCAAGGAAATACCGACAAAGAAAAAGAAGAAAACAAAACAAATAATAATAATAAAAAGAAAGAAAAACAGACAGTTTTTTATCAAAAAGAGGAAAAAAAAAAGAAGGAGTTTGATGAAACTGCGCCGCGATGGAATACAACTTTGTTGCGGTGAGCAGTGTCTATTTTTATTAATTCATTATTATTATTATTTTTTGTCAAAAAACACAAACACACACGGGCCGGAAAGGACAAGGCTGCGGGGAAGGGAAAAACAGGAGAGTAGAGGGAGTCACATTCAGCATTGGCGACATGTCGCAACCACAAAGAAGAAAAAGAATACAGAAGCACCTTTCGTTAAATCACAATTAGTAGCAATACTAAAAAACAAAAAAAATCAGGATAGCAGCAACCAAGATAAATATTTTGTTTAAGCAAAAAGGACTTTTACGCCTTCTTCTGCATCTCACGGCTGCGCTCCTTCTTCTCCAGCGCGGTGGCGCAAATGCCACAAATAGGGTGAGGGACGTGCAGCTTCGCCACGAAGGACGCGCCGAACTCCTCCAGCTGCTCCGCCGCCCACCAATCAAAGTAACCCGCCTCCGCCACGAGGCGGGGGTCCGCGTCGAGCGTGCGAAGGAAGGCAGCAAGCTGAGCGAAGCCGTTCATCGGTGGGCCCTCTGCCGTTGTCATCCCAGCAGCGGTGTAGAACTTCTCCGCTGCGGGGAGGCTGCGGCGGAGAAAGAACCGTGAGAAGGCGTTGCCACGTCGTCGCTGCTGCCGCTGCTGCTGCGCAATGGTAGGGGCGTCATCATACATGGTTGTGTTGGCGTTGTGCTCCTCCTCATCTGCGAAGGACTCGATCCGGTCTGGCAGCCGTGACGGCGCCTTCTCAGCTCGAGTACGATGGTCGGCGGTACGTGCAGTAGCAGTTGCGGTCGTCTGTCGGCGCCGCTGCGCCGCCACCTCCTCCGCGAAGCCGAACGCGGTGTTCGCCGTTAAGGCGACGCCCCGCTGAGGATAATCTCGCACCGCTGCGGCGGATGCCCTTCTCCTGCCCTGCCGGTCGCTGACGTTGCTGCGAGGCGTGGCGGTGTCAGGTGGGTGTTTTGGGTGCTTTGCAGTGCGAGGAGCAGCTACCGCATGGTGGACTCGGCGCAAGTACTTGCCGAAACCGCGCTCTAATCGCACCTTTTCCTTGCTTGGCCATGTCCCAGCAGGACGGGAAAACGCCTGGCGAGCATGGCCACTTGCTGCTGTCGTGTTGTTGTTGGTGGTGGTAGTGGTAGTAGTATAGTTGTCAGTGTTCTTCTCCGCTGGCGCATCAGTGGAATAGAGAAGGATGTGCCTTGCTGCGGTGGCCTGCGCCGCCACGTCCTCCATCGCGGCTGCCACCACGTCCGCCATACACGCCGGTGCTTCGATTCCCACGGCAGATAAACACGTCGGCTCCGTCGCGTTGCGAGCACGCGGTGTGGCACGACGCGCACGGGCAGCACGTGTACGCAGCGCCGACGCGTGGGCCCGCCACACTCGACTCCCGCTCGCCTCGTCTGCGTCGTGCAGCGAGAAAATACGTCGATCCTCGAGTCGCGTCGCCGTCTCATTCAACAAGGGAAAGAGTTGCAAGGCAGGCACCACAGACAAGCCGGGTGCCGAGAATGGATCCGTGTCATTTACGCGCCGATGCGGCACGTATTCGTCGACGTTCATCGCACCGACGTACAGCGGCAGCGCACCGCTCAGCAGTGCGTTGTACACCTTCTCCGTAACGTAGTCGTCCTCGATGGAGTTCTCGAAGGCAAGGACGTAGCGGTACGAGCGGAAGATGCAGCGCAGCTCGTAGTCGCGGGCAAGGTGCGTCATCGCACGCGGCGCGGAACGCAGCGCGACGAGGTGTTGATGCTTTAAGTGCTTCGCCGCACACGATGGCGGGACAGCATAACGCGCACGACGGGGGATAGGAGGAGAGCCTGTCTGCGCTTCTGGCACGTCACCTGGTAGAGGCAGCGGTGCAGGGATCTTGCAGCGACCATAGTTGTGCACGGGGTAGTAGCGCGACAACTCCGACAGCCACCAGAGCCGCCCGTGCCAGCAGTGGCTGATGGCAGCCACAACGGCTGGCAGACGGCGGTGTACAGATGATCCTGTCGCGGCAGTGGTGGTGGTGGTGGTTATGTTGCCTCCCCAGTCATCCAGTGTGGGTGGACGCCAGAACAGCTGCCTACCACCTTCTTCTCTTCGCTCTTTCCCCGTAGCGCGTTTACTCAGCAGCGGCAACAGCATGGGATCTGCGCCGCGTAGCACCTCCACCGCCAAACGAGCGATGAAACCCGAGGTGCGATGTGCCGTGTCTGCCAAATCTTCTGCTGTGAGATACGTTCGCTGCGGATGCGCACGCTGCACACGGCGCAGCTGCTGGTTGAGGTAGACAAGCAGCTGGAAGTTGCGGAGGAAATGGTGGGCGACCGTCCACGTTGAAAAGGTGGTCGCGCTCACCTCGTGCGCCGTCGCTGGTGGCTCCAGCAGTGTTTGCTGTGGGTGCCGTATCCTGTGTGGCAAGTACACGGCGTCGAACTGCAGCCAGTGCGCCATCCGCAGCGCGTAGTCGGGAAAACTCTGCAGGGACTCTCCATACACAGCGGCTGTGTGCAGCGGCAGCAGACGGGTAGGGACGACGCTCGCCTCTGCCGATACGCCGTGGCTGTGGTTGACAAAGAAATACGGTACTGCGCCGCCAACGTGGCTCAGCCAGGCATCGGTTGACAGCAGCAGAGCGCGATTCGTGCCGTCGTCACCGCTCGCACTTGCAGTCGGGTGGAGAACGGCACAGGTAAAGAGATCGCTACGCGTCACGACCACCTCCGGTGCGTTTTCGCTACCAGGGATGACAACACGGCCCGCATCGACGTCCTCCAGCGCCACGTCCCAACTCACCCCATTCGCACTATTGTAGTCCATGGTGTTTATTGTACTCACGGCGGCTGCAGGAGTTGGCACCGGCACGCCACGAGCGCGGCGCAGTAGACGGGGATGGACGCACTGAAACACACACCCGCCGCAGCGGAAGGACGAAGCAGCCGCATTGACGTTCCTTTTCTCCGCCTCTGCACCTGTGCGCCTCTCAGCATTCTCCAGCAGTGCCAAGCGCGCAGCATCGACAACAAAGTCTGCGCCACTGTGCGAGATGTTCGGCATATCGCTACTACACACGTAGCTTCGAAAACCGCTATCTCGTGACGGCGCCGCCACTGTGATATCGACCTGTCTCTTCTCATCATTTCCGCCGCCATCGCCCTTTCCGCTCGCCACTCGTGCCGCACGCACCTCCAACCACGGCAGTGCGTGTCGCGGAGGGCTGACGCGACTGAGTGGACTGCGCTCCTCACAGGCGAGCCGTGCGGCATCGCCCTCGCCATCCACGAGATACACGTCGGAGAGTCGGGACGCAGGGGCTACTCCAGCTCCCAGGACGGCGCGCAGGTGCGACAGCATGAAGGCAGTGCGGCTGGGAAAGGAAGGCGGGTGGCCCTCCACACCGCGGTTTTGCTCGTTCTGCAGGTGCAGCTGCGCGACGGCCTCGACGTGGTCGGCGTAGGAGGCGAGCAAGACCTCGTAGAGGGCCATGACGCCAGGGAAGCAAGAGGAGATGACAGCAGACACCACAGAGTGTACGCTACCCCACGCTGCTTGTCTTCGTTGAATAAAAGAGGTAGATGCGAATAGGACTTCTGTATCGCTGGCGTTTTGTGCTACGGTAGAGCATCCCGATGTCGCGGAGAGGACGCTGCCACGCGGTGCGGTGTGCGCAGACGCGCAGAGGCCGCAGGAGAGATCCATTGTACGACGTGCGTGCTGCAGATCGTGTTGCACTCGTTGCTGCTCCTCCAGTGAAAAGTCATCCATATCACCCAACGCACTACCACCGGCGCAGTCGCAGGCAAGCCAGGGAACGCGCGCATTTCCGACAAGAGTCATCGCCCTTATCTGCTCACCGGAGTCAGCGCCAGCGTCAGGGCTCAGGTGAAGCACACGAAGAGCAAGGACAAGCAGCATGTCCACACCCAACGTTAATAGTAAAACAATGGCAAGGGTCACGAGACAGTGACGCAGCAGACGCAGTCGTGCTCGACGGCAGACACGCCGCCGTGAGTCGTGGCTCGATATTGCTGGCAGTGATCGTTTGTGCGGGGCAGGGGCGGATCGCCTCGCTTTGAAGCTCAGTAGGAAGGAGAGAGAGCGGCGGCATACTCGAATGCCATTACCGCACGATTGACAGGCGAAGTGCCACACAGCACGCGCCGCTATCCTTGCTGCATGCAGACACCCGCGTCGCGGAGCAGGTGTGGGCAGGAGAGCGGGAGAGGGGTCAGCGACGCGCACCGCAGGCAGGAAGACCGCCGCCGCCGCGTGGGTGGCAGCGTCCTCTGCTGCTGCGGGAGCGGCAAGTTCGTCTTCGTCTGTGTAGGTGGCAGGGAGAGGCGGCAGCAGGCTGTGAGGGTCAACGCTGCTGTCGTGTGAAACGGCACCACACCGCTTTCCCAAGCGCTGCTTCATCTACACGTGTGTCTGTGTGGGTGTGGTGCTTCGTGTGATGCAGCTCTCTGCGTGCGATTTTTGTTTCTCCTCCCTGCTGGTCTGACGTTGCAGAACCGTTTAAAAGAGCGGAGGAGAGATGAAAGAAGTATGCGCACAAGATAGGTAGAAGGACGAAGTGGCGCAGATAGAGGGTGAGAGAGGCAGAGAGGGAGAGAGAGCAACTTATAAAAGGGAAAAATCTCAGTCGACTCCGCTATGTAACGCAAGATGAGAAGGAGGGAAAGAAGAAGAAGAGAAAGTGAGTAAACAAATGATGTCCTTAATTAGCGGATCATCAGAAGACGGCCAATCTGTTTCAGCAATTGCCCAGAGACAATTCATTTTATTTTCTTTTATTCATTGCTAGTTTTTCTTTTCTCAGCTGTATGCCATATCAATCTATCAAAAAAAAAACTCACAATCTACATACTCACGAATGGGAGGTTTGCCGCAGACTCATCATCGTGGGCTTTTCCACCTCGAGGGGTTGGAAAAGGGGTGGGATGGTGGGAAAACGAGAAGAAACGGACCCGATAGCGGAGACCGACTGAGGGGGGAGAAAAGGAGAGAGAGATTAGAAAGGGTTTAAATACAACATACGCTCATCTCTCATCCATTTTTCCTATCACAGGTTCTCAAAAAATAATAGAGAGCAGAGAGAGAAATGAACAAAGTGATGCACAGCACAACCTACGGAAGCACTCGTGAGTGCAACCCCACGCACTGCAATCCACTTCAAAGCACCCCTACGTCTAATAGTCACATAAGTGGCGTCGACACCCAGAAAAAAAAATCCAGCATTGACAGCTTTGCACCTCGTATTATGATATCTTTCTTTTTTTTTCTTTCATTGAGTAACGAGTCAAGGCGAGTTTTCTTCAGCCCGCGGCGATCCTTCCTGAATAGGAAAAGACCACCAGTAAGTAGGGGAAATGAGCATCAACAGATGAAAGGAAGAGAGAGAAAGAGAAAGAGAGACGAAGGGCAGCAGCTAGCAGTCTTCTTTCTTTTACTTTCTTTCCTTTTTTCCTGATTAATGCCACACCTTAGCGGTGTGCCCGCTGACGACGCAGCAGCTCATTCCACACAACACCGCCCATCACTCCCGCCAGCCCAACGGCGTGCACGACGGTGAAGCGGCGGCCATACAGCACAAAGCTCAAGAGAATCGTGAGCGTCTTGCGCAAACTCGTCACAATCACCGCCATCACGCCGGTGTAGGTGGCCACGATAGAAAGAAGACACAGCGTCCCGATGAGGCTGGTCACAGAGGCTGCAACGATGAGGACCATGAAAGTCAGGACCGGAAAGGGTTGTGGAGTGTCTGATGTAGTCGCGGTACCTGCAGCAGGTTGGAGGGACGAAGTCGGCGCACCGTCTTCTTGGCTGAACAACCACGGCAAGAGCAGCCCAGCGCCGTAGAGCACCGTGGCGATGCTGTTCAGCATCAGCAGCACCTCCTGCGATGTGGCAGGGATGCGCTGTGGCGGAAGAGAAGAAGGAGAAGATGATGACGTGGGAGAGGAGGCACAGCGCACCTCCACAGCAACGGTGAGTGCTGCCTCTTCCGCCTCCGCAACACGTTGACACGCAGGCGTGTTGGGCAGCAGGGAAGGATGCAGCCCAGCGGGCACACGACCAACCGGCGATTTCCCAACGTCGACGTCCGCCTCCGTCAGCCACCGCGCTCGCTCCGGCGACCCTCCATCAACGCCATGCGGAAAACCAGACGGGGATGCAGTGGGTGATGCAGCAGTGGGAGCCGTAGCAGCCGCTGCTGTACAGTCGCGTGGTAACGCTGATCCTGCTTCCCCTACTTGCTCCATCCCCCCATTCTCAAAACTGCCATTCCTTCGTAGTGTCCTGCTTCCCTCCTTGCAGTGCTGCGCGGGCGCTGCGGACGACACCTCCCCTGTTGTTTGGAAGCAATAGATCTCTTCCAGCATGTAAATGACGGTGTCGATCAGGTTCGACAGGAGCACACCGGCCACGCCGACCACCGCCACGATAGACAGCGTGTGCGCGTCAGCGAGAGCGGACCAAGCCGTGTCTACAACTCCACCGAACGCCACAGCTGCGGTGGTGAGGGGAGAAAAGAAGCAGTGTTGCGCTGCGGCGGTGCTGCATCGGTTGTAGAAACGTTCGTGACGCCGCCTAAAGGAAGATCGACAATGCTGCCAGCAGCAACACCAACAGCGCCAGCAGCAGGTGTCACTGCCAGACCTTCCACACGCGAGGCGTAGGTAAAGAGGATGAGCCCCAGCACAATCACCGTACAGGCCTGCAGCTCGCCGTCACGCAAGGCCGCCCGTGCATGCGGCGCGGCAGCGCGAAGAAGACTCGTGGCGCCTCGTCGGCTGCAGACACTTTTCTCCACAGCAGCTCGCACACCACGCAGTGCCGCAGCGAGGGCTGAGCAGCGGTGTCGCGCAGACTGACGCAGCTGACGGAGTTGGTGGTGGAGTTGCCGGCAGTCGCGCCACGAGCAGAGCAGGGGCGAGAGGACGGTCAACACACCTGCACGCCGTTCCCCTGGCGCTCCAGTAGTCTGACGATGGCGACTCGTCGCGCCTCGGTGAACAAGGTTCTCTGCGGAGCTGTGTCGCTGCGGGTGGTTGTCCGGATACGGTTGCAGCAACAGTGGCACCGAAACTCGCACCAACTCCTCCGCTGTTGTTGTCGGAGAGGCAAAGGAGGCAGCGCTAGTCGCACTTCCATGCCGCGGTGCAGGACGAGCAGCGTGTGCGTACGCCTCAGCGGTGGTGTGGTGGAGCGAGACCACACGTGGCACACGCGCGTTGCCAACATCTTGTGCACCGTCAACAGCAAGCACGCATCACATCGGCTACTGTGAACGGCATTTTCCTTCGCCCTTCCGAAACCTCCGTCGTCTTCGTCTCCCTCGTCCACCTCTTTTTTGGTGCTCGCGTCGCTCCTCGTCGTGCGGCTCGCCTCGCCTACCCACCACCGCCGTACCACCACCATACACAGCAGCTTACTCGACTTGAAGATCACCTGCATCGGGTAGCTCAGCATGAGGGAGCTGCGATTTGTGAGGTAGAGACTGCACGACATGAGCATCGCAATGCACACATACCAGCGCAGCTCCACCGTGGAAGGGTGGAAGATGTGGGAGAGCGTAGCACATTCTCGGCGGAGAAAAGTCCAGACACCGCGCTGGAGCTTAAAGGCGGAGATGGCAAGCGGTACAGACGGCACTGCATCACAGACCCTGACATCGCCGTCCCGCCTCCGCGTCCAGCTCCATGTCATCTGAGCCGCCACCAACACCGTCGTGCAGAGCGTCTCACCGAAGGAGAGCAGCAGCACGTTGGAGAACCCGGGAAGGTGAAAGATGCTTTCCTGAAAGACGGAGGTCAGCACGTGGAATACGAGAACGCCGGACGTCAGGGCACAGAGGTGCTGCGTGCTGGCAATTACAGGCGACGCAGCCGGCACGGCGTCAACGTGAGCAGGAGTGGCATCGAATTTATCCTCTCGCCGCTCTCGAGTGCCATGCACGGGCATCGCAGAGAAGCGCGCAAGAATCCAAAGCTGTTTTACGGAGAGGGAAGGAAAAACGAGAAGCGAAGCGAATTGCAGTACGAATGATAATGACAAATACAGATGTAAAATTTAAATTCAGAAATGTCCGTCATCAAAATTGATGAAGTTGTGTGAAGTCAGATGAAGCAACGTGGAGAAAGGAGGGAAGCTTACTTAGCCGCAGAGAAAAAAAAAATAGCGGCAATGATGATCGCAAAAAAAAAAAAATCTCCTGTTAAAAGGCTCGCTCTCTCTTTCTAGTCTGCTCTGTGAGTATGTGCGTTGACTGCGGCAGTGGTGCTCAACATCACTGTGCTCCACACCGTACTGATTCAGTCTACTCTTCTTTTGTGCTTCCCTCTTTCTCTCTCTCTCTCTCTCTCTCTCTTTTGTAGAAAGAGAGTCGCAAAAAAAATGTGGCAAAGGAGGCGGGTGGAAGTAGAAAGTGGGTGAGGGCGTGCGCCTATTGACAGCGAAGGAGACGTTGCAGATATACATAAGTTGAAGCGGATGGAGGAACTATTGCCCAGACACCAAAGTCTTTTCTTGTTTTTCTCTCACCTCGACGTACACCTTAGACCGGCGCACGCCCATGCTCACAGTGGCACACCAACGCCGTGCTATGGTAGTTGTCTTACACACGCCCCTGTCTCCTCTCTTCAGTCGGATTATTTCTCTCTCTTTCTTTATTAATACTCTGTACCGACATCAAAGGCATTAGGAAGAAATTCTGTGGAGACAAAGATAAATTAAAAAGCCGCAATCACCTTCTCCATAAGAAGACGAGACCAAAGCTCTGACTCTCTCCCTCTCTCCCCCTCTCTCTCTCCACTACGTCTCGTACAGCAGGCGCCTCCCCAGGTTGCGCATCCGCAGCGACGACTCGAGAGCGCGGCGGAGATCCTCGTGCTCGATCCCAACAATCCCCATCGCCCGCAGCACCCGCGTCACGTCCTCCTCGCCGAGCGAGTCACTCAGTTGACCTGCACGAGTGCCAAGCGTGACGTAGAACAAATGCCACGGCGAGGTGGGCGAGTCGGCGGTGGCGGTGGCGGCACCGTCCTGCTGCGTCTGTGAAGCCTTTCCACCAGAGGAGGGCCTTCCTGTGTGCTGAGGGGCTTCGCGGTGCATTCGTTCTTCTCCAATATTATGCTGCTGCTCCTCCTGCTTCACCCATGCGGTGGCCGAGGCGGGGTTGGCTTTTGCTTTTGCGCTTTCACCCGCGCCGTCGCAAGACCGATCAGAGGCAGCAGCGGTAGCAGCAGCAGCAACAGTCGACGCACTCCGCACTCGCACCGGCGTCGCTGCAGGCCCACGGCGCTCACCACGTCCGGCACCACCCTTCTGCACGGCCGCTGACCCTCCCTCCACACTCCCTTCCCACCGCTGCAGCGTGGCGTAGGCGAGCAGCACGCAGCTAATCTCATGCCCACTCAGCAGCTCAACCTGCTCCCGGCATAGCGGGGCGGCGCGAGCCATGAAGGTGGCCGTCTGCACCGAGAAGACTTCAAAGTAAAGAATAGCGGTGCAGAGAAGCGCAACGTCGCGGACGGCATCGCGATCGGGACGGCGCAGCAACTTCAGCATCGCAGCCTCCACCACCGCCGCGTCCCCGGCCTCTTCGCTCCCCTCACCACGTGTCGTAGCGGAGGCAAGCAGATGGCGAAGGAAGGCCGTCACGAAGCGCTGACCGAGGTGATACGGAATACGCAGTGCTGTGCGGTCCCCACCGAGGGCACCGATTAGATGAGGTCGAGAGCGCCGCTGCTGCTGCTGCTGCTGCTCGCTCTGTGGACCTGCATGCGGCGAATGCTCATCGCCACTGCTGTCACCAGGTCGAGTCGAAGAGCCTCTCCTCAGCGCGGTCTTCTCCACGCCTCGCGGTGGCGTCTCGAAGTAAGAGAACGGCGACACAACCACCGAAAAAGATTGGGACGACGCCGGCATCGAGGAGGAAGCGGTGGGGCGGCTGCATTGGCGCTGCGTGTCGCGTAGAGTGCGGCACGTATGACGTCCATTGCCTGGCCCATCGACAACACTGCTGACATCTCCGACGACGCACCAGACGAGGAGGAAGAAGATCGATCAGCAGCATTCGCGCTGTGGTGCTCCTCGTAACAGTGGCACCACCACCGCACACACCACTCATCCAGCGGCATCCGTGCTGCGGTGGCGCCAGTGGCCACGCAGTCAATCTGGAAGCGGAGCTGCGGCGCTGCGGCGCCATACTCCTGTACAAGCAACGCGGGGTCGTATATGGGAACTCCGGGTGCCTCTTCAGCGGGAATGCAGAGAACGGCGTAGAACATCTGAAAAAGCTCATCTCGCGACAGGGTTGTTGGCGCTGCGGTAAAGGTGTTCGTTGTAGACAGCCCTGACGCAGCCGTCACCACGCCATCCCCCAGCACACGCAGCACCTCTCGTATCCCATACGCGCAGTTCGCGGAGCGCACGTACGACTGCACGACGGAGCGTGGCAAAGAGGCCTGCCGGCCAATGGCATAAAAGAGCTCCGTGACGTGCAGCAGGCGCCATAGCAGCCGAAGGTGTAGCAGCGGCAGTGGCGGTGATGAAGACGAGGTCGATGAAGATGAAGATGATCCGCGTGGTGCTGTGCCGCCGCGTGTGCTGCGCCGCAGACGGTAGTCACGCATTCCATCAAAGTGAGCAGGCGTGAGCTGATGCAGCGTGCGCTGGATCTGCCCGGCGTACTCGAAGCAGCGCCCCTCCACGACATCCACATCCCCGGCAGCGTCTCCCGCAGCCTCCTGCGACTGCCCGCGGCGGCGTCGCTGCTGACTCCAGTGGAACATCGCCCCCTCCACGTTTTTGAGCAGCTGGTAGGCGTGCAGCACGTCCCGCTCGTAAATGTGGCGGTGCCGTTCCGACAGCTGCCGCGTTGTGTGGCGACGGGCCTGCTCGATTGCATTACGCCGGCGTAGCTCCTCGTTGTGCGGGGAAGAGGCACGTGAATTCTGCTGCCCACTTGAAGGCTGCTTACCTGCTTGTGCGGATGCTGCGGACGAAGAGAGCGGCGGCGACGGCGGTGTGGGTGGGCCTACGCGCCACTCCCGCAGCACCGCGTTGTCCTTTGCACCAGCGTTAGAGAGGAGATGTGCGATGCCGTCGCTGGCAACAGAGAGGCGCTCCGCATCGACCAGCGCCTGCTGTGGGACATGCCCTGCGGTGTGTGCATCGTTATTACCACTAGCAGCAGCAGCAGTGCTCACGTAAGGGCTGTTCTGCTGGCGCAAAAAAGCGTGGAAGGCTGCGGTGGCCGGCGATGCCTCCGCGCGTGAAGGCAGTCCGCCTCGTTTGCCTCTTGGATGTTGCTGAGAGGAGACGCCACGGCTGCCACGTCGTGCCCTTTCCTGCCGCCCTGTTGCACTGTTGCGAAGAGCTCGATGAGCCGCTGCACCACGTGAGAGTGGAGAAGACGACGCGGCAGTAGTGAGACAGCGGGTGGAAGACAGCAGAGAGGGCAACGCTGCAGCAGCGGTCGTTGCTCTTGTTGTTGCCGCAGTGTCACCAAACGTGGCAAGACGCCTGACACCACCTGAGCATAGCTTTTGCATTTTAAATATTATTTACAACGATCCTGTCGCCGCTATGTTTCACGTTTCGTTGATGTTATTGCACGTAGAGTTGTGCACTGACGACGTCACACAGCTGTGCGCTTTAACCGCGCGGCGCTGCGTATTCACTGCTGAAGGTAAGAGAGCGAGCGAGGGAACGACGATGAAAAGAGAGAGAGAGATGACGATGAATACAGCAGGAAAGACCAACCAGAGCAACATGTGTGTGTGCGTGTGGTTCTGATAAACTAATTGATGGCGCAGCGATGACCATTACACTCCGCTAGTGAGTCGAAGTCGACGTCTTGCAGCTGCCGTACCACCGCGCGCGCGCCAAAGAAGCAATTGCAGCTCCTTGTAAAAATAAACTGGCCTGCCAAACACGCAGCCTATTCTCCAATTCAGTCCGCACCATTCCTCATACAGCGTGAAGCAGGACTGGCAGAGGAGCATGAGTGCTGATCTGCACCTGAGCAGGAACCTAAAAAGAGAGAGAGAGAACAAGAAAAAAAAAGGAGCTCGTGCTACCCTACTACACCTTCGTTCTTCTTTTTTCTCCTAAAGTTGTCACGCCTGCACAGCACAACTCATCATCTATGTTTTCCTGTTTTTTTATGAATTATAACTTTGTTTGTTGGAGAGGGGTACGAGTAGGACTCTGAAGGGAAAGCAAGGATGACGCCCAACGCGCGCATCGAGGCAAAAGAAAAAAAAAACACTCAACGACATGCAACGACATGCAACACGCGCCAAAGGACAAGAGAAAAATATATATATATATCAAATCTTAATTTTTTTTTTTTGCAAGAAAGAAGTTGCTAGAGCGGCGCCTCTCCTTCCAACATGTACCTTCAACATAAGAAAGCCTAAAAAAACGGCAAACGGATTTAAGCAAAGAGAAGACTTAGAGAACACAGCAGCATCCGCCCTCTCTCCTCTCCTCAAAGACAAAGGGGGGAGATAAAAAAAATAAGAGACACACCGGCACACGCTGAGAAAACCCACACAGACATGTAGAAAAGGAAAGAGAAAGAGGGGGAGGCAGAGAGCAACGCAAAACACATAGCGACGCACAACGGCGACGCGGTGAAGTTCTTACACACATAGGCAGCGAAGGCGGTGAAAAAGAGAACAATACCGCAAGACAGAAATAAAAAAAAAAAGGCGAGACTCAGCGTCGTGCAACGGATGAACAGGTGTAAAAAGAAAAAGAGAACGCGCGCATCTTGGATACTGAGTATCTCCCTCTCTCTCTCTCTTCCGCATATGCACACAAACACACACAAACTCCCTCTCAAGTAACGATTAACTCCGCGCCACCGGGTACTGCTCCTGCGGGTCCTTCGCCAGGGCCTCCCGCACCGGCGCGAAGAAGGGGTGCTGCATCGCCTCGTGAGCAAGAATGCGATCCTGGTGGTCGAACTGCAACATCCGATCCAGCAAGTCTAGCGCCGTCGCGTCGCACCACGACTCCTGCACCGAGTCCTTCTTGATGTAGCGCCGCCAGTCAACGTGGTCGTCGGGCAGCGACCGCAGGTTCGACTCCACCACGCGCGAGATGCGGCACTGGTACTTATCCAGGTAGCGGTACAGCGCCTTCTTGCCAAACACGGCAACAATTTGTAGGAGCTGGTCCTCATTGTTGGCCCCGACGAAGAAGGGATCGTTGCGGAAGAGCATGCCGGCCAGCACGCAGCCCAGACACCAAATATCCAGTGAGTAGTCGTAGTGGCGGTAGCCGACAAGCAGCTCGGGTCCTTTATAGTGGCGCGTGGCCACACCACAGTTCAGCGCCTGCCCATGGATGTAGTACTCGCCAAGGCCCCAGTCAATCACGCGCAGAATCTTGCGCTCGTGGTCGATCATCACGTTGTACGGCTTAATATCGCGGTGGAAGATGCCACGCCGGTGCGCAAAGTCCAGCGAGCGCAGGATCTCGTACAGGTAGTAGCGCATATCGAAGTTGCTGAGCTTGTTCGTGTAGAGGAGGTTGCGCAGCGTGGTTGGGTTGTGCACGTACTCGGTGACGAGCACGACGGTCTGTGAGTCGTCGTCGCGCAGCACATCGAGCAGCCGTACCACGTTAGGACCTCCGCAAAGGTTTCGCAGGATGCTAATCTCGCGCAGAATCTTCTGATAGCGCACCGGCTTCAGCAGCTTCAGCACGCAGAGGCAGCCGTTGTTGCGGTTGCGTCCGCGGAACACTTCCGAGTACTTGCCGCGTCCAATTTTCTGCAGAAGCTCGTAGGGGGCCAGATTCTTGTTAAAGTCCACAACAGTATTCTTGTAGTCCCAGTATTCTACACCGCGCTGGCGGTACACGTACCAGAAGGGGTGCTCGAACTCCTCTGGCTTCGTTTTTTTCGTGCGTGACTCCTCAACGTGGGCGGTGGCCGCACCGTTCGGCGGCGCCTGTCCAGCGGACTGCGCCTCAGACATCTTTTTTTTTCTTCGCTTTGCTTTAAGTTGATGTGGTCTGTGGGGAGATGGTCGCTTGGTGTGTGTGTGTATTTGTGTGTGTCGATGTGGAGGTAGGAAAAGGGGTGGACGTTCAGGGGAGGAGGCGTCTCTCTCAGATACCTTTCTCGCCTTCTGCCCTACAGGTGGCAAGAAGAGAACTGAAATTTAAAGTAAGCACCGAAGACAAAAAAAAAGATCCAACGGAATTGAGGTGAGAAACAGCCGCGAGTACTCGAGGGGAAGAAGAGGAGGGCCTTCACCAGAAAAAAAAAAAGAAAGAAGCGAGCCACAATGACCTTCAACACGGTTGCTAAATAGTGCGAGAGACTTGAGGAATGGACACACCTCCACACGATTTCCGTGCTGCTGAAGAAGACAGAGTGAAAAAGGAGGGAAAGTGAAAGTGTTGGCGGTGTTTTAATCGTGGCAAACAAGAGAGATGGATCGTGTTGTTGGTTCAGCCGCAGCAAGAGAGGACAGGAGGGAGAAGTGCAGGAGAGAAGAAATATTTGAAGTCGTTTACGTGGATTGAGAAAAGGCTGTGGGCTCACTTAATACAAGAAAGAGAAGCAGCGAAAGTGTTGCGTTTGGGGCAGCTTCCTCGCTACTCTTCTCTCTTGTTTTGTTGTTGTTGTTGTTGCCGCCGTGGAGAAATCCTTCACGTGACGAACGTTTTTTTTTCTAGAACAGCGGAAGACGAACGGCGCTTTTCCGAAAGAAAAACTGAATTTGAAGTGGCCGCTGAAGACAATCCACAATGCATCAAGGCCGTTGCACAGCGCGGCAGTGAGCAAGTTTACCACACACGAAGCCACAGGCGATTGTGAGCAGGCAGTGGCCATTGGCTACTCTACGCCGCGTATTGCTCGCGCCTCTTTGGGGATTCCTTGCTGCTTGCCCCAATTGTAAATCAAGTATTTTTTTCTTCAACAAATTGCTTCGCGTAATAGACGTCCGTCACCAACACGCAGGCAAACACCAGCACCAACAAAACTGAAAAAGAAAAGTACGCGCTGGGAATCGGGCCAGAAGGAGCGAGAAATAATAGTTGAGAAACGAGAGAGAGAGGACGAGAGAGAAGATCACCAATGACGCAACAAAACATACAACAGAGCGCAAAGGGGAAAATACATAAATAAATCAAAAACTGCGTTCCGGATTTCTCTCGAGAAAGGAGTAGAGCTACAATACGCAATTGGAAGAAGAAACGTAAAAGATGAGGAGCCTCCTTTCTAGAAGCCGCAGTGCTCGCAAGACCCTCTCCTCTGAACCTTACCCTTTCTTCTCTCTCTCTCTCTGTCTTACGCACCATCCTTCTTCGCGGCTCCCTTCTTCTTCCCCTCCGCCTCCTCCTCCGCACTCCCGCCGCTGCCGCCCTTCTTCTTCTTGTCCCCGTCCTTCTCCTCCTTCCCCTTGTGCTTCGAGATGTTCTCCTCCACCAAGGCGTCGAACTTGCCATTCACCTTGTCAAAGAGCGCCGTCACCAGCGTGTTGTAGCACTCCAGCGCAGTCAGGGTGTCCTGGTAGAGCGTCGTCGGGGCCTGGTCAGCCACCGCAGCAGCATCCGCCGCGTTCTCATAGAATTCGTCTCCTTCCCCATCCTTGCCTGACTTGGAAGTCTCTGCCGTCTCGTCCTCGAAGACGATTAAACAGCGGTGCTGCTGGTCGACGATGCCACGCAGCTTGCGGTCGAGAATGAGTTGCGAGAGCTTCTGCTCCACCTTCATCGCGTCCAGCTGCAGCAGTTCGCTGATGTAGTCGATCTGCACGCGGTTGTAGGGCGAGACCACCTTCAGCAGGTGGCGCTCCAGCAGCGTGTTGTACATGTCGTTCACCTGACGACGCACCACCTCGTCCGCCAGCAGTTCCGTGTCGCTGCTGGCGCCTCCAACAGCCTCGCCATCTGCACGCGCCTTGCCCAGGATGGCGTTGAACATGTGCGTGTCCTGCTTGCTGTAGGCAGCCGCAATGCCACGCAGCGCGTCCATGTCGTAGCCCTTGTACTCCAGCACGTTCTTGGAGGACAGCAGCGTGGTCAGCTCATCCGGGTTGTCGGTGGAGATCTTAGCGAGGATCATGTAGCGCAGCGCACGGCGGGCCTGACGGGCCTGATCACCCAGCTGGTGAAACCCCTCGAAAGCCTCGTAGAGGTAGGAGTAGGCCGTCTTGGCGTCCTTTTCCTCGGCGTGCAGAATACCAGACTGCAGGTCAATCTCAGCCTGAGAGAGTGGGGGGCAGTAGATGCTGTTCGCCGTCGTCCGCGCCGACACGAGCGCTGCGCGGGCCTTCTGAATATCCCGCACAGCGTAGAAGAGCTTGCTCTCGAGCAGGTAGATGTCCAGCAGCAGCGTGCGGTCGTCGAGGCGGCGCACCTCCTTCAGCAGCGCGCTGAGAGAAGAGAGGGCGTCGTTCTTGCGATTCTCCGCAAAGAGAACCTCCACGTAGCGCAGCTGCAGGCGGTGGCGCAGAAATGTACGCTTCTCCTGACGTGCCCACTCTACCGTGGAGAGGCACACCGTTTCCTGCTCCTGCAGCGGCACGCCGCACTGGACAATGTGCTCGAAGAGCTTCCGCACCATCTTCGTCGTCTTGGCCTTGGGCAGGAGCTGGAAGAAGGGCCGGACATCGGTCAAGAGTTGGATGGCAGCTGCACCATCGCGCGTCGCCGTCAGCAGCTCGGCCAGACGGTAGACCGCCTGCTCCTTCGCACGGACAGAGTCGACGTCGTCGGCGGTCACGTTCGCCGTGACAATCGCCTGCAGTAAGGGCCGGGCGGTGGCGCGGTCGCCCTTGGCGTAGTAGTCCTCGGCCACATCAAGCGTGTGAGCGCAGTCGTCGATCAGGCCTGACGGCGACATGGCGTCTAACACGACACGATAGGAGTGTTGGGAGTGAGGAGAGAGAGAGTAGTGCTCGAGACAGAAAGGAAAAGACGCTTGATGGTTGTCGTTGCCGCCTTTCCTTCTCGGATTGCTCCGCCTCTGTGTATAAAGTTGAAGGAAGGAGTGCCTGTATGTGTGTGTGTCTGTGTTTGTGTGTGTTTGGGAGCAGAAAAAAAAACACGGAGCTGACGATGGATGCTGCTCTGCTTCCAAAGAACAACGCAAAGAATGTTCGTGTGTACGTGTGTGTGTGTGTGTGTGTGTGTGTGTGCTCTACCTTACTACTTCTCTCTAGCTTGTTGTTGTTGTTGTTGTTCTTTTTGCTCTTCTTAACAAAAAAAAAAAAGAGAGAAGATGTAAAGAAGGTGAGCGAGTCAAAAAAGATCGAAAACTCTGCCGAAATGAAACAGAGGATGAAAGCGAGAGAGAGAGTGTGTGTTTGTATGTTTAAAATTGTTTACGCACATCCCACAACAGGAGAAGAGAAAGCCTGCGGAAAGGGTTTGTCATACTCGTGTTGCCGCACATCGCTATTTCATGCACACATACACACTTGTATTTTCTTCCTCTTCTCGCTTCTTCCAGTGGATAGACCAAAAAAAACGACGCGCTGAGCGAGACGCCCCACACAGCTCGTGAACACCGACAAGTAATAATAAAAAAAACTTTGGCCTCCGCGCGGTCTTGAAAGAGGCGAACGCCATTCATCTCCCTTCTGTCATTTGCTCTCTCTCTCCAAACAGACACGGTCTTTTGCTTGGTTTTCATTATCTTAAATAGTTTAACGGTTGCTTTCGTTTTCGTGCAGGGCATCACAGCAGGTACACACAGCTTCTACCGCACAAGCCTTCTTTGAAGCCGCCCCCGCACCACTCTGGCACCGCATCATGATACACACACGCGCGACGTGCCAAAAAAAAAAAAGAAGAAGGCCGCACACGTCAAGCAGTGGGTTCCACCCGCACCTTCTTCGCCGCCGCCCCGCCCTCCCCTCCCTCCACAGAGGCCAGGTACGGCGCCTGCAGGGGCGGCTGCACCGGCTCCAGCACTGCCCGCCCCGCCGCGCGGTCGTAGCACATATCCGCATCAAAACCAGAAAGGTCTCCGCACGAGAGAAAAGGCGCGAGAACTGTGTTGGGCTCCAGCGTGCACGCCGTCCGCGTCGCGGCAGACACCGGGACAGCAACGCAGTCAGACGCAGGGACGGCGTAGCGGTACACCGGTGCCTCGGGCGTGAAGCCGCTCGCACGCAGCGACGCAGCGCCACCGCTACTCCCCCTCCCCTCCTCCTCGTTCTCCACTGTGTGCGACGACGCCGCAGCGTCCGGGAAGCGCGGCACGTAACCGAGTGGGAGCCGGAAGCCCTGGCACAGCAGGAAGCTTTCCATCGACGCATTTCGCGACGACTTGGGCTTCACCACACGCACCTCATTAAAAAACACTTCACTCTTTGCGACGAGAAAAGGCGTGTTGGGCCCACGGAACATTTTGGTGACAAAGCAGCCACCTGGGCGGAGAATAAAAGTGGTGATGTGCAGCGCGGCGAGGAGGAGGTGGTGCTGCAGGTACTCATCCAGCTCGTGCATCCCTGTCACGTCTGGCGCGCCGTCGCAGATCACGATGTCGGCCTTGCGCGGCGACGGAGAAGCGGAAGCCGCAGCAGCAGCAGCAGCAGCAGAGTGTGAAGCCGCCTTGCCTGACGCCGTTACTGCCTCTCCCTCTGGCGCGTTGAGGAGACGAATAATTTCATTTGCGGTGGCCTCGCTGGTGATGTCGCCTTGCAGAATCTGCACGCCCTCGATTGGCGCCATCTCTTGCAGGTCCACCGCCACCACACGCGGCGGCGGAAGCAGCGACGACGACGCAGACGCAGACGCAGACGTGCTTGCTGTAACCGTTCTGAAGTGGTTGGCAAGTACCTGTGACCAGCTGCCGGGTGCGGCGCAAAGATCGACAGCACCGGTGCGGATCTCCGCCGCGTCGAGGATGTTGAACTCCTCGTGGATCTGGAGCAGCTTGTAGGCGCTGCGGGCCCGGTAGCCCTCCTCTTTTGCCTTGCGGTAGTAGATGTCCCGCTTATCCTTCGAGGCACGCCCCATCGCTCGAATGGTCAACACGTCGGAGTGTGTATGTGTGTAAGTGTCTATCTTTGTAGTGCACTCTCTCTCTCTGATGAAGGGAGACAATTTGGTGAAGTTGTAGTGCTAATAATGGAAAAGCAAAACGGAGAAGGGGGAAGAACAAAGAGGTAGATTTCGAAGAGAAAAAAATAACGCGGAGAAGATGTCGCGATCGGCACAGCTGATGAAGCAAGCCTGCTGTTGTCAAGTCAGGCTGTATTTTACCCAGGCAAACTGCGCTGCTTTGTTGTAGATCTTTTTTCGAGCGGTGCAAGGAAGAGTCGATTGATAGAGTTCGATCACGTCACTCTCTCTCTTTCTCTTCCACCACGTTGCCCCACATCGATCACAGAAGGGGGGCCCGAAAAGAAGAGAAGAGGTCACATCCGCGCGGAAAGAAGCCTCACTGAGAAGCGACGCACGCGCTGTGACTCTGACAACTCCCTTATAAAAAAAAAACAGAAAAAATAGAATGTGCGGCGAAATTTGTCGCCTTCAACCTCATAGTAGTGTTGCTTTCTCCTTTTCTTATATTGCCGGCCTCAGAGGCACGCTCATCTCTTTCATGCTTTCTTTTCAGCTTATCCTGGTCTCATCTCGAGAAGCTTCGTAGATTCAACTTTTAGAAAAAGAAAATAACCTCAAGAGTATGAGACGAGGAAATAAGCGTGTGTTTATTGGTGTCTTTTGAAAAGGAACTACTGCGCGCCACAAAAGAAAAAAAAGTGACACATCTACTTTAGCATAAAGACAACTATGGCGCGTGGGGAAAATGGTCGTTCTGCCCTTTCCCACTCACATCATCTTCTCCCCCGGCAACCTCCAAACCTCAACAGACGCTGACGCAGCACCGCGAAAAAAAAAAAAGAAAAAATCAAGTTTCAACCACCCTTCCAGTGGTGCTTCTGCACCTCCTGCCGCACCCGCTCCTCGTACTCCTTCACGTCACGCATGTAGACCTTGTAGGGCTCCTCCTGCGCCGGGTCCTTGATGTTCGGGTGGTCCAGCAGCTCCTGAATTGCCAGCAGAATCTGCTTAATGGTGATGTTCGGCCGCCAGTCCTTCTCCTCGTTGAGGATGGAGAGACACACTGTCCCGCTTGGGTAGACGTTCGGGTGGAAGAGCACCGGCACGAAGACACACTTGGGTGGTTTTGTGGGGTAGTCCTCCGTGAAGTGAAGGCGGAGGCGGTACTCGCCACCCTCCCACGGCGTGCCGGGCTTGCCGGGAATGCCAGCCTCCCAGTGCAGGAGGTCGAGCCCGACTCCCGCCACCGCAGCCGGCGACGTCGGCGCTGACGAGGACGCCGCAGAGGCCGAACCGTTTGTGCCGTTTGCTGTCGCCGCCGTCGCGAGGGGCAGTCGCTGCTGCGTGCTGCCGCTGCGGTCGTGCTTCTGGCCCGCGGTGGCCGGTGGCGCTGCGACTTCCATCGGCTTGGCCCAGAAGCCGAAGGGGCGATCCTTGCGCCACGACTTGCGCTCCTCACGGAGGCGTGACTGGGCGAGCGACAAGCCAGACATGGCGAGCTGAACTGTCGATGAAAAAAGCAGACGCGCGAGATGAAGAAAGCCGCGAAGGTGTGCTAATATTTAAAAAAAAAATTTGCAAATGAATGCGGTGCCTCGTGGTCTCCTTTATGTATAAATTGTACCGGTGTCTGTGGGGTCTGTGAGGTGCAGGGAGGGAGGTCTATGCGATGAGCGACGAGCGAGGGAAGAGAGAAAGCGTAAGAGCGAGAGAGGCGTGCAACTCTCTCTCTCTCTTTCTGTGCGTGATTATTTACTTTTCTATTAGTTTTCTGTTTTTTTTTTTTAAAGGGGAAAGGTTGGCTGTCTTGACACACACACACACGGCAGCGAAACGCTAAAAGCAGTGAGGGAAAAGAGGGAGAGGGTTTGGGTGCAGATCTGGCTGCTGCCCCACAACTTTACACTGACAATGAAAAATAAAAAAAGAGAAACGAAGTAAAGTCGTTCGCAGTGGGTGTGTGTTAAAGGAGTGAGAGAGAGAGGTAAGGAAAGATGTAGAGGGGGATATGGCAAGCGACGGGAGAAGCATGAAAACTTTAAACAGGACAGTATGCATTCCAGCACGATCAAACGGCACTGCGCCGATCTGCATTAGTCAGTGGGCCTCCACCACATCGTTGAAGAACACGCAAGCAACGCCGTCATCGTCAACGCGCTACGGAGACCGCTCACCTCCACTCATTCATCGTGTTCATTGCAATTTATTCTGTTCAAAGAAAAAGAAAAGGGGGCAGTTATGTGAGGAACAACAACGCGCACCGCCATGACACTCCATATTACAAGCACACCATCCCGCGCACACATGCACGCTACAATGTCGTGCAAACACCTTCACACCGCGCAATACGCAAAACCTATTAAAAAAAGAAGTAAAGGAAAGCGCTGCCAGAAAGAAGAGGAAGACATCAACGCCCCTCGCTACTCCTTACTTGACGACGCGAACGGAACCGAGGGGTGGAACCACCTGCACATACGGGTACGCATGCGAGCGGCGCGACGCCGTGTCAATGCTGCGGTTCATACGCAACGATCCCGCAACAAACAGCGTGGAGCCGAGCTGCACCTTTTGATGAAGCAGCGCGACAGGAACAAGGTCGCCCATGCACCGCACAACAATCAAATCTTCATCTGCCACTGCCTCCTCCTCCTTCTCCTCGCCACCCTCGCTCGCGCTGCACGGGCTGCCATTGTGAACCGCCACGACGTACTGCAGCACACGCATGCTCCCCACGAAGCCCTCCTGTACATCGCGCACCTCGCCGACGAGAACAGTGTTCACCGCAGCGCGGACGTGCACGTGTGGGGCCTCTGCTCCGGCGAGGGCATCGCGCGCGCCGTCCGCGGTTGTTGCGGCGGCGTCCTCGTCCGCCTTCTCCGTGCTGTTCTCGCCCCCATCCTCAGTCACCGTTGCCTCGGATGCGGTAGCGGAGGAAGCGCTGCTTGACTTCCCACTCGTTGCCGCCGAGGACGAAGTCGCCGCGCGCCGTGCTGCTGCGGTGGCAGTGCCGTTAGTGGTGGCACTACCCTCTTTTACCCGAACAGCCAGCTGCACTGCACGCAGCTCCCGTGCCGCTGCGTCTGTCGGCGACGCCTCCACCGCGTAGAGCCGCTGCCACTCTTCCTCCGTCACCTCCCCACTGCTACTGCCGGGGTTGCCCTCCGCGTGGCACGACTCGATGTGGTTGTCCAGCGAGTCGAGTAGGCGAAATCGTGGGACGCGAGTCTCATACTGCCTCCACGCCACCTCATCTGCCAGTGAAGCTGTGCAGGGTGCCGCCGGCGACGAGGGGGTTGGCGGGGATGCAGAGGCAGCAGCAGCACCAGCACCAGCAGTACCAGCAGCAGTAGTGCTACTGCCGGTGAGGAGAGCCGCGAGCTGCGGCAGTTCGTTCCGCTGACACAGCGGGCAGGCATAAGGGCGGGCAGCGAAGCGCTGCTGCCACGTCGACCACCGCTGCTCCGGTGTCGCGGTCGCGTCTGCTGCTGCCGTCCCCGCCTCTCCCTCGCCCTTCTCCCTCTCCCCCTCGGCCTCCAAGTCCCGGAAAGGGTTCGCCGGCTCCTTCTCCTGCTCTATGAGAGCAGCATTCGGGCTGTCGCCGAACGGGTTCGGGTAGTGCCGCGACAACTCCGTGATGCTCAGCTCCTGCGCCGTGGGAGCGGCCGACGCCACGGCAGCCGCCGCGTCGACATTGCCATCCTCGCCGAGGCGGGCAACCATGAGACGACGCGCCGCAACGGTGGCGGGTGTCACGTTCACTGTCCTGCGCTTGATTCCGGGAGCGGCACCTGCCGGCGTGGCCCGCGCGAGCGTCTTGCCAGCCAACTCCGCCTCGAGCTCTGCACGGTTGTCCGCCTTGCCTTCCACGAAGGAAGAGCTGGGAATGAAGAAGCGGCCGTTGCAGCTGTCCACCGCCGTCGCCGGCACCGCCTCACCAGCAGCGGAAGGCGAGGTGGAGCTCTTGCCAGCCTTCTCGATGTCTTCGCGGTGCAGCGCCACGTCATCCCAGACGGAGGCCAACAGCTCGTCTACGAGGTGCTCCTCCGGCAGGTGCACCGCCGGCGCAGCCCGGTAGGCGGCGCTGACCAAACTCTCCCCTCTCTTACGCAGCAGCGCGGCCGGCGGCGGCAGCGGCATCGCGGTGAATTCTGCTGTGTCCGCCGCGGGTGCCTTCGTCTCCTCGGCAGGCGCGGTCGCAGCGGCAGCGGTGGTGGTGCTGGCCTCCGTCGCCGACTTGGCAGCCGCGGCATCGGTACATACCACCCCTCGAGGCTGGTTCGCCGCAGACGAGATGTTCGCCCGCGAAGCACCGGTGGGATGAGAGGGGGAGCCGAGCACTGTCTTGTAGCCTGTAATCTCGCCCGGCCCTCCGCCCTCTACCACCCTCGCCGCAGCGTCAGCCGACTTCCCGGTGTTGTCGTGGCGCTGCCGCACGTGTGCCTCCGCCGCCTCCCGGCGCCGAAAGGCCCGCCCACACGCGCTGCAGTGGAACAGCATCGACGCGTCAACCGGGGCACGCACGGCGACCTCCATCATCACCGCCGACGCCGTCGCGTGCACCGCAACAGCACCTGCGGCAGCCTGCGTAGCATCAGCACCTGCAACGTGCACATCTGCCACGTCACCTCCTGCCATCCGAAAGTTATGCGTTCCGGTTGTGATGAAGGGTGGGGGCAGGTGCGTTGGTGCGTAGGCGAGGCAGTTTGGGTCTGCCAGCACGTCAGTGGGGGCGTAGGTGGTGGAGCGTGACCCACGCGCGCGCCGCGCCTCGGCGGCCCCGCGCTCCAACGCCTCGAAGCGCTCTCGCTGCCTGGGTGGGTACATGGGCTCCGGAATGGCTGGGGGACCCACGTTGGGCACCGTAGGGGCAAGCTGTGGTGGGACGGTGAGCCACACCCCGTGCTTGCGGTGTGCCTCCTGCAGCAGTCGCAAATGCAGATCGTCTTGAGAAAAGAGAAACGTGTCGTAGCAGCTCATGGTGCTGGCTGCCGGCGGCGGTGCGGAAACCTCCGCTGATGCCGTGGACCCTGCTGCGGCAGGTGAAGCAGTCGCGTTGTTGTTGGTTGTCGACTGCCGTAGGAGGCGGGTGGGACGCCCTACAGAAGCTGTCGAGACGCCAAGAGCCAGAGCAGCAGCAGCGAGAGTGCCGGAGCGGAGCGCAATGCGGTGGCCGCTGTGTGAGAGCCGCCGCCTCCAAGCTGTGGAGGCGGTGCGTGCAGACGTGCATCGGCACTGTGGCAGCATCGTCGCCGCCTGTACGTCGAAACGATGAGATGACGCGCGGCTGCTCCTTGCCTCTGTACGGAGAAATGTGCGTCTGCGATCGGCTCTCGACTCTTTAGGATAAAAAGAAGTTGCTGCTGTTTGTTTATGGTGCTGATTAACTTCCCTCGATACCCTGTTCGCGATGGAGGCCTGTTCAAGAAGAATGCGCACAAACACCGCGTGCTAGATTTGTGTGTGTGTGTGAGTACGGGTGAGCGCGTGTTTGGGTGTGTGAGTGTTTTATTAAGGCGAAAAAGACAGGAAATAGCAAAGTGCGCAGCGACACCGAAAGCAGAGAAGGTGAGAGCGCAGAAGACGAAGTAGCGTAAGACGAGCTCCACGTAGCAGCCCACGACAGGGGAGAAGGGTTGACTAATCAGAACGCAATAGTGTTCTCGGTTTGAAAAAAAATCTTTGACGTGCACGGAGAAAAAAGGCTTTTTTTTTCTTTTGTGCATGACTCCCTTTTGGAATCATTGTTTTTTTCTTTGCTATTGCCAGCAAGAAAGAGCTACAGTACTCGTCTTTATGCTGCCAGTGTGAGCGTGTGCTCCCGCATCCTACCACGACTGCGGCCGGCACCCACACACTTGTAAGCAACAAGCACGCCATCGCACTATATTACTCCCCTCCCTCCTTTTCTCATTAGCAATGCGTCGCCGCTTCTCGCATAGTAAACAAATCATGACGGACAGGTTAAACTTAATTCGAGCAAGGCCAACTGCAGAATGCAAACGTTGCGTGCCCACACAAAAACAGAGAAAGTCATGCGCTGTAGACAACAGCGGCGTTTCAGGCAATCCACCGAGGCGGTGCGCCGCCGTTTAACAGACAACCGCACGACGCCGCAAAAAAAAAAAAAAGGAAAGACAACAGCTGCACCAAAAAAAAACTTACAAATCGAGCCTGAAAGATACGCAGCTGATCGCTTGTTCTTGGTGTGTGTTTGTGATTGTCACACGATTGTGCACGGGCCGTGTTCAGATTCTTGTCCCTTCGTCTCACAACGGTCTCTCCCCTTCCCCTTTCCTACTCCTGCCCTGCCACCTGATCCCCCCACGTCGTGTGCCCGTCCAGCTTTGTCGACCGCACTGACGCCGGCACCACGTGCGCCAGCGGCGGAGAGTGGCGGCCACTCTTGCCCGCGTGCAAGCCAACGCCACCGCTAATGCTGCTGCTGTTGCTCTGTGGAAAAGCAGCCGCGTTGGGCGTGGCGGCCGACGGCGTGCTCGCTGCCTCCTCGCTTGCACTCCAGCTGCGTGGGACAGCGGGCCGCACCACCGCGTCGTGCCCGTGCAGTGTGTCGGCATCGGCGGGCTGATTCGAGGAGAGAGAAAGGCTTCCAACAAAGGCACCGGAGCTCGCAGCAGCGGTTGGCGAGGGCGGAGAGCCGCCGGTGGTGAGAACACCCGCGCTGCGGTGCGCTCCCACAACTGGACCACGCCCACCCGTTGCTGCTGCCACCGCCGTCGCAGCAGGGCCAATCGAGAGCGTCCCGGTGTTCACGCCGGCAACATCGATGCTCGACACGCGGCGGCGATGCGGTGAGTTGCGGGCTGTCCCGGGCCGTGAGCCACCGCCCGCCGCCGCGCCAGTGTACACTGAGGTGGACGTCCCAGCGAAGCTGTTGTTGGTGCTGAGGCCCCCGCCCAGCAGGCTCTCCTCCATCTCTCGCACAGCGGAGGTGACGGGGACGGCGATCGGGTGCGGCACCACCGCGTGGCCACTGATGCTGCTAGCAGGTATGAGAAGCGTGGCTGGTGCAGCTGCAAGCGTCGCTGCCGTTGTAGCGCCAGCGGCTGTGCGGGCGGCGTGCGACACCCTCCTCTGCTCTCACGCGCTGCTGCAGCAGCGGGCTTCGACGTGGCCGCCCGCTCTTCCCCTTGGCGCGGCACGAGAGCGGCAGTGGACGGCGTGATGGCAGACGGCACGAATTCGCCGGCGCTCCGCAGCACCGGTGAGCGTGACACCGGAGTGGCGATCTGCACCGCGCGGCTGCCCACCTCGAAGAGCGTCGGCGGTGGGTGCCGTGTGGTGGGCGAGGTGCCACCAAGAGGCACGGCCGCCTGCACCGAGGCTGCGTGTGTGGGACTCGTCGTTGTTGCGAAGCGCGCGGGGGATGGTCCTGCGTTTGCCACGGCTGCCGCTGGAGCTCGCACCTCGTCGCCGCGTGGTGCATCGGCGCCTGCTGCTGTTGCTGCGGCGGTCGGCAGCATCAGCGTTGGCGGATGCGGCGGTGGTGGTGGGCTCAAGGGCAGCGCAGGTGCGGCAGTTACCGGGTTGAAGTCGTTCAGCTCCCCTTCCGGTGCCCACGAGGCGGCCACGTTGAGCGGGGCGTACGTCATCTGCTGTGCCCGGAAGCCGCGCAGCAGCGTCGAGAAGGCGAGCAGCACGCCGAGTAGGTAGAGCGAGAACGAAAGAAACTCCGGCATGGCCTCGGGGTAGATCGTGACGATGGGCATCGCCACAACGGCGCCGACGGCGATGAACATATGCAGCCGCCACTCCTGCCGGTCCTGCTTCGTCGACTGCGAGATCTGATCGAGGTGGAAGGGCATCTGAGGCGCCACCAGCCGGAAGAAGAAGAGAAACTCGTGCAGGTTCATGATGCCGGGGAACATGTGACTCTTAATGACGGGCATCTTCCGCTCCGTCGCGGGGACCTCCCACGAGAAGGTCAGACAGGGGTGCTTCGACCAGAGCCCGCGGTAGCCGTACAGGGCGGCGAAGCGCACCGTACTCAACTCCGTCGCGGTGGTGACGGGCGTTACGACGCTCTCGTACACGGTTATCAGACGCTCATTCGTCAAGACGTACAACCGCCCGCACTGCCGCACAACGATGATCAGCAGCACCGCGAAGAGAGCCATGACAATCAGACCGCAGGCCGCGACAGCCGTGGACCCGCTCAGCTCCACAATCGTGTAGGACGTGTCGGTGACGGAGGAGAGCAGCACCATCCACACGCCAAAGAGAAAGCCAACGGCGAGGTCGAGCAGAAGCCACTCGTTCTCCATCAGCACACCGCGCAGGTTCGGCTTCGAGCACCACGTAATGTACTCATCGCGGAACAGCGTAGTCTTCAGTGCACGGCAGTACTGGACGGACAGGAAGTCGGAGCTCAGCAGCTGCACCGTCTCACCACGCTTCTGGCGGGCGAGGGCCTCGGGCACGTTCGTGGCGGCTGCAGACCCGATCGGCCCGCCAGCCGGTGGAATAGGTGGAGCAGCTGGGCCGTACGCAGGCGGAGGGGACGACGCACCACCGCCAACCGCCGCAGCAGCAGCAGCAGCAGCAGCAGTACCAGCAGCAGTGGCCATCTCTCCCGGCTTTGCCGTCCCGCTGCTCTCTGGCGGTGGCGTGGCAGCCACTGCAGCGAGCGGGGGCAGCCGCACATTTCCAACGCTGGTGCCTTCAAAGGCGGAGGAGGCGGACGGCGACGAGGCGGAGCGGGGAGAAGCCACCGCCGCGCTGAGCGGTGTAGCGGGTGCAGCAGCAGCAGCAGCAGCAGCAGCAGCAGCAGCCGTGGTCGCCTCCACCGCCGCCAACGCCGACTCCGCTGGGGGCGGCACGGCAGTAGCGAAGGGAGAAATGACTGGCACATTCATGACGGGGACGCCTGGGCTGGTCGAGGCGTGGGTGAAGGCGTTCCCGCTGCTGCCGCCGCCGCTCCGGCGGAGGAGAGACACCGTTTTGGGAGACGCCGGCGCTGAGTTGCCGCGCGACGCCGACCCCGCCGCAGTGGCGCTTCGCAGCACCGCCACGGCATCCCCCACGGCGGTCAGCGTGGCCGGAGAGGCCTGCATCGCCTCCAGCTGTGTCTCGTACTTCCGCAGCTCAGGGAAACAGGTGAGGAGCGGCCGCCCTCGCAGCTGCAGGGCCAGGCGGAAGTAGTAGGTCGCAGCCATGTTGCGCCGCGCATCGTTCAGCAGGTGAATCTTCAGACGGTCCTGACGGCGGTGGTGGTGGTGGTGCGTGCGGCTGAGCCCTGGCGAGAGGGGCGGGCTCAGCGTGGAGGCGTTGCGGCTGCCCGGCACGCTAGCGGAGAAGTTGGTGGAACCAGGTCGGTTGTGGGTGGAGGACCACACCTGCTGACTCGCCCGCCGCTCCGCCTCGCTCTCAAAGAAGAAGAGCGGCGCACGGCCGTGGTGGCGCACGATGTAGAAGGCAAGGCCAGCGTAGGAGGCGTAGGCGAGCAGCAGCACCTCCGCGAAGAACCAGTCAGAGAACCATGGCTTCAACGACACGGCAAAGTCCAGCACAATGACAACGACGGAGCTGATGAGGGCGATGTAGAAGGGCACGAAGGTGAAGCGCGCCACGTTGCACCAGAAACACACCTCGCCAGGCCCTAAGCACGCCGGTTGGCGGCACTTGCAGATCGGGCAGTAGCCAGTCGCGGCGGACACCGCCAGCGCGTCCCGCTCACCCGCCGGCGCTGAGGGGCCGACAGTGAGAGACGCATTGAAAGACGTTGGCTGCGGCGGCGGTGGCGTTCGTGGATGATGGGCGACCACAACGTTGTGCGATGCGTTGTCCAGGTAGGAGGGGTTGGATATGGTAGATCCCGTCTCTGCGCTCGCCGTCTCGTCATCGTTGGCATCGCCTTCACAAGCACCACGAGGCGGGGCAGCAGCAGCAGCAGCAGTAGTAGACGGTGGCGGCAGTGGCAGCGGTCCGTCGTGGGCGGGAGAGCCGGGCCGAGTTACGCGCCGCGGCGACCCACGTAAATGACGGTGCGCTGATGAAGGAGAAGAAGATGTTGGAGCTGCCTTCGCAGGAAAAGCAGCGGTGGCAGCAGTCGCTGCGGTGGTCGTATTGGCGACGTCAGCCATCGACACTCGCTCAACGTAGTGGTCATCATTTGTCCGCTTCCGCCCTGCCAGCATATCCGACAAGAAAGGCTCGTACTTCCACGGCAGCTGGCGGATCGTGCGCATCCACATGTACACCACCACCGTGAGGACGAAGAGAAGGCAGCCAAAGACAAGCGCGATGAGGGGCGGGGCTCGGCAAATGTAAATGTTGTTTGTTGTCCTCGCCGCCTTGCACGACATGTCCGGGCAGACACCGTTCACGCTGCGTTCGCGCAGATCCTCGCAGAAGGCAGCACGGAACGCTGCCTTCTCTGACGGCGATAACGTGGTGGCCTCCCCGTCGGAGTCGGCGTTGCCACCGCCTGTCGCGGCACCGTAGTAGGCGAGTATGGTGCTGTTCACCTGCTTGCACGACTGCGTTGTCTCGCACCAGCCACAGGACAGGGAGGGCGGCATGAACCCCTGCGTCTGGTCGTAGACACACTCGCTGCACCGCGAGATCTCCTCACAGGTGTTGCGGCTCTGCGCAGGGGTGCCGCACAGCAGCAGCAGGAGGAGAGCGAACCAGTAGAAGGCCGCAGAGGAAGCGGTGCTGCCACCATGGCAAAGACGGCCAGGCGGCGTGCGTGGTGAAAAATATGTCATTTTTTGCTTTAATAGATCACCGTGAGCTGTGAGGTACGATCACAGAGAAGTTTGGGGAAAACAAGGAAGTGGCGACGAGAAGCGCTGCAGAGAGAGAGGAAGAGAGGTGTACTTTCGATAATGATGCGTGGCTGCCGCCTGTGAGTGGGTATGTGTGTGTACAGGAGGATGTGCTTGAGTGTAGCCGCGCACCGTGAACTGCAATTCTCCACTTGTCCCTTCTTCCGCTTAAAAAGAGAAGAGAAGACAAAAGAACCACGGACACCTAAGCAGACTAAAAGTGAGGTCAGTAAATAAAAAAAAAAAAAAAAAAAAGGTTAAGTGATGGCGTAAAAATGCGTCGCGCTTCGTACCTGGAGAAAATAGGAGAAAAAGACAGGAAGCGAGGGGTGTTTGGAGACTACGGCGGCACTACAACGGAGAGGGGCCGATCGATCGAGAAAAAAAAACACGTACAAGACACAGTTACACACGCCACCACGTCCAATCCGGCAGGGACAAGCGTTCGAATTGAAGACTATTGTCGATAAAGAAATGTATTGTATTGAAGAGTCTGGGAGAGAGACTGCTGTTGAGGAAAAAGTCCACTAGAAGGGCGACACGAGGTTAGATTTTGTGTGGGTGAGCCGTTGGGCAGTAGCTCAATAAACTGCATTTTAGTGTTAGTGTTGTTGTTGTTGTTCACGACCGCGTCGTTGCATAAAGAAAGGGAGAAGAGAGAGGAAAACAGAAAAGGTTGGCAACCGTGCAGCTGCAGCACAAGAAGAGCAAGAGAGAGCGCATGAAGAGGTAAGGCAATTACCAACAGAGCACAGACGCCAGTAAAACAGAACAGCTCCATCAGAGAGCGAGAGAAGGGGTTTGGAGCACACCTATGTCAGCCTCCCGTGAAAGCGGCAGTATTATTAATATTTTCGAGTACTGCTGTTAATTTCCAATATTATTCAGCCAGCCTCACAGCCCTTCCATGCGATTCCAGATAGCGGATCCTTCCTTGTATCACCAATGTACCCTTATTAGACTCTGCTTGTAATGTTGAGGAGCGAAAACGAAAGAGAGCGAAGCAGCAATATACATGAAAAAAAAAAGATGAAAGAAAATGCGGATGTAGAAGAAGAAACAAACAAGAGAGTCGTGAAGATTTTAAGTAAATAATAAAGCTTTGTTTTTTGTGTGTGTGTGTTTGTTCGTTTGATGAGTACACTTATGCCTCATACCAAGCAGCACATGAGATTCAAGAACAGCACGGGGTGAAGAAAAAAAAGGCTCTCACCAAAGTATGCAGCGGCAATAAGGGTTTACAAGGCCATCTTTAAATTTCAATTGCGCCAGTAAGCACATAAAAAAAAAAAAAACAAAGACTTCAGAGACATTGCTCGCAGTTTTGGACAGGCGCGCAAGCAGATAGAAGAAAAAAAACCTTTTACACATAGACTTACTCCATTTAGCGGAGCTGCCGCTGCATGAGGCGCTTCTCATCACTACGCTCACTGCGGCTGCGACGGCAGCGATGCACCACGAAGGCCACACCAGCAGCAAAAATCAATATCAGCATCAAGATACCGCACAGGATTCCGAGGATGCACATGCCGCCTTGGCACTCCGACAGCTCGTAGGAGTCGTAGGTGCCCGCGGTGTAGATGACATCAGGAGGATAGGCATAGGAGACCACTGTGCCGTTCTTGAAGCTTACATTGAAGGTGTATTCGAAGAGAGGAATTTCGACCTCCCACGACCCGGTGGGACCGCGGAGCACCGCGCAGTAGTCGAACACGGAGTCATCACCCGCGGCCAGCGTCTGCGCGTCACGAGCACGCGTATTTGCTGCGGGCTCAACAAGAGCCGCCTGGGCTGGCGCTGCTGCTGCCGCGACGACGTCACTCACACTCGACACCGGAAGGTGCTCTCGCCACACGTGCTCGTTATGCAGCATCCGATCCACCTCCGTCACCGTCACGTGAGCAAAGATGTTCGCCGGTGCGGTCAGCTGACTGAGGTATTCCTTCCGCGTCAAGAGGTGAAATAAATTGTTCACAACGTTGGGGAAGGCGACGGTGGAGTCGAGCGTCCAGGCAAAGGGCACGTTTGGATTGGGCGTCGACGAAAAAGAGACCAGTTCCCCGTCTTTGTACTCGTACACGAGGTAGGTCACCTCGAAGGTGACGCCCAGCATGGTGGCGTGGTCTGCAAAGCGGTGATTAATCTCCACCAGCTTCACGTTTCCCACACACACGCACGGCGTTGTCGTGTCTGCAGTTGCCGACGGCGAACCAGACGTGGTGGCGCCGCTGGCGATATCGGTGCAGCACTCATCACCGCCCGTGTTGCTCGTCACCATCGTCACAACATCCTGCATCAGCTGCGTTTCCAGCCTTTTCTCGTAGGGCTTCAGCGGCGCGACGGCGAAGAAGCGAGCGGCTCGACTGGCCAGCACGGTGGCGTAGGTGCACTGCACACTCCGCGTGGGAGAAGGGTTGATGGTCACCGTGGCCATGTCGGGAGTGCTGCAAAAAGGGAGGCAAGGGAGCTGAATAAAAAAATTAAGAGGTGAAAGATAGACAGACAAAGAGAGCTGCTCGTTGCGACGACAAGACAGCTGCGGTGCAAGCAAGGCAACAACAAGAATACCCGAGCAAAGAGCCTCTCGTGATCTGACCTGTTGTTGGCGTTACGGATGTGAGCAACTTTGACAAGGATGTGTTGTGTTGGAAGCTGTGGCGCAAAACGCAGTCATACCATGCAGGAGAAAAGTGAAAGGAAAACAAAACAGGACACAACGACAGAGAGACAAAGAAAGAGAGAGAGAAAGAGAGAGAGAGAGAGTTTCAGCCACGAAAGAAGCTGACAATACCGCTCCGAGAAAGCCACAATCAGAAACAAAAAAAATATATTTATGTTTCGTTGCATGTAACGGAAAGAAGGACTCTCAAAGCCCCTTTCAAGCAATCACAAGGCCTTATCGTCGTCATACACAGACACTATTGTTCGACTCGCCTTTTAATATCTCTCCGCTTTTTTTTCCCCCTGATTGAAAAGTCCGCCCACGACGTCCATCTCAATGTCAGTGGTGCGCTCCTTCACGTGCGCTCTTCTCTCTTTGCGGATGGTGTGGAGGTGTTTCGTAAACAAGAATGGATGACGATCATCGCACTAAATCGTTCACCGTGATCAAGAGAGGAAGAGTGAGAGAGAAAGAAAAAAAGGCTATGAGCTCACTGAAAAGAGAGAGAGAAGCGATGCAATAAACCTCGGTTGATACTGTAAAAGTGGTTCTTGTTGCGCGTCATGGCTTGCGAGTGTGTGTGTGTGTGTGTGCGCGCGCTTCGCGTGGTCGTCGAAAGCAATTGAGGTAGCTTCTGGGTAGGACGGAGAGGGAAGGAGAGCGCGGAGAAGCCTGCAGCTGACAGCGAGGTGTTTGGCGTGACCCGCTTCCCACTCATCACCACTCTCCTCAACTGGTCCAAGGAGACGATAAAGGCGGGAGGATAGGAGGGACACCGCATGCCTTACTTGCTGCCACGAGAAGACCGCACCTGCGCACGTTCTAGCCGGCGCCGCTGTGCCCACAGCCATACGTAGGCGATACCCGCACCAGCCACAAAGCCACCCACGTGCGCGGCGTGTCCGACGGTCTGCCCCGGCATCAACGTCCGCCACGTCGACTGCAACGCCTTCCGCTGCGCATCGACGTCCCTGTTGCCGCTGCTGCCGGTCTTGGGCCCGAGTAAAGCAACGCACCGATTCACCAGATCCACCGACAGCGCCACCACCTCGGGGACGATCATGCACAGCGCCGTAATCGGGCGTCGGTAGTAGACGGCGTTAAAGCCAGAGAGGGCACAGATACCGGCACTCGCGCCGCACATCATCATCGCCCTGTTCACCGTCTCCTGCGCCTCGGCAGCCACAGAGAAATTAAACGCATCGTAACGCTGCCGCAGCACGTGTGCGTGTCGACTCAGCGTACTGATGATATGGACGCCACCTTCGCTGGATGCCGCAGAGGCCGCCTGCTGCTGCAGGTCCTGCACCGCAAGCTTGGCCCGCGTCGCCCGCTCCCGTCGCAATGCGACGGTGGAGTCGTTGTAAAGCAGCTGGCCACCGAGGCCGCCTACCATACCACCGACTGCCCACACAAGAAAGGCACCGGTGGTGCGCAGGCAGGCGCTCAAGGGGCTGCGTTCCGCCCACACGTTGCGGAGCTGCGACGCCATACTGGCCTGCCGCGGCGGCGGTGTGGATGACGCCCTGTCCCCTTCCCTTTCCTCCTCCTCCGCGGCGTCCGGCACCTCCCCAAACTCAGTGAGAGTTGCCGCCATGGAGAAGACGTTGGAGAGAAGGTGCTGAGAAGAGATGTGGACGAAGAGATGGGTAAAGACGCTCGTGGGGCGGCGACGAAAGAGATCGACGCTGAAGCCGTACTCCATCACCCGCTCCGCGCACTCGTCGTCGCTGGGCCAGTGGCTCTTGACACAGTGAACTGCGAGAAGGACGCCGACAGGGGCGAAGCGGATCACCGCGCAGAGGGGATCGACGCGCATCTTAAAGTGGAGTGGAAAAAATGTTTCTTAATGTTTGATTTTTTTCTTTACAAGATGGATTGTTGATTGGTGGTGCACACCTGTTCGTGTGTGCGTACGAGAAGCTGGGCAAGCCCTGTGTGTGGTGGCTAATTGGAGAAACGCATAAGAGACCAAATATTCTACCCGAATTTGGCAACTAGCAATGCTTAAGAGAGCCAACAGTGTAATTGGAAGGAGGACAGGAATGGAGAAAGAGCTTCACTAAAGCCACTGCCATGCTTATCGGCGCAGAGACCACGGAAGGAGGTATTTAGACGTGTGCCAGAAAAGCAACACGTCCAGCTCCTTCATGTTACCTACCTTTCTTTCTTTTTCCTTTCGTAATTAAAATTTCACTGAGAGAGAGAGAAAGGCTGAAGCAAAAACTACAGACTGTCTTGTCGCGTCATCCCTACGTCCCTCTCTCTTAAAAAACAAGAGAGCCGATGTTTTTCTCGAGAGCCCATTCTAAGTCATATTAGTGGCATCGAGCCAGACCGAACTGTTCGATCGTCAAATGCACCCGACTTCACTCGCACCTCTACGTGAGAAATAAAAGCAAGTTTTCTCTTTTTTTTATTGCTTCTGAAGACCACTTGACTTGTGTTCTCAATTATTATTCTTTAAAGAATAGGGAATAAGAGTAGCGCATAGCAGCCGCACACGCAGGCTTGCACACGCCTCAGGGATTCAAGAATAACAGACACCTGCCACAATACAAAAAAAAAAGGTTGGGGCTTGCACTCTGATGCAGCTGCGCAGCACTTCCGCGAGTCTTTCGCGTTGTGTTCCGCGACCTCTCTCTCTCTGCTTGCTGCGTTGTGCAGCCGACAAACCAAACCCCTCAGCGCCACCGCTTTAGAGCAGAAAACGTTGAAACACGCCAATACAAGAAAAAAAGAACCAACAGCAATGGTAACAACGATGGGGGACATTTTGACACCGTCACCATAGTCACTATGTGCCCATACCCACAAACTCCGTGTCGTAGGGCACTTACACAGCACACAGAGAGAAAGAAGGACTAAAGGAAGAGTCGAACACTACGGTAGTACAACACGTGTCGCTCAGCACTTATGTGCACCGGCTTTTGCGGCCTCTGCCAGTTGCTGGGGTTCACAACACGCACACGCGTGTCTTCGAAAAACAAATCGTCTTCAACTGATTCAGATTATACGCACGCTCAGCCGTACGTCTTCACCATGCCGTCGATCGTCACCGCAGTGCCGAACACGATCGCGACAACGCCGGCAATCATGTTCAGGTACGTCAGCCCCACGCGCACCCAGCCCACACGCTTCACCGTCCACCCGCCAATGTACATCACGAAGAACGCAGGCAGCAGGAAGGCAAAGACACCACCACAGATGCTGCCCAGTAGGTTGAACACGATGTTGATGTCCGGCACAAAGACCCCCATAACGAGCGAGCAGATGCACAGCGGAATTGTGATAAATAAATGCAGCTGGTAAGATGATTCATCAATATTACGCTGCAGAATGTAGTAAACAGGAAGGCGTGCAGCCTGCAGGCTCAGCGCGTACGCCACGCAGATCTTCAGCATGATGCCGATGTACGCGACGAACATCATCGGCTCGTCGCGCACGCTGTAGTACTTAAAGATCGAGCCCGTCATATCCAGCCCGAACTCCGCGTACCCGAAGAAGCCAACGATGAAGTAGAGCGTACCGATCAGTGAAACGCTGCCACACCCATCAGCAAGCAGGTTGCGCGCGGATGGCACCTGCATCTCGTCGAATAGGCGAAAGCACAGACCATGACCGAGGAACGCAAAGATGAACAGCGTCAGCCCGTTCACCGCGTCAAGCCCGGTAGAAAACATCTTCATGTCGTGCAGATGCGGCAGCCCAGCCATCGCGGAGTGCGCCACAACAGCAAACACGAAGTAGATCACCAGCGTCACGCCAACGATCGAGAAGTACCGCAGTGACGCAACGCGCCGCGGCAGGCACAGGGGTAGCATGCAAAGAAGCCAAACCACAGCGGTGGTGATGCGCTGCCGAGTAGGGGTGGGACGGACCATAAATGGACCTACCAAGTCGTGTCCAGCTGTCACGAAGCCCACCATCGTGCCGAACTGGAAGAAGATCATCACACCCGCCACGCAGTAGTCCGCGCCGCGGAACAGAATGCCGCGACACGCGGACTCCCACGAGCGGTACGGGCTGCGCTCGCACGTCGCGCCGATCAGGTAGAACGAGAACACCACCAGCACCGCGCACACAGCCATCAGGATCACCGCCAGGCCGATGCCCGTCGTGTTGAAGCCCGAAGCCATCGACACAATGCCGATGCCCAGCGTGTTACTGGCCATGTTGAAGATGTTCGACACGTGGCCACCCGGCGGCACCACGCGCTCTGCTGTCTGAACTAAGCGGTAGCAGGGACCACCGATGTACGGCAGCGAGAGAAGGTAGTGCGCACTTTCTTCAGCGGCGCCTGCTGTGCCGTCTGCGTCAGGAGCTGCGCATCCCTTAGAGAGGGCCGAATGGGTTAGAGATTCTTGTGGCTTATAGGCCTCCACAGAGGCAGAAATCTGCTGTCGGGCTGTCCTACCCGCACGAGGTCCGGCAAGATGAAGAGCCCCCACATCCATCACCACGCCGTCGGCATCTGGAGACACTGCCCCATGACGCACAGAGGGAACAGGCACTTCTGTCCTTCCGTTAATACTGCGAGTGGCTTCATAGCGGGGACTGGGACCCGTGGAGGAAGACACGGTGCTTTGCGTCAGATCTAAAACTTCTTGAGCCGCAGCCTCGCGGATCCGGGCGTGGAACTTAAAAGAGGAAGGCGGTGCGGCGGCGGCGCCGGAGAAGACGGGTCTGGTGCCAGGCGCTGCGCAGACATTTGCACCAGGAGCGGCTGGAGTGGCTGTAGGACTAGTAAATGGCTGCGTCGTGCTGTGTGACGCACAGTTGCGCTCCGACTCCAATGACGGGTGCGAGTTGCGCATAGGCGCGGGACGGTGCAATTATAACTATAATAATAATAAGAGATGCGGCAGGGTAAACTAAACCGAGAAAAAATTGAAAGGCTCGCTGTAACTTTTGAGAAAAGTCACTACTTCCCGATTGTGTCTCTTCTTCCTCCGGCAATCACGGATCCAAATGCCAGTTGGTGTGTGCAGAGGAGAAAGTCACAAACAAAAGCGCTGGTGGCTGCCCTTTTTCTTTCACCCCTTTTTTTTTGCCTGCTCAAAATTTCACTTCAAGACACGCAGCGGTGTTTACAGTGAACAGCATTTAAATCGATTGTTGCTCACCCTTTGGGACGTTCTCTTTCCTCGGTCGTTAATAAAGCAAAGAAGGCATATAGTGATGAGTGGCTACCGTTGAAATTTGCTGCGTGCGTACGTTAGTACGTGTGTGTGTTGGGTTGTGCTGCTCAGGGAGGAGGTCAGATGGGTCAGATATGTGAGAGCGTCCGCAGTGGGTTTTTTTTAATGTGTCGTTGTCGGTGTGTGTGTGTGTGTGTGTGTGTTGGCGTTGGCGTCGATGCGATGACCCAGGGGTTGTTAGTTAAGTCTGTCGTGCGCGCGCAGATGAGAAGCAGAGGCGACATTTTACACGCGTTGTGTGAAGAGATGAGAGGGGACGGCACAGCGCAGTGGCCGCAGCAGCGGGGAAAGGCAGCAGAGGGAGGTGGAGGAGAGAGCGGGGGAAGGGTGGAGCCACCGCAGGCATCGAGGAGAGGGCGGAGAGGGAGCCTGACAGCGCACGAAGTGAGGGGCACGGCGTCCCTCGTGGAATCCTTAGACGCAGGTCCCGACAAATGCAGCACAACGGAAGTGCGGGACACCACGTGCATGGTGAGCCTCCCCACCACGGCACCGCACGCAGCACCAGAGGAAGGGCGAGACGACAACAACAACAGGAGGGAGGCAACGGGCACGGCAACACCGCCGCGGCAGCAGTGAAGAGCATTCGAGAAGCGGACACGGAAAAGAAAAGAAACACACGTCAAGCAAACGAACTCGGCGACCAGCGACGGCGCGGCGGCGCTCCCGTCCCCCCACACACACACGCACGCGCACACAGCAGCCGCGAGGAGAGAGGGGGCAGCGGGAGTGGGATTCCGCACACGCAGAGTTCGGTCGTCGCCGGCAAGAAAGAGGGACGGCAAGGGATTAAAGTACTACAACAGGGCTGAAGGAGCGGCTCGTGGGCACTGCGGTTGGTGCGGCGACGGCACAACGCAGTGGACGTCCGCGTCCTTCCCTCCGCCGCCCAGCCACGGCACACGACGGCACACACACGCCTCGGCACGAGCGCACGCACGGGAGAGTGCGTGCCTCAGGGAAGACAAACAGGTGCTCCGGCGAGCCGCTGTGGTGCGGGGTGGGCGGGGGAGTGGATGGTGTGTGTGCGCTCTCGCAAAAGCATAAAAGAAATAGAAAGTTAAAAATAACAAAAAGGAAAAGAAAAAAAAGAAAAGAAGTGCGCAGCTGCGCGAGAAGATGGAGCACAACAGAAAAGAGACGGGTCACGGCATTCACCCACGCGGAGTCCGAAGACGCTTAATCACAAAAAAGTACGAAACCAAACAAACACATGTGCTTATATAGATCGGTGTGCGTGACGGCGGGTACGTCGAACAGTGGGGCCCTCAGTCACGTGCTGAGAGAGAGAGAGAAAGAAAGAGAGGGAGCTCGGAGGTGCTCGACTCCGTCACGGAGGGTTGGGAGAAGGGAAACTTAGGGCGGCGGGGCCCGGCTTAACAGCGCTACAACAGAGAGAGAGGGGATGCATTGCTACCACGCACAAAAAGAGAACCCGCGGGTATCATCGGACACTCTCCCCCCGCCCCCCTCCCACGCCGTCGCCGGCACGCCACCCGGCGTCCAACAGAGAAGGCAGAGGGAAGGGAGGGGTGGGGGAGCGCCACAGCAGCGCGGTATCGCACCCCTCTGTAGTTATCGATCAGAAGAAAAAAAAGGAGCAAATGAGCAAAAGAGGTAATCCGCTGCGCACACACACTCGACGGATTTAAAAGCCAGAGAAGGGAGATATATAGAATTAGAAAGCGTGAAAAGTCGGTAGTGGGTGCTGCTGCTCCGAGCCTGATCAGGAAGCACCCGCCGGCAACCGTCAGGGAAACCAAAACACAAGAAAGAGAGAGAGAGAGAAAGAGAAAGACAGGTCGTGGTGTGCGCTGCGAGCAGTTGGATACGCCTGCCGCGGACGCACAAGAACGCGCGGCTACAGGTGAAGAGTTAGAGAGAGAGGGTGGGAGAAGAAGAGCGGCGTCGACGTCGCCACAACGTGCACGCTCAGCCGTACGTCTTCACCATGCCGTCGATCGTCACCGCAGTGCCGAACACGATCGCGACAACGCCGGCAATCATGTTCAGGTACGTCAGCCCCACGCGCACCCAGCCCACACGCTTCACTGTCCACCCGCCAATGTACATCACGAAGAACGCAGGCAGCAGGAAGGCAAGAATGCCGCCGCAGATGCTGCCCAGCAGGTTGAACACAATGTTGATGTCCGGCACGAACAGGCCCAGCACGAACGAGCACAGGCAGATCGGCACCGTGATGCAGAAGTGCAGCCAGTACGGCGACGTGTCCAGGTTGCGGCGCAGGATGTAGTACACGGGCAGGCGGCACGACTGCAGGCTCAGCGCGTACGCCACGCAGATCTTCAGCATGATGCCGATGTACGCAACGCACATCATCGGCTCGTCGCGCACGCTGTAGTACTTGAAGATCGAGCCGGAGATGTCCAGCCCAAACTCCGCGTACCCGAAGAAGCCAACGATGAAGTACAGGATGCTCACCAGCGACACGCTGCCGCAGCTGTCCAGGGCAAGGTTGCGCGCCGACGGCACCCGCATCTCGTCGAACAGGCGGAAGCACAGGCCGTGCGCCAGGAAGGCGAAGATGAACAGCGTCAGCCCGTTCACCGCGTCGATGCCGGAGGCGAAGATCTTCATGTCGTGCACATGCGGCAGCCCAGCCATTGCAGAGTGCGCCACAACAGCAAACACGAAGTAGATCACCAGCGTCACGCCAACGATCGAGAAGTACCGCAGCGACGCAACGCGCCGCGGCAGGCACAGCAGCAGCATGCCGAAGAACCACACAATCGCGGTCAGGATGCGGTGCCCGTTCGTCGAGCGCAGGAAGGGGTTCACGCTGTCCGAGTTCAGGAAGGGCCCCAGCAGGTCGTGCACGGACACAACGTAGCCCACCATCGTGCCGAACTGGAAGAAGATCATCACACCCGCCACGCAGTAGTCCGCGCCGCGGAACAGAATGCCGCGACACGCGGACTCCCACGAGCGGTACGGGCTGCGCTCGCACGTCGCGCCGATCAGGTAGAACGAGAACACCACCAGCACCGCGCACACAGCCATCAGGATCACCGCCAGGCCGATGCCCGTCGTGTTGAAGCCCGATGCCATCGACACAATGCCGATGCCCAGCGTCCCGCTCGCCATGTTGAAGATGTTCGACACGTGGCCACCAGGCGGCACCACGCGGTTGCTGAAGCGCTTCAGACCCGCCACCATGGGACCAATGCACGGCGCCGTCTCCAGCCCGTGCGGCGCAGCGTCATGGTCGCCCCCGCTGCTCAGCGAGTCGTTCTGCACCACAGCCTCCACCGCCGACACCGCCACCTTCTCCACCGGCGAGTCCGTGCTGTCCACCACCACGTCGTCCAGCAGCGGCTCGTTCCGCTGCGGCAGGCTGTTGCCCGACGCCTGAGAGTGGCTGTCTGAGCGGCCCATCTTTCTAGTTGCTGTCTCTCTCTCTGCGGGTGCGTGTGTGTGTGTTGACTTGTGCTGCTCAGGGAGGAGGTCAGATGGGTGCGATGGGTGAGAGCGTCTGCTGTGAGTTCTCCTGAGGTGTCGTTGTCGGTGTGTGTGTTGGCGTTGGCGTCGATGCGATGACCCGGGGTTGTTAGTTAAGTCTGTCGTGCGTGCGCAGATGAGAAGCGGAGGGGACATTTTACACGTGATGTGTGAAGAGATGAGAGGGGACGGCACAGCGCAGTGGCCGCAGCAGCGGGGAAAGGCAGCAGAGGGAGGTGGAGGAGAGAGCGGGGGAAGGGTGGAGGCACCGCAGGCAAAAAAAAGAGGGCGGGGAGGGAGCCCGACAGCGCACGAAGCGAGAGGCACGGCGTCCCTCATGGAATCCTTGGACGCAGGTCCCGGCAGGTGCAGCACAACCGTAGTGCGGGACAGCACGTGCATGGTGAGCCTCCCCACCACGGCACCGCACGCAACACCACAGGGAAGGCGAGACGACGACAACAACACAAGAGAGGCAACGGGCACGGCAACGCCGCCGCGGCAGCAGTGACGAGCATTCGAGAAGCGGACACGGAAAAGAAAAGAGACACACGTCAAACAACGAACGCGGCGACCAGCGACGGCGCGGCGGCGCTCCCGTCCCCCCGCACACACACACGCACGCGCACACAGCAGCCGCGAGGAGAGAGGGGGCAGCGGGAGTGGGATTCCGCACACGCAGAGTTCGGTGATCGCCGGCAAGAAAAAGGGACGGGAAGGGATCAAAGTACTACAACAGGGCTGAAGGAGCGGCTCGTGGGCACTGCGGTTCGTGCGGCGACGGCACAACGCAGTGGACGTCCGCGTCCTTCCCTCCGCCGCCCAGCCACGGCACACGACGGCACACACACGCCTCGGCACGAGCGCACGCACGGGAGAGTGCGTGTCTCGGGGGGGACAAACAGGTGCTCCGGCGAGCCGCTGTGCTGCGGGGTGGGCGGGGGAGTGGATGGTGTGTGTGCGCTCTCGCAAAGCATAAAAGAAATAGAAAGCTAAGCTTAATAAAAAGAAAAAGATAAAACGGAAAAGAAAAGAAAAGAAAAGAAGTGCGCAGCTGCGCGAGAAGATGGGAGCACAACAGAAAAGAGACGGGTCACGGCATTCACCCACGCGGAGTCCGGAGGCGCTTGATCACAAAAAAGTACGAAACCAAACAAACACATGTGCTTATATAGATCGGTGTGCGTGACGGCGGGTACGTCGAACAGTGGGGCCCTCAGTCACGTGCTGAGAGAGAGAGAGAAAGAAAGAGAGGGAGCTCGGAGGTGCTCGACTCCGTCACGGAGGGTTGAGAGAAGGGAAATTTAGGGCGGCGGGGCCCGGCTTAACAGCGCTACAACAGAGAGAGGGGATGCATCGCTACCACGCATAAAAAGGGCACCCGCGGGTATCATCGGACACTCTCCCCCCGCCCCCCTCCCACGCCGTCGTCGTCACGCCACCCGACGTCCAACAGAGAAGGCAGAGGGAAGGGAGGGGTGGGGGAGAGCGTCACAGCAGCGCGGTATCGCACCCCTCTGTAGTTATCGATCAGAAGAAAAAAAGAAAAAGAGCAAACGAGTAAAAGAGGTAATCCGCTGCGCGCGCACACTCGACGGATTTTAAAGCCAGAGAAGGGAGATATATAGATTTAGAAAGCATGAAAGTCGGTAGTGGGTGCTGCTGCTCCGAGCCCGGTCAGGAAGCACCCGCCGGCAACCATCAGGGAAATCAAAACACAAGAAAGAAAAAAGAGAGAGAGAAAGACAGGTCGTGGTGTGCGCTGCGAGCAGTTAAGTACGTCTGCCGCGGACGCACAAGAACGCGCGGCTACAGGTGAAGAGTTAGAGAGAGAGGGTGGGAGAAGAAGAGCGGCGTCGACGTCGCCACAACGTGCACGCTCAGCCGTACGTCTTCACCATGCCGTCGATCGTCACCGCAGTGCCGAACACGATCGCGACAACGCCGGCAATCATGTTCAGGTACGTCAGCCCCACGCGCACCCAGCCCACACGCTTCACTGTCCACCCGCCAATGTACATCACGAAGAACGCAGGCAGCAGGAAGGCAAGAATGCCGCCGCAGATGCTGCCCAGCAGGTTGAACACAATGTTGATGTCCGGCACGAACAGGCCCAGCACGAACGAGCACAGGCAGATCGGCACCGTGATGCAGAAGTGCAGCCAGTACGGCGACGTGTCCAGGTTGCGGCGCAGGATGTAGTACACGGGCAGGCGGCACGACTGCAGGCTCAGCGCGTACGCCACGCAGATCTTCAGCATGATGCCGATGTACGCAACGCACATCATCGGCTCGTCGCGCACGCTGTAGTACTTGAAGATCGAGCCGGAGATGTCCAGCCCAAACTCCGCGTACCCGAAGAAGCCAACGATGAAGTACAGGATGCTCACCAGCGACACGCTGCCGCAGCTGTCCAGGGCAAGGTTGCGCGCCGACGGCACCCGCATCTCGTCGAACAGGCGGAAGCACAGGCCGTGCGCCAGGAAGGCGAAGATGAACAGCGTCAGCCCGTTCACCGCGTCGATGCCGGAGGCGAAGATCTTCATGTCGTGCACATGCGGCAGCCCAGCCATCGCAGAGTGCGCCACAACAGCAAACACGAAGTAGATCACCAGCGTCACGCCAACGATCGAGAAGTACCGCAGCGACGCAACGCGCCGCGGCAGGCACAGCAGCAGCATGCCGAAGAACCACACAATCGCGGTCAGGATGCGGTGCCCGTTCGTCGAGCGCAGGAAGGGGTTCACGCTGTCCGAGTTCAGGAAGGGCCCCAGCAGGTCGTGCACGGACACAACGTAGCCCACCATCGTGCCGAACTGGAAGAAGATCATCACACCCGCCACGCAGTAGTCCGCGCCGCGGAACAGAATGCCGCGACACGCGGACTCCCACGAGCGGTACGGGCTGCGCTCGCACGTCGCGCCGATCAGGTAGAACGAGAACACCACCAGCACCGCGCACACAGCCATCAGGATCACCGCCAGGCCGATGCCCGTCGTGTTGAAGCCCGATGCCATCGACACAATGCCGATGCCCAGCGTCCCGCTCGCCATGTTGAAGATGTTCGACACGTGGCCGCCAGGCGGCACCACGCGGTTGCTGAAGCGCTTCAGACCCGCTACCATGGGACCAATGCACGGCGCCGTCTCCAGCCCGTGCGGCGCAGCGTCATGGTCGCCCCCGCTGCTCAGCGAGTCGTTCTGCACCACAGCCTCCACCGCCGACACCGCCACCTTCTCCACCGGCGAGTCCGTGCTGTCCACCACCACGTCGTCCAGCAGCGGCTCGTTCCGCTGCGGCAGGCTGTTGCCCGACGCCTGAGAGTGGCTGTCTGAGCGGCCCATCTTTCTAGTTGCTGTCTCTCTCTCTGCGGGTGCGTGTGTGTGTGTTGACTTGTGCTGCTCAGGGAGGAGGTCAGATGGGTGCGATGGGTGAGAGCGTCTGCTGTGAGTTCTCCTGAGGTGTCGTTGTCGGTGTGTGTGTTGGCGTTGGCGTCGATGCGATGACCCGGGGTTGTTAGTTAAGTCTGTCGTGCGTGCGCAGATGAGAAGCGGAGGGGACATTTTACACGTGATGTGTGAAGAGATGAGAGGGGACGGCACAGCGCAGTGGCCGCAGCAGCGGGGAGAGGCAGCAGAGGGAGGTGGAGGAGAGAGCGGAGGGAGGGTGAAGGCACCGCAGGCATCGAAGGGAGAGGGCGGAGAGGGAGCCCGACAGCGCACGAAGTGAGGGGCACACCGTCCCTCGTGGAATCCTTGGACGCAGGTCCCGACAGGTGCAGCACTATCGTCAGGGTGGGAGTCACTCATTCACAGAATTGACCGGCTTTTTCGTTGTTTTTTTCCTTCTGGCCTTCACTGCGAAGGTTTGCAATAGAGGCAGTTAAAAGGCATAACTGTTTTGTTTTTGTTGGGCGAGACACGGCGCCGGCAGTGTCGCAGCTTTGCTTCAACGAAAGGTGTGTTACAGCGAAAAGAGAAAAAAAAAAGACAGCGATAGGTAAGAGCACGAAGTGAATTGAAATGATGAAGATCACCTCCTTCGTGTGTTTGTGTGTGTGAATAAGTTGGTGTGTAGATGAAACCGTTGCCACACGCAGACAAAAACAAAAAGACTTGCCCGGCGGAGAGACTTTAAAAGCGGACGCACACGGAGCTGCTCAAAAAAAAAAAAATTACAACAATAGGCTTCGAAGGGGTCATGGAAACAGGCGTGGTCACAAACCTTCCCGGAGCAACAATGCGCAGAAAAAAAGTCAAAGGAAAAGAACGGCTTTTTAAATAGTGTAGAGAGCGTACATCACTGTAGGCGACGGCAGGAGGAGCTGTCAGGCCGTAAGTCTTTTATCCTTGTCCCTCCGCGCTGGAAGAACAAACACCCCACACACAGAAAAGAAAAAGCGGTAAAGTGGGAGCGTTGAGTTGCTGTTAACGTGACCATTGCCCGTTTCATAGTGAGCCCATTGCGAAAGACGGAGAAGGGGAAAAAAATTTAAGTAAAAAAAATGCACCGCGTGAAGAGAAAGGAATGGCGCTCTTGTTGTTAAAGCACTAGAATTGAGAATTATTTTTAAGTACAAGAGGGGCGAGGAAAAGGAATGTGTGTACTCCGTTAAAAAAAATAAAAACCGCCCTGCGCGAATGAGACGAGGCTGCGTATTTGTGGGAATTCGCTGGTGCTTATTCCCCAGACGTGCGCAGTTCTTTTTTTTTCTTGTTGGCGTTCTTGACCGTTGGAAAATGTGCCCTTTCCTCCCGCACACAATACCTTCAGATCGCCTTCTCTCCTCCTTGTGTCGCCTCTCACGTGTAGGGCAGCTCGTTCCGCACCAGGTCCTCCATCGACTCCCGCCGCACCACCAGCCGTGCCCGCCCCTCTTCCACAAAAACAATGGCAGGGCGGCACATTTTGTTGTAGTTGGAAGCCATCGCGTAGCAGTAGGCACCCGTGCAGAAGACGGCCAAAGTATCCCCGTCACGCGCCTCAGCCAGTGCGGCCTCGCGGATGAGCTGATCGCCCGTCTCACACAACTTGCCCACCACCGCGTAGGTGTGATCAACCGGGGCGTGCATGCGGTTCGCCACCGCCGCGCTGTAAAGTGCTTGATAGGTAACGGGGCGGATGTTGTCGCTCATCCCGCCGTCGACGGCCAGGTAGGTGCGCACGTCTGGCACCACCTTCTGCGAGCCAATGGTGTAAAGTGTCGTGCCCGCCTCACTCACCAAGGAGCGTCCCGGCTCAATCCAGAAGGCGGGCACCTTGATGCCGGACTGCGCCGTCGCCACGTACTGCTGCGCGGCCGAGACAATCGCCTTGACGTAATCGGCAATGGGGAGGGGCTCGTCCTCCGTAGTGTAGCGCACGCCGTAGCCGCCGCCGACGTTCAGCACGCAGTCCGTCATGCCCCACCCGTCCATCACAGACATCAGCCGCTGCGCCGCTGCGACGTGGCCCGCGGCTTGGAAGATTTGAGAACCGATGTGGCAATGCAGGCCGACAACCTCAATATGGGGGTGGGCGGAGAGCGTGCGGTAGGCGTGGGTCGCCTGCCCGCTCGCGATGTCGAAGCCGAACTTCGAGTCCACCTGCCCTGTTGTGTTGTACTCGTGAGTGTGCGCGGTCACGCCGGGAGCGACGCGCAGCAGCACCCGCACCACACGATGCGGCGGTGATGATTGTGTGTCGTTGATAGCTGACGCCGGAGCTTCCGCCTGTGGTGCGTCGGCTGCGCTGCACATCGCGCTAAATACTTCCGCCGCCAACACTGGCAGCCGCTCCACCTCGCGCATGTTGTCCACCACGAAGCAGTCCACCCCAGCCGTCAAGGCGTACCGCATCTCTGCATCGCTCTTGTTGTTGCCGTGGAAGTGAACGCGGTCAGCCGGGACACCAGCGTGCAAGGCCGTGTAGAGCTCGCCTCCGGACACGACATCGACGTAAAGACCCTCCTGCAGCACCACCTGGTACATTGCCATAATGGAGAGCGCTTTCGAAGCGTAGGCGACTTGGTAGGCCACCCCAGCTGCCTCGAAGGCGGCGCAGAAGGCTCGGGCACGGCGCCGCACGTCCGCCACGTCGTAGACAAGGAGAGGGGTGTAGAATTCTGCAGCGAGGGCAACTGCGTCGACGCCACCGATGAGAAGGTGGCCGGCCTCGTTAACTGGGTGGCTGATGGCACTCATCGCGATGTAGGTGGGGGATGTAGTATGCGACTGCGCGGTTTTTTCTTTTTTTATATATGTATGAAGCCGAATGAGAAGCCCATGTGCAAAGCTCATTCGTACAGTAAAGAAAAGACTCAGAGAGAGAGAAAGATGGTGGGAAAACGAATGACGAGTTGAGGGGTGAGTTACTTAAAGAAGAGACAGTGATGTCAGTGCCTTTCTTCCTTTAAGAAAAGAAAAACGCCGTATCGCTGGTGTACGCAGGCAATGGGGAAAAAGGTTGAATAAGCAGCACCATTTCTCTTTCTCTTTCTTCATGTGGGTGAAGAGGAGACGCAGAACGTAAGCCGCATACCACACAGAAGTGCCTTCCCACCGATCAAGCATAGCCAAACAATGCGAGAGGGAAAAAAAAAATAGAGCAAGTGTCGTCTAAACGCAATTTGTTTTGTTGCGCTGAACGCAGCTGGTCGATTGCCCTCTGAAGAACAAGCAAAAAACTGCGTTTGATTTTGTGCTTTTCTTTTTTTATGCGCAAGCTTTGTAAACGCATGGGTGTGAACCCGCGTCTCTCCCCTTTCTCGTGGACGAGGAAGAGATGGAGGGGTTTAACTTCTCTCTCGCGCTAGTCGAGGAAGAAAAAACAGAGGCAAAAAAAAAATCGATGCGGTTTGTTTCATCCTATCTTTCCTTTAATGGTCTCAATTAATACGTCTGTATATATTCTCTTTTTCTGTTTGTTTATTTTCCCTTTTCTTTTGAAGCTTCTGTTTCGTTCTGCTAGGAGGAGGCTTAGGAGAAACATGGAAGAGGGACATGGAACAGATGCCGTCTAGACAACTTCGTCGAGGGTTGAGTGAAAGGGGGACTACAATCCCGGCCCAACACGACGATGGCCGGATCGGCACGCCGAGATGAGCGAGACCGTGAAAATGAACACAAATAAAGTTGGAATCTTTCATAACTGTGGTAATTTAGTTTTTCCTTTTTTTTTGGATTTGATCAACGAAAAAAAAACTATTTCTTAAAAGAGATCTCCTTCGAGTGTATAAAGAGATACATCTCTTTTTCCTCTCAGTTTGTTCCTCTCTCTGTGTCTCTGTCTGTGTGTTGAAGTTGAAGAGTGTCGAAAAAAAACTTGTTGGCATGGAAAATAAAAAAAGGAAACGGGAGAGAGACGAAGAGGTGCTACCGCGCGAGCATCGTTGTGCGATGCTTAGACTACTACTAGAGCTAACGCATGCGAGAAGAGAACAGAAGAAAAAAAAACGAAAGCGAAGAGAATCCAAGACCAGCCGGCGAAAAAAAAAAGTTGGTGCACCACACGTGTAAATTGAGCATCAAGAAGAACGAGTCACAAAGAAGGTTAGTGCGACTGTGTTCCGCCCATGCGTCTTCTTTTTTTTTTTCTTCGCGTGGGTTGTTCTTGGTGGGGCCTGCTTGCTTCTCTCTTCTTCAATTTCTCATGCTGTCGTCGTGGTCCTTTAGTTGCGGGTCAGCGTCACGCCGGCCTTGAGGTTCTTATCAAACGAGAGCGTCAGTGTCCACCCGCCCTTGAGCGCCGCGATGTAGGACACCATCCACTCCAGGTTCTTGTTGACGCGCGCCTTGGCGGTGTTGCCGAGGACCACCTGGCAGCCCCACTCCGCCGCGAGCGAGCCGTCCCACGCATTGGACTGCAGGTCCATCGACACGTTCGCGGCAACGCGGGGCTGAAACTTCGGGTGCAGAGGGGCGGTGGTCAGCACGTTGGCGCTGACGTCGCGCAGCGCCTTCGTCTGCACCGTCACCGTCGTGTTCTTGGTCGCCGCGGCACGGCAGCCCGCCGTCCAGCCGATGCTGCCCGCCTTGAAGTCGTAGGCCGCACCGCAGCCGAGGTGCACGCCGTTGCCGGCGACCACGCTGAGGCCCATCTCCAACGCCTTCTCCGTCACCTTGTCGTGCAGGCGAAGGCGACCGTTCGCGAGCGGCTTGAGCGTCTCGTGGTTCACCTCGAAGGAGAAGTTGGGGAAGGACTGGCCCTTCTGGGTCAGGATACCCTCAATCTTGTGGCCCTGCAGGTTCTCGGCACGCACTGTTGCCTTGAAGTCGTGCAGCTCCTTCGGTGTCACGGTGAGCTTGCCGTAGCAGGCGCCGTCGGCGGTCAAACCTTCGATGTCGACGCTCACATCCCCGCGAGCGTTTGAGGTGGTGCCCACCGCGTAGGTGCCCTTGGCGGCCTTTGCCTTGTTCTCAATCTTCCACTCGCCGCTCTTGTTGAAGTTCTTGGTCAGCAGGTCCTTGCTGTCCTTCTCGAAGTCCTTGTAAAGGGTGGCCATCTTTATGTGTATTGGGAATGGAGTACAGGTGAATTAGAGAGGTGCGCGAAGGTCTGATGCGGTGCGGTAGTGAGCGATAATGATAAGAAGAGCGAAAAAAAACTGCAGCGGGGGGCAGTCGAAGTGGGTAAGTGTGTGGGTGAGCAAAAAAAAAAAAGAGAGAGGAGCAGAAGAAGAAGACGAAGCGTGTTGTTTAGTCCAGTGAAGGTGAGAAACAGGAGGAGATCCAAGGAGCTCGCATAAATCGTAAATCTTTCAGCGGCGCTATTCATCTTTTGGTGCTGTCGCCGCAACAGAGGTTTTTTTCCAAACCGACACCAAGAGGTCACTCAAAATTTAGAAGCACCTCTGCTAGCGCCGGTGAAGGCGGCCTTACGCATGCCAATACCCTCACCCGCACGCCGCCTCGTGATCCCGTTGACAGAACAAACAAGGAGATTAGCAGTGCGATGCCGGTTGGGAAAGAATACCGCCCCTTGTCGACACTGCCAGCGCCTCTGCCTCTCACCTCTGCAGAGGGCACCTCGAGACGAACAGTAGAAATAACTGAAAACCGAGCATCAGTTTATTTTTGATGCGAGAATTGTGCCTTAGATAGAGTTTGCATGTATGTGTGCGTAAGTATGTGCGCATTTGTGTAGGTGGGCTGATTTAATCTTGTAGGTATTTTCTAGAGTAGGCATTCGATGACCGTAGGTGCGAGAAAGGGGGAGAGAGAAAGAAATTTGAGAGTAGCAAGACAGATTTAAAATGCTTCACGCAGAGTCGACAAGAACTCTATCCGCCTCTCTTTTATCTATGGCTGCAAGAATAGAAGAGAGTTGGATGCCAGCGAGAAGAGATCTCGCCACAGCGCGGACACACCATAATTTATCAGCTGAGAGCCGCAAAGATACTCCTGCCGTATGTCCTTCCTCAGCTATTTCCACCTCGAGTGGTGGTGGTGCTCTCTCTCCTATTCTTCTCTCTCGCTTTCTTCGTCGGGCTTCGTCGAAGCAAAACACTTCCCGTGTCTCTTCTTTTTTTTTCACTCTTGTTCGTGTTGGTCTCTTATTCTCTGCGCTTTCAGTTCGCCTGTTGGCTTCGTCACTCATCAGCGAGTACGACTCGAGACAAACATTATTTTTCCGCGTTACTAGATGAAAAGGAAGTTTCTTTTCGGAATTGAGCTAAGTTCGTAAGGGGAGAGGGAGTACAGGGAAAAACAAAAAACAAAAAAATAGTGACGAAAGAAAAAATAATAATAATAAACGTTGCATTGAGACGTGTGGTGTTGCTGCTGAGCCGACGCTCATCCACCCACCACCGCTTGACGTACGCGCTGAGCCTGCCGTTAATGATTTTTCCTCTCCCCCTCTTTTTTATTCATACTTAAGCCTTTCTTTACGAAAAGGTGTACGATACTTATGCTCAACTAAGTCAAGAGGTGTGTGTGCGTGTGAGTTTGTGTCTGCTGCAGCATCTCCGGTCCCCGCCATTGATCCATTGAGGCACACCGGTTGAACCGGCAACGCGATGGCACAGGAATACGAAGAGCGGTGCGACACCACCAGTGGTTGAGACACCACGTCTCACAGAGTGTTTTAGGAGAAAACAAAAGTTAAAAATATATAGAAAGGTGTTAAAGCCTTCGCAACGAAGACGTCGGGAGTCAGAAAAAAAAGTGAGAGAAAAAGGGAGAAACGAAACGCTACGACGACGACCATTCAGCATCTTTTTTTTTAATTTTTTTGATATTTTCTTCCCCTTTCCGTTGTAGAAAACAAAAGAATAAAAAAGAGAGGCGGAATCGGGCGAGGGGAGAAGGGGAAGGGTGCGCACACAGGAGAGAGCATACGCTGGCGAGATGAGGTACGCCTCTTCTCACCGGGGCATCACCCTCGCCTCTTTACCCTGAACGGCACCGCGCGCTCTTCCAATTCATCGTCCTCCACCTCATCCTCTTTTTTCTCGTCCTCCTTCCTCCACAATACACGGCGAAGGGTAAAATGGAGAAAAAACAAAACACAGAAAGTGTCCCGCAAAGAAACAGACACGTTTCTCGTCATGTCACCGCGTGGGTGCCGCTACAGCACGCCTCACCGCTCGCTTTACGAGTGCGTCAGCAGCACACCCGGCTTCATGTTCTTGTCCATCGACACGGACACGGTCCAGTTGTCCGCCATCTTGGCGATGTAGGCCACGGCCCACTCGGAGTTGCGGTTCACACGGGCCTTGATCGTGTTGGCTGGCAGCACCGGGCAGGTCGCCTCGATGCCGAAGGTGACGCCGGTGCCCTTCACACCGCGGCCGCGGCCGCACTCCACCTCGACGGCGCCACGCACGGTGCACGGCTGGCCGCGGAGGGTGAAGGACCACGGCACGCTGGCGCTGGACTGGTAGGTGCGCAGGCGGTTCGTGCGGATCGCAATCTCGTAGCCCTTCTCCGCCCAGCGGCAGCCGAAGTTCCAGTTGCAGTCGTCGGCCTTGCGGTCGTAGATGGCACCGCAGCCGACCTGGCAGTTCGGGGCCACGTCGATGCCCATGCCGAGCTCCACCTGCTCCGGCGTGATCTTCTCGTTGATGCTGGCACGCTTGGAGAGCGCGACGCACGTCTCGTGGCCGATCTCGTAGCGGAGGTTGTCGCCCTTGCGCTGCGCCGCCACCTCGACCTTGTGGCCGTTCAGCGTGTAGTGCGCCGTGGCCTTGATCTCGTTGGCAATCTCAGGGGTGATGGTGACCTTCACGCCACCGTTGCACGCCGCGACGTACTCGATGTCGGCGGAGATCTTGCCATCGGAGGTGGCCTGCGGGTTGATGAAGAAGGTGTCCTTGGGGCCCTTGTACTTGCACTCCACCGTCCACTTGTTCGACGCGGGGTAGTTCTTGGTCAGCATGTCCTTGGTGGACTTGTTGTAGTCCTTGAAGAGGGCCGGCGTGGAGTACTGCTTCGCCGCAGCAGCGGGAGCAGGGGTAGAGGCTACGGGGGAGGCCATGGCTTCGGGTGGGCGAGTGAGTGTGTGGTTTGGTGAAGGAAAGACGGTGTAGAAAAAAAAAGGTGAGTTTTTATTTTTCGGTAGGAAAAAAGCAATTTAAAAAAAAGAATTTTGGCTATGTGTGTGTGTGGAGTGAAGAAGTCAGAAAGCGTTTGGACTCTGTGCCATAGCGCGTTTGTTTTATGAAGAGAAGAGAAAGAAGTGCGGAGAGGGAAATTAGAGGGAGGAGATTAGAGAAAAAAGACGGGTGCACCGCACTACACAACGTGTCGCTTCCTTTTTGCGAGCGAAGTGTTATCTTTTTACTTTTCGGGTAATCTTAATTCCTCGATGCTGCTGATGAGCGGCTGCAAACACCAGAAGGATATAGTGGGAGACAAACCGCTTTCGAGTGATCACAAACGTCTGATGGTAGACGAGCAACTCCTTCCACCTCGATTTCCATTTACGCAAAGGTGGAGAGAACAAGAAGACAAAGAGAGAGAGGGGGAACGCAAACTCTTTAAGAAAAAAAACCAGCTTCGTTCCTAGGTGGCGATGCACAAGGTCAATGGAAGAGAAGTTCGCTCCTGAATTCTCGTCTTAGTCAAGCTCACATTTGTCGTTAGGCAGATGGCTCTTCGCTTGCTGTCGAAGTTGTCGATGACGTGCCTTTTTTAGCGCCTATTCCTTGTTCTACTCGCCTTTCTCAGAGACGAGGGGGCGGGAGAAAGACAGGAGAGTCGAAGAGCACATGAAGCGTCACCATGCGGGTTCAAGCAGAGTCGACGGTGTACCGCATCAGCGCCAGCAGACGCGCGTTGTTTTCTGATGCGCTGGTGACGGCGGGGCCTCCGCTGTGGGGAAGAGGACGGCGCGGTGGTGCGTGAGAAAGCGCGGATGGTGGCAGCGATCCTCTTGTCGTCGCCACTGGAGACGTCGCCAGCACCGACGGCCGCTGCTCCCCCGCGCCTCCCACCCCACCACCAACAGGAGCCGAAGCACTCGGTGTCGTGGAAGACGCCTCACGACCCGCGCGCTCGTAACTCTCCCGCACCAGTGCCCGCCGCCGCGCCATTGCCGAGACAGAAGCATACAAGGTCGACGGCCGGCCGCTGCCACTGTGGCTGTTGGCACGTCCTCCCGCAGTGATGGAGCTGCGCTGGTCGGCTGTCTCCGGTGCCGGAAAGAAGGCGGAGGTGGTGACGTGCCACCCGGTGCGGCTGCCGGCGACATCCGGTAGACCGTCTCCGCACCGGGCGAGATAGTAGGCTGGAAGCGCGGGTGGCGCAGATCTGACGGGTGCCACTGACCTACTTCCCCCTCCTCCCTCAGGGACGGGGGAGGTTACGCGTGTGACAACCGGCGCGGTGTCTCGTGTGGGTGTGTCGGAGGTGCCGCGGGGAGCCGCAGCCGCCTCGAGTGGCGGCGTCAGCGGCGCGTCCACCGCCAGCGCTAAGGAGGGCTGCGTCGTGGAAACATCCCCGCCCTGCCGCGTTCTACTCGGTGGACGCGCGCCACATCCTCCTCCAATGCTGTCCTCCGGGGTCGGCATGCGGGTGGCGGTGGAGGCGGCGGCAACAGAGGTGCTAGCAGGAGAGTGCGGCGACGTCGTCGTGTCGCCCACCCGCACCGCGGCTGCCAGCACGGAGAGGTCAAGCGCCGCCACGCTCTCCTCCTCGTCCCCTGCCTCTCTTCCCTCACCGATGTCGGTCGCTGAGGCTTCGCGGGGTGAGGAGGTCGAATCTCGCGATGAGGCGGCGGTGGAGGGGACGGCGGTGACGGCTGTGGCGTGCGGCCGCGGCAGCAGCGTGAGGGGAGACGCAGCGCCGGTGACAATTGTAACGCCACCCTCCCCACCGCTGTGGTCTGGCACGGACAATGCAGACGCCTGCGCCGCTGCAGCGTCGCGCGTGGCGAGGGACGGCTTTGCGGCCACCTCTGCGGCTGGCAGCACAGCGTGATTACCGAGGAGACCACTACTACTCCCACTCGAGGTGCTGCCGGTGTGGCCGTCCGACCCACGCGCCGGCCAAACCCTTCCGCCGCTGTCGCTGCCCTCCTCCGCGTCCTCAACGTGCCGCAGAGTCGGAGTGTCCACCACCGAGCTCGCAGCCCGAACAGCCGTTGCGGTCGACGTCGCCGCGCTCAACGTGGTGGCCGTCCACGACGCCTGTCGCAGCTGCGGCGTCGTCTGCCGCGACACCCGCGGCGTGCCCTCCAGCACGCCAGAGGTGAGTGCCGACACCGCCGTCGTGGTTGTGCCGCTGCGGTCCCCGTCGGCGTCGACGTCGGCGGGCGTTAAGGTGGCCCCCGGCTGGTCCTCGGCGTCGTGAAAGACGTCACCAACAGTGGGCAGCTGCAGCCGCAGCGCCTCGCTGATGCGCCAACCTGCACGGACACTGCTGGTGTTAGAGGCCACAGCACCGCCTTGTATGTCTGGGGAAGCATCGACTGAGCTGCCGGCTTCATCTCCCATAATAGCGGGAGTGAGTGCTGCTGCTGCGGAAGCCCCCGTGTGGTCTATCGTGCAAAGGTGTGTGGCGGCATCGCTTTTGCCCTGCGCCGCCGACTCGCGGTCACTACTGCGGTTCGTTGCAGCTGCAAAACTAGTAGGCGCCGCCTCCACAGACAACAACGACGGCTCATTGTTCATCGCAGTACTGCCCTGCCGCAGACCGTCCCCTGCATTCTCTGTTCTTGCCTGTACCACCGTCGGCGAGTCCGACCGCGACACGACAAGTGTGTCGACTGAGGACGCGTATGCCACCTTCGCCGTCGACGTCGCAGCGTGAGCGATGGTCAGTGCCGCTGATGCTGCGTGGCCCTCCTGCGCTGCGGAGCAGCAACTGCTCGCCGTGGTGACGGCGGCGGGTCGCCGGCTCGCTGCCGCGTTCACTGCGCTCTCCGCGCGACTGACGCTGACGCTCGCCAACGGCGACGGGCTAGCCCACAGCTCCGCCGCGGAGGCCGTCGGCGAGGCAGAGGTGAGACGCTGGAACTGCGCCACACGCAGCGGCCGTTCAGCGTGGGGAGGGGCCTCCGTCCAGTAGGCGCTCAGGGGCGTCTCACTGCTCTCGCGGCTCTGCTCGGATCGGCTGCGCGCCGCAGCGGACAGCTCCGCGACGGCCATCTCGTTCGGGAAGCTTGGTTGCAGCGATGTCGACTTGACCCTCCCGGCAGAGCAGAGCGCATCGTCGTCCACCGCACTCGCCGGGTAGCGACGCGATGACGGACCACTGCTGTCCGCATGTTGGCTCGCGCTGCGACGGCGGTCATGGCACGAGCTGCGGCGGTAGCCACTGCTGCTGCTGCTGCTTCGACTGCGGCTGCGACCAGAGTCGCGGTGGCGCTGCAGCGGGGCCTCGTCAGACCCGGACGGGGAAGGCGGTACGCCGCTGCCACTGCTGTCGACGCCGCCGCCGCCGGCCCCGTGCCGTCGTCGCTGCTCGTGCAGGCGCAGACGGGTCGCCGTCGGCGGTGGGGAGGACGTGTGCGCACGGGGACGGCTGTGACGGCGACTGCGCTCCTCCACCTCCTCCTTTTCCCGCGGCACTCCCGATGCTGCCGCCGCTGTCGCACGCTGACGCCCACTGACGCTGGTAGCGAGGGGCCGCAGCGGTGACACGAGGGACTGGCGGGGAGACCGGGAAGAGAGGAGAGGCGATGGCATGCGTGGCACGACACCGCGAGGAGAGTTGTGGTTCGAGCCGAGACCTCCACCAGTGGCCATCGCGACGCCACCTCCCATAGCACCCGCGCCATTGCCGCCACCGGCGCTGCTACCCGGAGCGGCTGAGGCCCCCGTCATACTGCGTGGTGTGGTAATGGTGGGCAACGTGGGCAGAGAGATGTTCGGCACGGTTGGGAAAGGCGACGAGGCACTGCGGTGTGGCCGAGGCGAGCCGTCAGCCGAGACGGTGTTTGCGCTGCCCATCTCGTCCTCGCTGTCCACAACGCCGCGGAGAGGGACGGCGCACACGTCCGTCGGCACCCGATCGTCCAGCACGCTCTCCTCCTCCTCGTCTACGCCAGTGCCGACAGCGTCGTCAGCAGAGGGCTGCGCGTGGTGGTCCTCATCTTTACTGATCTTGCCGCCATCATCCTTCTCTTCCTCAGCTGGACAGCTTTGCGCCGTAGTTGACAGCGAGACCTCTCCCCTTGCAGCACCTTCAGCGCCTCGAGGTGTGTCGTGTGTCAGCTTTACTCCCATCGAGGCAATGACCTCAGCAGCAGCACCACCGACAGCGTTCTCCTCGTCTCCGTCATCGCTCCTGCCAATCTGCGTCCCCGCAGCCACACGCGGGGCCACCGCCGGTCCGCCCTCACCGCCGAGGGCGTCGCCATCGTCCTCCTCCGCCGCGTCATCATCGTCATCTGCCTCGAAGTCATCGCCGTACTCCTCCTCCTCCTCGTCCTCTTCGCCGTAGTGGTCGTACGACGACTCTCTCGGGAGGGGAAAGGGGTAGTTCTGGAAGGGCGGCAGCGGCGGCAGCGGCTGCAGTCGCCCCAGCACCGTCGTGGACGCCGACGTCGTGCTGGTGGTGGTGGCCGCCAAGTCAAAGAGCAGCGGCGCGCCGTCTCCCCCGCTGGCCGCCGCACGGCCACCCGTCGTCCCCTCCGCATCCACGAAGCTGTTCGTGCCGTGCAGATCCCCACTGTGGCGCTCCGGCCGTGGTGGAACGTGGGGAGAGGGGAGGTGAATGGGCAGCGCCTTCGTGGGCGAGGTGGAGAGGCCGCGTGTGGAGCCGCCGCGCTCAAATACACGGCTCACCGATGCGCTGCTCAGCGTCACCGTAGCGCTCGGCAGGTCGAACAGCGAGGAGGTGGTCGCCCCCGCAGCAACGACGGTGGACGTGGTGGCAGCAGAGGTGGTGAAGGCGGGGTTGGTGGAGGTGCCGCCGAGGACCGTAGTGGCAAAGAGAGGGGCTGTTGGCACGCCACTCCCCACCATCACCACTCCTGTCGTTGACGTGACGCCGGCGACTCCTGCCGACTCCTCCGAGACACCCATGCGAACAGGGGTGCCCGACACCGCCGTCGTGGTGGTGGTGGCGGTCGAGATGGCCGACGTCAGCGTCGAGGACGCTGTCGCCATCAGCACGTTGCTCGCCGTGTTGGCGGCACTGCTCGTGTTGAGCGTGCCGCTGGTCGTCGTGTGCATCGACGTCGCCCCGAGCGAGGGGGCCAAGGAGCTGATGTTGAGGAAGCTGTTCGAGAGCTGCAGGATCGGCGAGGACTGCCGCCGCGACTGCGGGGAGAGCGAGGGCGTGGCGATGCGAGGTGGGTGGCTGGAGGCGCCGGCACTGGCTGTCTCGTGTGAAGGGTCGTTGGCCGGCGTGCCGCGCGCTGTCTCGGCGGGGAAGACTTGTGATGCTCGTCCGCAGTGCTGCCGCTGTCCCGGAGGCACCACCACCCTCACCACCAACGCCACCGATTGCGGTGTTGCCATCATCATCAGCAGCAGCACCAGCAGCAGCATCGGCATCGGCAGCGGTGGAACTCTTTGACGCGGCATCGTGGTCGGCCTCTTCGCTGTCGCAGCGACGGGACGCTTCGTTCCGCACAGACATGTGCACCGCCGCAGAGGCGGTCGGCGAGGTAGCCGTGGCGCATTGCGCGGATGCATTGCCGGCGCAAGAGTGCCCTTCAACCGTGGAGTCTCTCGAACCCCTTTTCTCGCTGTTGCCGCGGTCACCACTGCTTCGGCGGCCAGCCCACGCCCCATCGTGCAGCGCTTCCTCGCCGTCGTCGTTGTTGTCGCCCTCCTGCAAGTAGGCGTCGACGTACGCCGTCGTGTGCGACACCGTGGAGGGAGTCGAGACCACTGCCGTCGCCCCGCCACAGACTGCTCGCGGGTGGCTCTCGTGCAGCGGACACGCGTTGTTGTCGGCGCTGCTGCCGCCAGAGCAGGACAGCTTCGGGGAGCTGCCCAACGTAAAGGCCGGCGCGGAGAGGTGGTCGTCGGCAAGCGGAGGCTGCGGCGAGGTCGAAGCAGCCGCCATCGTCACTTTGATGGCCCCAACAGGTGGCCAGGAAATGGATGCCAGCGCCGGGACGTCCTCCGCAGCGGCAGCACCAGCGGTCGAGCTCCGTGCGTGGTCGCCGCCGACGCTGCCGGTGCTTAGCTGCCGTCCGGCGGAGCTGAGCTGCGCGGAGGCGGTGAGCGACTCCGACGCCGCAAAAAAGACCGGCCCTCGAGAGTCGGCAGGGTGGGGGGAGAAGGTAGTGAGGAAGCTTACCCCGTTGACGTCCCTCTCGGCCGAGGAGAGCACGTCGTTGAGGGAGCTGGCAACCACCGGCGCCGCTGCTGATGCGGCTGCCGTGACGCGCCGCATCCCAGTGGGGGTGTCGACACGCTCTGCAGCGGCACCGGCGCCGGTGGTCTCCGAGACAGCCCCGCTCGCTGTGGTCGTGGAGATGGTGTGCTGTTGTTCCCCTGCCGCCTCATCGCGTATCGGCTGCTTCCCCTCTTCTGCCTGCTGCCGCACCTCTGCGAGAGAAGATTGGCGGCGATCGGTGCTGCTGCTGTTCTTGCCGCTATCAGCCTCGACTGTCAGAGAAGGCATCTGCAAGCCTGCGGTGCCGCTGTCTCGAATGTCGTGCGCAGCGCCAGACCGGCGACGCCGACGACTCCCATCCCAGCCACGAAGGGGCGAGCGTCGGGCGTCACCGTAGCGATCCTCTGCAATCGGGTGCGCCGTGGTGGCCTCCGTCGGCGCTCCAGCTGGTCTGTCACCCTCCCCTGCTTGCTCACCAAGACTGCTGCCGTTGCTGCTGCTGCTGCTGCTGCTGCTGTGGCTACTGGGCCGCACCACCATCGTCACCGTGTCGTCGTCATCCTGGTGGTTCAGGATTGAGTTGGAGCTCGGCATCGGCAGCGGCGACGTCGAGCTTCGTGTACGTTGCGGTTCGTGCTGCGTGGACTCTGGCCGAACTTCCTCGGCTGCCGTCGCGGGAAAGCGCGGTGCCGCCTCACCGGCAGCGCCGACATCATGCGGTGACGTGAGCGACGACGGCGACGACGCAACGGCAACCTTGGCGGAAGAGGCAGGTGTTTCACCCTCCCGCACAACACGGCCTACTGTGTGCTCCTGATGCTTCGGCGACGTCAACTCGAGTGCCCGTGTTTCTTTGCGCAGATCAGCATGAGAACTCGGCTGCGTCTGCAACGGTGTAAAATCTGGTTCTTGTGTGAGCTGCTCCAGCTTTTCATTCTCTGCAGGACTGCTGTTGTTGCCTTGTCGATCGGTCCTCTCCGACTCTCCGCTCGCCAGAACCGAAACGCCGGGCTTTACCTCAACTGCATCAGAGGCTGTGCTAGGCGCCTGCTGTTGCTGCTGCAGCTGCTCGGAGCCCGCTGCGGAGGTCAGCGACCGCGCATCCGCCAGAGACGAGGAGACGGAGGTGACAGACCCGGCGTGGGCGGAGAGCGCGAAGGGCGGCACCCGCGGCGGGGCCTTGGAGGGGAGCCGCGCAGACGCGTCCGGCCCACCGGGTGTCGTGGACAGCGAGAGCGACACCGACGAGGCAGCCGCTACGCCGGTAGACGACGTGTGCAACGGGAGGAGGGCAAAGATGTACTCACGCGAGGTGGCCAGCGAGCCGGTGTGGGTGGGAGAAGAGAGAGACCTCTGCTCCGGCAGGTCGCCCCCCGCGCCGCCCACCAACACCCCACGTAGCGGGCGGTGGCTGTTGCCACCATCGTCGTCGCTCCCGCTGCCGCTCTCGTGTGCGGCACGCGGAGAGGGGTACGGGGACGAGAGGGACGGCTGCAGCTGCGAGGAGGCGAGAAGGCTGTTCGACTGGCCGCTGATACTAAGCCCGATCGGCGCGTGCGTGCTGGGCTTCTGCGATGCGGGGGACGCAGCGGGCGGTGGGGGTGGAGAGGAGGTCAGCACAGCGCTGTCGCTGGTTGCCGGCGGAGCCGTGACATCTCGCGGCGCTACCACCTCGGACCGGACCAGGTGTGGCGCAGCAGGCGTTGCACCCGCCGATGTCGTGGCTGTCGCCGAGGCAGACCTGATCAGTGCGTCCGGCTCACCACAGCAGCCTCCGCTCGAGCCATCCGTTACTGCTGCACCGCTGAGCGGGAGAAGCCGGCCTCCCACGGCGTGGGCACCGCGTGGGCTGGTCCCGTCGCTCTGCGACCCTGACTGGCTGCGGTGGCTCGGCGAGAACTCGGGCAGCGCAGAGGTCGCATCGGACGACGTCGGCGTCCCCTCGCCCCGCAGCTCGCGCACGATGGACTCGGTCGACTCGTGCATCGCCGGCAGCGCCGTCATCTCCTCCTCCACGCGCAGCCCATACGGAGAGAGGGTGAGGAGGGGAAGCTGCATCGTGGGCGACACCGGCAGCCGCAGCGGGCCGTCGATGGGGGAGCCAACATTGAGGGAGGTGGCGGAACTCGCCGTCGTCGTCGTCGTCGTCGCGGTGGGTGAGCCGCGGTGGCTGGTGCCCCCTTCGCTGTCGTGGCGCTGAGCCTCCATCGAGGTGTGCCGTCGCCGTGATGGGGCGAGCACGGGCGACGTGGACGGCGCGTCGCCGGGGGCAGACGCAGCGGTCGAGTGCGTCTGCGCACTGTGGCGATCGTGGTGCGCGGAGTGGGGGCGACGGTGCGACGCCGACTCCCTCCCGCGACTGCCGCTGCGCCGGCTGGAGGAGCTGTTACCGCTGCCCTTGGGAGATGCCGCGGCAGCAGCAGCAGCGGCAGCAGCAGCAGCACGACGCGCAACGCTGATCAAGGCACTTGAGTCCAGCCCAGGCACGGCGTCCGCGGCCACCTCCTCCCGCTGCACCTTGATGAAAGGAGCCTTGACCGGTGGCGCCGACAGCGCGTTCAGCGCGGATGCCATCGATAAGGACGCCGACGTGTTCAGCAGAGAGGTAGAGGTCGGCGAGGAGGGACCGCCCTGCCGCCCCGAGCCCCATCCAGACGACCCACCCTCAATAAGAGGGGATGGTAAGAGAGACGAGGACGACTGCTGCTGCTGCTGCTGCTGCTGTTGAATGCCCGGCGACGTGCCCCACCCCGCAGCAGCGGCAGCTCCACGCTGGGCAGCAGCAGGCGGAGGAGGGGGAATCGGCGATGGCGGCGGCAGCGACCACGGCGACGCTGGCAGCGCGCTGCTCACGCTCGAGTTGGCAGCCCCGATATTGCCACTACCAGCTCCACCGCTGTTGCCAATGTCAAAGTGCCAGGAGCCTGTTGGGGAGTGCCGGGGCGGAAGGGAGATTGAGAGGGAGGAAGGTGGCTGCTGCTGCTGCTGCTGCTGCTGAGGCGGGGACTGCGCCGCAGGAGGCGAGCGTGTCTGCTGCGCGTGTGGGACGCCGTGCTGGTCAGCGAAGTAGTAGGCAGCAGAGGCCTCGTCGTTGCCGGCGGCGCCACCCGCCGTCCCCATTAAGGCGGGTGTGTGATCGCCACTCGCAGACGGTGTTGCGACGCGCACGGGAGGGCACGCCGTCACGGCCAGGGAGGGGGGAACGGACGAGGCACCATCGAGCGAGGTGACCGAGGCGTCGGCGGACAGCGTCGCCAGCTGCTCCAGCGACCCCCTGCGCCACCCGGCCATCCCCGCCTCTCCACCCTCCCCAATCTCATTACTCGCGGCTCTCGCGGCGTTGCTCGTTTCCATGTTTACCCCGTGCCGCAGCTGCTGCTGCAGGAGAGGCGGCGCGTCATGGGCCAGCTGTCCACGTCGGTAGGCGAGCAGCGTAGAGGGCAGCGTGTAGCTCCGCGGCACCCCCGCGGGGTGGCCCGCGCCGACAGCTGCGGTGCCGCCGACTCCCACGCCACAACCGCCTGCGCCACCCACGCCAAAACTGGCGAGGCAGATCGGCGCGGTGGGGCTGGAGAAGGAGGAATGGCCGTTGACGCCGCCGCCGCCGATGCCGCCGCCGAGGCTGGACCCGCTCGGGGAGTTCACACCGATCCCGCTGACGGAGCTGCCGGCCTCGCCCAATTCCCCTCTGCCACCGACGGCGCCGAGCATGAGCATGTCATGCAGGCTGCCGCTCACCACAACGCCGCCGACGAGGCTGGTGGGGGAGTTGTGGACGAAGATGGTGCCCGAGGTAGAAGCCGTGGCGTCGAAGGAGGCAGACGAGGCGGAGGAGGCGGACCGACTGCGTGAGATCGGGGAGGCGTGCGGGTGGGCTGCGGTCACCGCCGCTCGCGGGTTCTCGGGAAGAGAGGGCCACGTGGAGATGGTGTCGTGCGAGTTGTGAGAGCGGGCGGTGGTGTCCGTCGCTGCCAGCCGTGACGACGCGGCCAGCCGCAGGTGCGGTGGCGGTCGCAAGTGTGGCTGCTCCAAGGAGGCAAGTCGCCCCGTCGATGCTGCTGTCGCGCCGGACTCGCCGTCCCCACTCCCTGTATGCGGCTGCTGCTGAGAGGAGGAGAAGAAGCTGCTCGCGTGCTGCTGCGACGCCGCCGCCAACCACGCTGCCTCCTCCCGCTCAGGCACCGCCCGCAGCGAGGTGCGGCGAAACGTTGTGAGGGGGAAGATGTGGCTACTGCGCAGCGGCGTCGGCACGCTCTCGGTGACCTGGGTGGAGCGCTCACGCCGGCTCGATGACGAGGAGGACGCCTCGGGCGTCAGCAGCCCCGAGAGCAACGAAGGATGCGCCACGTTGGAAGCGGAAAGAAAGCCGCCACCTGACTGCGCGGCGCCGTCGCTACTCGCTGCCACTGCGGTCGGCAGCGCACCAACACCGCCTGCCGCAGCTGCACCGAATGCGCCATCACTCGTCAGCAGCCCTAGGTCTGAGCGGCTGGTGAGCTCCGACAAAACGGTGTTGGTGGCGGCGAGTGGCGGTGAGAGAGAGGAATGCTTCTCCAACGCATCAACAAGGTGAGAGAAGACATTCGCAGACGACATCAACGAGCTTTCCTGCACCGCAGGCACCTCCTCCAGCAGCGCTGCGCGGGCACACTGCTGCAACGAGAGCCCACACACCGCCTTCGCCACGTCACTCGCGTTCTGCCACAGCGAGCGGAGGTGCTGCTCCGTCAGCCGAGTAAGGCGCTGCTGCCGGTAACCGTTCAGCGACGGTGTGTAGAGGCCGCCAATGTTGAAGACGGGTGCGGGGTCCCCGGAAGTGCCATCCTCCTGCTGTCTCTCCTTCTCCTCGCCAGCAGTCTTTGCCTGGCCGCTGCCGTCGCAACCGCCACCATCAGTGGACGCCGTGACGGCGACAGACGGCGCACCGACGCCACAGCTGGGGCCGCGTGCGGTGTGCAGCACCACCGGCGTCGCTGCGGAGCTCATCGCTGCCGCCTCGGATGTCGTGCGCACCGCCCTCTGCTCCTCGCGCTCCTCCCCTGCAGCTGCGCCAGGGCAGCATTCTGGAGTAGATGCCGGTGCGTGTGCAGACGCTGACTTGGGCAGTAACGCCAGCAGTTCCGCCAGGTGGCCCTCCACGCTCCGTGCGTCAATCAGGGCGACACGCAGCTGCTTCAGCACGGCCGCCTCACGCGCGCTTCGCGGGGTGTGAGGAGCGGAGCGCTGCTTTGCGCCTGCTGTGAAGGGCGATCCCGCAGAGGCAGTAGCGGCTGCTGTCCGCGCGGGCAGGGCGAGGCTGGTGACGTTGACAAGGTAGGGTGGATGAGAAGGGAGCGTGCTCGTGGTATTAGCAGCCGCTGTGGCAGAGTGCCCCTCGTCGTTGGCCGGGTTGCTCTGCAGTGCCTCCGCTTCCCTAAAGAGGCGTGCGGTGGTGTTGCCCGTTTCACCTGTAGGCCGGGGCGGCGACGCAACTGCCTCCGCCTCCGACGACGCGTCTGCCACGGCGAATGCGTCGCCTTCCTTCTCCACGGCATCCCTTGCGGAAACTGCAGCCTTCGCAAAGAATGGCGGCCGTTGCAGATTATCCGCGCGACCGACCTCCTTCTCTTTCTCCTTGGTGCGTGGCACTCGTCCTCCTGCGCCACCACCGCTACCGCTGTGGCTGTCGCTCTCTGCTGCATATCTTTCAGATGAAAAAAGCTTCGAAGGCTTTGCGGAACAACCGACGTCGGATAAAATGGCGTTCACTGGCGACTCACCAGAGTACGGTGACCCACGCGGTGCAGCCTCCGCTCCCCCTGCAAGGTGCGCGCCACACTTACTCGCGCTGAGAGGATCCCCGTCGTCTCTTAGGTCCACAGGGCTCTGGGAGGGCGGGGTGGCGAGCAGCGCCAGCGTATCCGCGCGCCGCGAGCGATCAAATTCCCCCGTGTTCTCCATCGATCCGTACGTGTCAGACGGCACCCCCTCGCCGCCGTCCTCCTCTGCTGCCTCATCGCCGCTGGAACCCAACGGAGACGCACACACTTGTCGTGCACATCAACCGCGCTACCACGCTGTTCTCTCTGTGTCGCCGCATTGGTTGAAGCTCTAATTGCTGCCGACTGCGCCGTAATGCGGCGAAGAGAGAAATCATCTGCTGGCGAAGCAACCCGAGAAGACACCGGCGTGATGGTGGCGCTCTCGACCCTCGCTACGTAGAGGGGCGACCCGTGCAGCCCCGACAAGGTGGACTGGTGCGAGAGGGAGAAGACGGACGGCGACGAGCCTCGCGATGCCGCAGCCGACGACGGCAGAGAAGACGGCGGTGAGGAGGAGCACGGCGACCCTGTCAGTGAAGAGTTGGAATCGTTGGGCACCGCCTCACGGCGCCGTCGGCGCGGCCGCGTGCGGGGGCGTGGCGCGCCGTTGTGCAGGCTCGTGGCGCTGCCGCTGCTTGTCCCTGTGCGGATGCCATGCACGCTGTGGTCGGAGAAGTGGGCGTGCTGCGAGACGTTGAGCACCGGGAGCGAGGCGGAGAGGTCCCACCACGCCGGCTCAGCCTGTGCCGCGGAGCCCGCCGCTGCTGTCGTGGCGACGCCCGGTAACACACTTCCCATTTCCTTAATTACCGCGGAGGCGGCTGGGGCTAGCTTCAACTTTCCACTCGAGGGGGCTTGTGGGCCGACGAGCGAGCTGCCGAGACTCGAAGTCGCACCGCTGCGTCGCAATGCCCACCATTATTTCGCTGAGCTTCCTGACTCGCCTTATCCACGCCTGCACTGTGCCCCTTGCTACCCTCTACCGTAACGTGTGGCGCCGCACCGTCATCGCTCTTTTCAAGCTCCTCGGCGATCGCCACCTGCGGCGGCGGATGGGCAAGGAGAACAGAAAGCTCCGGCACCCCGGTGCCTGCAGTGGAGGCGCTGACCGCCAAGTTCGACGCCGTCGAGTTCATCGAGATGGAGTGCGACACCCGCAGCGAGCCACCTGTCCCGGCAAACGTGCTGCCGCTCAGTACGGGCGTGACATCCGGCGAGCCGCCTTCGGCTGCCGCTGAACCATCACCACCGCTTCCCACCGTCAACGTGTGTTGCCCGCTGCCACAGTTGAGCCGCACTGGTGAAGGGGAAGCGTAGTGCATCGGCACCCCAGCCGCGGTCACGCCCGGCCTTTCCACAGGCGGGCGGGAGGCTGCGCTGTTTGCCTTTCCCTCTGCGCCGGCAGCGGCGACAGGAGAGGACCCAGCCGTCTGCTGTGGTGGACGCCGACCCGGTGGGCTGAAGCTGCCGGACAGCGACAGCGGTGAGGTGGGACTGTGGACTGAGACGGTGCGGGGTCCGCTGCGGGTCCGCCAGTGCCGTGGTGGGTACAGCTGTGAGCCTGTCGCGCCAGGCGCCACGTGAGTGGGAGAGTGCGCGGAGCCGACGGAGACGGGGCTACCAGCGGGGCTGCTGCTACTCCCTGCCCGTGCTTCGTAGTGTGAGACGACGATGATGGGTACGACTGGTTTTGTGCCACCCGCGGACTCGACCCGCGGCGCCTGCAAGTCGCGAGGCACCAGCGATGGCGGCTCCCACGAGGGAGTACGTGTAAATGAAGACATTCAAATACGAATAGAGATACGTATTTTGCGTGTCTGCGTGGGTGTGTGCGTGTGTGTGCTAAGAGAAAGAAGAGAGAGTTCCCTACGTTTGCAGAAAATTAGGAAGAAACAAAAAAATAAAAGCCTGTGAGAAGGCAACAATGGAGAGCAGAAGCAGAGATTAAATACGATCTATATATGGGGGATAGCGGGTGAATGGCAAAAAAAAAAAAAACGTCAGAAAAAAAAAAAGAGAGCCGCAGTTCTTTGGAGGGTCGATCCAGTGCGCTAGAGAACGAAGCAGGCTCACACCAACACGCGATGGCTCGCACGCGTTTGAGAAATTAAGAGTGCGTAGAAAAACACAAAAACGAAGCGCCTCCCTTCTCTGCTGTAGACCATGAACGTGGATGGCGCAGCGATGTACCTGCACAAGTTGAAAAGAAATGAAAGAGTCGCAGAGGAGAGAGAGGAAAGGAAGAATACGGTTTTTTTTACTAGTAAGATGGCTGATTCTTTCAATCTACGGTCATCCAAAGCGGTCAATCAAAGAGGCAACACTGCGCTCTCCGTGCCGTCAAAGCTCAACTGATGACGGGCACGTGGGACAAAGAAAGACCGCATGAGTTCCTGGGAAAGATCTTTCTTTGAGGCGCACGCCAGAGTTTTTGCTAGGCAGCTTTCCAACTGTGCTTGCACCCGACGTGGCATCAGCACTGCAACCGGATATCTGCGGATTGAAGTGCTTCGTCTCTCTAAGGAGGAAAATTGATATGCTTCACGCACCTCGGCCTTCTTTTTTGTTCTGCGAATCTGCGTCGTTTGCGCCACCTTTTGGCCGCTTATTCGAGTTAGACATTACAACTTTAACTCAGCAAACGCCGTTGATTCTTGCTCTACCACTTTCCAATGTCACCGTCGCCCCTGCCGCCTCAAAAAAAAAAAAAACAAGCTTAAAAGAGGCTGTCAGAAGCGCGGCGTCAGGTGCCACGCCTTACCATGTGGCCGCGCTCTACCGCGCGACTCGCCCGATATCAGCAGTCTGCGGCTTCAGCGTGTCCATCGTAGCAGAGAGATGCTGCATGACAGCCGCGAAGGGATCGGCGGTGTAGGCCGGCACCGTCTGCACCTTGTCAAAGAGACGCAGCTCCTCCTGCGCGGCGGCCATCCGCTCCTCCGCGGCGGACATCTGCGGCAGCATCAACCGGCGGCGCTCCTGCACGGCAGCACGGCGCTGCGCTGCGGGGTGCATCGCTGCGGTAGACTTCTTCGACTCCTTTTTGGCCGCCAGTCGCCGACTCGCTGCCCTGTCCTCCGCCTTCTTCACCGCCTTGGTGACTGCGGCGTCGTCGTCGATGCCCGCGGCGGCTGCTGCTGTCATGGGAGCACGGCTGGTGCGGCCGCGTCGCTGGCGCAGCGCATCGCGGATCTGCAATGCCGTCTGGCGGTCCTCCTCGGCGTGTCCGGCGGCCGTTGCACCTGCTGCGGCTGCGGGAGAAGCGGAGGGGCGAGGGAGCTCAGCTGCAAAGTCTGCCGAAGTGCTCGGCTGCTCGAACTGCTGCTGCTTGCGCGCAATCTTGGCGCGTAGGTTGACGCGCTTCGTGGACTTTCCGCCAGCCATTTGTTGGACGTGAGTGGCGTTAAGTAGCGCAAAAGGTAGCACTGTGCTCGTGCTGTGCCGTCAATGACGCTTAGGTGTCGCGTTGCCGTGTGAGAGTGTGAAGTAGAGTCGAGGTACTGCGCACGCTTGCAGACGCCGACAGTTGTAAGTTTCCACATGCAGCACCGCCGATTAAACAAAAAAAAGGGGGGGAAGCGAGAGAGGAGTTGCACATCTAAGAGTCAGGGAACGCTGGGAAGCCTAATCGACGGAGGGGTTCTGCGTCATCTGCAGATTACGAAGCGGGGCTGAACAAGTGAGCATTTGACTAAACAACACTCATGAAGTTGTGCAAACTTATTGTGACTGCTTCTCTGCTTTTGTCTGCTACCATATGTCTATTAATCTTGCTCTTCTGCAGATAAGAAAAACACGCCTTTTCTACAATGGAGAAGACGGGCAAAGAAGGGCAGAGTAAGGGTGCCTCTGAAGTGAAGCGAAAAACGTTTAGAACAAGAGAAAATTGAAAAGCGGATTGTAAAGCAGATAAAAGGAGAAGGCGGGTTGTCGACTTCTTCGTCGAAACCTCAGCTCTGCCGTCATGCACCTTTATGGATGTCAGCCCGAGCGATACAGGCGAGGCACCGCCAGCACTGCGTGCGTGTACCGCACCACCGTGCCGTACTTCATCTCCTCTGCGAGCACAAACGGTTTGGCAAACCATGATCGATTCCTGAGGAGGTCCGATGAGCTGGGGAACGGAGAGACCGTCATGGCACAGCGCGCCGACGAAGGCGAGGACCCGCACTCCGCCGTACTGCGTGACAGCGTGCAGCTGCACGGTGAGAGAGAACTGGTGACGTGGTGCCGGTTGTGCCCTCGCAGGTAACGAGCAAGCAATTCAGCCTCGCAAGCGTGTCGTGCCTTCTTGCGCCGCAAGGCGGAAGTAAAGACGCTCTTGCAACCGCGAGCGCCGTCTTCATCCTCAATAGGATCCAAGTCCTCGTCCACCGCAGGCTCCGCTTCGCTTGTGGAAGATGTGCTGCCGGGTCCTGTGCTGTCACCGCCAGCGCCGTCGTGTAGACCGGAAGAGCGCCAGAGGTGCGACACCGTCTTGGACAGCTTCACATCGGAGCTGAGGTGGACCAGCCATGTAGTCGGCATCGTCACGGCTGCAGAAAAGGGCCAACCATCTTGGCCAGCCGTTGACTGAGTCATCTCGGCCACCTCCTCAGTAGACAACCGACACGGGGGGTGGAGGAAGCAGTAGAAGTTAGAGAGGCCTTCGTCGCCACTGCGATGCCGTTGGGGGTGCGGGAGCTGACTCGTGTGTACCACACCGCTCGAGTTGCCATCAAGCACAGAGGCCTCTGGTAACTTGTGGTGCGTCCCGCACTGCGGACCGGACATTGTCTGCGCTGAAGCATCAGCCGAACAAATTGAGGGGTTCGTGTGCAGCAGGAGAGAGAAGTAAACCCACTCCTGCGGGTGGACCAGCAGCACCGCCACCCCGCGCTCCTCAATAACGTGCCTCATCGCAGACTCTGCAGCTCTGCAGCGTGCTGAATGATGCAACTTACTCGAGCTTGCTGTATTATCGCGGGTTTTCACCTCGCTGGGCCTGCGCTCAGCATGTGCCAGTGCGCGAAGAAAGTCAGCAGAGGGCACGCAATTCCAGTGGCGAGTATTTCTTTTGCACGGCGACACTGCGTGCATTCGAGAAGGCTGGACGACGGTCCACCAACGTGGTGTCAGCTGTGAAGCGCTGGTAGACGCGTCATCGAGAGTCGTCGCGCGTGTCGCTGTAAATAACGGGTTATCCGCTCGATGGTACGAGCTCCCCCGCTCCGTCACTGCGTCTGAAAAGAACATGGGGAAAGGAAAGTGCGAGACAGGTGTACTTCGGCTGCCTCGTGAGTTGGCTGCGCTTCCCGCCTGCTCAGTTGGACCGCGATTCACAGCTTTTGTTCTCTGCTGGACCGCCCTTGTGACGGGTAAAGTCCATTGATGCCCCACATTTGATGTCGTCCGAGTGTCTGGGTTGGTGCGCGGCGTTCTGCTCTCTGCTTCAATCTCTTCTAACTCTCCCTCCGCACTGCCAAACGCGGAGCCGCAGAGTTGGTGGTAATAATCGTGAAGGGAGCAGACAGAGCCGGTCAGCACGGCACGCGTGGCGGCGTCGTGATTCTCAACGCCTGCCCCACACTCCCATCTCCACTCACTACGAAGAACATTCTCCTCACCTTGTTCGTACGCGAAGAGGATGGCAACGCAATCGGACGTGGCTGCGGCAGTCCTGGAATGGCGTGCAGCTGCCCCACCCGCAACAGCTCCCACTCTTCGCCACACAGCAGCGACGCGTCACCAACAGCGGCGGGCTTTTTCTAGCAGGAGGAGCACTGGAGGTGTGTTCGCACGTGAGGCTCGATAGCATGGGCTTCTTACACGTCGAAGCTGCGGCAGTGGCGGCACCACATTCAGGGGATCGCTCCGCGACGTAGTACAGCTCGTAGAAAGCGGGGCGAGACCAGGAAAAAGCGTTATGCAAGCCGCCCTGCTCATGAGCTGCATTGCTCATAGGTGCAGCAGCAGATACCGTGACACGCTGCCACAGCGCTGCTGCACGACTCTCCTCCGTCTGGTCGCAGTCCGATCGTGTAAAAGCCGCGGAAACGTATTGGTCGGAGTCACTCCCACTGACCACTTGCTTAACAGGTACTTCACAAGCACGCGCTTCCTCCTCGCAGCGTACCAGAAAAAGTCGGTGCCAGTCGTACACCGCCCTCTTTCCTCGCGCAGAAACGACAGCGTTTTCTTGACAAGTACTCACCTCTGGTCGAGAGGTTTTGGGATCTGATCGGAGCGCATCTGCGCTACAAAGGGGCTGCACACGCTGCTGTCGTGACAAAAGCGGCGCAGTGCTATCAAGAGGAGGAAACAGCCGCGCCAGCTCAACGAACAAGTTGGCGTTCGTCACGGTGACCCTCTCCTCTGATGCACCTTTTCCACACTGCGACCGCGAAGAGAGGCGTGCCATTTGTGTCCCACCGCATGCTTGTCCCTCTCTGCTCGTGACACGGCGCAGTCTGCGCATGCCCGCCGCGCAACCGTGCAGTCGGGTAAAGGTGTGTCGCTCTCGCTGCAACACCGGTACTGCGGCCGCGCTGAAGCTCTCGGCAAAGCGGCCGCAGAACCCACACAGCCCGCTTTGGCGGAGAGAGCGATCAAAAATGCATTGGCGAGGTGTCTCCACTCGTGTGCAAAAAGAAGTGGGCAAGTGTGAAGTCTGAAAGCGCTCGCCGGGTTCCTCCGCAGCGCCATTACCGCTTCTTCGAGCACACAAGGACACTCCGTCGCCAGGCGGGCGTTGAGCTGCCCGTCCCGATCGCAAGACGCAGTGCAGCGCTTTTCCACCAACCTTCCAACAAAGCATATTGTCTCTTTTGCCATAAATTTGAAAGGATGTATAGAGCGGAAGGGGGGAAGAGTATTGAGAACGAAATGAACGGCGCAGAACGAGCACAGCGCACCTCGGCGGCTACCAGCTTTGGGAGTCACATGTTCAAAGCAGAGAAAGGAAAAGACACAAGTCCAGTCGCGCGCTCGTGACGCCTTCCAACGCGACAAGAAAAGAAACGCTGCCATACTCAAAAACTTTCCAAAACCCTTTCTTTACAAGGCGGGAGATACGGCTGCAAAACGATACTGGTCGGCAAGTCTCCTACTTTCTCTCTCTTTTTGTCTTGTTGTTGGTAGAAGCAACCGTGGTGCGGAGAGTGGTAAGTATACCCGCCAACACGAGAAAAAATAAAGAAGGCGCCTTTAGTGGTGCCTCCATCGCCCTCTTTCGACCTTTTAGTAACCTGCTGCTAACTTTACGAACACAAGCCTATGAGACGGCGGAAGCCTTCTGCGAAGCAGCCGCGAGGCGCGCCACGGAGTCCTCCAGCAGATCCACTATCGCCGATGACACACACGCGTAAGACTTCTGCGTCGCGTCCGTGAAGGAGAAAAGCGTGGGGGTCAGCGGCAGCACCGTCACCCGCGGAACACAGCAGTGCCGCAAAATATCTGCAGCAGACAGCGCCGCCTGGCCAGACGGCGACGACACGTCGCAGCTCCGCAGAAAAGCGGGGGACTGGAGCAGGTCTTGCAGATACAAGTTGACGCGCATGGTGTCAAGACCCTGTCCCTCTGCCTTCGCTGGGTCAGACGGCGTTAGTGTGTCGCACACCGACTGCAGAACGCTCGACTGGCACGACACGTAGTCGTCGAAGCTCGTACGGCCACAAACAACAATGAAGTCCTCGATGGTGCGGCAGCGGCCATCCGCGTGGTGCTGCTCGGTCGATGCGTTTGGGTTCTCCGCGTCGGCGGCGGTTGGGTGGCAGTAGTACCGCCACAGGCGATACGCGTTTGCCGCGGTGCACATCTCCAGCAGCCGCCCCACCGTCTTGTGGGACGAGATGGTCTGATGGTCAAAAGAGCCCTCCCCGGAGACCACCACGTCGCAGCTGTGGAAGAGGCACCCGCGCGGGTGCTGCACCGCAGCGCCGTCACGCCCCAGCGGCACCTGCTGCTGGTCGCCCGCTGCCGACGCCGCGGACGCAGACGCGGCATCGCCGTTGCTGCCCAGTAAGTGCGCCACGTGCGGCGTCTCGTAGAGCCCCAGCAACCCACCAACCATGTCGGCACCGGGCACATAGCTAGCGCGCAGCAGGTAGCGGAAGAAGCCGCTCATTCCCCCAGCGCCACCACCGCCCGGGCGATACAGCAGGTCGGCCCACACCGCCGCCTCGTCGTCTCCCTCCGCTTTCGCCGACGCATGAAGATCGTCTGCGGCCACCGCGGCCGCCGAGGCACGCAGGCGCGGCCACTCCGTGCTCTGCACCAGCTGCCGCCACGTGCTGCTCACCACGCGGGTGGCGGCGTGCCGCATCCCCGCCTCCAGCGAGTCGAGCAACGACTTCTGCGCCGCCGACGTGATGGCGCCGACCGCGGCGTCGTCCCCCGTGGCGCTCTGAGGAGGAGAGGACGAAGACGGGGAAGCGTCAGCCGGTGCTGCAGCGTCCTTGCGGGCTGCCGGCGGCGGTGGCGGGGCACACTTCTGGGGGCCGAAGGTGTATGTGGCCCCGCGCGGTCCGACGAGGGTGTTGTCGACATCGCAGATGAGGCACACCTCAGCCACATGCAGCCCCGATGCCGTGCTGCTGGCCTCGGCTTCAGCACTGGGCCGCAGGTAAGGAAAGAGTCGCAGCAGCTCCTCACCCAGGCGAACGTGAGTGAGGCGGTTTAGGTCAGCGCCACGGAAAGGCTCCTTCAGGAGAACACCACTGCCCTCCGCAGTGGCCGTGGCCGTGGCAGACGCAGTGGGTGTGGCAGAAGGCTCCTGCACAAATATCTCCAAGCCCAGAGCCTGCAGGGCGCCGAGGCCGCCGTCGTTGGTGGAGCTGCCGCCGATCCCGAGGAAGAGCCGCACGCCTCCATCGACCCCCAACGTGTCCTTGCTGCTTCGAATCTCCTCCTCCATGTATGCGAGGGCATACCGGATCAGCTCCCCCACGCCGTAGCTCGTCGTCCGCGCCGGGTTGCGGTCCTGTGGGCGGGCGATGCGGGGCAGTCCAGCCGCCTCCGCCATTTCGATCACCAACACGCGGCGCGCCACGTCACACGCGAACGACACGCCAGTGCCGGTCGTGGCGAGGGACGCTGGCGCTGGTCCGGCAGCGGCCGACGTCGAGGGCAGTTCACCTGCCGCTGCTGCTGCTCCTTGCGTGTGCTCGAGGGGGGCGCCGAGGGGACCCGTGATGACGACGGAGGCTGGCACGTACACGCGGCGCAGGTGCAGCGCATCGGACGGCTGCGGAGGGGCGTGAAAAGTTGCCGCCGCGCCGGCAGCCGACGCAGTGGTGGCGGCGAGTGTGTTGGTGGTGGCTGAGGCCGTCGTGTTTTTCTCTGGCGCATCGCCCTGTGCCTCGAGCGAGGCGGCAAAGGTGACGCTGTCGATCAGCCCCGCCCCGCCATCGCTCATCGGCGTGTGGACGAAGTCGGCAGGAATGGCGATCGGGACGGCGTTTTGTGTGCGCGACTCCGCTGTGCCTGCGCCACTGCCCGCCGTTGGATGCACAGAGAAGAGGCTGAAAGCCAGCAGCCCCGCTGCTGGAAGCATTTGGCCACTTTGCCTGGCGTGAACACCGTCGTCGTGTGTGCCGTGGATGCTGGGGATTGAAACGGGAGGAAGAGAGCAGCGGTGCGGCGAGCCAGCTGAGGTTGGCAGCGCGCTGCTGCCGCTCTCGTGCAGCTTCTTCCAGACCTGGCGGTAACCAGCCTCTACCGCCTCACCAACCTTGTCGGATGGCAGCGTGCCTTTAAACGTGTCGCAGGCACACAGCACGTGCAGCGGCCGCGGAGTCGGAGAAAGACGAGCGCGGTTCATTGCTGAAAAAAAAAGAAAAGAAAAAAACGTTGTCAAGGGAGTGCGGTTATGTTGATAGCTATCTGCCCGTTTGCGTTGTTATGTGCGCGCCTGTGCGAAGCTGACGCGTTGGGACGATACAGAGAAGAGGAGAAAGAGGGCTGGCGAGAAACGAGAACTCACCGCGGAAAGAGAGGAAGGGGTGAAGTGGAGGGCTGCGATGGTCTGCTTAGGGTGGGGTGAGAAGAACAGAAAAAAAGAGAGGCGGTAAGGATGTAGAGAATAGAAAGAAAGCGAGAACGCGGATCCGCGAACAGCATCTTTTAGTTACCGGCTCCTCTTTATCTTTCGATGCAAGACGTTGCTCAGAATTCCGAGCTGAGCCGCGAAGGAGGAAAAGTGGGTTGTGCTGGTAGTGCAAAAAAAAAAAAAGGTGCTGCACCAAAGTCAATAACGCCGGAAAGCACCATCGAGGAGTATTTTAATTGAGGAGAAAGGATGAAGCACACACGCGCGCGAACAGGCTTACTTTGACAGTTTTGACAGGAAAAGATAACTCGGACGTTGGTGAAAATAGTATGCTGAAAGGTAAAGAAACGCATCCGCAGTGAAACAGATGCACCAAAAAAAAAAGCAACTCAAGATGACGATGAGTGGATGCGAATAGAATGAGAAAAAAGGGGAAAACGCAAGAGGGGTGCGCACACAATCCGAAGCAGCTTTCTTCATCAGCGGTATCTCTTGTATCACTCCTCGTCTTTCTCTGGTTTGGTGGCGTACATGTCCATCTTCCCTTCCCTCAACGCCTTCTCCAGCTCCGCGGTAGAGGGCAGCTCCTCGTTGAGCTGCTTTTTGGAGGGCAGGCGGTTTTCGATGTCGCGAGAGCGCGGGGCGTTGCGGCCGTCCGCGTCCACCTGCTGCTTCAGAAAGTCTTGCGACTCTTTGAAAGCAGCCTCCTCACGCGCCTTCTGCTCTTCCTCTGTGCCACGTGCGTACGACTTCTTTGCGTTGGTAAAGAGGCACGCCTTTTGCGTTTCAAGACTCGCCACTGAGCTGCGGTGTGTTGCGAAACGAGGGCTGTGAATAGAAGGGCGGATCAGCATCTGCGCGGAAGGGTTGAACGTGCCCCGGGCAGCAGTGGTGGTGCTGAAGGCCGCAGAGGCGCAGACAACGGCGAAAGATGCCTCCGGCCACAAAGACAAACGCGATTCCTCAGCGGCGGCCAAAGACCGGCGAAGAAGTGCCCGGGACATTGGTCGAAAGAGAAGCCAAATAAGAAAAGAAGATAAAAATACTGTCAACAAGCAGAAAACGAAGAAACAATATGTATATGGAGTGAAGCGGGTGCTTTTTGGGTTTTTTGTTGTGTGTGTGTGTGTATTTTACGGGCGGGTAAAGCAAAGCGGAGGCAACAAGAGAGGATTTTTTCTTTCTTGTATATGTATGTGTGTTTTTGTGTGTGTGGTAGCTGCGGAGCTAGAGCTGTCTCTCTAAAGAGTGTGCGAATTTAATGTGGCAGTCAAGACGGGTTTTGATGAGGGAAGAGCGGGAGGAGAGTGGGTGGAATGTGCGCGGTTCAGCAATGCAACAACAACAGCATCGCGGTGTGTGCGAGACGAGGTGACACATGCATGTAAAACAATTATTATTGTTTTCGCAGAAGGAAGGATGCGTTGAAGGAAAAGGGGTGCAAGGAAGTGTTGAAGCTTCTTTAAAGCACGTTTCTTCTGTGAAAAGTCCAGCGAAGAAAAGCGGACAGCACTGTGTTGCACGATGAGAGTCGTGACGCGATCTGCAAGAATTCTCATCGCAGGATGAAAGTATCGCTTGCTGACACCAGCCAGTAGAGCCGGCAGTAACATACACGCAGTGTTGTTGAGAGAACCCACGTGGACGCCGACATGACGGGCCTTTCGCAATAAGGCCGCCTTTAGAGATGGCTTACTGGAAAAAAAAACTCCGCACATACTCTTCTGAACTTTGTTGGTATTTTTTTTTCTTTTATGAAAGGGCTGCTTTGGTTCGCAGCCACGAGATAACATCATCGAAAAACGGCGTTCACACACGCTGCCAGCTCGTTGCTCGGAAATTGCGTAAACTCTGCGCCACACACTGTACACCATCAACATCTTGGACGAAAGAAAAAAGCGGGGACATAGCAAGCAAAATTGATTGAAAAAAAAAAAAGAGAAAAGCCTAAGATGCAGACAGGATAATAGCGAATGCATTGTTGTTGAGTCTGGGAGAGGCACCTGGCAAGGAGTGAAAGGAACGACCAGCGATCCACAGAACAGAAACACCACAGCATTGAGAAGCTTGTGACACTACATGAGGGATATCGCAACCTAGATACTTGTTAAAAGTGGGAGGGCGGTACTTTCTCAACGTCGCAAGCCGCTAGCTGTGCAACGCCGTCCGCGTGGGTCGGAGACGCTTTTCGGACATCGCCGAGAACGGGGCATCTCCGATTGTGTGTCGGCGCCGCTCCTGCGCAAGTGACGAGGACGGGGGAGAGGACGTGCGCTGATGCGTTCGCAAACTATCCCCGCGCTTGAAGGTGTGAACGGTGCCGCTTCCCGTCGCACTCGCCGCCGCCGGCGCAGCTGCGGAAGAAGAGAAGGACGCAGCAGCTGCTGTCGGTGACACAGAGGATGGTGTCCGCGACGCCGCTGACGGGCCGCCGTGCTTGCCAGCAGCGGATGCCGTGGGCCGGCTGCGGACGTCGACGAGACGGCGGCGCGTGTTTGCCTTTGCCACCGCTGCGGCGGCGTGGGAAGGGTGAGGCGTCGCTGCAGCAGCGCTGCCCGAGTTCTGGCTTGGCCCTCCTGTAGGCCCCGTTGCAAACGTCACGGAGGGGCCGTCGCTCGGCTCCACCACAACCACGTGCCGCGAGTCGGAGTTGGAGCGGCTGACAGGCGCAGGGCCGCTCCTCCCTTCCGGGGACAACGTCAGCGGTGCCGTAAGCGGCGTCGTCGCTGTCGTTGATGTGTGCGACGCCTCCTCCGGCTCGGGTGCCGGTGCTGCCTCTGCGGGTGCAGGGAGTCGCAGCGCCGACCGCATCGGTGTGGAGGCGGCGGAGTCTGCCCCCGCGCTCTCCTCGCCCTCCAACGCAGCTGGCTGGGCGGCGGCGGGCAATGCCAAGGCGCCACCGATGCTAGTGAAGTTGCCACTACTCAAGCGGAGTCGCTCCTCCATGGCCCGTGTACGGTCCTTGCGCTGCGCCAGTCGCCGCAGCAGCGCGCGTGACTCGGTGGTGGCGGCGGCCGCCTCAGCTGCGCCGTTGCCGAGGTCGGACATCCTTCGAGTGTCCGCCGCAGTCGGTCGGTGCAGCGCGGTCTCCTCCTCCTCCTTCTCCCGCTGCCGCTCCCTCCGCGCCGCTGCTGCGGTGCGCACGTCGCTGTCGGCAGCGGGCAGCCGAACGCGCACCACGGTGGAGGATGGTGTGGCCTTCGCCGCACTGGCGCCTCTCGCCCCTTTCGCGTCGTCTCGTGGCGTGGTGGTGACTCTGGGCGAGGCAGTGGCAACGGCGGTGGACGGCGCAGGAAGCACCGGTTCCACCACCTCACCACCGTCCGGCGCGTTGTGCGAAGGGCGTGGCTCTTCTGCCGCAACAGTAGCAGCAGCGGCAGCACCTTCGTGCCGCGGAGACGTCGCGTGTGGCGGCTTCGTCTGCAAACGCCCAGCCCCTCGGCCCGGTACTCCCGTTGCAGATGTGGACTTCTTCTTCCGCACCGCCGGCCGCTCCTGCGGTGCCGCGAGTCGCCTCGCTGCAGAACTGTTGGAGGGGGTCGAGAGCGGAGCACCAGCCGCCACCTCGACCTCGGCCTCTCCGCCACGCTTTGCAGTTCCACCGCGTCCGCCGACAGCGCTGTGCAGGATGACGGCCCGCCGTCCCCGACCACGTGTGTTGAGCCTACCTGCTACACGGGGCGTCGATGTGAAGCGCAGCCGCGGCGTGCGCACCGGCCGCGCTCCCGTCGGCGAGGACGTCTCCGGCGCCGCCCCGTCCTCCTCGTCCACGCCAATGGCAGCGGCGCCGGCACTTCCGCTCGCGTCGGAGCCAGAGGCCTTGACGGCTTCGTCCAGTGCGTCGCGCCCCTCTCGCAGGTGAGCGGCGTCAAGCGCGGTTGCGGCGGTTCCTGCGGTGGTGGCAGTGGCGGCGGCGGCCCGGCCGGTTGTGTGGCTGGCGTCCACGGTGAACGTCGGCGGCGACGCCGAGAGGAAGGCCGGTGGATCTTTGCGAATGGCCGTGACGCCGGAGCGGCCGTGGCGGTCAGGTGACGGTCCTCCCTCAGACGGCGAGGCAACGTCCAGCGCCGCGCGCGCTTCGTACGTAAGGCGCTGCTCTACTGGTGCAGAGCAGGACCGCCTCTCGCTCTGAAGGCGCGCCACGGTGTTCGTGGCCAGTACGCCGTCTGCACCCTCGTCCGCCGCGTCGTGAGCGCTCTCTGGGCTTGGAGTGCGCGTGCCCTCGGTCTGCTCCGCCGTTGCCTTCGGTGTTCCCGCCTTATTCTGTCCCGTAGGCTCTGCAGGCGGGTCAGGAATCTGCTGCGCTGCTGTTTCGTCCTGTGCAGGCCCGCAAGGGGCCTTTTGTGTGGGGGATGATCCCGCCGACCTAGGCTCGGCATGGGTGGCGGCGGCGTCGCTCGCGCGTTGTGCGCCGTCCTGGAACGCTACCGTGCGGCGACGGCTCTTGTCCTCCATGACGGACGCAGACGACGTCGACACGGCGGCGGGCGGGCTGTCGTCACCGTTGCGTTCCTCTGTGGACAACGCGGACGGCAGGTACCGCGCGAACGGCGCTCCCGCAGCCCCGGCACTGCGCGTTGCGGCTCCGCCTTCTTGTGCCGAAAACGCCGCGGACGGCCTTCGACTGCTGCCGCCGCGGTCGCGATGGCGCCGTGACCGCACCGGCTCCTTGCCAAGCCGCCGCCCACCAAGCTCGTTGTCGCGCCGCTCCGACTGCCCTCTGCCTGCAGCACCAGGACTTTCCTCCGAAGCCCCGGCGACGCCGTCGTCCTCCTCTCTTGTGCGCACGCGCTGCTGAATGGTGACAAGCTCGTCGAAGCGAGCACGCAGGCTCTGCCAGTCCGCCATCCCGCCGTCCGACACCACCGTCGGCGCAGAGTGGCCGCGTCGAAAGGTGCGGTGGGACTCAGCCGGCTCCGCGGTAGACCCCGCAGCACTCGTAGGGCTGTTGCTCCGCTGCCGCCCATCAGTAGCGCCACGATCGCTCGCGCGATCCACACCGGCACTCGGCGACGCCGCGTCAGTGCCGATGCCGCTCTCGCCTGTCGGCAGCCGGCGGCCTCGTCTCCGCCCCACCGGATCGCCTGCGCCGGCCCACGGCTCCCCTGCAGCGCCACCACCAGTGGTGATCGCGTTACCGCTGCGGTGCCACGGCGAGTGCCGTCTGCGCCGCTGGTGCGGCAGCGCCGGTTGCCCGCTCTGCGCACCGCGGCCCTTGTAGCTGCCATCGGGCTCCGCCTCGTCGTCCCACTCCCACTCGTCGCCCAAGTTGCCGTTGCTGTCCATCTCAGACCCGCTGAAGGGCGGCCGGTCCTTGTCCGAGGAGCTGCCGGGGTAGCTGTGTCGGCGCGTGCTGCGCTCCAGGCGTCGTCTCTCCGTCTCGCCGCGCGTCTGCGAGTCCTCGCGCTCGCTGCTGGACGGGCTCGCTTGCCAGCCGCTCATCAAGTCCGCCTCGAGCAGCCGCAGTTGCTCCTGCGTCTCCGCATCGAGCTCGCGGTCCTCCTCCTCGACGTGATCGACCACGACGACCTCGCTGTCCCGCCAGCACGCCGGCAGGTGCATCTGCTCGTGCTGCCGCTCAAAGGACAGCCACTGCTCCAGATGAGCGGCGCGATCGCCACTGCCGTCTTGTGGTGCGGTGCCCGGGCTAACTGAATCCGACTCCACGCCTGATCGCTTGAAAGAGCCCGCGGTATCGTCGACGGAGTTGCTGCGGCGCGGCGGTGCCATTGGCGGTCGACGCATCGTCGGCACTGGTGCGGCGCTCATCCGACGTCGCTGTTGATGTCCATGCAGCTTCGACAGCGAAGAGGGTGGCGGCGGAATGGCGAAAGGGTTCAAAGGGGGGACACTCTGCGACCGTTGCGCCAGTGCTGGCTGCTGCTCAACCGGAGCCGCCCCGTCGTCGCTGCTGACGGTTGTGTCGCTTGCCGACACAGCGCACAAGCCATCTCCGCTGTCCTGCACCGGATGTGGAGCGTCACCAGCCGCCTCGTCCGCATCAACGCCCTCGCGACTCGTCCGCTCGACCGATGGCGATGCCGACAAGGCAAGCTGCCGGTGCGTCGGCGCAACTTCAGGGGCTGTTTTCGTCAATGTATCCGAGCCCGCTGCAACGTCGGTGGTACTTTGCATTCCTTTGCTGCCTCCGCCGTCCGATGAAGGAGGACGCACCGAGACAACGGCGCAGTGAGGTGTGTGGCTCCCCGCTTCGCCCCCTGCCTCGCCTCGCTCAGGGAACGTCGGCAGCGTCGGCGCGCCACCGCTGCCCTTCGTTGAGGACTGACCTTGCCCCGCTCGCACCTGCGGAGGCTCGCTTGTCGATCGCCGTGCCTCGTCGTCCAGCGAGTAGGTCGACACACAGCTGGAGTTGAAGTGGGAGAGACTCGTGGAGGCAAACTTTGCGGAGGTGCGTGTCGCCGCGGCACTCGTGCGGCGCGACACCGCTGCCGGAGATGACGACGGTGACGATGATGAAGGTGAAAGGGGGGACCGTACGTCACTGAGCGTCGGGACCATCTGCGGCGGCGCCGGCAAGTTGCCCGCTGCGGCGTTGGCACTTTGATTCGAGGCCGCCGGCGAGGTGGAGGAGAGCGCATTGGGCTGCAGCTGCAGAGAGCGCAGGTCTTTATCCCTTCCCAGGACGCGCGGCAGCTCGTTGGACGGTATCGCGGCCGCACCGGGCGGGCTGACGAAGTTGTAGAGCACGGGGCTGTAGGAGCTGGAGCCGGAGATGGGAGGTGAGGAGACGCCGGCTGCATCGGTCATGGCGTCGTCAACATTGCCCGCGCTGAGACTGATCTGGAGGCCATTTCGGTCCAAGTTGTCTCGGCGGGGCTGGGGACTGCTGCCGGAGCTACGGCCCACCGTCCCGGACGGCGACCGCGTGCTCGCTGGCGTCCCTCCGCCCGTAGCGCTAAAGCTGCCGCTCATCGTTAGCATCGCCCCCTGCGGGAGCTGGTGCGGCTGCCGGGGCTGCTGGTGCGGCTGCACTGGGCTTCCCCCGCCGTGCATACTGCGTGTCATCGGGCTGCCGCCCCAGGTAGACATGGGGCGGGAGAGGGGGGAGAGCGTCACGCTGTCGATGCTGGTGAGGACGCTCAACGCGTTAGAGACCGTGGTCAGGCGCAGGCTGCCGCCGGCGGTGGCCCCCGGAGGCGACATCATCCACGTTCCGTGTGGCTCGCCAGGGTTGAAGGGGCTGCTGAGGCTCCGCCGCACGCCGAGCAGCGTGGGCAGAGGAGGGGGATTGAAGGCGGAGCAGGGCGGGGAGGTGCTCTTGAGAAAGGGAGATGTGCCCTCACTGCTGCGTGCTGCCGCCGCGTTCCCTGGCGTCATCGAAGGCGGGGTGCGACGAAGTTCATCCTCGCCCTCCCACTGCACGGCTGAGGAGCGCCGCGGCGGGGCGGCGGCTGAAACCCGCGAGCCCTGTCGGTGCACGCCGCCCTCTCTGTCGGCGTCGAGGTGCGGCTGCGGCCCGTAGCGGTGGCTCGCGGCGTCGGTGGCGCTTCTGTGGCGCTCAAGCAGAGAGGTGGGGGCGTGGGCAGAGATCACCGGCTGTGGCGGCGGGGACGGCGCTGTTGTGGCAGGGACGGCGGAGTTGGGACTACTGGCGACGCGCCGCCCCTGCGTCGATCGAAGCAGCACGGGAGACGACGGCGTTTCGGACACGGACGACGACAGCAGCGCCAGCTGGTCCGAGACGTTGGACGGGGTGGCGGACGAGGACGTCGGCACCTCGATGTTCTCTAGCCGGAGGTAGTTCGGGGAGGTAAGCGTGGAAGTGGGGTGCGGCGGCTGATTCTGCAACTCAAGAAAATGCGATGGAGCGCTGGCGATGACCCGCTCCAGTGTGGGGTGCACCACCACCACCGAGCACGACGGGGTGAGCGGAGCGGAGATGGGGTGAATCTGCGTGTCAAACGATGGCATTAGCTCGCCGTCGTGGGCCCCAGACGGGCTCGCAGAATCGAAGCTTACCTGCGGCTTGTGCTGAGCATTCCTAGATGATTCGTCTCCTGTACCGCCAGCCTGCAGAACTGTCTCTGTTGGTGTAGCCACAGAGTAGTGCAAGGAGGTCGCATGCGCCTCGCCGTCGCTGCCGGTCCCGCTCGCCGGTGAAGGGCTGAGCGGCCTCCGCTGCAGCCAGGATGAGGACGATGCCGCAGCCAAGAAGGCTGGCGGCCTGGTGTTCATCTCCGCCAAGCTCGCATCCAGGCGCCGGAAGAGCAGCTCCTGCTTGCTCAGACAGTTCTGCATCCTCAGCAGAAAAGCCTCCACCACAGCTGAGGTACGCGCAGACGGCGGCCCGGTCATCCCCGCCGACGCCGCACAGGCTGTGCTGCCGCTCGTGGACAGTTGCTTGCCGCTAGGAGCGTCGACATTGACAGCAGGAGGAGAGACGGTTTGCGCTTTTTGGCGATGGCTGCTCCGCCCACGAGCAACAGATGCTTCCTTCTCCTTCTCGGACAATGCGCTCGCCGCCCGCCCCACCACCTTTACTTTCTTTTTCGTCGACGTGGTGATAGCGGAGGTGCCCAGGCTATCACGACGCCGCGGATTTTCGTTGCTGACACGCCCCTGCACACTTGCTGCACGGAGGTTAGCGTCACTCGAAGCAAGATTTCCGATCGTCTCGTCGGTTTTGGCAATCTCCCCTCGTCGCGAGCCCTCACGCCTAAACTGCCGCTTTGTGGCCCCGCTACCTTCGCTGCTCTCTCCACCCGATAACCTAGTGTTGAGCTCACGTTTCTGCTCGGATGGCGTCAAAGATGCCCTACCACTGACACTACCCTGCTTCGCCGTGGCGCGACTGCTGGCGCCTTCGCGGCCACTCACGCCAACTCGCCCGTCTGCTCGCGTCCGCCGCCGCGCGCTCTCTTTTCGGTCCTCCGCGGTGGAGCTGCAGCGTGCGGTGGACAAGATGTGCGGTGGCGGTGAAGGCGACGAGGTGGAGCGGCGAGGTGAAGGCGGATCGCGTGTGCGCAAGCGCCGCGCCGCACCCCGCGTGTCTTGCACCGGGCTCGCGTCCATCGACTCTAAAGGCGGAGAGGAAGAGGGGTCGGTTGCGGCAGCGTCATGTTCCCTGCTTCGCGGGGCTGCTGCCGCAGCTAGTGCATTGGGCGGCTGCCCGCTTCTATCGATCGACGTTGTCAGAGACATAGCCCTTTCATCTAATGGGAACGCAAAAAGAGAAGCTGCCTTGCAAAAACCGTGCGCTCGTTTTCTCCGTTGTTTCTTCCTTCGCACGGTGTTCTGGCGAAAGAAATTTATCTCAGCTCAGTAAAGGAGACGAAGAGGGAGGAGTACACAAGCTAGTCAAGTCGTATAGAGACCTTTAAAACTAAAAAGACAAATAAATGCGTCCGTGTCCTCTCCTTTGCAAAAAAAAAAACACTCACAGGGAAAAAGAAGACGCACACAAAAGAGATAGTTTAACGAACGCAACAACGGTCATACACACAGCTGCTGCGAAGAGGCAGAAAAAAAAAAAGACGCTCTTCCCTTCTTGACCGGCACGTGGTGTAGAGAGAGAAAGCACACGCACGGTGAGGCAAAATCCTGAGAAAGATGGTGGAGCTGTATATACGCCCAGGTTTTTGGTGTTTTGCGAGCAATGACGCGTGTATGATTGTATGAGTGTGTGTGTTTGTACTTGGGTGTGTGGCCAACACAAACGCAAATGAAGAAGAAAACAATACGTAGTGCAACTCTTAACTTACAGTGGAAAAAAAAAAACAGAGGAAGACAGAGGAAGAGAGAATAAGATAAAGGCGTTTTTTGCCTCTTTTCTTTCTGTATTTTTTTTTTTTCAACGTCACGGAGATAGGTGATAATAGTACGGAAAATGAAACAATGGAAACAAGAGGGAGTAAATAGATACAAAAGAAGAAGATGAAAGAGCGAGAGGTAGCAAAAGAAAAAGTGCTCAGGTGGTGACCAGATATGAAGCAGGAGAGGAAAAAAAAAGTGTTGACTTTGTCGTTGATCAGTATTTTTTTCCGTCGATTCTGGTTCAACAAGGGAAAATGGAAATGAAGCAGAGAGAAAACCAAAGACGTAAAGAGAGAGATACAGAAAGTAGAAGTGGATGCGTTTGTGTCTGTGTGTATGTTTGTGGATGCCTTTGTGTGGTTACGACTAAAAAACAAAAAAAAAGGCGGAAGTGGAGCAGTGTTGGAGTAACGGAGTAGCAGTTTCTCTCCGAGCAATGATGCCGACAGGTTTTCTTAGCTTTAAACCGTTGTGGCTCAGCCGTCGGCTATGTACAGCGATGCGAGGAGAAAGGCGGAAAAGAAACTTGTCCTCTTAGCCTCGTTGTTCCAAAAAGAGCTCCCTTCTGTCGAGCCGACTCTCGAACACAAAAAAAAAAGGGGAAAGTAAAGAAGGCTTCTTAAGCAGAAACGCGGAAAAGTAAGAGAGAAAGGGGACTTTGAAGAGCTTGTAGCCGAGGGAAGGAGTATCAACTCTCGCTTTCTTGAAGATCGTGTTTCTCGTTGCTTTCCGTGCAGAGTGCTCTGGGGGAAGCCCTGGAAGGAGAGAGAGTGAAAAAAAAAATGAGCGAAGGGGCGTTACGACCTACGACAAATCTTCGTGATGCACTTTTCAGCTAGTAATTTAGTGGAGTGAGAGGAGAATGCAGTTGTTATGGTTGCATGTGGGTGCACAACCAGTATTACAAAGACAGAAGAAGAGGGGGAATCCAGATGGAAGTTGTAAAGCATCTGTGGAGCGTGAAGAGTCGGACGCCGCGCAGGACAGGGCCCGATGTAAACCCAACAGCGTAATGCGACACTTATGGGGAAGCTAAGAGAAGTTACTGAAGGATCTGTGGTTCGATACTTCGTACCGGCCGTGGTCCAGGGATTCGATTCTTGGGCAACCAATTAAAGTCATCGTTGGTTCATTGCCGAGACAAGCTGCTTTAAAGGCTTGATTCGGTTACTCGCATGTCATTTAAACATGTCTCTTTTTTTTCCCCCTGAACACAACTAATTTAAATCTAATGTTTTTTTTTGGGGGGGAAGTAATAGGAACGACGCCCTCTCGTTCTTTCTTTTTAGTGGTGCGAGCACCACCACTGCAGCAGTGCATCCCGTCGCTCTCCATTCCCGTCGCAAATCGGACTTGACACACTAGTCACCTTGGCCTCAAGAGTGTGCAAACCCGCATCTGCCCAGCTAAAAAGCTGCCGATGCGCATCGGCAGTTACATGCGCCGCCACCGTCTCCTCCACTGCGGACACCCACTCACGATCCCGCGGGCCTTGCACACAGCCAGACGAAGCTCCGTGTGTCTCGTTTGCAGGCCCATGGCGCGCAGCATGGCCAGTCTCGACGAGAAGACTCTTTACGAAAGCCGCAGAGCCGTCGTCCGCAGCCTGCCGCAGGTCGTCGCCGCCCACAAACCGACACGGCACTCGGAAACTGTCTACCTGGACCCACGCACTACTCGAGGCGGCTGGGACAGCCAGCCAAGTCTTCTCCCCGCCATCCCCCAGTTCAACGGACTCGGCACGCGTCAGAGAGCCGTTGAACCAAAAAGAAGACGTTGTGGAGTGCAGTGCGGCGAGCTGGGCCCCACGATCGCGGGACACCTCCAAAGCTATAGCCTCTGATGCTTCTTGCTGCTGCTGCTGCCGCTGCTGCCTTTTCGTTATTGACTGAGAGTCATCGAGGTCCAACGTTGCCTCGTGGGAGTCGCTAGCAGGACTAGAAAGATTGATGGAGGAGTCCGCCGAGTTGGAAGGCATCGCTGTGGTCTTCTTTGTGAGTATGTAATTGTGTGTACAGTGTATCGCCTCGTGGCAGAAAGATAGAAGAAGGGCAAGAAGAACGACGCAGTGCAAAGCGGGCTTAGTGAAGCAGCTGTCAAATGACAAGTAACAAGGTCGTGACGAGCATTGCAGTCCTCTTGCCCTGTCTGCATCCATCAGATTTCAAAAGAGAGATGGTGGAGCCAACATAAACTGACCAGGAGCTTCTGCACAACACCGCAACCGCGCGCTGCTGCGTCAGAAGCTAAAAACTCCTGTTGCAATTGCGTCGTACTTAAGCATTTCCTTCGCTTTTACGCCATTCCGCCTGTCGAGGTGCAAGAACCACCACAACCCACCGCATCTGTGTTTCGGAGTCCCTGCTGAACTATTGTGCACACTCTTGTGTCCGTTTTAATGCGACTAACTTTGGGCAGGTAATAAAGGCGAAGAACAAAAGAACCCAAGCCGTAAGCAACTAAAAACCCATAGGAGAGAGAAAGAAAGAATAAGCATCGTGTAAATTTTGATTTTTTTTTGCTGCTGTTGATAGGATATCGCTGTCAGTGTAGGAGAAAAACGTTGAAAGAAAGCAAAGCGCCGTCCACCATACCATCTGCTTCGGTGACGGTAGCTCCACAGCAAGACCACGCCTCGAAACCCTGCGGGTGTGAGAGATTTGTCGAGAGCATCAGCTTCAGTACTCTGGTGGAGAGCAAATAAGAAACAAGTCCTCAGGAAGGGGAAAGAGGACGAGAAGCAGCTGAAACCATGCATCGAATTTAAAAAATCCAGTTACAGAAACATCAAGCTCTCCCGGATTCTTCGCTGACCTGTTACCCTGCCGTTCCCCTCTCTTCTTCGCTTCCTTACGACCACGCTCAGTCTCCATGCGCAACCGCTCTGATTCACCACCCTCTACGCCACCTCGTACATGATCAGCTCAATCACGATGCCAACGCCACTCACCAAAGCGTTGAGCTTGAACAGGGCCTTGAGGAAGGGAATGCACAGCGAGGTCATGAAAATGTTCATTCCAACTACACCCAACACCACCACGCCAAAGGAAGTGGTAAACAGCTTGGAGATGAGGTCAATGACGTCGATGAAGGCGACCTCTCCAACGTCCTCGAAGAAGTCGGACACCTCGTCCTCGGCGTCCTCGTCGGACAACGGCGCCACCGTCGTCGGAGACGGCCCGCCCTCGGCAGATGCCGTGGAGGCGCCGCTCACATCGTCCGTGGACTGCATTGGCGTCGCCGCCGCCTGCTGCCGCTGCTGCTGCTCCAGGCGGCGCTGGTTTCGCCGGCTCCGGCCCCGCGCCGCCACCGTGCGCGTTACGCGACCAGAGGCACGCAGCACCTGACGCTTGAGAAACTTGTAGCTGAGCATCGTGTACCCGACGAGGCCGAGGGAAAGGAGGATCGTGCCGTTCTCGACGACGATGCCGCGCCAGCCGTGGTGCAGAATGAAGGCGAACCACTGCCCCGTGCAGAAAGGAACAACCATGTAGAGCCGGTCCCCGAGGCTGACGAGGTGGTGCGAGTGAGGCCTGAGAGCGGCCCGCCGGCGGCGACGCCCAGCTGCGCTGGAGCCATTGCCAAGCTCACTGGTCTCCTCCGCGAGTGGTTCATCGGCAGAGGCGGTCTGCCGGCTCGATGGCTTGCCACGTGCTGCCGCGGGGCTCTGTGACCGGTCGAACATCGGAAAAAGATGCGTGTCGCGGTCGTGCTTGCCATCCACTATGTCCTTCACCTTGCACAGGATGCCGCTGAAGAGTCCGGTGAGGAGCGATACGGCGAGCCACAACCACGACGGTGGGGTGGCAGAGACAAGAAATGCTCTCGCTGCGCCGCTGGATGCCGCGATAGGCTGCACCGAGCCGGTGGACGATGTCAGCCAGCCGTACCCGCTGCAGGTGCCAAGTGCCCAGGCCACAGCCATTAAGTACTCTCCGCCATTGTAGCGGTAGACAGCAAGGTAGAACGTGACCGCCACAGCGATGACGCTAAACGGAATCACGCGCAAGAGGAGCGGGACGAAGACGGCAATGTCGAAATCGGCAGGGAAAATGCGATAGTAGAGCGAGCTGTAGCGGTGCGGCGCCGCGGCGATTGCCGTTGGGGCATTTACTGTAGCACCGACAACGGAGCCCATGGCTACCACGCTCGCTGCAGAAGAGCCGAATGCCGACGACGACGACGACGACGCAAACCCTTGTCCAGCAGAGCTGCTGGCAGCCGCGGATGAGGAAGAGGACGCTGTGCCGGCGCTGGCAGCCGACACCGCCGACGCCCCGGATAGCGATACGGGTACTTCCGTCAGGAAAGAGCTGCAATATGCAATGTAAATAGCGGCGAGGGAGTACGGGAGCCACAGCAGCAGCGACGACGCCACGAGCGCGGATTCGAGGGAGCGGCCGTCTGTGCCACCAGTTGTGGCCCTGCGACCGCCACCTGCAGAGCGATGCTTCATGCCGGCGGAGAACGTATGAACGAGGAAAAGTCGAGAAAGCAGTCAATGACAGTAAAAGGTCCTCACAAATAAAAAAAGAAGAAGCATAAACGTATGCCCGAGTGTGTGCCTTATAGAAAGGTTCTTTTGTGGTCGTTTTATTGTTTGGTGGGTGGGTACTGATGGTCACTCAAAACAGTTTTCCGCTTTTTTTGTTGTTGTTTGTGTGGCACTGTTGTTTGTTGTTTTTGGTGCAGTGGAGAGAAAGAGGAAGAAGAAGAAAGGTTGATTTCATGGTGGACGGCGCAAGTGCTGAAAGGAGCGCCTCTTGATCTCGACCAGGGCAGAAGTTTGTGGCACGGTTGCCGCACTCCATGTGAATACATGGACACGCAGATGAAGCCATGATAAGGAGCAACACATAATGAGGTTTACATTTGTGAATCGAAGCCTAATGCACTGTTGGTAAAACAGAAAGGATACACGAGCAATTCTGTGTGTAGCACAGCTCGAGCGTCTGTGTGTGGTTGCCTACAGGGTTGCTGGTCATGTTTCTGCGGCGTGGCAGCACAAGGTGCCAGTGGACAGACTCGAGCAAGCGAACCTCTCTATCTCTTCAGTTGCTTTCCAGGCTAGTTCATGAGCATCCAAACAGATCCCGGCTGCAAAACGAAAACAGGAATCGAATTTTCTCTCTCTTTTAGTGTATTTTTTTTTAGTACAAGGAGGTCAGAAACGATTGTATATGTACATCAACATCTCGTTGCTCACAACCCGCTCCGTGCTTGTTCTACCACTCACTGCGTCGCTTTACTACAGAGAATAGAAGAGAGATGAAGAGTGACGTCTGAAGGAGGTAGACTGACTAAAAAAGGAAAGAACAAAAAAAGTAAACGTTGAGAGGAAGCACAGATCATAGACCGCCTCAGCTCTCGTGATAGACGTGCGTCAGAGAATCCCTCTCTTCTATTTCCATTTTACGCACTCACACTCGGGTGTGTCCCGCGTGCGTAAATTACTTTGCGCACACACGGACACATGTGCGCTGCAGCCTATGTACATCAAAAAAAAAAACCTTAATGGGCGGAAAACGAAGAGAAGCAGACAAAAAAAGAACTGCTGGTCCCGTCGTGGTTGCAGACACCTTCTTTGTTGTCTGTTTTGCGGCTGTAGATTACACACCACGGGTCAGCAACTTTATGCGCGAGCAAAGATGAGCCGCGTCACATCCTTCTCCTTCTCTGTCACAACGGTGTGCGTTCCACGAAGCGCAAAGCCTTCCTCCTCCAGAGCCTCCATGATCACCAGGAAGATCATCGACCGGCCCTTCTGGTCGCAGTAGTGCTGGCCCAGGTCGATGCGCCAGCTCTTGTACCCCTCGTTGCTGCCGTCTCCCTGAGCGGTGGCCTCACTCGCGTTGGTGTGACTGTCCGCCCCGGCTCCGCCCTCAATGCGGCCGGTGGCGCCGTGCGACGCCGCACCATCGGCGCTGCTGCTGCCGCCGTTCGTCAGCAAGAACTTGGCCGACTCGCCCGGGCGTTGACTGGGCAGGCTTGTCGTGGTCTGCTTCGGCAGCGCGCGCTGCAGAGCTTCAATAGTGTCTTGGCGAATGCTTGTCCCCTGGATCGAGATCGCAGGGGGGTTGAAGACGCAGGTGACGATAACGTTGGGCATCGTCGTAGTCTGTTCGACGGTTGTGATGGTACTAAGGCAGCGTAAATGCTTCTCTTGAGTACAGGCGCTTCGTCAACTAAATAGTATCTCTTAGAACGCGCGGCGGATGTGCGACGGCTTGTCTGACAGGTGGGTGAAATGAGAACTTGACGTTTGTATATTTTTAATTGTAGGTTTTTTTTTTTCGACACAACCAACAGAGTGGATATACACAACACAACAACAACCAGTAAAGCCCCAACGACACAAGGAAGAAAAGGGAGGTACGAAGGAAAAGAGACAGTCACGAGGCGAAGTGGGTAGGGAGGTGTGAAGAGCAAAAGTAGAAAGTGAGGCCTGTCAAAAGCAGCCTGTGTCCACCGACCACCCATTGGCACACAACTACCACGTCGAGAAAAAAATGCCGCTTAACCCTGTTATACTGGGCTTCATACTCTTTGCAACGGCTGGGGGGCGGGCTTAAGAAATCCTGTTGCTATCAGTTTCGTTGTGACTCCGTCATGACTTCATTGAAGACACAGAGTCTGCTAATGCTGAAATTGTTGTTGTTGTTTTTTTCTGAGAATGCCGCGTGCTGAGTCGCAACCGTTGCCCTCGCCTCTTCCTTTTAAAACTCTAACGCCTCTCAAGCTGTTTTTCACTCCACAAGCACCATCACACGTGTTATACACACGCACCAACACAGAAAAAAAAGAACACTACTTCAACACGTGAAGAGAAGAGGCCATTGACAAAAACAAGGCTCCGCTGCAGCTGGCGGCGACAGAGCACGGAGTACCCAATGACAACAAACAAGTGAAATGCTGCAAGCTCATGCTCTATGACTTGGAATCTGGAAGGGTAAAACTGACAGTTCGCCGCGACGAACGTTGGGAGAGCTCTGTGTCAAGGGACGGCCTGTCTACACCGCTGCCCGCTCTGTTGGAACCCTTTTTGCTTCCACCAACCGGTGTATGAGGGGCACGCGCCGCGGCGACATCCTTCCTGGCATCCATGGTGGCCTTCCGGAGAGTTTCTGCGAACGATCGGCGCGAAGGCGCTGCCTGTGGTGCTGACTGCGAGGCGGACGCGGCAGGGACTGCAGATGCGGCACGATCTGGCTCCGACCTCGGCTGCTGGTGACGGCGGCGATAATGGAAGAGAAACGTGGAGTCGTCGCTGTCGTCACCTGCGTGTTGCAAGGACGTCCCCTCATAGGTGGAGTTGACTCTTTCGATGCGGATGGCATGGCGTCGCATGGCACCCTCGACGCGTCTCGACCCCGGCTCATCTGCGCCGGCCTTCTCTCGAGAGCGAAGTGCGCCAAGCGCAGGTGGAGGAACCATCGCCACTTCTCGGTCTGTCTGAGAAATTGAAGACGCGCTGGTGGCGATAGTAGACGCGGCCAGCGAATGGAGCCCGTTCCGATCTGCCGTCCCTGCCCAGCGCGCTGATGGCGCTGCCGCAGCGCGTGCAGCTTGCCACGATGACAACGTGACTCGTCCCTCCGCAGAACCCGCTGTTGCCTCCAGTGTTTGCAGCTTCTCCTGCGGTGGCCAAGAAGACGCAGACCAGCCCGTGCCTCGGCCGGGCGACATCCAGGACAAGACGGAGTCTTGCACCGGTGCCGTCTGTGAAGGAGGCTGCGACACTGCTGTGGACGCATCGGCGTAGCGCCGCATCACCAAGGACTCCCATGCCGAATTCTCTGGGTGCTCTGCCGCGTCCTCCTCCTCGCGCCCGCGGCGACGGAACGAGCGCCGACCCGGCTCCTGTGTAGTGGCGGCCCCTTGAGGCGTCAGCACGGTGGTCGACGTCACGAAGAGCCGACCAAAGTGCTCAAAGCCCGGCACCCACGACAGCGCAGTGCCGAGCGCGTTGTACCGCGGAATCATCATCGCGGCACTGCACCGCGACTCCTCTGTGTTGTTCCGCGCAGTCTCTTCGGTGCGAGTACGCCGCAGCGGCGGTTCGTCGGAGACCCGCTCTCGCTGAAACGCAGCCGCTCCCGCACGCGACGAAGCAGGAGACGGTGCGCTTTTCGACAGCGGCGGGGGAACGTACAGACCTCCTGACCCGCCAACCAGCGGCGCCTCCTTTTCGCCGAGTTTGTCGCGGACACAGCCCAGAACCCACGAAGCGCCGCGAAAGAGATGATGCACACCCCGGTAGAGCGACCCACGCGTCGGCATCAGCCCGCCGTGCCCGTCCACAGCGTCGGGGTAGTTGCTGCCGCCGCCACCACCACCACTGCCACGGCGACTCTGCGGCGTGGCGCCGTACCGCCTCAGGTAGTGCTCCTCCTGCAAGGTAAGCGGGAGCGAATTTGTCTGCGTGTCCCACGACTGCCGCGCTTCGGGGTGGCGCACCGTGTCGCTTCTATGGTCATCTGTTTCCCTCCCGGAAGCCCCAGCCTCGCTGCGGCCCCGGCCTTCGTGCTCCCGCTGCACTTCGCTGCGGTCTCCATAGCCCCACCCGCAGACCCACGGCTCAACCACCTTCATCTCTGGAACTACAACGCCATCGCCGCGGTTGACGGCAACCTGAGCAGCCGCCCAGTCCACGCTGTATGTACTCTGCGGGCTTAAAATCGCGGCAAACAGACGAGCTGCCGAGCTGCTCACGCGAGACGAAAGCGGATTTGCGCGAACAAAGGCAAGCATGTCCTCCACCTGGTCCCCACTGCTGTGGCTGCTCGCGCCAATCGCCGCACCGCGATCCAGTGGTGCCTGCATGTGGCGCCGCCGCAGCAGCAAACCGGCCAGTTGGCGCGCCGTCAGAAAGGTAAGCAGTGCTGCGTCGACATTCTCAGGGCTCAGCACGTACTCGCTCGCCGGACGCAGCACCACTTTTGCCGAGTAGGTGCCAGTCGGTATAGCGGAAGACGAGGGAGAAGACATCGGCAACGGCTGCAACGCACCGCTGCCGGCGCCGCAGCGAATTGAGACCGCCACTTCGCTCAGCCGTGCAATGGCGCGCTGACGCGCAGCCGGAGACACAAAAACACAGAGGAGAACGGCAGACTTGTACGTCGGCCTCCACGGCATATCCGGCCACGGAGGCCGAGACGGGAAATAGAAGACACCAGTCAGCACAGCCCCGCCGCCGATGTGGTCCCGCTGGCGGTGGTGGTCAACGCAGCCACTGACTTCGCCGTCCTCCCTCGCGGTGTCGGCGGCCGCAGCAGCCACGGCGGCGATGGCGTCGTGTACGTCGTACACAAGATGGTCGCTGTGAAGGAGGCCGTACAAGAAGGCACTGCGCTCCACAAGCTCGGGGCCACCAGGCACAGCAACACTGACACCAGGCAGGGCAGTATTTTTGGCCACGGTTGCTCCAGCTGATGCAGCCGCGCTGCTCGGTGCGTCCACGGCTGGAGTCCTCAAAAGATTCTCACTAAGAGACGGAACAAAACGTGAGGCGGTGGCTGCCGCACTTGATGCGTCATTCCCGCCGACGGATGGACCGCCTGCCCACGCCGACGCTCTCCCGCCGCGTGGCATCTCCGGTTGCAAAGATGAACCCGCCGTACTCGGCACCCACGCAAGTGACATCTGGTGAGCAAAGGCGAGGCTTGCAGTCTACTCTGAAGAGAGAAAAAAACGCGGAAACACAACTTTGTGTCTGGAAAAGCAGAGTAGGAAAGAGAAAAGCAGTGCGCTGCTCTAAATGTGAATGTGCTGCGCAGTGGCGTGTGTTGTTCACGAGCCAGCCTGCACACCCCTCAGCAGTCTTTAGTTTTCACTGAGCAATTTGATCTAAGAAAAGAGGACGCGGATGTTAGTCGAGTAGAATCAGTTTCTGTGGCGTGCACAACCGTCTGAATGATTTAATCGAGACGCGCTTAGATTTTAAAGTGAGCTTTCACAAGTAGCAAATCTATCAAATTGCAAATGACAGAGACCGAGAGGCAACCTGGTACAGCAAGACTTGCGTTTCCTTTGCTTTACTATGCAAAATATGAATTATTTGTTTTTTGTAGGAGAGAGATGTGCGAGAGCAGAAGAGCGTGCGAGTGCGAAACCCGCGAGTAGAAGAGAGAAGATATGAGGGTGTTGTCGAGATAAAAAATTCGCGTGACGCAGAATGAAGAGTGGCAACATCGTGCTCAGACCGTCGAGAGGTGCGAGAAGATGCACTACCTGGCCATGAAAGCTAAGGGCATCGCGTCAAAAATGCGAAGTGGCTGCTTCGCATGTAGATTTACGAGGCATTTTAAGAGAGAGCAATGCGCGCAAAAATCGTGTATGGTGTGCGAGACTCGGAAACTACCCGCAAAAAGCCAACGTGCGCCACAACACCAACAAAACTCCTATTTACAACGTCTCACACAGAAGAGAGAAACGTTAGACGGTTCTGCACGGTTCTTGCTTAATACTGCATTCGACAGAAAATTAGCGTGTAGGTGTATCAGCAAAAAAAAAAAAAATGCAGCGTACTGCTTCGTGATCGTGGAAAAAACTATTTTCTATAGTACAGAAGTGAGCGAGAAAAACTTGAAAAAGAGCGAAACCACGTAGCAACTGCCGATCGTTCGGGCACGACGATGTGAAACAGACAAAAAAAAAAGACGGAAGAACGTAGCCAGTAAATCAACGAAAGACACCAAGCAATTTAAAAAAAAGGTTGAGACAAGGTAGCCGCAGAGACTTCAAGCACGGCACCCGTCGCTGAGTTCATGAAATCCTCTGCTTCGACACACCACTCTCCACTCAACACTACATCGGATGATACTAACAAGTGAAAACACATGGCAGTGAAAGCAGCATATAAATAGTTTCTTGGTGAAAAACGAAATAAAAGCAGAGAAAAATGAGCAATTCGTCCTTCTGTAGTAGAAAACAACTCTTAGATGTACACCTGCCCCGTTTACCGCGGCTTCCTTCTCAGCAAGTCGTGAAGCTATTCCACAGCATCATCGCACCCCGCATCGAGCCAAACGAATGTCAGCACTTCATATAAAACATGTATTCTAAAAACGTTCAGCAAAGTAAAAAGCACCGAAGAAAACAAAAACGATGTGCTGGGTGAAATACACCTGAGCGGTGAAATAAAAGAAATGATGCATTATGAATCTCTACAAGTGTGCGTGACAGGAGTGGAAGAGGAAGTCGAAGCAGAAAATGAGAAAATGAGAGGAAAACCACGGCACAATTCACACCTGCCCCATCCTCGACGCAGCTCTGGAAAAAAAAATGTCGAGGTCGAAAGGCTGCATTCGCGGAAAGCAATGAAATGGTCGCCAGGCGCAGGCACAGCATGCCCAGCCGAAGCGCCGTAAAAAAAAAAAAGAGCATCACTTCTTCTTCTACGAGGAGAGCAAGGAATCCTCGCGGTCCTCGTGACCTGTCAAACGCGACGAGTCCAGGGAAACGATACTGCCGCTGCCGGACCTCAAGTCGAAACCATCTCCGCCCTCTATCCCCGTCCCACTGCTTCCTCTGGCCGAGTTGGGTACCCCGTGGACGCTGCCGGGTCCCCCATTGCCTCGCCCGCCGGGCCCGATTCGGTGAGACATCTTGTGTTGCAGATTGTACTTGTGTCGTCGCTGCTCCACCACCTTCTGCATCCAGGTCTGGATCGACGTATCCCGGGCCTGCAAAATTGGGTGGTAAAACAGCTCCGCCGCTGTACTGCGCTCACTGGCGTTGCGGCGCAGACAAGTCAGCAGAAAATCAAGCACTCCAGGCACGTCGCACTCGATGGGCAGGGTACTGTCTCTCCCCATGGACCGGTAGTATTCGCACATTGCGGGGAGCCCCAGCGCGTGCTGCGGAAGGTCCACGGAAAGCACCTCCGCTGCGATGCAGCCAATCGACCAGACATCGCACGCACTACCGTACGGCTCGCCGACGAGAGTCTCCGGGGCCATGTACGCGAAGGTGCCTTTGATGAGCCGCAGATCGCCACCGTGCTTGTGCACCGCGGTTCCGAAATCCGTGATTTTGGCGTGCCCCTGACGAAACAGTACGTTGTCTGGCTTCAAGTCGCGGTGAACAATCCGCAAGCTGTGCAGGTAAGCCACAGCACTGACAATCTCGCGCAGAAGCAGCTTGATCTCCGGCGGGTTCACCAGTTTTCCGCTGTGAACCAGCGAGCTTAGCGACCCGCCGGTGCAAAGCTCCATGAAAATAGAAATGCAGTTGTCATCGCGTTCGCAGAAGTAGTAGCGCACAATGTTCGGGTGCTGCAAGGAGCTCATGATTTCCACCTCTTGCGCAATGTCGCGCAGCTGCGACCCGACGCCGGGAACGCCGCCATCGACATCAGGGTTGCTGGCGGTTTCCCCCGCCACCTCCCCTGTGTCGGAGTTTGTGGCGCGGTTTGCATCGCCCGCAGCGGACTTCAGCTCTCCATTGGCGGAGACGGCGGCAGATGTGTTTGCCGTGGTGTTGCTTCGGCCGCCTTGCTCCTCGTGGCCGCCCTCGTCAGAGTCCTCTTTGAGGTAGATGCGCTTCACGGCGCACTTGCCTCCAAATTGCTCCATCTCCGCCTCAAAGACATTGCCAAAGGCTCCGCCTCCCAGGCGCCGGCCCAGCACGTACGGTGGAACCTGGAACGGGTGCGACGGGGACTGCTCCTGCTGCCAGAGGGCGTGAAAAGAGACACTGCCCAGCTCCGCCTCAACGCCGGCGCCGGCGAGCATCACTGCATTCAGCGCGGCAGGAGTGAATGGTACTTTGAGGCGGGCCGCCATTGGCACGCGGGAGTCGAAGGAGTCCTCGTAGCGAGACATGAAGAAGACAGGGCGGCGCTTCACCAACAGCCACTCCATTGCAATGCGCAAGACCTCAGACCCGCTCGGTGCGTCCGCCGCGTGTATCAGAATTACTTTGGAACGCTCCGAGCCGTGTCTGAAGGCGCTGTCCAAGGCGCCTAGGTCAGTGACCCGAAGCAGCATGAGCATCCGCTCCCACAGCAACGGTGCCACCTCCGAGAGTACACCAGCGTTGCGACAGTAAACAAGGGCAGTTATGTTCACTTTTTCTGCCACGTCCGCAAGCGGGTGCATATTGGCCCTCCCCACGGCACCGGAGGCGTCGATGGCTCCTCCCGCCTGCTGCGACCGCCGCTGCTCAAACGTTGCAGTGCTCAGCAGAAGCGCACTGTCGCGGTCCTCCTCCTGCTGCTGCTGCTTTGCTCCCCCGTTGATTGGAAGCGGCCGGCTCGACAGCGAAGGAACGTTGATGTCTGTCAGGGTCATGTCGTCGTTGTAGTAGCCACCGGCCGCCGTTCCCGACCCGCGCCTCTCACCGTGAAAGTTGCTGGGAATGCGGTAGTAAGGTGACCCGGAACTGGCCTGGTGGGCATTCCCCTCCGTCAGCTCCTGCAAGTTGCGCACGGCCAGCAGCGTCTGCTCCGCCGTGTAATCGCTGTGCGACTCCGCCTCGTCAATGTTTGTCAGTCCGTCCATCGCGCGCCGGTTTCCTGGCGCTCCATACTTCCCTTCGGCGTCATCAAGGTAGCTGTCGACCCCCGACAGGTCGTTAATGTCCTCAAGCTCCTCCTCTTCTAGCTTTTGTTGCGCAGCGCGCACCGCTGCCTCGCGGAAAAAAGATGCCGCTGCCGCCGCGTAGGTGTTGTGGTGCAAAATGAACATCGCTATCACGTACATCAGAAGCGCGGCAACGCCGAGCACAGCGGAGAGTACGATGCACGCGGCCAAGTGAGTGCGACCAAAGACTGCGAGAAAGACAATGCACAGCACTGCCACCACCGTGCACGTAGAAAGCACTGCTATAATGATCCAGCGGTGCTTCACCTGCCCCAGCCACTGTCGCACACTCAGCACCCACGTGCGACTCAGCTGGCAGGCCTCCTCGCTCGAGATGGCGTCAAACAAGCGAGACGACACGCTGTCGAACTTCGCACTGCTCGACCCTTCCTTTTTCCATGTCGCAACGACGTCCACCACCAGCTTCCGTATTTCCGGTTTCGACCAGCTCATCAAAACCGGGTTCAGATACACGCCCTCGAGCTCAAACGCTGAAAAGCTAATGTGCGACTCTAAGCTTCGCAACTCCCGCTCACGGTGCTGCGTCCACACAGAGACGAGAGAGAGCGACGCTCGGCTGCCGTGCTGCTGGCGCGTGTGCAATGAGCTTAACAGCGCCTTCCGCTGCAATTGCAGCTCATTCCATTTAATGATGTTTGCGAAAAAGTAGAACAGCGATGGCGTTCGCAACCACTCCACCTCGCCAGGGCGGATCGCTAACGACTGGTCATCGCCGAAGGCGCCCGCATCAGAGCTTCCCGCATGTTCATCCCCGAGCTGTAGGTCATCGGCGTGCACGGCAACCGGTGTGCCGCTGTTGTCGGAGAGTGAAGCCTCGTCCCCGGACCCGAAGCTGCTGCGGTGCTGCATCTCTGAACATTCGTCACTCTCGCTCGCTGCGTTTACGTGGCTCGAGTGATGCAGTGGATTAGAGCTGCCAGCTCCGGCGCGGTCATTCGGCACGGCCGAAGCGTACGCTTGTCGCATCGGTGTGCTTGCCGACTTTCTCTCGCCGCCTCCGATAATTCCCCGCAGCACTTGCGCACTGAGGCGGCTGCGACTAATGCTATCACGAGTGTCTGTGGTTGCCATATCGCCTGCCACCGCTTGAGAGTCCGAAACATGTCCCACCCGCGCTGCGCCGAGGCGGGAGGTAGATGCCTCGACATCACCGCTGTTACGCGGCACCGCCGCACTGGAACGCCTTGGCACGTCTGCCTCCGGCACGGTGTTCCCTTCCAGACGATTGCCGCGCAAGATTCCCGATTCATGTCCAGCACTTGCGCCTCCGCTGAAACCCCTGCTTTTGCCTTCGGAGAGCTGACGAAATGATAGATCTTGTAGCGACTGGGCCGGTCGCGCGGTTTCCCCGGCTGGCCTAGCTGTTGCTAATTGATCGCCTCTCGACATTGGGCTAGTACTGGCACCTGGATGGAATGACATGCCGCTCGCAGCGGGAGAGTGTGGGTGCTTCGAAACCCCTGGAGAATCAGCGAAGCGGGCTTGACTTCCAAACGCTGGTATGTCCGCTGAAGCTTCTACGTGCGAGACATTCATAGGCTCTGCAACTCTGAAAAGGCCGGCAGGGCTCACGCTTTTCCCCGCATCAACGCGCGGCAGTGCCGTTTTAACGCTGCTCTCAGATTTGCTAAGCGAGTGGTTCATGGAAATTCTGTTCTGCCGGGGCGACTCGACTTGGCTTTCAGGTGCCCCAAAGCTGGGGCTTCCAATGACGACCTGTTGCTGCCCGTCTAAACGGGAGGGCAGGCGGCTTTCCTGAGCTACCGCGATCCTACTTCGCACAGGAGTACGTCTCGTCACGACCTTGGAAGCATTTTCGAGAGCGCTACTAGTTGCTTTTGCACCGTCTGCAGGTAGGCCAGGTTTCACCTGACCTTTCCCGCCATTTGTGGGGGCGACAAGCGTCTTCGGTGATGTAATTTTCTCCTTTGCACCCATTCCCTTTAAAGAAGCTACTTTCGACATTAAATAATATATGTATGTATATATAAAGGCACGCAAGCAAAACTACGGAGGTGGCGTACTTCTGACGACTGCCAACCCTCTTTCGCGACTTAACTCAGTTAGCTGCAGGAAAGCTTTTGCAGAGTCTTTCACGACTAGTCCTCTCGCTGCGATGCAGAAACAAAAAAAAACAATTCTGCAGCGACTTTTTCCTTTTTTTTAAAGATAGTTTTATCGCGCTGGAGTGCTGAAAATTTTTTTTTTCCTTTGCGTCTTGGCCACTTGCCACGCAAAAATATTATACAGCAGGAGTGTAAATACAAAGAACGGCGCTAGCGCGCAAAAAGGAGAAAAAAACTCGCGCTGGGTCTACTTAATTGTAAGCACGAGCACGGCGGACCTCTTAGAGTCGCCAGAAGAAAAAAAAGCAACACTATTTTACACACGTACTAAGAGAGCCAAAAGGTTATCAGCTTTGTAAATGCCTGTTGGAGCTTTAGTGCCTTCTTTCCGCACCTCAGGAATTGTTCACTGGGGAAAGCACTGTGAGCATTGGAGTGCGGACAATATGCAAAAAAGATAGGGCAATAGAAGATGAAAGCGGGGAAAAGAGCAGACAGGGTCAGAATGAAAGGACTGTGGAGAGGAAGTTCATGAAGATGGAGCTGAGATCCCAAAATTCTCCAGGCGTGCAGAGATAATCCGGTGCTGTCGATGGCCGCTCGAGCAAGGCTTGCAAGTGAGGATCATGCTTGGAGCAATTTGACGCGACACAAAGGCGCTGGAAAGCCAGACGGTTGCTCCAGCTCCAGAAACAACGGCAAGCCTGGAAGCACATGTCACCGCGCCTTTCACCTATCCATGCACCACACTACGCCGCACTAAGGAGCATTCGCTGCAACTGATGAACGTTAGTTAATCGAAAAAAAAAAATCGGGGAAACCTATCTCTTTTGTTATTAACAGACTTGGAGTGATTTCCGTTAACGCGACTGTCCAGAGCAAAAGGACATTAAGTGCGGGCGGCCGCCGCATCACCAGTGACCTGGTCTCCAGCATTTACAAAACTCTGCTACGTACCTGCATATCATCCTTTTGAACAAGCAAAGAGCGAGAACAGGACAAGCTTCGCACCCAGATCCTTTCATGATCAAAATGCTGCGCCGTGAGAGCCAAGTATCACCCTCTCTACCAGACTAGAAAATAGTCTTTGGAGCGGGACACGATGATGCTGCGAAGCCGCCAAAAACCCAGCCAAGAAGAGCGTCGCGCAGCCATGCTACCGACGGTAATGAGACTTTGAATCCATAGATGTAGCATTTTAGGGTTTTTACAGAATTTTCCCACTGCCATCTTCGAATAGTACACTTACACTGTGCAAAAGCTGTATGGACACAACCATCGCTTAAACATGTGCTTACAACGAGCTCCGAAGAGGCGTTCTGCTGCGCACTGCGATATTTCAAGTGATCAGCTGTGGATGTAACTTCTTTCTCTTCACCACCCCACTTTTTCCAAAAAGCTTAAAGAATGAAAACACCTTCGGTAGCCATTGAAAACCAAAAGTGATGAAGCTCATGTCGAAACAGGCGCTATCAGATCAAAGGCAGTTACCGCAAGTGCACGGCTGCGTCTTGGTAGCAAACATAACTAAACTCTTTGGATCGCATGCATTTCAGAAAAAAACTGTTGCGAGAAAATGAAGTCGCCACACTACAAGTCGCGTTTCCTGGCCACACGAGCACACTGCAATTAGCCCAGCGACGACCAGCCACATGCAATGTGCTCTCTGGAGAACAGAGCGAGATGTGGTGTTTAGCCCGCCGAAGGGTAGAGCAAAAAACAGATGAGGATGCGCTACGCATTTGAGAACAGCAGACTCAATGTTGACGGTGCAGCCTATCAACCGACCGTGCGGCGCACGCGCAACTCCTTCCAGCCGATTCACACAACTCCAGAGCCCAGTGAGCAGAAAAAAAAATAAGTTTTTTCTTCCATCTGGAAACGGCTCTCACTAAGAACATTGAAGACGTGAAAGATAAATGGAATCTAAAAGTTTAACTGATTTCACCAAACCCAATGAGCCACATTCACTCGTCTGGCAATGCTTTAAAAATAAATGCGGCCCCCAGCCGGCGCCAGCCGCCGCTTCCGGCAACACTGCGCTGGAACAATGGTATTCCCCCTCGCCCCAACAAATTGCCACAATGCGCTTTGCAGCACTGGGGAGACGAATGACAATTGAGTTGAACAAAGCACCTTATTGTTAACCCCCCCCCCCCCTTTTTTTTTTCTATCAATAATTAAACGAAAGAATATAGACCTCTATACTACGCTAGAGCAAAATTCAGATAACCAGAAGAAGAAAAAGTGTCCTGCAAAGGCCCCAGTTTGTAATCGCCCTTCCTTGCTCACGCCGCCTTCTTTTTTTTTTTGGTGAACCAGATCCTTATACTACAAGAACCAGACAGACGACCTCTTTCTGCAGGAAAACAAGCCTGTGTACTGAGCAAAGCACACAGGCATTAGAAAGAGAAAAAATTATGATGAGGAAAAAGCGCATGTCACCCTTCTCAGCTCACAACTGTGCAACAGCAAAGATATGCACTCCTGGTGTCCATGCAACTCCCCCTGCCTCCCGGACAAGGGTCCTGCCGCATTTGATTTTGATGCCACGCACGAAGGCCTTTGGGCTATGTAGAGCGGGCCCATTGGCTGCATACCAAAGAAAAATCTAGGGTGAAGAGTCCCTTTGCTGAAGCTGGAAACGATACGGCAGGACAAACCTTTCGCCTCGCAGCCGTTTTTGTTTGTCTTTTCTCCACTTGGAGCGGAAAGATTTCGATGTCCACTGCTAGAGTGTACTGGACCCAACTATAAGCGATCTATACCATACGGCCTCGCAAAACGGTATCAGGAGGGTATCGGACAGCGAATATTCCACCACAGCGGCAGCCGTGGCTGTTTCTTGGCCCTCACGGGGCTTCGCTGGATTCTCGGTCCATCACTTCCGAGTAAACCGTCAAGGTCGCGTTCTCTTTTGTGTGGGGCGACGGACATGGCGTCCGCGATCTTCAGCCGCAGCAGCCAGCCACGACCTGCACCGTTACCCAGATGCGCCAGGCGACGTCCGTCGTGGTGATCCGACGGGGGTAGGAAGCCGCACCACTGGATTTCTGAGCAGACTGAACCACCTTACCACGTCTATGAGCCGCCAGAATTACTGGTATAAGGAGAAGGCGTTTCCATGCCAAGGCTAGCTTTTGCCACCACCATACCTTGCTCGCATCCCTCGACGAGTGCGTTGCGGGGCGCCACTAAACCCCAGAACATCTATTCCATTGTTCGCCTGTATACCCTCATCGCAACTTTTGGAGACGCCTAATACCACGGAGCTCAGGTCACTGACTTCCGACCAATGCTACCAATGCATGGCATGAAAAGCCACGCGGCAACTTCAGTCGGCATCACCAGCGACCTGCAGACATTTTGAGAAAAGACGTATCCTCGCAAGCGCCTCCCTGAACTTTAGAGACGTGAGATACACAGTCAGATTATTGGAGATTTCGGCGTTCGGTATCTACCAAACTGAAAGAGCCCTCTTCGGCAGTAAGCGGTGTTCGTGTATCTCGGCGATGTGCCTACACAATGTCTGCACATCAGTAAACTGGAGCTCCCAGTGTGGACACAACAGCCGCTTCGGTGCTATGCGGACGAGAACTTTGGTACTGTCGGGTCTGGTGAAGAGACCGCGGGTATCGGGAGGGTGATGCCGATGGACGTGATGCCCTAGCCCTGGGCGAGAACGAAAAGAGGACAAACAATGTGCGCGACGAAACGGTTTTTGGTGTTGCGGTGGCGGTGGTCGCATTGCTTCAGCTAACGCAGAACAAATTCGCATGTGACGTGTAAAGGCTCGCTCAGACGAGAGCGACGCATCGCATCCACAACACACATGCGCCTCTGCCACTGTCTCTACTCGTCTTCGAATCCTGACGTTTGCGCGTGTTGAAACCGGCAACTCTGGGACGTGATCCTTGTGTGTTCACATGTGCCGTAGCATCTCGCGCCGCGTAAATTCTCGGTGGAAAACTGGGCACGGCAGGTTCCCAACGTCAGAGACGTTGTTCGCTGCTGGCTCAATCGGCCGGTCGATCAAATGGCGGTTCGCGAAACCGGAAGGGTAGCGGGGCTCGCGCTCACGATCATGAGCACCTCGGGTGTGGTGAATCAAGCCGCACTTGTGCTTCTCAGCAGCACAGTAACAGCAGCGGAACTTCATCGTAGTCCCGATCTGCACCAACAAAGGCCGCGGCACGTATCCAGGAGCGTCTGGCATAACGGGGGACGAACGGTTCTCATGAGCCGTCGCGGCGTGATCGTCGATGCATACCACGGTGAACTGGTTGGGGCAGTGAGGACACTGCAAAATTGTATGCTGGTTGTTCACGAATGTAAAAACTGGGGGCTTTCCTGGTCGTGGACGCAGTTCGCACACATGCACTACCATGAGGCGTCTGGTGGTAAAAACCTCTCCGCACCGCATACAGGGAAACTCTCCTCTCTGTAAATAAGTCGGTGGACCATCGTCCTCTTGGATATGCACTGGGCGTTCCGGTTGCAACAGCGCACGAGGTGCAGTACGGTGAAATGCGGCCGCTGGCTGCGGCACTGGAATACCGGAGTGTTCGCTGGTCATGTGATTCGAGAAGATGTCACGGCCGACTGTGGAGAATAGACAGCCCTGCATCGGGCAACAAATGTGAATGCCCTCCATCGGCACCAAAAGCGAGCTTCGGGCCAGCACCAGCGCAGGAGCAGGAGTATATTCCTGCGTATCGCGCAGGTGTGCGCAGAGGCTCCCTCGTTGAGCCAATGCCCGCCAACAAAAAGGGCAGAACGCAGGGTCACTGCATCGATCGGCGCGCGGCGCGTCAGGCAGTGGCTCAGCCACCTCATCGCTGACAGAAGAAGTCTCAGAAGAAGAAGAAGAGCTGTCTGAGGACGACCCATCCTTGCTTCCCGAGGGAGGTGGCTCAGGCTCTGGACGAGGACTGTTTAACGGGGAAATGGAGTGGGACGACCGCCCGTCATCGAAAAGAGGAAAAGAGTCCGCGGTAGTGGCGCCGCAAAACCGACAGTTCGTGCTCTGGATTCCCGTCACGGCACCATGAAACCACCCAAAGCGCACACCAACTTTGCATCGAAACTGCGCCACCAAAGATTCGCCAAGCCTTGTGAGCTTGGTGTCCTTCGGCGTCATTATATTCGACCGCAGAGGCAGTTGCCTGTAAGTAGGCACTGAATCTGCGCGGCTCAGCAGAATACGGGTCCATCGATGCCTTATGGTAGTCATCATGTCAGTGATCCACGCCGGCACGTCCTGCGGCAGCTCCGCCGCCATCTTGGCAGCAGCGTCTGCAGCCTCATTGCCAGGCACACCACGGTGCCTAAAAAGAAATTGAAAAGAGAGTCCGACCTTTTCACGAATCAGCGTAAGTATCAGCGTCCAAAACCGCCGTTTAATTTCATCGCGTGCTCGCAACGGGCCTTTCTGCAACGAAGAAAGCAGGCCCCGAGAGTCGGTAAGGACTGCAACCAGGCGCCGGCAGCGTTGACGCGGCAGGTTACGGATTAGCATTTGTAGCCCAACCCCCGCGGTTATACGCTCTGCCCGATGGCTGCACGCCATCCCTCCGGTGACCTGCATCGTCCGGTCAACCTCCGTCCCCCACTTGTACGGAATGGCTCCATCACCTTACTTCTCATCCAGGCTGGCGGATCCGTCCGTTCAAAGGGTGTAGGCGGCATCGCGGAATTTCTTTACCCGCCTCATACACGCTGCCCTCTTCAACTCTTCGTCAGAGTCTGCTGTCCACACGTCCGGAAGGCGGCAGTTGAAGTAGGCCCGCCTCGCATCTCGCATCACCCGATGCGTGTGCAGCACGTCAAAGTCATCCACGGTAGGGTAGGAGCTTCTAATTACCGCCAACTCGGTATTAATGGGGCGATCAGGGGGGAACATGCGATCTACCACCTCAGCCAGATGGCCACCTCTTGCTTTCGCCTGTAAGTAGTGCCGCGCGCTACGAAGCGTGACGATTGTCTCCAAAGCCAGCAGCCGTGCTTCCCTGAGCACGTCCGTGTGATGCGCTCCGACCGGCACCCCAGAAATAACGCAGGCAGCGTGCCCTAGTAACCCCTCCAACGTCTTGCGGTCAACAGGTGACGCTGCGTGCCACCACGCCACCGCGCCATAAAGCACGTTTGCCTTTACTAAAGCCAGGTAGAACGGCCGAAGCATATCTTTACTAAGACCCCACGACGTGGAGGACACTGCCTGGAGCTTCCGTAACCGATGACGACCCGCAGTTGCAACCACATCTACATGTGTACTCGCTCCCTTCATGAGGTTAAAGTGAACCCCCAAAATCTTCGGACTGCGGTCCTCCGTAATGGGTTGTCCACACACATGCAGCTGCAGTGGGTTTAGGCTTGGCAAACCAAAGAGTGTATAGTGTGTTTTCGAGGCACTGAGCTCCATAAAGCGTGACCTCGTCCACCGCTCTACACAATCCAGACCTCGCTGCAGCACCGCCTGCACCTCCTCCTTCGTGTCCCCTCTTGTCAAAATCGTGAGGTCGTCCGCGAAGAAGGCATGTTCCAGCCCGGGGATCCGGCTAAATTCCACACTGAGGGTTTCCATGGTGATGATAAACAAAAGAGGGCCCAAAACGGAGCCCTGCGGCACACCACGGGTAAACTTAAACGGGTCGGACAGAATGTGCCCAATCCAAACACGGGCTGTGCGACCCGTGGGAAAGTCCGCAACCCAACGTGAGAGATACCTGTCCACTTAGTACTCCTCCAGCGTCCTAACAATTCAGTGATGGTGGACAGAGTCAAAGGCTCTAGCATAGTCAATACACACCGCTCCTACTTTCTCACGCGGTTTCCGACCAGTGATCATTGATATAAGACCCACGAGTGGGTCCAATGTGGGCCGCTGGGGTTGAAAGCCCGCCTGGTAAGGTAGAAGACGCGGCTCCACGGTGTCACGAATCCGCTGCGCCACCATGCGCTCCATCAACTTACACAGGTTGCTGGTTAGGGTCAAGTGTCGATGTGACTCCGGCAACTCCGGCGGTTTCCCAGCTTTCAAAAGAGGAATGATAGTGCTTTCCTTCCAGTGCTTCGGCACGATCCCTAAGGCGAGGCTCTTGTTAAAGAGCCGAAGCAAGAATTTCTTGCCTGTCTCAGGGAGGTGCTTCAGCACGTCACTGTGCACGGCGTCAGGGCCAGGCGCAGATCCCGAGCGCATTGCTTGCAAGGCATCTTCCAGCTCGCCTCTTGTGAGAAGCAACAATGGCGCCTTCGGGAAGGACGGCATATCAATACGGGGTGCTCGCGGGCTAGGCGTCGACTTCTTTGCGTACTGTTTCGCCAGGACGTTCGAGTGCTGGCTTTGCGACAGCGGCACATCGTTCACAACTAGGACAGCTCCCGCAGGCTGCCGCGTTGTGAAGATGGCTGATATCAGCTTCCAGCTCAACCTCTCCGTCACTTGCAGACGAGAACAGGTCTGCCTCCATCGATTCGTCATAGTGGTCCTCAAGAACTCCTGATACTCCTTCGTGAGCTGAGTCAACCGCGCAGGGTCGGCGCAGTTTCGAATCTCTTGCTCACGAAGCATCAGCTCCTTTGTCCAGAAGGGGGGTCGACGGGCTACCGCACACGGCGCATTTTGGCGCGTCACCTTGCGGAGCACTTCAGCAGCTTTGGCGGCCAGGTAGTGAATCGTCGAGTTGCCCTTTATACGCGGAGTAACCTTCGGGATACGTACTCTCCGCCTCAAGAGACAGCCGTTCCTAGTGCGTTTTCTACATACACGCGTCGGCTTAATGTATTTAATTCTCTTCTTCACTTTCCTTACATACTTAAAATAATCATACTCTTTCCCAACTCCATCAAACCCTTTCCTTATCAGATGACGAAACTTCCGCCAGTCACCACGTTTCCACGAGAACAGCCTCTTGAAACCTTGACACAGGAAAATTCTCTCATCTGTTATCCCGACACGGGCGTCAAACTCAATCCACGCGTGATCACTAACCGGCAAAGGCTCCGCTGTCCACGCTGAGACGACACAATCTCGAAAGAACGTGGCGTCAGGGGAAGACATTGGTTCTGAACCAGCCGAGTTCCGCCAAGCTGGAGTGTTCCTATCGTTGGCTAGCAGCAGGTGCTTCTCCACTCGTCATGCAGCAAGCCGATTTCCAGCGGTTGTTTCGCCTTCATAGTTCGCCTCCCACTCAGGGTGATGAGCGTCGGCGTCTATGCCTAAGATCACCGGACACCCACTAGACAGACACCGCGAGAGTGCTGCCAGAGAGTACACGGTCACCCGTCACCCCTTCGGAAAATAAGCTGCAACAACATGCAGACAGTCTCCACAAATCAGGAGATCAAGTGTCACCACCTGCAGGCCTTCTTCGAGCTTCGCTTCGCCCAGCTGGGAGAGGATTTCTTCCTGCAAAAATACCGAGACACCCCCGTCCCCCGAAGGGTTCACATAGCCATAATGAATATGGCCATCAACGTGGAAGCTTCGACATCTGTCGGGCTTAAAGTTCGTCTCTACTACAAGACCTACCGACACCTTCCCATCCTTGAGGCGTTTCTCAAGCACAGCCTGTTTCGACGAGGGGCACCTCACCATACACTTTTGGTGGCTTGGCGGATGCGAGCTTTCTGAGAAGCTGCTTAGGAAAAAAAAAGGGGGGAGGGGGGGGGGGGGGAAGTGCAAAGAAGGCTCGGGCGTGACGCTTTTGTAAAGAAAAAAATTGTAAGCTCTTGCTCGATGCGCGACTGAATCTACTGGTCTAAGCTTCAGTGCTATGTCCTGTGTTTATACTGGACTTTGTGATCTAGTCGAAAAGAACATAGAGTCATTTCCTTTTTTGAAGGTTTGTAAGCCTCTACAGCCGTTGTTGCTAGAAACATTTCTTGTGTACCAGGCTTTGCGCGCACTGGTAATTTCGGAAGGTCTCACATCGCAAAACTTTTGGGAAAAATGCTCGTTGTTGTCCACCACCTGTTCAGAGTGTATAATGAATAAAAGAGCGCTAGGCGCTAATCTCTCCATGCAGTGTCAATATAAGAGGTTCGATTGCCCTTCGACACATCGCGACTCGAGATAGTCTCAAAAGGGAAAACACCACAGGTTCAGGTAAAAAAAGAATTTAAATGGAACAGAATTTTTATTTTACTCTAGTGTTTGAACGGTCTGCGAGGAGCGCACTACTAAAAAAAGAGGAAGATAATTACACGAAAGCTAAGAAATTTAGAAGTGACGGTTTTGCTTAAGGCAGAACGTGACTGCTTTATCATCATAATTGTTACAAATGCTCATCCTTCTAGTAAAAATAATAAAAAATGCAGCTTAATAGCTAATTCTCACTTTTGTACTGCCTCCCGCCTAAACTGTGTTACAACGTTCTCAGTTGTGTTTTGCGATACTCTTTTGTCTTTTCCCCTGCTTTCACCCGTCTTTTCTATCCCTCTCTTTTCGTCAACGCAAATCATCACAATTTAGAAGCGCCTCCTTTATTTTTCACTAAAACAATCATGTCTCTTGACGCAATGTTTGTGCGCCGTGGCCGTGATGACTATTACTGGTCTGACACGGAGTACGCGCACAAGACCCGCAACCGCGAGATGCTAAAGGCCCACGGCCCCGAAATCAAGAAACTCTTCGGTCCCGACCCGTGGCTGCGGCGTCTGCTGACGCCGTTTGTGTTTCTCCAGATGTACCTGGGCTACCGTGCTAAGGACATGGGGTGGCCGACGCTTTTTCTGGTTGCTTACTTCGTTGGTGGGACAATTACGCACAGCGTTTTTCTTGCCATTCATGAGATCACGCACAACTTGTGTTTCGTTACCCCGTTCTTCAATGACGCCTACGCGTTTTTTGCGAACCTTGTTGTGCCCGTGCCGTACGCGATGATGTTCAAGACGTATCACGCTGAGCACCACCGCTATCTCGGCTGGGACGGCATCGACGCGGATCTGCCCACGCGCTTTGAGGGCAAGTACCTGTCAAACTACGCTGGTAAGTTCTTCTTTCTGACGTTTCAGGTGCTGTTCTACGCATTCCGGCCGACTGTCGTGCGCACCGTCAAGTTTGAGAAGCTGCACGTGCTGAACTACATTGTCCAGCTGTCATTCAACCTGATGGTGTATTATTTCTGTGGGTGGTGGCCGCTGCTGTACTTCCTCCTGTCGACTTTCCTGGGCACTGGATGGCACCCGCTGGCGGGTCACTTTATTTCGGAGCACTTTGTGTTTGAGGGGAACGGCGGTCAGGAGACGTTCTCGTACTACGGTCCGCTGAACTGGGTGATGTGGAACGCTGGCTACCACGTCGAGCACCACGATTTCCCCAACGTTGCGTGGACGAAGATTGCGCAGCTGAACACGATTGCTCCGGAGTTCTACGTGGATCTGTACCGTACGAAGTCGTGGCCTGGAACGCTCTTTGACTTTTTGCTTGATCCCGGTGTCAACATGTGCAGCCGCGTTGTCCGCGAGCGTGGTGCGGCGAAGCGCCAGAAGCTGCTGCCGACGTCGGAGGGCCGCATGAAGGCCGCGGTGCCGCACGAAGGTCCCTGCACGTGGAACAAGGAAGGGTAGATTTTAGACTGCTTTTTGTTTTCCTCACACATCTATTATTATTACAGTTTTTTGTTTTTTGCGTTTACTGAATTGGAACACGACACTTTGTTGGAGCAGTATTGTCTGCTTTCCACTTCCCTTTTTTCTTTTCTTGAAAATGAATGGAGATGAGATCGGGTCAGAAAAGATACCAACTTTTTAAAAAATAGAAAGCTCTTTGTTTTGTGGTTTTCCCAAAGTTTTAGATCAGCGCTGCCATTCAAGTGTTGCTCACAATTTTTATAAGAGGGAAGACTGCGGAGTAGTGTTTTATTTACAGAAAAGCTTTTTACATACAAATGTAAAGCGTGCCTTTTTTCCTTTCTGTCCAGTACTAAAACATAAGCGCGTTGAGAGGGCAAAAAACAAAAAAGCAAACAAACAAACAAACAAGCAGTATTCGGTTTCTTGTTTCTTAAATTGTTCACCACATTGCTTATTTGACGGCACCAGCTTTTGTAAAACGGAAGAAAACTTTGAGATTTAAAGGACTGTTTTTCTGACTCTTTATATTTTTGTGAACTTGCTACCTTCGTCAAGAGATGCGGACTTGAAGTAAAGAATTTAATTTTGTCTTCAGATTTTTTTTTCACTTTTCAAGTGCTTTTCGAAAAAGATTAAGCTATCAGAACAGAGTAAGTCGCGTAATATTGCGCTGTCAGCGTCTCGATGCGGCCGTTGTGGTTCACTGCCGCTTTTCCAGTGCAATGGCAGTCCAGCTCACTTTCTGTGTTTCCGAATAAGTGTCTAGCAAGTCGAACAGATTGAAGGCATGCCGCAACAGGAAATAAAAGCAGATTTGCTATCTCTCTTCAAATGGCTCCCGTCGTCTTCCTCACTTGTTCTATTCTATAATGAAAGAACTCTCACATACATTGTGTCATTTCAGAAAATACATCAGGGTCTTCAAAACTACACGTTGCACTTCTGTCACGCAAGCATCCAAAAACTTTCTCCGCAACTATTTCGAACGGAAAATCGAGGTAGAACTACATCTCTACAGGATTCACTCGCACACTGCCGATCTGCTCTACTAACAAGCCTTGGGTCGCATCAAAAATACTCCATATCTCAAAACAAACAGAAATAACCGAAAGCGACAATGTCTCTTGATGCAATGTTTGTGCGCCGTGGCCGTGATGACTATTACTGGTCTGACACGGAGTACGCGCACAAGACCCGCAACCGCGAGATGCTAAAGGCCCACGGCCCCGAAATCAAGAAGCTCTTCGGTCCCGACCCGTGGCTGCGGCGTCTGCTGACGCCGTTTGTGTTTCTCCAGCTGTACCTGGGCTACCGTGCTAAGGACATGGGGTGGCCGACGCTTTTTCTGGTTGCTTACTTCGTTGGTGGGACAATTACGCACAGCGTTTTTCTTGCCATTCATGAGATCACGCACAACTTGTGTTTCGTTACCCCGTTCTTCAATGACGCCTACGCGTTTTTTGCGAACCTTGTTGTGCCCGTGCCGTACGCGATGATGTTCAAGACGTATCACGCTGAGCACCACCGCTATCTCGGCTGGGACGGCATCGACGCGGATCTGCCCACGCGCTTTGAGGGCAAGTACCTGTCAAACTACGCTGGTAAGTTCTTCTTTCTGACGTTTCAGGTGCTGTTCTACGCATTCCGGCCGACTGTCGTGCGCACCGTCAAGTTTGAGAAGCTGCACGTGCTGAACTACATTGTCCAGCTGTCATTCAACCTGATGGTGTATTATTTCTGTGGGTGGTGGCCGCTGCTGTACTTCCTCCTGTCGACTTTCCTGGGCACTGGATGGCACCCGCTGGCGGGTCACTTTATTTCGGAGCACTTTGTGTTTGAGGGGAACGGCGGTCAGGAGACGTTCTCGTACTACGGTCCGCTGAACTGGGTGATGTGGAACGCTGGCTACCACGTCGAGCACCACGATTTCCCCAACGTTGCGTGGACGAAGATTGCGCAGCTGAACACGATTGCTCCGGAGTTCTACGTGGATCTGTACCGTACGAAGTCGTGGCCTGGAACGCTCTTTGACTTTTTGCTTGATCCCGGTGTCAACATGTGCAGCCGCGTTGTCCGCGAGCGTGGTGCGGCGAAGCGCCAGAAGCTGCTGCCGACGTCGGAGGGCCGCATGAAGGCTGCGGTGCCGCACGAAGGTCCCTGCACGTGGAACAAGGAAGGGTGAGTGGGAACCGGCGTCTCCATGCTTTTTTAAAAAGGCATTTCTGTCGAAGTCTTTGCTCTGGTGGAGGATGGAGGGATTCGACGTTCGACATCACTGCATTTTCTTGTTGATGGTGAGATTTCAAAAGCTTTTTTTAATTTTTCAGCTTTTTCAATGGTGGTAGCTGTAAAAGCAGTACTTTATTTTCGAAAAAATAAAGATATGTGTCTCGGAGGTGGCTCTTTCCTCAATGTAGATCGATTGGGGGGTGCTGCATTCCGAGACGGCAAATTTTGTTTAGAGCCGCCAACGCGTTTATGAGTTACGCTTATGACCGTTGGACAAATTTTGCGTTTTTTTTTTCTCTTCTCACTGTGGGTCAGGGAAACCTTGCCCAACATCAAAGACATAAGTAAAAGGGGATGGCAGCGCTGCAGCCTTTCTTTTCCTATGGCAAGAGTCGCCTCTGTGAAGCGCTTTGTGTGGTTCTATTCGGCAAATCCGGGACCAGTCTGAAAAAAACTCACCCTTGATGATTCGTCCGGAGCGAGCAGGTTGCAGGTATGCATCGATAAAACGTTCGAACGCGTTTCTCTAGTATGTCTTGTAGTTTTGCTCATGCGTGCGACGAGAAAAAGTGGGAAATGATGAGGTAAACGACGCACTTAAAGACCGGTGTTTTTCCCTTTACGAGGTTCGATGGTTGTTCCCTCCCTCTCTTTACATGTTTCTTACTTCCTCCTTCTTTTTCATGTCTTTCGCTTCTCCTGCTTGGAATTACTCAATTCGTCATTTTTCGGTGAAGTCTGTTGCCTAAATAGAATGAAGCGCTTCTGCATCTCCTCTGCCGCCGCTGTGTCGTGCGCCCGCACTTTCTTCGGGAAGGGCTGGGACAACGCGTCGTTGGACACCATTTTCAGCAGCATGCTCCGCAAGCCGGAGGTGAACGACCGCGTGCGCACCCAGTACGCCTCGACGATGGATCCCCGCGACGCTGATGTCCTTCGCCGCTTGGGCGAGGTGTCGAAGGAGAACAAGACCTTTATTCGCGTCTTCCTTCCGCCCCACCTTGGTGATCCTCACCGTCTGCTCAAGTGCTACAGCCTGATGGCCTACCCTATCCTCGACGATAAGGGCGGCCAGCTGAAGGTGGAGATGGACGGCCACAAGCTGGACGCGTTTGCGGACCCCGATGATGACTACTCCAAGGTGGTCATCCCGCACATCGAGCTAGTGGAGTACCTCGCCAAGTCTCTTCTCGAGACGATGAAGTGGGAGGCGACGCCGCGCGGCGCCGCGTCTCTGCTCGAGTCGCTGTACCGCGGCGCCGAGATTCCGGACCACGTGTTCCAGACGCCCGCCGTCATCGAGCGCCTTGACGAGTACAAGAATGCCAACAAGGTAATCAACTAAAGGACGGAGGGTGCGAATTGCATCAAAAAAAAAAGTAAACGGCGAGAGAGAATAAGCGTTGAGTACAGGTGTTTGAGCCAGTAGTTTTTTATTTATGACTGATTCTCGGAGTAGGATAGGAGTATAGTACTTTCCTTTTTTTTCAGGTTGTCACTTTTGTTTCACTTTTGTTTTCAAAGGAAAACGGGAAGGGCAAGAAAAGGTCCCGGGCAGGAGAATGCTCTTTTTGGTAAAAAAAAAACACCAGGAATAGTAGTAAAACAAAGAAAGAAAACACGCTCTTTCCAAAAGAGGCGCATTTTTGTTGTGTTTTTTTAGCGGTTGTTGTTACTGGTGTTTGCTTCCCTATCTCTTTCTTTTTGAGGCTTTGTTCTCCTTTCCAAGAAAAAAATAAATGAAAAATGAGAGCATGCGGCTCAAAAATGCGGATTGTTATGGTGCCGTTGTTGTCGTGGCGGACAGCAATGGATTCTGGGCGGGCTGTTGAGAATTCACTGACCTCTACCTTCATGCTCCACTAGTGTAGGTTCCGCGGTATGTCAGAACCACTCGCGACCACAAGCACTAATCATGACAAACCTCCGTATGAGCCACGAGTACTGCTCTTGCATGAGTTTTTTACTTTTGATGTCAACGCCTGTGCTAAGGCGAAGTGACGGTAGCGCTCTCTAATTTTTACGACACTTACATTCTTTCCCTCTTTTTCCTACACATCCCTCCTTTCTCGATGAAGTTCTCTACTCCACAAAATCAAGAACCGACGGACGCTTGGGTTGGAAGTAGCACAAATGCCGAGTTTCTGATCTACTTTCCACCGCTCGGTGAAAACCAACCACAGTGAAGAAAAAAAGCGTACAGCACACAACTTCGGACTATGTCGAATGCTTCTTCAGGTTTCGAGCGTCTTGCAAGGTGGACGGCGTCGGAGAAGATTCGTCAAGAGCGACTTTTTGCTGCTACAGTAGCCGAGGAGTCTTTTTTCCTCTTAATTTTAGAAGAGGAAATGAAGCGAGAGCGACTGGTGCAGCGTCTTCGGCATGAGCGCGCTCTAATGGAGCTGACTTTGGCGGCGTGGACACCGCGACGCTCGCTGGAGGCAGAGCTTGAGCAATGCGTTTCCTCTCAGTTACCTGCCGATGAGGTACTAATTGCCAGTGAGCCGCTTCCATATGACAGTATCGACCAGCTGACGGAGGAGGACGTAGAGCGCTTCTGGCTCAGGGAGAAGCAGAGCCTTCAGCGACAAATTGAGACCTTGAATGCTCGCCTGCAGAGGTTCCGAGAGTGAGAAGCGCATGACTCTTTTTTCTTGTCTTTTTAAGAGTTTGGCACCGCTGCGCGAGCCGTCAATTTGTGCATCTTTTTTTTTTTCGACACCTGGCATCCAATAGTGCTAACGACTGTGTGTACTCTTTTTGTTTCCAAGTGTTAAGTATCGCATTGAGCATCGTTACGCGCAGGTAATCATGCCGCGTTGCCTGCCACGTCGTTTGTGCACTCTCTGCTTCGATTTTACCTTCTTTCGCTTATCTGTTTCGTGTCTGATGTCGCGTGTCAACTGGATTTGCTCATTTAAGAGAAACTCAATTCTTTTAATATTAAAAACAACAACAACAACAACAACAGCAACAAAAAAAACTTAATCTATTAATTGCAAAATGAATGACTTCTCTGAGCCGCTACCCATTGCAACAGCGCTACAACGCACTGCTCGATACTTTCCAACGCGTTTCCAGTGTGATGTGCAAAGGGTATCGAGCAGATAACAGGAAACTTGGTCGCAATTGCACTCGCAGTGTGTCCTCTGTGGTTTCACCTCTTTATTCAACTTCTTCTACTTAGCTGCACACTTACCTTTTCTATGTTTTGTCCCGTGCCAGGCCTTTTAGCAGAAAGAAATAGAGATCGTATTGGTTTTCCAAGCAGATCTTTTTCATCCTGGTTCCTTGATCATTCGATCCTTGTTTGCAAATCTTGCTGACCTTTGAGGCCCTTTGCGGTCGCCATGGTGAAGAAGACCGACACGTATGCACGCGTGCTGCGTCCAGGGGAGTCTATGACGCTTGGCAGAAAGTTCAGCGAATTCGAGGTTGTTCTCTTTCGCCCCAAGCAGCACGTGCGCTCTGAGGAATGTCAGAACTCCGATCAGCAAGTCGAAGGAGACGCCGGGGGAACGGGACGTGAAAGCAGCTCTAAGGACTCTGTGACAAACCCTAGCAGCGGGGGTGCAGGCGCCTCGGGGAACAAGGTAAAGTTTGCGCTTGCGCAAGGGATTGTCGAGGCTGCCCACGCCGACAAGAAGCGAAACGGCGCCACGGTAGGGTCGCCTAGTTTTGCCAGCACGCAGGCACGGGATGGCGCCGGCGACGCTGCTTCGGACGAGGCGAATGGACCGGCGATGGGCAAGCGAGGTTCGAACGGCGGCTACGATGTGAAGTTTTCCGACCTCGCTGCCGAGGCACCGCTCTTCTTTGACACGACTGTCTGCATCTTTTACGACGAGCTCACGAAAATGGACTACGTGGCAACCGGCCGCACCACCGCCGACTCGAAAGGGATCCACTACGTTCCTCACCTTGTGGTGTTGGGTGACGAGTTCAGCGCCGGCGCGTACTGCAACTACAACATCACGCTTACGAACGGCGAGGCCGTGGCGGACAGAGATGATGATGCGTTTGAAGAGGACGACAGCGTGCTTGTGAGTCGCAACGCTGCCAACAACGGACCAATCACGATGGGTGCCGCCGACGGCGTCTCGGTCAACCTGCGGCGGCTTGGGACGTGTGCCGGCTTTCTTGTTTGCGCGACTTTGTTTGGCAAAGATGCGCACCTCAATCGTGAGCGCAATGTATTCTACATGATTCGCAAGCCGCGCAACCCGTCTCCGTTGTGCCTGATTCCCTTGTGTGTGTCAGGCGAGTCGAGCAAGAGCTGCATCTCGCTTATGATTCGCAAGATCAAGGTGCATGGCGACTCTATGTGGGAGGTTGTGAACGTCAACGAGGGGCTCGCTCTCCAGGATGTGAAGGGCTTGGTGCTGAAGCTACAAGATCGCGGTCTTGTCGATCCGGCGCACTTTACGCGAGACTTCGAGCTGAAATCGAATGCCAACCGCGCAAACGACGCCGTGTATGGTGGCGGAGAGGACAACTTGATGAGCAGCAGCACGGAAAGCAGCGGAAGCGAGCTGAATGCCTCTCACTCCCAGAAGCGCCTCAGCGAGGGACAGGAGCAGGAGCAGAGTCTTGTCTCCGAGGGAGCGGCTCACGCTACGGAGCATCGATGCCCTGCTCCCCAGACTCGCAGCGGCCGCACGTATTCGGGATTGCTAGCTGACGTGCCGCGAGTGACACGCGAGGGCAGACGCCAGTACAACGTGGGCCGCTCACATGTGCAAAGCAATCTCTTCGACGGCGACACGTCCGAGGAGGATGAGGTGCTTGACGACGCCATGCGTGCCGTGGTGCCGCGCTACGCGAACACATCCCTCATCCGCTACGAAAACGGAGCGTACAACGTAGGCTCAAAGGTGGAGAACCTCGTTACACACTACATTGACCACCGCGAGGCGTACGGCCTTGACGCCGCCGGCCACCGCTTTAGTGGCGGCGGCGGTGTTAGGGAGGGCGTCTCAAAGGAGGTATTTCCGCCGCTCCAAGGGGGACCGCGGGGGCGCTCATCGGCAGACTGGGGTACGCCACTCCCTGCGCTGAATCGCTGTCAGGTGGAAAGCGGGAATGCCAGCGCCGCGCGGCCTGAGCTGCCACCTGATTTGCTGGTCACGTCGCAGGACAAGCGCATTGCTGCGTCGTTGCTGCAACACCGCACCTCTGTCAACGCCGCGATGAAGAAGCGGCAAAGCACATTAGGGCGAGCGCTGCGAGTGGCTTCTGTGCGACCTTCGTCGTCTCGCAAGAGGCCCTCTCGTCCCTCCGGCTCCGCCGCGGCGGGCCAGCGCGGCTCCCAACAGCGGAAAAAGGCAGAGACAAAAGGCACGCGGAGGAAATCCGCCGCAGCGGATACGGCCGCACGGGCCGAGGAAAGCCGTGGGGCCGACGGTAAGACCAGTACCCAGCCAGCGTCGCGAAGCCTGCAAAATTCTCCATCTGCGCCTGAAGAGGGCAAGCAAGCAAAAAAGTCGAAGTCGGGGAGCGCCACTGCAACTGCCAAGCGCTAGTGATTTGGCAAGGAGGAAAAGAGCTCCTGTTTACTTTATTCTTACTTTTTCGATTCGCCTTCAAGTTTCATTTATGTACAATACACTTCTTCACGTCTGTTGCCCTTAATTTCCTTGGAATTTCTTTCACTTGTCAAAAAAAAAAAAGGAGAAGGGAGAATCATTGAAGAACTCCGATCTGGTCCTTGATGGGGAGCAGCATGTGGTGGACAACCGCTGCGAGACTAAGAAAAAAAGAAAACTGTACTTTCAGCGAGAGAGGAGAGTGGGAAACTCCTTGTAATTCGCGACAATCCAACACTTTACGTGTATGCCTGTCTGAGAGTAAGTAGGGGGAAAGAGTTTCATGCATAGCAGTGCACGTCTCTTGAGGTTGCAGCTCAAAGAGCTACAGTCGAACTCGATGGCAAGTGGATAATACTGCTGTTTTTTTTTTCTTTCTTGTATATCGAATGGAGCAATGAGCTGCAACTCCTCTCACTACGTACTTACTCGCTTCTCTATTTCGCTCTCCTGCGACAACAAAAAACAAACATCTCGCATCGGTAACCTTGATGCTGTGTAAAAGAGCAGTCATTGCACTCTTAGAAACTGAGAGAGAGGATTGACACAGCCTCAAATCAAATTCGTTGTCTCTCTTTCTGCAGCTACAGCAGCTGGTCGTCCTGCTCTCGGTTTCCCTGTATTGCTGTTCAGCATCCATGCGTACATAGCTGTGTCTTCTTTCCATTTACGAGAACGCAACGACTAAAAAAAAAAAGCAGAGCTTCTGGTCTTCAGTATGCTTGCTCATCCAATCCTCGCCTCCGAGGATGACGAGGACTACGTGATACGCGTGATTTTTCATCTTCCTGCCCTTTTAGAGGCCTTTTTTGACGCCATCGAGGCCATCTGCGCAGAGCCCTCCCCGCCAGAAGAGTTCAAAACGCGTGCCGAGGTGCTGCACCTGACAATCCAGCAGCGCCTCCTTGTCCTTCAAGAAGTACCGATCGGTGCATTCCGGCACTACGATGAGCTCACCGGGAAGGAAACGGAGCACAAGGAGCTTCCAAAGTTGCTTGACCAGCTGCGCCACGTCTTCCTCGAAAACAAGGTAGACATTGGACCGCAGGCCCTGCTGTGGCGGAAGCGGTCGCTTTCGCTGGCCAAGGACTGCGCCGATCACATGAATCGGTGCCGCGTCCGCTTTCCACTTCGCACGAAGCTGCGACGTGACCTCGTCACCTTTGGCTCCGGGTTGTACTCATTTAGCATGGTGGCTTTTGGGCTCACCGTGTTGTTTGCGTGTGCCGCCGTGGTAGTTCTCCCCGCAGTTCTGCCGTCGCGGAACGCCGGTGTGCCCGTCGGCTGCGTCGCGTGCGTGCTTCTCATTCTGTCTTCCACCCTCGTCGCCTTCAACTGCGTCACGGCTGTCCGGTCGCTGCACGTGCTGTACTCGCAGCTTTTTCACGAGTACTCGATTGCTGGGGGCTCGCCGTGCGACATTCTTCTTAGCTCGCTGCAGGAGCCTTTCTCCAAGCCGCGCCGCAAGGACGGCCCTCGCGATGTGCCCAGCAAGCGGCTCGAGATGGGGCGGGAGACCAAGACTGGCTACTACACAATTCCGTACGGCGACAGCAATGGAATCGGCTACATAGAGGGGAAGCAGATGAACGCGCAGGTTGTGATGATCGCTTTCGATAGCAGCTTCCAAATCACGTGGTGGAACAATGCCGCCGAGGTGATGACGGGTTTCCTGCAAGACGGCTGCATTGGGAAGCCGCTGAACGAACTTGTCCAGTGTTCGAACGATGAGGACGTGTGCGCGCTCATTAAGCAAGCACGTCGCGGCAGCCCTCTGAAGATCAAGCTGCGGTCGCTCACTGCAGCCCCGACGACGCTCAGCACTGTAGTGGCACCCATTCTCAACAGCGAGAACAAGCCCATCGGCAACGTCCTCATCTGCGCCAACTCCCTCGACAACCTGCGGGAGTACCGCATCTACGTTCACAACTACCAGGTAAGCGAAACCATCAGCGCGCTCTCCGCCCTGGCGGAGCGTCCCTCACTCGCACACGACGACGCAACGCTTGTCAACTCGCTCACCCGCTTTGTCAAAAACTGCCTGGCAAGCAACGTGGAGACTATTGCGCGCGGGATGGAGTCGGACTGGGACTGGACCAGTGTGGAGCAGCTGCTTGGCAGGGCTCTGGGACAGCGCCTCGACCAGCACGAGGTGTTGGTGGACCCGCTCTTCCCACCCACTCTGTGCGTGCACCCCGACGTCCCTAAAACGTTTGGCATGGTCGCCGACATGGCTGGTGGGCGGTGCACCGTGACGCTACAGATGCTCAATATGACCGGCAACGTCTTTTCCCTTGCTGTGACAGTTCTGCTGGGCCCGAAGTGCCGCCCGTGGAATCGGACTCAGCTCGCTCAGCAGCTGGAGAAATTGCTGCGCAACACCTCCGGCAGCGTTTACTATCTCGACGAGCGCGTCGTGCTGCATTTCCCGTGCCAGGTGGCGCCAATTCTGGACGACGGCGACGACGGCGAGAACAACCCCACCTCCGACCAAGTACTCCAGCTCACGCAGGCGCGAGCGATTATCAACTGCACGGTCAATGTTGTCACCGCGATCACCAACATGGTGGACCAGCACAACCTCTCGCTGATTCTGTTAAAGACGATGTTTGTCTCGCTCGCGAGCGTGCGGGAGCGCAGCGACTTGGAGCAGCGGCTGTCGGCGCGGCCGTGCGATGTGGATGTCATTATGTGCGATAGTGAGTGGCTTAGCTCGTCGCGCGACCTGCTCATGCAAAACGATCATGGCGCCATTGTGATCCCGTTGATCAACTCGCAGATGGCGGTGCCAGCCGACTTCAAGTATTCAATTCGGATGCCGCTGGTGCGAAGGGACGTCGAGCAGCTGATATTGGAGGTGGGCAAGGCGGTGTCGATGAAGAAAAACGCCATCAGTGCCCTGGAGGAGCGCGAGCGCATTCTTACCCTTCGCCAAGACTCGCCGTGGACGCGCGGTAAGCTGCTGGGTCGCGGATCTTACGGCGCGGTGTACGAGGCCGTCAGCGACCTCACCGGAGGCAAGATGGCGGTGAAGATGTTCTACTTCTCTCACAACGTGGAGTCGTCTATTAGCACGCTGCTTAACGAGATTTCCATCATGTGCAGCCTGAACCACCCCAACATCGTCCACTACTTCCACTGCGAGCGTACGGATAACAACGTGAGTCTCTTCATGGAGCTCTGTGAGGCCTCTCTCACCGACATCATCGTCGGACGGCGCCAGAAGCCCGCTCATCTGTCTGTGGTGCAGATCATTCGCCAGGTTCTCACTGCCATTGCATACCTACACAGCCGCGGCATCGCCCACCGCGATATCAAGCCGCAGAATATCCTTCTCAAGGGTGAGACAGTGAAGCTGACGGACTTTGGGACTGCGATGCAGGGCGAGGCGGCCAAGGAGGTAAAAGGGACGTTTCGATACATGGCGCCAGAGGTGTACAAGGGTGATCCGCACTCGCTGAGCTGCGACATCTGGTCCATCGGTTGCCTCGTCTGCGAGCTCTTCGCTTGTCCGCCGTCGTTTATGGAGCACTCCGCCCTGCTCGGCGAGATGAAGTCGACGGAGGAGTACCTGGTGGAGGTGCCTCAAAATGCTGCGCTGATTGATTTCCTGGACAAGTGCTTCCAACTTGACCCGGAGCGGCGCTGGGGTGCTCGTGATCTTCTCATGCATCCGTTGATTTCCGGAAACGCTCCCGCCTCGTCGGTTGTAAAGCTCGAGACAATTTTCGATTCCAAGTACGCCAACCGCCAGGACCCGTCCATCCAGTCGGCTTTTTCACTTCGGTCAGCGTGAGAAGTAGACAGGTAGAGCGGCGAGAGGGAGGTCATGGTGTTTGACGTAGGTTGTTGTTCCGTTATTTTCTTAGCTGAGGTCCACCAACCACTGTGCACTTTTCCTTTTTTTTTCAAGTCTAATGTGGCTTCTTTGTTGCGCGTTTCTTTTTGTTTTCCTTTTGTCTCGTTCTCTGGATATGTGCTGCTCCTCTTGTGACATTTTTTTTTTTTTTGAGGTGAACTCAGCAGAGGGACGCTTTTTCTTTCCGCATTGCTTCTTTCGCTACCCCATGAGTTTCTTTTTTTTTTTCCCCTTGACGGCGCCGAAGACTGCACATCAAGGAGTCTGCATTGGCGTGCGTCCATTACTTATGCTTGTAAGTACCTAAGAGCTGGCAAAGACTTTCAGTTTCCTGCTATGCTGCGGTGCGACGGAGGTGAAAGGCACGCTCCACGCGTGGGCGTCGCGGCTTTCTTTTCTCATCGCTCTTTTTGTCTCTTTGTCTTTCTGCTTTCTCTTCCCGAATCTTTAAGCGTTTATGCGCGGGGAAAAATACAAAAAATACTGATTACCACGAATACGCAAGAGAGTGCGCTTGCTTACAGCTATTATGATTGCTACTATTGGCTGCGCCACTCGAGATCGAAAAGATTTTTTTTTTTTGCGCTCTACATCAGGTTTTCAGGGCGATTTTTTCCTCTCACTCTCTTTCACTCGTTTTTCTTTTTTTTTCGTCAGCACAGTCTTTTCGTGCTGCGATTGACTCGCAGCTTTCTAGGGTTGCACTGTGACGTGAAGCGCTGCTCTTTTTTTCTTCTCATGACGAGGTGCTGTCTTTCTTTTCCCCCCCTTTTCCCATTTTGTTTATCTTTCTAAAGAGAGAAGCGTGTTGTTAAGTACGTGTCAAATGTCAGCGGCTATAAAAGCCATCAGGACAGTGAAAGGCTATTGCCTACTTGTTTCACTATCTGCGTACGTGACAATTCTAATGATTGAATTAAAAAAAAACGTTTTTGAGAAGAGGAAAAGCGGCGGGCTATACGCTCGCTGTAAAAGTGTTCGATTACCCGCTTTTTGCGAGCAGTAAAGGGTAGAACACGCACTTTTACTTCTCTCTCGCATTGTTGGAAATAATCTGTTGTATATGTGAGAGAGGCGAGGAAAAACCGGTCTTTCTGTCGCGACCGCAGTGATCTCGTCCTACTCACGTAAAGAACCAAAAAAAAAAGTGGCGCAAATTAAGTGATGCTAGCGACTGGCGGAAGAGGGAGTGGAAAAAGACGCTTTCTGAGGTCAAGTGAGAGGACTACAATTGATACTGACTTTGTGATCTGGGAGTACAGAAGCTTCGAAAGCCTCTTTTTCCCACACACACACAAAAAAAAGCCTCTTGTCTTCGGCAGTGTTGTGAGAGATGCCTATATGCGATGATGGTGCGCGACTTCTGCAACGACAGGTTTTGCCAGATGCGCTTTTTTTCTTTTAGTTCCCTCAAAGCAGGACGCACTTCGGCTGGGCAGCTTTGGGGTGCTTCGGCCACCTTTTTTTTTTTGCTGATTTCCGCGTAGTTCCCCTTTGAGTAGTCCTGTTGTTACCTCCATTTGCGTTTCTCTTTCATGAGACAGTCACTGAGGATCTTCTTTTTTCACGATGAAGAAAAACGGCAGTAAACTGAAAAAAAAAAGTCAGACGAGCGCAAGAGAGAGGGGTTGCTGAACTAAACGACAAAAACTCAATCCTGGGTTACGAATTCTGCTTTTTATCCTTCTTTTGTATATTTACCTTTGCCCTTTCTAAAAGCAAGGGTACCGTACGAATCGCAACATTTGCTTTGATAACCACTTGCATACAAAGCCGAAAAAACAACAACACAACAAAGACAATGGGAGTTTGATACAAGAGTTGAGTGCGCATTTATGGACCAATACTTTTTCGTCTTGGCTGCTCCCTCACAAAACTGGAATGAGCCGCCCATCTGCACGGCTTCTTCCTGCTACTTTTTCGCGTCGTGTTTTATTCTCCTGAAGGCTTTTTTTTTTGTGGGTATTGTGGGGGCAAGCAGTTACGCTTCTCTCCGATTGGGCGCCGTTGGGGGTAACGAAAAGCAGCGCCTAGCGCAAATGATGATCTCACTGCTTTCGCGTTGCGGCGAGAAAAGGGCGGGATGCCAGCTACGCGCAGAAGTGGGCTTGTTATTGCCGCATTACTTCTTCGCGCAACTTCCTTTTTGATCGTCTCTTCTTCTCCCTTTTCTCCTCTGTTTTGACTCCCATGTGTCCCTGAGACACGCTGTCGTGAATACAATCGCAATCTACGCTGCAAGAGACAAGCAAATACACGGAGAGAAGACCGCTGATATGCGGTTGGATGCGCGGCGCTTTTCGTACTCAGCGCGTCCTGCGCTGCCTGGGAAGCGCGTGGGACCCCGAAGCCCTCTTGCTATCCGTCTTGCAGCTTCAGAATCCCTCTTCCCAGACTCAAGAGGTTGTCGCATCGAGTGCTTCAGCATCACCCGACCATGGTGCAGGAGAAGGAGCTCCAGTGTCCACCCTTGCTTCCCGAGTGAACCTCAGTGAACCTTCCTCCTCGCAGCAGAACAGATTTCCACCCGCTTTTTCACTTAGCCGCGGAAATGCGGCCGCAGATGACGAAAACCAAGGTTCGCGTGCGTCGTTCGAGGGCGGCACAGCGACGTCGACTGAGCTGCGTGCGGCGCCGGCGGGTGGGGCTCTAGCGCAGAGCAGCGGTGTTAAAGCATCACAGCAGGAGGCAACTACAGAGCTGTGCTTCACCCTTGTAGCTGCCCGCGCACGCCCGTGTATCACGTTTCCTGAAATTCTGATGCAGTGGGAGAGCTTTGTGGCTGACTACGGTGCACACTACACGGAGCTTCTTTCGCCTCGGTTACGGCGCAGTGAAGCCGCGCTGCTTAATTGGAAGCTTGCAGATCCGGTGCTGGGGCAACTGGCCGCAATCAGCGGTGCGTCCTCATCACCGAATGGGACATCTGAGTTCATTGCTGATGTGTTGAAGTCTGATACGCGCAGAGCTGCCGGCGTGGGGAGGTGCGACGGGTCAAGGAGTGAGAGGGAGAGATGCGCCACGTGCGCCTGCTACGGGCTTCCCCATTTTGCGGCTGAGCTGGGTGACCTGGGCTACCTCGACGCACTCCTCCGTGAGTTTCCGCGCGGCTTTCCGCTTCGGTGGCTGTCATCCCCGCCAAGTCTCGGTTGCTATGAGCGCGGTGCTGAGGCCGAGGCTGATGATAGCAGCCCGTCGATGGATGTCTCCGGTTCAGCAGAGCCGATCTTGCCAACTCCGATCCAGCACATCCGCCGGCCGTCGTGGCGATCCGTGGAGCTTCACTCGTTTGAGGACATCGCCGCCAAGTACCCGGATCACCTCGGCCAATACCTGAGTCATCTTGCCAGCTTTCATGGTCACACCGCTTTCATAGACTTCCTCGTTCGTGCTTTTGGCGCAAGCTTTGTGCTGGAGGAGCAGCGATGCGCGGCACCTCTCAGTACCAATTACACATGGGGGGTGCAGCGCTACATACGTGGCCTGAATGCAACGCAGTTCGCGGTAGCGGGTCAACAGATCGCGCTCCTCGAGTGGATCGAAGCAGAGCACCCCTCGGCGTTGCACAGCCTCAGTGCGAACACCACAGTTAGCGCGCTGATTATTGCCGCAATGCTCACCGACCACCGGGCGGATGTGTTCAACTTTTTTCGCACACGCAACCTGTTCCCCATGAGCGACCTTCTCACGTTGACCATTGATTCAGGTGCTTCAGGTCAAGCGTGTGGACGTGGCAGAGGTATTGGCTCCCGCACTTCCAGCCTGGGAGGCACTGCGCTTGTCCGCATTCTCTTTGCTGCCGCTGAGGTGGGGAATGGTGTTGTACTGAAGTGGTTTGATGAGGCGCTGGGTGGCGCGGATGTGCGCCTGCTATGCGATCAGCACGGGACAACAATCCTGCATCACTGTGCGCGTGGCTGTAGCGTCGCGATGCTGGCGGCTCTGCTGTCGGTGCCCGCACAAGGTAACACATTATTGGATGAGGGAGGCGGCGAGCTGCGTTGGCCCCCGCTGGATCCTTTCTGGGTCGATGTTGAGGACGACAGGGGACGCACACCCGCAATGTGGTGCGTGATGGGTGCTCACCGTAGCAGTCACGTGGTGGAGACCCTTGAGGTTCTGCGGCGCGCCGGCTCAGATTGGCCCCGTGCCCGGCGGGGCGGTGTCTCTTTGCTTGACGTCGCCACGCGCTTCGTGTCGAGACACTCAAAGATCGCGCGATACCTGCGCCAGCACATGCAGCCCGCTAGTCCCGCCGCTGCCGGCTCCTTTCGATAAGTGCTCCTGCGCTCTTGCACTCTCCAGAGAGCGACGACCTACAGAGATAGCTGCTATTTTCTTTTTCCGCTTTTCGTTTGTCACTGCTTCTTGTTTTACACTGTTGCCAAAGAGCAGAAAAAAAAAACAAGAAAGATTTGTTCTACGAAAAATAGACGATTAGCAATTTTTTTTTCGCCTTTGCCCGAAGAAGGTGATTCTTTTGTTTTTGTGAGCTCGTCACCGCTGCAGCGGGCCAATAGGAGAGTGGTGGCTGCGAAACGCGCTGAGCATTCAGCTGCTAGCTTTCAATAGAGACATGACAGCGGCTCTGGTCGCAGCGCGCTTTTTGCTCTTAATAAGGATTGTGGCGAGTTCAGGTGATGGGGTACGTCTGCGTTAGAGTTGTCTGGAATGGGAAGTAGCTTGCCCTTCTCACGTTTTGTCCGTCCGCCCATGCCTTTTGCTCCCGTCGCGCTCTTTTTTCCCTCTCATCTCTCATAAGTGTCTCTGACGCTATCAGAAGAGCTTCACGTCTTTCTCTCATCCTTTCATTGAGTCGACGTCACGAAACAAAAAGAAGCACGATGGCATCCGAGGCTGCCGTTAACACCGCTCGTAATTTTTGTGGGGCTGCGCTGTACGACGCAAACGCCGCCCACGCGCGTGCTGATGTGAAGGATGCCCCGGCCACCGATGAGGGCTTGAGGCTGTTAGCCGCGAACGGAAACTGGTCTGAGGTGCTTTCTCTCGCCGAGAAGCTGGACGCGCACGTCGTGTCCAAGGCGCGCAGACACCCAGGCAAGTATGCGACAGTTCCTCTCTCCGCGCCTGCGGTGGCGAGCGGCATCGACCGCGCCATGGCGGAGCGGCCAGCTGACGCACTACACTCGGCGTCACCTGCGACGGGAAACGTGGGCACTTCGAATTATTCTCAGCCCGAGTGCACCTTGGTGACGACTACCGCGTCGCCGCTGTCGGCCGATGCAGCAGTGCGCAATGCGCGCCTCCCGTACGTGCTTGTGCAAGTCACAGCGAATCTCAAAATGCGTCGCATTGTGGCTGCGAAGAAAGTGATCGATGAGCTGGGCGACGTGGAGGGAGAGGGCTTCCGGCATCCTGTGACCCGAGACAGCTTCGCACCCTTTTCGCTACGCCTCATCTCTGCCTTTCTGCCCTTGTATGTCGGGGCACCCATGGAAGCGCAAAAGAAGCTGTACTCGCTGCTGGAGGAGTGTCTTGTGCGTGAGAGGCGGTGTGGCGCGGCAATGGAACGGGCCCGCGCTACGGGCAGCTCCCCAGATCAGCAAGCGGCATTGGAGAGCGTGAAGCGGGTGTGGCGCCTGTGGACGCGCCGTGTTCTGCGCGTGCAGCGTGCCCTTCTACATGTGCACATCCACCTAAATCAGCAATCTCTGGCGCATTGCGTGTTGGAACAGGTCCTCCGCAACGAGGATGTGTGGCACAAGGCATTTGAGGACCTTTCCGACGACCTTTACCAGCTGCGGCACGTGCTGCTCTTGCAGCAGGTCTTCTGTCTGTCGCTGCACGTCGGGGACGCTCAGAAAGCACGCGAGGTGCACGAGACCATTCGCCGCGCCGCAACGAGCATCCAACCGACGTGCGAGTCGTCGACGGCTGCCGCGGCTCTCTCGAACACGGCCCTTTCCGGGCTCGTCGCGACCTTGTGTGACGCCTTTCTGGCGGTCTTCGGTGGCGCATACGAGGAGGCCGTCCGCTCGTTTCGCGAGGTGGTGGAGCGCTGTGAAAAGGCTAAGGAGGCTGCAAAGGCAAGCGATGCTTCCGGCAGCAGCAGCGGCGAGGGTCTTGTTTCCGCCGCGGACGGTAGCGTTAGCGAGCACACCTTGCGGCAGTGGGTTCTGCAAGGGATTTGTGCAAACGCACAGGTCTCGCAGGCGACGTGCATGGCGTACTGCGGTGATGTTGAGCCGGCAAAGACGATGGACAACCTGTGCGCCACGATGGAGCGCCACCTCAAGGCAGAGCCACACGTGCTGTGCAACTCCGACCCGTTTGTTGAGAGCATGGTCCGATTCTACACTCTTGCCGGTGAGCGACGGGCCAATCTGGAGCGTCTTTCGGACGTACTGGAGGTGTTTCGATGCGACAGGGGCTCGCTACCAAACTTAGAGGCCCTGGTGTAAGGTCTGCTGCTTCCTTTTTTTCTTTGATGTTCTAGCGGTGCGCATTCGCTTTTTTCTCAAGAGTTGCCTTCTCATCTGCAACATATACGGATAAGGAAAAGACTGCCCAGGAAAGAAGGAACTGGGAGCTTTCTATGTGCGTGACGGTGAACCTTTGAAGCTTGCTTTTCATGCTCTATCGCTCTCTTTTTTCCCTCTGCCATTGTTGTAGTCACCTTGTGCAATGAAAGAAAAATAGAATAGGTTTAGTGTCGTCGAAAGTCAGTGACACATGTGAAAGTATGGATGCCGGCAAAAATGTCAAAAATGACCCTTCCACGTGAAAGATGCGCTACTCATAATTGCTGGAGTTCTCTCTTTTTGTAACGGAGATCTTCTTCAGCTTTTTTTTGTAGTTGACAGCTATTTTTTTTGTTGGCACTGACAACAGTAGATCAAAGTGGCAGGTCGCTTTGTACTATTCATGCTGGTGAGATAGCTCTTCTCTCCACACCTCTTCGTTACATTTTTTTTTTCTCTTCCCCCGCGTCTAGTAAAGCCCCGACGTGTCGCCTTGACCGGTAAGCACTAAACACACACGCATAAAGCTAGCAAGTTTGCGGTTGGTTTCTTTTCTGACCATAAAAAGCAAAAAAAAACCCACTCGCGTTGTGGATGGTGCGCGCCGTTCTCATTCTCAGTTGATGCTGCGACCTGTCCGCCCACTCCGGCGCTCTGTCGACACCTCACGGCGCAGTAGCAGCGACGCAGCAGGCAAGGGTGACATCGACTCGTTGCGGTGTGCCAACCAGCTTTCGCGACCCGCGTCGAACTCCTGCGCCGCTGCGCGTGTTGAGGATATTGTAAACGAAGCCTCTCCTACGCATTCCACCTCTGTCGCCGCTGCTCCACTTGCCACGTCACTTCCACCATTGAAGCCAGGAGGACGTCAATCTACACAGCATCCATTTAAGCCCCATCTGCCGCCAGAAATGGGATTTTGCAGTGCAGCAGTCCCAGATCTCGCGAATGTGCCCGCGCGTGTTGCTGTCTCTGATACACGGTCCAAAGGCAACAAGGCTGGCGCCGCATCTGTTAGCAGTGCGGTGTCACCTTCAGCATTCGCTACGCACAACACATGCCTCATCGGCGACGATGAGACGTCGCAGCGCGCCTCCCTTTTGCCGGCGGCGGCACAGCGCCTCTTCACGTCTGGTGAGATCGACCGGTTGCGTGCCGACGCCAGGGTGGAATACACGGTGGGACGGCGGCTGCAGGAGCGCAAGGACCTCGTCCACGAAGAGACGCAGCAGCGTCACCTGCTCGTTGCAGATGCCGTGGGTCAGATACAGGCGGTGCGGCAGTGGGAGACGGAGGCGCGAGAGGCACTGATGCGAGCAAAGTCTGCCGAGGCACTCCCGCTGCAGTACCTGGAGCAACGCATTCAGGCCCGCATCGCAAGCGACTACTCGAAGCGCGACGCCGAGATGCGACAGGAAGGTCGGGCAGCGTGGATGGAGCACGTGGCGAAGAGCAAGGAGGCGAGCGCCGAGCCACAGCCGAGTGATGTGGAGCGACGCGCTGCCTCGCATCGCTTCCGTGCCGCATTGACCTTCATCGTGGTGGAGGAGCGCAACTTAAGGGACGCTCTTGCGTCGGAGGCTGCTCGTGCGTGGGAGTCTTTTAGGCGCGCCGAGGAGGTGAGCAAGGCGGAAACGGCGCAGCGTGCGTTGGAGCGCTTTTTAAACACACCAGAGCAGCTGGCCATAGCAGCTGCACGCGAGCGTCAAGAGCGGAAGCAAGCCAAGCTGGCGGACAAGCAGCGCAAGCTCTTCCAGCAGCAGCAGGACGGCTTCGTGAAAGGGTGTCGCCACGGCGCGGGTGGGACTTCTGTTTTTGAGGTGACGCCCCGAAGAAAATTTGCGGCCGTGCCGGGTAAAGTGGGATGAGGAGCTTGGGTTCTACGTCTCCATCGACCGCTCCGTGAAGGTGCATCACCCTCCCGCGATCGCAAAGGCAGACGGCGCAGCTCCAGAAAAGAACCCACATGCTAATGCACCGGGGGGACGGGGTGCGGTGCCCAATAACGGTCCTCTCCCGGTGCTGAAAGGTAAAGCGAAACAGTGCTAGAGGAGACGGCTCGTGTTGTCCTCACAGCGCGTCCAGTTACTACCTCCTAATTTTTTTTTGAAATCTATGTCGTCCGCTTACGTTGCCTCGCGGCTGTTCTTCGTCTTTTCTTATCCTCGGTTTCGATGTACATTGACGAGGCCTACGAGTCTCTATTTTCTTTCTTTTGCTTATAGCTGATCAGCTGCGCTATTGAAACTCTCATGTATGGGGCCACAAGCGCCATCACCGAATGCTTTGAAGAAAAATTATAATAAACAATGAAAAGATGCAGTGCCCTTTGCGCCTTGTGAGTTTTCACTCTGTGACAAATGGCTGGCGATGACTTTGAGAGGCAACAAGCGAGCGAAGTGCTGGGCTGATTTCGCTTTCTGAAGCGAAGCTGCGCCGCGCCTTAGGTCACGTCGTTATTTCTTCGTCGTGGCAATGCATCGTCTGCATCTTTCAGCTTTGCTTCTATTTTTTTTCTATTCTCCCTCCCTTTCTCTCATTCTCACACAACACCAGAAAAGAGATCACATCCAAATTATTCACTGCTTTCGTACTTCCTCCACGCGTTTTCCCCTCTACTTCACCCATTCTTCCCTGTAGCAGAAGCAGCGACAACAGCAGCTTCGTTCGACGTTCTAAAGGCACAATGAGCGAGTATCACGAGGTTATTGAAGAGGATAAGGCGTATCTGGAGGAGGTGGGCATGCGCTCGCTCCTGCAGCAGTTCGTCGCCGATGCGATGGAGGATCACCCCGAAAATGTCTACGAGTACATGGCGTCGTGGGCGGCGAAGAAGGGGGGCCGAGCAGGCCGTGCAAAGCGGGGATGCGCGCAGCAGCCAGTCGATGCGTATCCCACAGAAGGCTCACCGAAAGGAGCCGCCCACTCCGCCGATGAAGCGTCACAGCCCGACGCAGCACTTCGCCGTCACGAGGACTCGTTCAACGTCGGCCATCCCTCGAAGGAAGCCCCGGCCTCCACAAGCCACGTGTCGGATCCACACGCGTCTCAAAAAATTATAAACGAGGTTGCGCACGCCATTGAAAACGACGAAGAGCTGTGAACGTGACACTTTGCTTGACAAAAAAAAAGAAATGATTGTTTCTTTTGTTAAAAGGAGAACGCCGGCTTCGTGCTCCCCACTTCCGCTGCTCTGTCAACGGTGCACGGCAGTTGCAAAAAAGAAAAAAAAAACAAGTCAGCAGAGTAAGGAGACTTGCTGCTGCTTACATGTACATATTCACTCACTACGTGAAGTCGCGACGCCGGCTAGATTAAGTCAATAACTAGCAATTGCTTTTCAGCCAAATGTTCAGTATGCTTTTTAATGGAACGGGGGACAGCGAGGCGCTGCTTTGCTTTTCCGACAAAGGTTGCAGAAGGGTTAAAAGGGCTGTCGTATACACTGCGTCTCGTTCTCCTTCTGTGAATCCAAGTCCTTTTTTGTTTATTTTCACAAAGCGCACACATGTTTTCGTGCCACCTGCAGAAACGCTTCGTCAGCGATGCGGAAAAAAAAAACAAGAAAAGAACGAATTAAAAAGCTGACACAAATTTTGTGCGCACGTATGAAGCAGATTCCGCTCCCGTTTCTCAACGTAAGCGATCGTGAGTGCTGTGCCACGAGCGAACTCACCTTCGCGGCTGTGTTTCTGCAGCACCGGACACGTTGCCGACACTGCTTGCAAAAAGGGTGCCGTGACGTGGAGTGTTTTACCACACTGCAAAGCACTGCCGTTCTGCTGCTTTCTCACTGTAGGCGTACTCATACTTCTTCTTTTCTTTCTCTGTTTCTCTCCTTTCCTTGGCGGTGGCTTTTTCGGTTTTGACTTGACCGACTCGACGCCGCGCTGGATTTGACTCGTGTACATTACTTTTCGACTTTGAAGACGCCGCAATTGCGAGTCAGCTACTTTTTTTTACACACGAAGATGGATCGCCATCACTGGTGTGAAGAGGGCCTCGATGACTTTGGCGCCGCTGCTACTTCTGTTGCCTTAACGAGTCTTGGAGAAGAACGAGCAGGGCAAGAGAGAGTTGGTGCGACCGCGAACAATCCCACACAAAGTGGTAGTGTGGGTGCGGCAATTGCAGAAGTACGGAAGCGCCGCCGAAGCACGTCGCCTGCGGCCGACGACACACACTACAGTTCAGCATCTTCCGTGGCTGGCGGTCACTTCGTCGCGACGCAAAAGCAGACAGAGAGCCCTCTCTTCTCTCTCTTTGGAGCCGCAGAAGCAGAAGACGAGTGCGCAGGCGGTGACCAGGCTGGCGATGCTGCGCACATGGCCGAGCAAGCTGTCGGGCCACGCGTGACCGGCTTCAGCGGCGATGGAGAGGAAGACAAGCAAAAGAACTCAACTCCCAGTGCTGCTTCTCCCAAGCGGCTTGCGGTGTGTGCGGGGAACGGCAGCGACACCGGCGCCTCTGTGCACAGTGTTGTTGTCTACGTCCCTACCCTGTTCACCTCTGCTGCTGGGCGGCCCATCTGTGTCCGGGAGCGGCGCGCCATTGACGAGAGGTCTCCGTACTGGTCGCTGCTGCGCCTCAGTCCTGAGCGCCGCGCAGATCCGCAGTTTTGTCCCCGGAGCGACGCTGAGGGGCAGCACGGCAGTGAATGCTCGAGCGCAGAGAAAGAACCTCCTCTGAAGACCGACAGCTGTGAGGACTATCTTGATCCTCGCAGCTGTCGCAAGACGAGACTCGGGGCTGCAGCCAAAACCGCTGCGCTCTTCACGAGTGGGCGAGGTGTGGTTCCAACGGCGTGCACGGCGGGCCTCATCGTGCCCAGAACGTTGCCACTCCGACTCGTCGACCACATCGCAGACGGAGGCGTCGTATTCTCTCCCTCTTTTACGGTTTCTGTGCGGCGAATGGCAGACCCTTTTTTATGTCGGCAAGTACCGACGAGGAGGTTTTCTCAGAGAGGCATTTTCGCTAGTCGCTCAACCCACGGCAGGCGATGGGAGATCGCATAATAAACGCTGCTTCTCTTTTTATTTCATTTTTTTTTACGCCATTTAACACCTGCTATCGTTCTTTCTGCTGCAAAACAATCGTAACATCAAAGTTTAAACGTAAAAAAAATATCTGGCTAATGCAGAGAAAAAAAATACACATGGTCATGGTGCCCGCTGAAAACAGTTAGGTTGACGCTATATTGGTGACTCCTGTTTCACACTTTAGAGAATCTTCTACATGTCTCCCATTGCCTTTGGCTACCTCCGTTGAGAGACCGCTACACTGCACGTGCACGTCACACTTCTTTCGGCTCTCTCTTCTCATTTCCTTTTCACGTCACTGTTATGCCCTGAAAAAAGAGAGAAAGAACACGTCGCATCTTCGCCAAACCCTGTCGTGACAGTACAGCTCCACACCTTGTATTCTTAGCAGTTGCTTTACGCAGAAAAAAAAAGCGATTTTCGGCACACCAAAAGCAACCGTTCTTACAAAAAACAACGGGCGACTTTGCAGTCTAAGCAGAAAAGCAAAACAGACAAAGCTCGTTACGTTTCTCGCGCTTGTAAACGATGCCCCCGCTCTCCGAGACACGGCCGGCGCAGTCTTCACCTATTCGTCACACAAGCTCCGGGGCTGCGGCTGCAAATGCCTCTCACGACGAGGATGATCGTGAGGCCGCCATGCGCGAGGCTCTGACAAATTTTGTGACGGATGCGATGTACGACAAGCCAGAGAACCTTCTCCAGTACATGGCCGAATGGGCACTGAAGCAGCAGAGCACCAGAGTAAAGCAGCAGCGAACCCTGTCGCCGACCCCGCCGCCTCCACGCGTTTTGGCTACTTCCCGCCACGCCGCGCGAGGGGCATCCACTGAGCCGGAGCACCTCGTCAAGGCGCCAGAGGCGGAGCACCAGAAGGCGGCCAACAACACGGCGTCTCAGATTATGACGCTGGCGCAGCAGAGGCAGCGGCATTTCCGCGACAAGGCACAGGGTTCTCGCGATCACTACCTGATGTCGTTGGAGGACAGCGACGGTGACATCTTCCATGTCAACGGGCTGCAGAAGAAGATGATGGCATCGCGGAAGGACGAGATGGATGCCAAGGCGGACACCGCCGCCGTCGCCATCAGGCTCGAGGAGATCGCGCAAAGTGAGGACTCGGAAGAGGCAAAGGCGCAGCGCCTATTGGAGATGCTGCACACGTACCAGCGGCTGTGGAAAAATGACCTGCCCGCGAAGCACAAGAAGTAGGCGTCTCGGTCTCCCTCTGCACTCGTTGCATCATGACCATGTTAAAGCATAATTTTTTTTTTTGCTCCTTTTGCTCCTTTTTCTCTTTTTCCTCTCTTGTGGCAGAAGCGGAGGTAGTTTTCTGAGCTACCATCCAGCGTCAAAAAACTTACTTACACACGTCGCGTCAGCCCTCACAGGGCAAGAATAAGGTAACGCTTCCAGCCTGCTTTTACCCTCTCTTCTCCGCACAATTCTAATTTTCGCATTCTCTTCTGATGTATACCACGGAAGTGAACAGCAAACCGTTTTTTTTCTCTCAGTTTATTCCACACATGTAAAAAAGAGTTTCACTTTTTTATAGTTTCTTTTTATCTTAAACTCACAGCTTTCAACATCCGACGTACTTCTTTTCCCACAAGACCAAGATACGAGGAATGAAAACGGCCAGGGTTCGAAAATGGCTGTAGGAAAAGTAAAATGACTATTTCTAGGGTCACGCAACAGGTGAGGTGCCAGCTGTGAAAATACCGCACGCACTTCATCCGACTCCGCTCTGCTTTTGACTGCATACCCACAACAATATCACCCGGCTAACTCTATCTGATGTCATTCCTCGCTTTATTCTGTCCTCCTCCTATTGCTTCCCTCTTCCTCACAATTCATTGAACCTCTACCGATAGCGCATTGTTTCCCTTAACGGCCATTATTACAAGCCACAACAGTTACAGCAACATTTTCGCACGAGCCACATAAAAACAAAGGAGCAACGAGCGGGCGTGCGTGTATGGACTGCGCGAAGACTAGGAAACCGGCGCAAGCGAGCACTGGTGCTGCCCCGGTGCCGAAACTACGCAAGAGCTGTGCGCTGCGGTGCCTGCGCTGCTGTGGCGTTGTGCGCGTGCTGCGAGGCGCTGCGACGTTGTGTGTGGACTGCGCGAAGACTAGGAAACCGGCGCAAGCGAGCACTGGTGCTGCCCCGGTGCCGAAACTACGCAAGAGCTGTGCGCTGCGGTGCCTGCGCTTCCCAGTTTTTGTTCTGAAAGCTTGTGCCCTTTTTTTTTTGTTGGGTAAGTAAAGCTGTTTAAATCTTCAATGTAGTCTGTGAGAGATGAAGCTGATTTTTATTTTGTAGGTGAACTTGTTAAGTTCTATAGTTCTGTTACTATCCGGTGTTAGTGGTTATATGGGTTACGGTGCTGGTGTCGTGCTTCTCGGTTTGGAGTGGCGATGTAGACGGTATTACTTCGCTCTCGTTGGAGGCGGAGGTGAGTAAATGAGTCATTTTTTTCGGTATTGTTCTCCTCTATCCTCCAGTGTCACCTCTCCTGCCTTCTTCCACGTCTTTTGGTTCTTCTTTTGGGGCTTTTTTCCGCTCCTTTTTTCAGGCTAGCATCGGTGCATTTGCGACACAATTCAGCTGCTTCTTTGCTCACTCACTTCGTCTATTCGGCATCCTAGGTGTGTATACGTGGCGCTCGGGAGTTTGTCGCTTGGACGTGATAATTCACCAACTTGGTGTTTGTGTTCCTTCGCATTAGCAACTTTGGTGCTTACTTTCGGTGTTTTTTTTTCTTTACCGCAACCATCGAACATGTCAAAGCTGACCCGCCACGATCGCGCCGTCGGAGCGCTTATCGGCGCCTTTATCGGAGATGCGCTGGGCATGGGCGTTCACTGGTACTACGACCTGGATGAGATGCACAAGAACCATGGGGAGTGGGTGGCGGGCTACACCAACCCCGTTGCTGGACGTTACCACGACAAGCTGAAAGCGGGCGACCTCACTCAAGCGGGCTACATTTTGAAGCTGACGATGCAGTCGGTGGTGGAGAACAAGGGGTATAACGAGAGCGCCTTCTGCCAGAAGCTGGACACGGAGCTGCTGTCGAAGCTGAACGGGGAGCCGGTGGCTGGGCCAGGCGGCTACACCAGTCAGTCCATCCGCGGGGTCTACCAGCAACGCAAGGCTGGAACGCCATGGTCCAAGACCGGCGGTCCGGCGGACACGACAGAAGCGATTGAGCGCGTCCTTGCGCTCGGTGTGCTGCACGCCGGCGACCTACGAGCCCTCGCACAGGACGTCTCCACAAACACGACGCTGACGCAAAACGACGAGCTGGTGGTGAGCTTGACGGTGGCCTACAACGCAGTGCTGGCGCTGCTAGTGCAAGGGGTGCCGCTTGACGAGGACATCACCGATCGTTTATTTGCCTTGGTGAAGTCGGGAGAGCTGCCGTTCCACACCGTCACCTCCGACAAGCTGCACCCTCCTGCGCCGGGTTCTCTCGATCCCCCGCATGCCGGCAAGTTCGCCTCACCGGACGGCTTGATCACTCCCTCCACCTGTGCCGCCGCGGCCGCGGACTCGTCGCACATCCGCATTGAGCCAGCCCACAAGGTATCCCTCGTGTACGGCATGCCTTGTGCGGTTTACCACGTCCTGCCAGCTGCGTACTACCTCGCGGCGCGCTTCAAGAACGATTTCGAGTCTGCGGTGCTGCACGCCATCAACGGCGGCGGACAGAACTGCGCGCGCGCCATGCTCACCGGCGCGCTGGTTGGTGCCCAGGTCGGCTTCTCTGGCATTCCGTCCCGTTTTGTTGAGGGGTTGACGGAGAAGGAGGAGCTGGTGAAGCTGGCCAACAGCGTTGCGGACCTCATCAAGGAGAGCGACTCGGCGTAGACTGCGGTGAACCCGCACTCTTTGTGTGTTCTAAAGGCCGGTGACTTGATGATGGCGCGTGCGACGGCAGCGGAAGCGGCATCCTTGCTTGAAGGCTTCAAAGAGCAAAGCTGGAGGATCGCCATCGAGCAAACAGGCGTTTTTCCACAACCGGCGCAGTCGTCGCCTTCACGCCGCCGCGGTGAGGTGCCGTTCACCGCTGCGCACTTTTACACACTCACACTTCTTTCCCCCCTATTTATCGTGCGGCTTCACTGTATCGCACTTGTTATTTTGTTTAGTATCACTACTATTCGGTTCGCTCACCTTCTCTTTCACCCGTACCTGCGTGTCCCATATGTTCAGTTGACTGTTCACGGCTCTCAGGCAAGCTTCTATTTTATATTTCGTTTCCAGTACGCGCGCTGACTGCGGCGGAGCGTTTTATGTTCCTTCACTCCATACGAGAGCTGACCGGCTTTCTACATCACTATATGCTCTTTTTTTTTTCTCTTTGGGCCGCGCCTCGAATTAAGACGCCTGCGGGCCATCATCTTAGAGAGTGCGTTTGCTTAACGGTTCTCTTTCATGGGTAAAAATACATCTTATATATATGCGTCTTTATGCAGAAGGAAACACACAAAGAAGTACGAAAAGCGGTGCACAAGAGTGGCTAGGAAGTAGTCACAGAGTTTCCCGCCCACGACGTCGCGTGACTTTCTAAATACCTGCGCCTCGGGGAAGGCTTCAGGAAGCGGACAAAGGATCACGAGGGCCTCACCTCGTGTTACAGTCTAAAAAAAGCGAAGCTATCTTATTCTCCGCGAGTACACGCCCGGGGAGAAAAAAGTGTAGAAGGATGGCTTGACTCGTCTGTTGCTCAAGCGGCGTTTTTTTCTTTGTTCTTCTTTGTACTTAGCAGCCAAGGCAAGCAATCTTTCTCAGACGACAGGAAAACAACGAGATTTTGGATTCTTCGTCTCTTGGTGGGCTTTTCGCGAGTGTCTCTCGCAATGGCGTCTGCTTACCGTTTATCCCGAATACTCGATCCTGTATCTCGCCTCCTCACACTTTCTCTCCACTTGTATCAAACAAAAATATAAACGAAAACGTATTAATCCTCATCCTTTAGGGGCAGGTAGAATATCGGCTATTGGTGTTTTTTTTAAATAATTGTTGTAGATTTGAGCGTTCTGCTGCGCTGCAGAGACATAATCAGCTGAGGCGGAGGCCCGCTATCGCACATCACTTCTTCCCTGGGCCGAGGAAGGAAGAGTACTGACAGCTGCGCACATGCGTCGCCATATTGCAGTCCGCCTCGCACAGCTCACATAGAGACTTGTGTTTTTTTTCCTTTTCTGTTTTGATCGCCAGAGAAGAGACAGCGCAGTTTCTTATCGCACCCACCACCGAAGCGCCGCATAAGCCGCAGAGCTCTTCGAGAGAAACGTGAGTCCACTTACCGTCACTGCTCCTCTCGCACTTGTTTTTGGGAGGGAAACTTGCTACAAAAAATACATTCTCTTTCAAGTACTTTTGCGGCGCAGACGCACGCTGTCTCGTGCCGCGTAGGCCGTTAGCGCTTGAATGAGCCGTCGTGAACATGGCGGCAGCAAGCCGGTAAACCCAGAGGAGGTGTTGCGCCAGGAGGCTGCGGTGTACCTCTCTCCCGCGGCGGAGCATCAACTGGCGCAGGTCATGCAGCGGCGCGAGGCGGTCGAGAGTGCGCTGCAGCGCATGGATGTCGAGATTTACGACTTGGAGAGCGCGTTCCTGAAGCACTGTGTCTCCTACGGCGGGTCGCTGTTCGACGGATTCGGGCTGGAGCGGCACTCCAACGCGCACCGCAACCCGGTCACGGTCCTCACCCCTCTGCAGTCGTCGTCGCACCTAAACGGCAGTGGCGCCATCACTGGGAGCTTTGACAACAGCTCGACACTGGGAGGCACGCCTACCTCGCCACACCCGTCCACCGCTGCGGCGGCGGCCGCCGAGCACCTGCGGACGTACCAGTTTTTAACAAGTGCTTCGCTGGGCGGCAGCAGCGGCGAGGGGTCAGACGGGAATGGAAGCGGTGCCTCTCCAGCTGTCTTCCAGGTGGGCAGTAAGGGTGCTACGTCGCCGGCTTTCCACTACCGCATCAACTTCTTCAGCCCGACGGAGCGCGTCTTCTCCGCCTGCTCGGTCGGCGCGCTGAGTCGGGTGGAGATTGCCAAGTCGACGGTGGAGGGGGCCAACGGTGCGGGCAGGCCCTTGACCGTGGCGGCGGCACGTGGCCAAGGACTGGGCAAGCGGGGCCGGTTAGGAAGCCGCAGCACTGCGACAGCGGCCTTTGCGCGAGAGCCGGATGCCCCTCCGTCACGCCGGCGCCGACGCGGCGATGATGGCGACGACGACGCAGAGGACGCCACGGCACAGAACGGCGAGTTTGGATTCCGCCGACGCCGCCACACGGGATAGATTTTGTGCCAGCCTTTTACTGTTTGTGGTCGTACTTCTGCATATTCTTCGCCGGCCCTCGCCGTCTCTCATTCTCTTCCTCTTGCGCCGGCGTTGTAATAACCTGACAGAGAACAAAAAGAGACGAGCGCACGTGGTGGTGGTGGTGAAGGAGTACAGCCGTGTTGGCGTGTACTACGACCGCTCACACAAGCACGCGAGGACACTGCGTCCTTCGCGCACTGTGTCAATCTGTTGAATGAGTTTTGACTGAGAGATGCAATGATCTTTGTTCCCTTTCTTTTTTTGCGAAACAACTACAACAATAAAAAAAGCAGCACTGTGCCGCCTCTCTCTCCGCATCCTTTGTGTGTATGTGTGTGCGTGCGTGTGTGCACATGCGTGTTGGTGACTGTACTTCACCCCTGGTCAACAACAAAATAACACGACTGCGACGCTTACCACGAGCTGTCGCTCCTTCCGGTTACCACTTGAGCTTAAGATGTAGCGGATGCGCTCTTCAACGGTACGGAATTCGAAGAGAGTTGGGAATGCGGTGTTGTCATTCACACACCTGCAGCACTCCAGCTCCGCCTTTGAAAACATTGCCTCCTTCACCTCGCCTTCTTCTCTTTTCCCTCTTTCTTTTTCTAATGTTACCACTGCACTATGGTTCTAATGACATCTGTCCCACCGCGTTGTGTTCGACCCATTGCCAAATCGAAAAGTTGTAATAAAGAGGAACACTTCGTCTACGCGCACACCCACAGACACAGACACGCACACGCTATTTAACGAGTAAATTGAAGTCATTCATCCGGCTATCCAGCTCACCACTGCGCAACGTTTGACAAGCAACGAAGCAACAGCAACAACGGCAGCAAGAAAGTGCTCGTGCGTCGAACGTCGCTGGAGGTCGAAGCTGGTAACTTTTTATCTTTTCTGTTTTCTAACAAGTAAATCTTACGCGTACATTTAAGCTACTCGTCTGCCATACACGCTGTCGTGGGCATTAGCATCAACTCTCTTTCTCTCGGTGAGTTCATCATCACTCTCTCCGCGTACTTTTCCAAATTTTAAACTTTTTTTTTGTCTTTGGCGAGTAACGTTGACGCGAGTAAAATAAACAGCGGAGCAAACATAACACAAACACTGCGATCTCTTTTCGAATAACTGGTCGCCAACTGAGGTTTTCCTCCCCTCAACCTTTCTTCTTCTCTTTTTGTTGACGCGTGGTGATGACATCTCAGCTCGCCTCGCAGCTGCAGCGGCTGCAGCAACGCCCCGACGAGAGCAGCCACCGCCTCGCCAAGTCCTTCCTCTTCAGCACACAGGATGCACAGAGCTTCTCTCGGGAGCAGATCCATCAGCTGGCTCTTAACGGGCTGCAGACGCTGACGGCGATGGACAACCGCTTTCACCCCTTCATTCAAGACCTCTTCGACATCAAGAAGGTCCGCCGCGAGCGCTCGATGCTGACGTCCTCCGAGGACGCCGCGCTGCGCACCAGCCTTGAGCACTTCCTCACGTTGCTGAGTCCGCACCTCTTCCTGACAGCCGCCCAGCAGGTCTTTGAGTTTCTTGTCCGCGTGTACGAGGTGCACATTTACGACGTCTCTGCCGTGCTGCGCGCCTTCTTGCCCTACCACGACCATAACATCTTCGCTCGCGCGCTCCTCCTGCTAGACCTGCGAGACACCGGCTTCGACTTTCTCGCGACGAACCAGCTGCGTGGCGCTCCGCTGCTGCGCGAGCACCTGGTGCTGGCCTGTGCCGAGAGCCGCAAGGCAGCTCGCCTGGTGTGTCTCACCGTGGCGATGCCCTTCCGCTACGAGGTGCGCCATCACGCCGCCAACGCTCTCTTCGCTAGCGTCGTGACGCAGCTGGCCTCGCACAAGGACGGCGAGGCGCTCTGGCGCACCTTCCTTCCCTTTGTGCTGGAGCTCTTGTCTGGTGCGCTGACCGGTGCGGAGGCCGGCACCGAGGAGTCGAAGCGGGCTCAGCAGCTGCACAATACCGGTGGCCTGCGCGGCAGCCGTGTTTCGCAGGAGTCCGTGGCGACGGCGCTGGTGGTGCTGGCGGCGTGGTCGGGGCAGGTGCGCTTCTCTAGTGCGATGCTGAGCACCGTGCTGAAGCCCGTCTTTCGCTACCTGAGCGCTGCGATTGCGGCGGTCTCGAGTGCGAGCGGCGAGCCCTTTCTGCCGGCCCGCGACCTTCTCGCCTTCCTGGAGGTCGTCTTCGCCACGCAGCACCGCGCACTGGCGGACGTCGCGCTGGCGCCGCTGCTGCAGTCGCTGCTGGCGCTGCCGTGGCGCACTCTCGCCGCGCAGCTGCCCTTTGCCGACTCGACGGAGGTGGTGGTGGTGGGCCCGACTGGCGTGCCCTCCAGCTCCCCTCGTCACAGCGTCTTCCTCGCCACGCTGCTGCAGTCCGCCCTGGACCGGCTGACGCGTGCGACGGAGGCGCGCCTGCTGCCGTCTGACGTGGTGGAGTTTCTCGCCTGCGCCGCCGAGGACCTGCCGCTGTCGCATGTGATGGTGGCCAGCTACCTGCGGGTGCTCATGACGGCCGAGTCGAGCGGCGTGGCAGAGACGGCGGCGACCACGGCGTCGTCCCTCTACCACCGCGCCATCGCTGCCCTGGAGCGTCGCTACGCGGTTGTCTTTGATGAGGTGCTCTCTGAGGTGCTTCTGCACGCCGACACCGCTGCGGCAGCCTCGGCGTTCCTCGCCCGCCACTTCCACGGCACGCGCTACGACATGGTGGAGGTCGGCAGTGCCGTGCCGGGGATGACGGAGTCGCTGCCTCTCTTTGCCTGCCTGCTCCACCCCGTCGCTGAGGTGCGCGCGTTGGCGGCCAAGACGCTGCAGGGCATGACGGTGGCCCAGTGGATGGGCGGCAGTAGCGGTGCGGCCGCTTCCCCCTCAAGCAGTCAGTCGCTGATTGGGTTGCTGGCTCACGTGGTGTCGTACGAGCACGTGACGAGCGCCGCCGAGGCTTTTGTGGCAGCTGGTGCCACCGCCCTTCAGCAACTCACTGCCCTCTGGTCAAAGGAGGAGAAGGCCTCTTCAGCTCCTTCGGCTGTTGCCGACAGCTGCCGTGCCGCCTGCAAGCTGGTGCGCGCCTTTTACTCGATGGTGCTGTCGCTGATGGAGAGTCACGCCGATCACCCTGCCGCGCGTGCCGAGGCCCTTGAGCGGGTGGTGCAGCCTCTGCTTACCTCGCTGCTGCGTCCTGCTCTGGCGGAGTGGACGTCGGCGAGCTCGTCCGGTGCCTCGACGGCGCACTTCCGTGCCTGCGTCCTCTACCACGTCACGCTGTTGCACATGCAGCGGACGGCGACGGCGGGGCCGTCCGTCTTTGCGGAGGTGTTCGACGGAGCCGCGGCGCTGCTGGAGCTGGGCGGTGCGGAAGAGGACTTGAGCGCACCAGCTGCAAAGGCAGCGGTAAAGGCAAAGGCGGGTCGCCGTGCCGCTGCGTCCGACTCGGATGACTCCGACAGCGACGACAGAGAGAAGTCCACCACGGCGGCGTCTGGGAGTGCGTCGTCTGCGGCCTTAAACGCGCTGATGCGGCGTGGGCACCTTCTCAAGGCGGTTCGTGCCGAGGCGGAGGAGCACCTCACGAGGCCTTTGCTGCCGCGCGCAGTGCCGTGCGGGAGCCGTCTGGCAACGCGGCGGCAAGCACGGTGGAGGTGGTGGTGGCGCTGGTTGCCACGCTAATGCCGCTGGAGAAGGCTGACAGCGCCATGCCTGCCGTATCGACTGTCGTGGCTTTCCTTTGTGGCAGCAGTGGCGGCAGGCAGCCGCAGGAGGGCTACCTGGCCATGGTGTACACCGCCCTGCTGGAGAAGGGCAGCAGCGGCAGGCGCGCGAACCAGACGGGTCGGGGTGCCGTGGATGCGGCTGTCGTGGCACGTCAGGAGCTCCACGCGCACCCGCTGGTGCAGCAGATCACGCTGGTGCTGCGCGCTGCCCTGGCGCAGGCACTGGCCTCGCCCGAGACGTCGGCACCGTCGGCTGCGCTGACTTTACAGCTGTGCAGGCTGCTGGCCTACTGCGGCGCCGCTCTGCCCGCTGTCACCGTCCAGCCAGAGAAGCTGGCCACGGCGTACCTCGACCTGGTGAACGAGGCCCCCGCTGTTGCCGCTGCGGCGGAGGGCAGCGACGCGGTGGTGCACAGTGTGGACTGGTATGCGCTGGTGGCTCGCGCTGTCTTCGGGGCCGCTGAAGATGAGGAGAGGGCGTCACCAGCGACAGGAAAGGAGCCGACTGCCGCTTCTTCTTTGGCAGCCCTCGCGTTGGTTCTCTTTCTCCCTCTCCGCGCCCCCACCACGCAGCGCCTCCCTCAGCTGCGCACGCTGCAGGACGCGGTTGTCACGACTGGCGGGAGGCGTCGTGCCGCAACATGCGCACACGCCGTCATCGCGGCCGCCATGCAGCAGCACAGCATCTCCGTCACCGTCCTCAGCAGCGTCATCGAGAGCGTGGCGGTCGAGGAGCGCCAGCACCAGCTGACGAGCAGCGCGGCGGAGCTCCTGTGCGGGTTGCTGACGCTGCGTCGTGCTTCCGCGGCGGCAGAGGAGCGGAGCGATGAGCTGGCGTACGTCGTGCCCGCTGGCTGGGCCTACCGCGTCGTCCGTTACTTCTTTGGCGGAGGTGCTGGCCCGGTGGAGCGGGGGAGCGCTGCCCATTCGACGCCTGCCGCCTCGAGCCAACACGTGTGCCTGACGCAGAAGATGCTCGCACGCATCGAGCCCACCCTCGCCGCTGTGGGTGGTGCACGGTCGTCCTCCGCAGCGTCGCGGACGGTCAGCGCCGACACGGCGGATCTGGTGGATGCTGTGTGCAGCCGCACCCAGCTCTGGGGCGAGACGGAGGCGACGTTGGAAGGCGTTGAGGGCAACGCGTCGGTGCGCATGGTGGAGCTGCTGCTGCAGCACCCGTACCTGCACGTGCGCAACGGCGGCGGTGCCCGCCCTGTTTACCGCCACGCCCTTACCGCGTTGGCAGTGGGCCTGAGCGCCGGCCTCGACGACACACACCAGGGCAACAGCACCATCTTCACCACCAAGTCGAAGAAGAAGGCGACCGGTAAAGACGGCGCAGCACTCTCCGCGGACTACCAGATGGCGGTAGCGGCGCGGCTGCGGCCGACGGTGCTGCACGCAATGGAGTTGATTGGCACGGATGTCGCCGTGGCCTGCATGGGGACGCTCGGCGGCTACAAGCACTTCTTCCTGCCTCTCCTGACCGCTGCGGAGAAGGCGCCGAGCAGCGTCACGGACGGCAACGCGGCGGTGAAGCGCACCACTGCTCGGCGCGGCAAGAAGGCGTCTTCGCCGTCTCTGCAGGAGGACGAGGGCGAGAGCGCCAGCGGTGCTTCTGAGTCTGTCGAGGCAGCGGCGGCGGCGCTCTCGCTGCAGCGGGTGCGCGAGATGCTGGAGGTTCTTGCTCCGGGAGAGACAGTGGCTGACAGGAGCGGCGACGCGTCGCAGATCGTCGAGGAAGGCGTTGCAGAGGAAGGCAGCAGCAGCAGCACGCAGTGGCGCCCCCCAGCGGGCACGGCCGTGACGAACCCCCTCACTTACGTCGACGCCGTTCGAGTGCTGCGGCTGCCACACGTCTGCGCCGCTGTCGCCACTGGAAAGTGGGGGCTGGGCCCTGTCAGCCAGCAGAGCCTCGGGCTGCTCCGCATGTTGCTGCGTGTGCTGCCCGCCGTTGTGGTGGACGACGATGAAGAGCAGGAGTCCGCCTACCACCTGGTGGAGCAGTGCCTCGAGCTGTACCCCCTGCAGGGGATGGAGACGCTGCTGCGCCAGGCGGCCACGGCGGCCGCGGCGGACGAGGTCGCGTTGATGCCGCGTGTGCAGCAGCTGCGCCTGGGTGCTCGCGGGTCTGTGCAGGTGGAGGCGGTGCTGCACTACGTCGAGTCCCTCGTGCGTGTCTGCACGGAGCAGACGCGGCTGCTGGCGGAGAAGGTTGAGGACGGCGCCTTTCGCATTAAGAGCCGCCTGCTGCGGGAGATGATGCTGCTGATGGCGCGCGTCCTCGTGGATGCCGAAGACAACACAAATGAGGAGTCTGCGGCAGCAAAGGGCGGTGCGCGGGACACCGAGGAAGAAGTAGCGGTTGCTGACGGGGCGGCGCAGCGGAAGGAGGAGCTGCATTTTCACGTCGACACGATCGCCAGTCTTCTGCGTGCCACGGCGCCGCTGCTGAAGCTGCCGGGCGGTGCCCCTGCCAGCGCAGCCACGCAGGGCGACGAGGACAGCATGACCTACCTGCACATTCCGCTGGTCTCGCTGCTCATCAAGCTGGAGCCGATCGACAACACCGAGGCGCTTGGCTTCCGCAGCGCACGCGAGGTGTGCCAGGACATCCTCACCAGCTTCGATGTCCGCACACAGGTGCAGTGCGTGACGCAGCTGATGCGCCTCGTCGCGGACCCGACGGCGCAGCTGGCCTCCACCGGCGCCGAGGAGGACGTCGACGCGTCGGAGGTGGGGCGTGTGCAGCATCTCTTCCGCCGCATGGTGAAGCCGAATCAGGTGATCAACCGCCAGGAGACGATCATGCACCTCGTCAACCTCACCGTCAAGTCGGACCTCTTCCTCGAGCCCTTTCTGTCTCTCCAGCGCCACGCCCGCTCCAGCCCTGCTGGGCGACTGGGCAAGTCGAAGAAGAAGAGCGCCGCAGATGCGGAGAGGAGCGACGACGACGACGAGGCAGCCGAGGACAAGGCTGAGGGCGTCGTGCAGCGCGAGGACGGCGGCTGCATGGAGCTGCTGGTGAGCGCGCTGGAGCTGTTCGCCCACTACGACGACCTCCACGCCACCACCCGCGCCGCGGCATCGCCCCCTTCAACAAGCAGTGAGCCGACCGCGGCAGACGCGGAGGCGGAGGCCTACACGGCGCTCCTGCAGCTCCTCGCCGGCAACACACTCGCCTGCGTGCTGGCTGGCATCAACGAGCCCACCTTTGTGGTGTGTCAGCAGCGTCTGCTGGAGGACAAGCGTGGGGCACTGCGCAAGATCGGGCTGGAGGTGCTGCTGGACCGCCTCCACCACTCCCTGCCGACGCTGGAGAACGTCGTGTCGGATGAGGAGATGGAGGCCCACCGCCGCCGCCTGCGTGACCCACGTGTGCGGCTCTCGCTGGTGGACCTCGTGCGCATCAAGGCACGCCCGCTCACCACGAAGCGCTCCATCGCCCTCTTCCCCTTGCTGGTGCAGGAGGTGAAGACGAGCCTGGCCGCCTTCTACGCTGCCCTGCAGTCCACCGCAGAGACGGCGGCCGGCGCCTCGGCTGACCACCTCCTCATGACGTCGCAGCTCGGCGTGGCGTGTGTGGAGGAGCTCGTCCGCATCATTGGCAGCGGCGGCAGCCTGCAGTCGGAGCGGACGTTGCTGAACGCCAACCGCAGCCAACGGGTGACGGAGGCAGCGCTGGTGAAGCTGTTCGGCAATCGCAGCCGCGTGACGGAGGTGCGGGACTTTGTGGCGCTCGTGTGCGACCACTGGATGCCGCTGCTGACGCGGTGTGAGATGCGTCTGCGTGGCCGCGGGGTGCCGCAGGGGGCATCGGCGACTGCCTCGCAGTTCTACGCCGCCGCGGAGGAGGGCCTGCTGGGCTGCATGACGTGCCTCGTGACGACGCTGGCGACCATCACGCAGGTCATGGGCAGGTACTTCGCCACCGCGCACTCCCTGGCGCTGCTGCACACCCTTGTCGCAGCTGGGATGTTCCAGGTGGTGGAGATGCCGGGACTTGTAGCGCGCAGCCCGGCGGGTGCACTCCTGCGCCACAGCACGCTCTCCTCCCTCATCCGCTGCTTCCCGGCCTGCTGGCAGATGACGCAGCCCTACCTGCCCTCGCTGCTCTTCATCGCGTCGCACCTGACGAACGTGACGGACGCCGAGTCGCACTACCTCTGCGCGGAGATGCTGGCGGTGCTGGAGTCCGTGATGGAGCCGCAGCTGCTGCTGGAGGCCGCCACCTCCTGCCTTCGCGGCATCCCGTACGCGAACGGTGCTGTGGTGCCGGCCTCGGAGCAGCACAAGCTGGCGAACCTCACCGCTGAGGTGGCCGATGACGCAGCGGGCAAGGCGAAGAAGACGCCGGCGCGGCGCTCTCGCCAGGTGCGGGTGCAGGTGCACACCCACTCCTTCTCCCTCCTCTTCACCTGCATCGAGCGCCGCATCGAGAACCTCACCAAGGAGGAGCTCGTGCACATGCCAACGCTGATGGAGGGCAGTGGCCCGCAGCACAACTTCTGGCTGGCCGCCTTTCACTCCCTCGCCAGCGCACCCACGGTCCCCTCGAGCGAGGCCATCATGCCGGTGCTGCAGGCCTTCACCGTATTCCTCCTCAAGTTCAAGGCGAAGCACGGCACACGGCTGCTCCGCCTCATCGCCGACTGGGCCTTCGCGGAGACGAGCGGCGGCGTGTCCGGCGCCTCTCGCACCCGCCGCGGCAGCGACAGCGACGACGAGCGGGACGGCCGCGGCCACGACGGAGAGGCGCAGGCGCTGCCCCGCCTCACACTGCAGTCGTGGGTCATCTACTTCGCGCTGAGCAACCACCTGCTGGGTAAGCTCGGCTCCATCTTCGACTTCGCCTTCCCGATCGTGCTGCCCCACGTGACGACGACGCTGCGGACGTACTGCGCGGCGTCGGCGACGGCGTCGAAGGCGACCGACTCGCTGGTGGCGCTGGCGCTGGAGGGGGCACTGGAGAGCCTGCGGGGGATGGCGCTGGCCCACACCCCAGGTCCGGACCACGACTACAGCGTCCAGCTCGACGTCTACCTCGCCGGGGCGGACGTCTTCCCTGGAGTGATGCCCGCGCTGGTGCACCAGCTGCACAACCTCCACTACCTCGAGGACAGCCTGCACGATTACCGCTTCCGTGTCGAGCACAACGTCATTCCGGCGATTCGCGCCTTCATGGCCTGTCTCGGCTCCAGCAAGCTGCAGAGCAAGACGCAGGCGGAGATCGTGCGTGCGCTGCGTCACCCCAGTCGCCACGTGCGGCGTGAGGCGCTGCTGTGCCTCGACGGCATCTACGCCGACGGCGGCGAGGAGTTGGCGTCGCGGCTCATGGCCGAGATGCTGCCGACCGTCGTGGAGCTCACCGAGGATCGCGACGACGCCGTGGTGGAGGAGGCACGCAAGCTGTGCAACAACCTCTCGCACATGACGGGGCAGGATGTGCTCTACGCCATGAGCTAAGCTTGAAAGGATAAGGGATGTTGATGGGAATCTAGCAAAACGTCTTGCATTTAGTAACGATCTGCAGTGCACGTTGCCTAGTTGTTGTTGTTGTTGTTGTTGTTGTTGTTGTTATTGTTGTTGTGTATGGAAGTAAATTTGGCTCTGCGAGATTGATACACGTGGCGGGAGACGGTAACAGCGCACTGGCGTCGCCTCTCGTGTTTGTTGGTTGTAGCAGACGGAGTCGTTCCTCTGTGTGGGAAAAAAGCATCTGTCTTGTGCCTTTGTGTCTTGTGTGTTAATTACTCTCGTTAAATTGTCATAAAATAAATCAGCAGAGTTGAGAACGTGTAGTAAGGAAGCGCCGTGTTCGTACGTCCTCAAAGGCAACTGAGACGAGGAGCGGTCTGCTGTACGTATTCGCAGCTCTACGACTTCTGCATTTTCTTAACTTGGCAGAAGTCTTTTTGTTCTCTTCTGCGTCTGTTATTCCCACGCACATTATGACCTCTTCTCGCCGACTGAAATGCACAGCGCATCGAGAGAGAGAGAGAGGGGTAGAGAGGTTGAGAGGCAGCACGCGATGGCTGTGGTGTCGTTGTTATCTCAGGATCTACGCAGAAGAATGTTATTCGTTTCATTTTTGTATTTTCCACATCTCTTTACTCGTACTTACGCACACACCCCGTTTTATTTCTTTGTTTATCTCTTTGCACACGTGCGCGTGGTCTTGTGTGTGTGCGGAGACCGTGAAGCACCGGCTTGTCTTTTCCCCGAAGGAGCCTCTCAAGCTTCTTCTCTACTTGATTGCGGTCTCCTCTCTGGCTAAGAAAAAAAAAAGGCCTCAGCTGCATTTTCGTTCCTTCGACTCTCTCTCTCTCTGAGTACTGCAGTAGAACAAGCTTTAATTTATCGTCCGCTGCTTTCCTTTCTCATTGCTCGTGCGAAAATCACGTGTCATTTCATACAACAACAACAACAACAAAAAAAGCAACACCAGCACGCAGGACGTATCTACATTGTCTTGTAAAATGACGGCACAAGGAAGCGTTGCGAGGCGCGCCACCAAGACCGCCACCGCGGCGGTAAAGAAGGCAACAGCTGCGTCCGCGACACGTCTCAAGGCACGTGCGCAGACTGCGCTGTCGCGTGTTGCCCTCACAGACAGCCTCGAGCTCTTCTACCGCACCGTTCCCACCCCACTCGGGCCCTTTTCTCTCTTCGTCGATGCCGCTGGTGCGGTGCGCTGCTGTCACTGGCAGCGCTGCGCCACTGCGGATGCCACGGCACTCGCAGCGGAGCAGCGAGACGTCTGCGCCTCCCTGCAGGACCGCTGGTACAAGTCATTCGCAGTCCACATGGCAGAACCCTCACCGCCTGCTGGGGTGCCGGGTGACAGGGCTGCCGCACTGCTGAACGAGTACTTCAACCCCAGCTCCGCCGAGGCGGGTCGGCCCGAGGCGCTGGAGCGGTTGCTGCTGCAGGTGCCGGTGGCTTACCCACCCTGCACCGCCTTCATGTCCACTACATGGGACGTGCTGCGGCGGACGGTGCCTTCCGGTGCGACGACCTCCTACAAGGAGTTGGGCCGGCGCGTCGGCGTCGCACTTTCCAAGTCGACCGAGTCTGCTGCGAGCGCAGTCCAATCGGCACCGCGAGCCATTGGCGTGGCGATGGGAGCCAACCCCATCCCAGTGATTGTCCCCTGCCACCGCGTCGTGTCGTCCACCGGGGCATTGCGGGGCTACGGGCTGGGGCTGCGCTACAAGGTGTGGCTGCTGCGGCATGAGCAGGCCGACATGCCGAGCGAGACGCTGCGTGCGCTGGAGTCGGAGAGTGCCGTCAGCACCGCCGTGTCCCTCCGTTGAGGGGCATCGCCGTCGCACCCGAGATGACTCGTAGCGGCACAGCCTTGTGGCGCAACTTTGCGCACTGCCAGAGAAAAAAGAGCGCCACTCTTCGGCCTCGTTTTTTTCCCCGGAGTCTTCCTTGAGGAGCCACGGAGGCCAAGTCAGACTTCTCTCATCGCTAAAATGAAGCGCCACTCTTTTATTATTATTTTAACTTCCATTTTACATGCTTCTCACTGTTTTCCTTCCACTTCCTTTGATTTCATCTCGCGTGTTGGGCCAAAGACCCTCAGAGTTGTGTGCGTGTGCTGGCTCAACGACTGTCCACTGTGTTTTTCAGCGCTCTTGGACTCACCGTTGCCGCTTCATCTGAAAGGATTTCTTTTAGAACAGACTCTACGCATCGAGCTCTAGATTGTGTTAAGTCTTGTTCGCCTCAAATAGATACCTGACCTTATCTCCTTCTCTTTTTTTTTTTTCTCTTGTTACCACTTCCGAACGCTGCGCTGTTCGTATTACTGTTCTGTGAGCTTGTCACGAGCGTATTCAAGCGCAACGACGACACAGCACAGGAGAGGCCGACATCTGTGTTTTCCGGAAAGTCGTGTCAGTGCCAATGAAAGCCAAATAAAAAGAAGAAGAAAAAACAACAAAAACAACAACAAGTTACCATCGAAAGGTGGCTGTCTCACACTCTCGTCTTGACAGGGTGGAGGAGTGATCTTCTTCGTGTGATGCCGGCAGTACGTTGGAGCTGCTGCGTACTCCTCTGATCGAAACACAACCACACACCCACACCGACGCATGCACACATATCGTGTATTAATGCACACCGTCCTTTACTAGTGTATCATTATTGAAAAGCACACGCGTCTCCTGCGCCGCCGTTGAGATGCAGGAGTGTCACATTCACTCTTTTTTTTTTTAAAACTCTATCTTATCAAATGTACGAACTTCTTTCCCGCTCACGCCTACATTCTAAACCGCAGTACGGAAGAAGAAAAAGCACAGCGCACGTCAAGAGGCAAGGCTACGGGTGTGCGCGGAATCCTGTACTCTGACTACTGTGGATACGCACACACGCACACGCACACGCACCGACGCAAGACTGTCCAGGCGAATTTGCACTGCAGCTGTGCGTCACCCTTTAAGTGAGACATTCGCTGCCCGTGCGGCCATGCGGCCCAGGGACCATGGGCACTCGGTAGGCACCGTGGTTCACATCTTGTGCCCCTACTGCGGCAAGGAATTTCGTGGCGACGCGACCACGAGCGGCGTCCGCAGCAACTACCGCCGACACCTCCTGACTCACACCGGCGAGCGGCCCTGTGCCTGCCCGTACTGCAGCGCCGCCTTCGCCACGAGCAGTAATCTGCGGCGGCACATCTCGCTCCTGCACTCGCAGCAACTGACGCCGACCAATGGGCCACAGGCAACAGAGGTGGCAGATGACGGCGACATTCCCTTCGCACAGCTGGCACTCCCTGCAGCGGTGGGGACGAGCAGCACCGGCAGCAGCAGGAGCATTGCACCGAGGCAAGGACGGAGAAAAACGCGCCAGCAAGCTGCGGCCGGTAACGGGGCCCCGTCTTCTACTGCGTCAGCAACGGAGCAGAGCCTGGATGGAGTGGAGGGGGACGCTGTCTCGACGCGACTACCACCGAAGCCTCCCGTCACCTTTGTCTGTGAGGATTGTGAGTTGGAGGTGAGCAGCCGTCCAAAGCTGAACCGCCACAAGCGCTACTACTGCCCGTTTCGCGACGACATCTTCGTCGACCCAGTGCAGGATGCTGTCGAGCGCTACCGCGCCGAGCACGCGCTCCTGCAGCACGAGGAAGCGGGGAGCTCAGCGACGGAGGCGGAGGGAGACGACGCGGAGGATGGTGAGGAGGCGAGCAGCTGCAGCTCGTCAACGTTTGCAAACGACGACCCGGTGCGCTGCTGCAGCGGCCCATCTTTTCCACCCCGTCGACGCCGGCGGCAGCAGCGCAAACGCACCTCCGCGCTGAGTCTGACGGAGAATGAGAAAACGTATCTCACGCGCGTGGCGGCGCAGAGTGGGTTGAAGTTTGTCGAGGACGCCTACGCGAGCGACAGCGGCAGCGGGAGTGAGGAGAGCGAAGGAGAGGAAACGGAGGGCAGTGCCTATTCCTCCTTCTCCTCGCCCTCCTCAGCAGGCGATCGGCACGACCACACGCCACCTCGAGGCTCTGTGCCCAGCTCGCCCCGTCCCAGAGCCACACCCTCGCCCTCCCTCGCCCCGCTCTCGCCACGAGGGACTCCACTGCACGGACCTTTGCCGCCGCTGGGGAGGCTGTCGTTGCCAAGCAGCCGACCTCAGCAGGGCAGCGAGGCGGAGGAGGGCGACCTGCTTCATTCCGCACAGAGAACGCCTGGCGCAACGGTCGTTGGTGGTGCGGTTGCTGCGGCCCCATCGAATCCGAGAAAGAGGCGCTCTCACAGCCGCAGCAACGCGGAGGAAACGGCGGATGGCGTCAACCCAGGCGAGGACCTTCTTCACGTGCACTTCCACCGCCGCCGCAGTGGGCACCGGCGTGAGCGGCACATTCTGCAGAAACGACTGCGCGCACAGGAGGGAGTGCTGCTCGGCCTCACCAACTCCCCACTGCGACGCCCACGACAGCAACACCGGCGCGAGGCGTCCACCAGAGCAGAGGCCTCTTCGACACAGCAGCGGTCCCAGGCTCAAGTGGCGCCGATTGTGCTGTCGGAGCACCTGCTCGCTCGCGCCAACCTTCTCACTATGCGAGATCGGCGCACTGGGCACGCCGACAGCGTTGGCGTCTCCAGCGAACTGATTTGTCCCTACTGCGACGACTTCACCTCCTTCTCCCACGCGCACTTGCTGACGCGGCATATGCGGCGGGTGCACCCTGTCGAGGCGGCTCGGAATGCGGCGCGCGCCACGGAGCGGAGTGCCGCACACAACAGCGACGATGGCGACGCCACGGATCTGCCTGAGTAATGGGAAAAAAAAACTGCGTTGAGGTGGGCTTCTTTGTGCAAAGTCGTCCAGGCGTTTCTCTATTTGTTTCCCCTCCTTCCCCGCACTGTTTATTGCGTTGCGGTTTTGCGCGTGTCATTTCCACAGCCCCCACAGTTCGGCGTTGCGTGTGGCGGAAGAAAGAAGAGGCAGCGTCCACACCTGCACTCGAATTAACCCTAAAACTAAATAAAAAAATGAGTGACTGCAAACGAGTTGTACGCCGACAAGGTACTAGATCGAAATGTGACGAAGCGGTCTTGTTTCTTACGAAAACAATTGTACGGCAGCTCGTAGCAGCGAAGCTGAGCGTGCCGCAACGTCATATCTCTTGTTTGGTGTGTGCATGCTATTGCCGATACGGCAGGAATTATCTTTTTGTCTCTCGTATCTCACGTGTCGTTCGACTATTCGCCGCATTGTTCCCATTTCTTCTCCTCTTCTCTCCTCTCTACTGTTCATCCTTATTTGTTTTTTACCCTCGCATTCGTCGCGACGCTGCGTCAGTAGCTGTGCGTCCTCGAGACACGAGAAGACTCCGCGCACCGCAGCTTCTCTAGATACCTACCGCTTCTTCACAGGACTGAGAAAGGTGCAAGGTAGAGAAGCTAAACTTCACCGTATCAACGACAACAAATACAACTCTACTTTTCTTTTCTTTTACGAACAACCCTGTGCGTTGTGATCAGGGAGGCTATAGTGGTGCAAAAGCCTTCCGCACCTCCGGCGTGCCCCGTTCCCGTAGTACTTTCAGTATCTGCGCGCGGCGCTGCCGCTGTAGCCTAGCTTCAACCCCAGAGACCGCAGGAACGCACGCGTCAGACATGCTCCGCAACCTCGAGATTGTCCCGTCGACCGAGTCGTGGACGGAGCTGCTGGACTGGGTCAACTGCTCGATGCCGGCCGAGGCGCCGAACCGTAACAAGACACCGATGATGCGGAGGGTAGAGGACTGCGGCCGCGGCGTGCCCTACGTGCTGATGCTGCCTTCCATGCTGCCCATCATCCACACCCCACTCCTCACCTCTCGGGTGAAGGTGCCGGCCAAGACGGACTACGAGGCAGTCGCCAACTTTAAGATCATGCACGACGCACTGCGACGCAACGGCATCGTCATCCCTGCCGTCCTCGCCAGCGGGTCGCAGCGGCTGGTGGACCGCAACTTCCAGGCCAACCTGCACCTCCTCCAGTGGTTCCGCGGTCTCTCCACGGCGCTGCAGCAGTGCGGGATCGAGGCGGGCGAGGGGCGCATCGTCCTTGAGCCGCCGAGCTGCGAGGACAGCATGCCGAGCCTCGGCAGCCCTCCGGCCTCTGTCGTCCGGGCCGAGAGCCGTCGGCGGCCAGAGAGTGTGCACCGCGCCAAGTCGGAGGCGGAGGTGCAGTGGGAGATGCGCGTGGCGGAGTCGCAGGGCGACGCGGCAACGGCGGCCGCCCTGGCTCTTCTCCGCGACTCCCGCAGCCTGTCGCACCACCGCAGCCGCTCCCCACCTTCGCAATTCGCGAGCACCACCCTCACCTCGACCCGGTCAGAGCCATACGCAGGGCTCTCGCAGCACATGCCTGCGGTGCTGCAGCCGCCTCCACCGCGGTGCGACGTCGCTGACGCACCCGCGCAGGCTTCTGCAACTACCACTGCCCCACCGCCTCGTCCTCCCGTGACGGGGCCGCGCACCATCGCAGTAAAGCAGGTGACGAAGCCTGCAGCCCCGCCCTCGCAGCCGCGGACGGCGGTGGAGCATGCCCCGACGCCCACGGAGCGCCGGAGCGCACGTGACAGCCGGCCTGTCGCTGCTGCTGCTGCTGCTGCTGCTGATGACGCTGCACCGGCTCCTGCTGCAGCACCACCCGCCCCTGAGGTGCAGCGGCCGCCTTCCCCGGCCCCACGGCCGGCTGCCCCGAGTGCGGCACCGCAGCGCCGCTCTTCGCTCTCCCGCCGCCCATCCGACGAAGCCAACGGCAGCCGTGTGTCGAACCACGTCGACAACTCGGCGCCGGGCACACGAGCCCGCACCCCGGCGACGGGACGCGGCAGCCACCTCATCTTCAAGGCCGTCCCTGCACGGCTGAGCGTCAGCGACAGCGCCACACGCCGCGCGTCCTCCAAGACGGCGGGGACACCGCGGGGCACGGAGGCGGGGGGCAAAACGCCGCGAAGCGCCACGGGCAGCCGCCGGGCCTCCACCCCGAAGAAGAGTGCGGGGACCGCTGCGAACGGAGAAAAGGACGGTGCGCCGCCGGCGGTGGCGAGACGGCCGAAGGGGGCATCGAAGCCCATCATCGCAGTGAACATGACCGCTGCCGCCCCTCCCAAGCAGACGAGGAGGACGCCACGGCACGCTGAGGCGGTGCCCGCTGAGGCTGTCCCTGCTGCCGCTGCTGCTGCTGCTGCGGCTCCGGCGGGTGTGGCAGAGGCCCCGGCAGCAGCGCCTGCCGCTCCTGCAGCGGATGTCGATGTCGCGCAGCTTCAGATTGATCGGCAGTTCTACTACGACAAGCTGCGCTCCATCGAGGAGTTGGTGGATTGCATGGAGGCAAAGAAGAAGCAGGAGCGGGCGGCTGCGGCACGGCGTGGGGTGCGAAGGATGAGGAGATGGTGGACTTTGTCCAGTCCGTGCGAAGCGTCCTCTACGCCGAGAGCTGACGGGTGCACCGCAGTGCGTCTCTCTGTCTGTGTGCGTGTGTGTGCTCCTTATCACCTCTCACCGACGGCGCCGTAGAATAGCGCGGTGTTGCCGTCACTGCTGCTGGCTCCTTTTTTCTTTCTTTTCTTCACCCTTGTCCACGATATGTGCGCTTGCAGGTTCTGGCTCTTGTGCAGCGAGTGGTTCAACTCGGCTCTTGTCAGCAGCATTGTGGTATGCTACCACTTCTCTTTGCGGCGTTTATATCTTTTCCCTCTTTTTTTTTTTTTTTTGCTCTCTCCGTCGCTCAAAGCCCGCAAGAGCACCAAGGAAAGCGCTGGCTTCCGCTGTAGTAGACCGTGACATTGTTTTCATTGTCATTATTATCATCTCGCATTATCAATATATATTTTCTTTGTTCTCTCTCTCTTTTTCCTTTTCCGTATGTTCATAGGTGCCCTCGCCGCCTCATCGTTTTTTCTTTTTTCTCCGCAGCGCATTTCCCCTCTTCTCTCCTTTCGGGTGACGATGTCTTTTGGATCCCGATGTTCTAGTTCTGATGCGTGTACTCCATTGCGTAGATCCAACTTTTTTTTTTTGTTCGTTTTTTTCTTCTCTTTTTGCACGTTGCCCATCTGCCTTTCTGCCGTTTCTCTGCTCACCTCTCTCTCCCTCTCTTTTGGATGCGGCACGGCCACGAGCGCTACGGCACCTCGCGTTGTTGGAGAGTTTGCGATATTCACGTCCTTTGTTTTCGGCTTTTGAACCTTTTTTTTTTGTACTCATCTCTTATTGCAAGGTCGGCTCATGGCGCTTTGCCTTTTCTCTTAAATGAGGAGGAGAAACAACAAAAAACACAACGACAACGCGATTGCGCGACAATGAACGTCTCTGTGCTCTGAAAAGGGAAGACGATAGGGTTTTTTCTTTCTTGCCAGTGCGTCGAGATGAGCATAAATCAAAGCGTGCTGCTGTTCACCAGTGTCTTTTGTGCGTTTGAGGATCTTCTTGCTGAGAGAGAGCCTCATTATTGTATTTCGGCAACAACAACAAAAAATACTGAAGTGGTAGAAATACGTCGATGCTGCTGAGAGTTTGGAGCTGCAGCTGCTCTTTCGCTTTCGCGCGTGTGCGTGTGTGTGTGTGAGCTACAGTTGTAACATTTCAGTCGACCGCGTAATGAACTTTCATCATCTGAACCAATGCGTCTTTGTTTCTCTCTCTATTCTGAATGCTGCCACACGTATTTTCTTTTTCTCTTTCTCTCTCTTTTGTCAACCGGTGTCTGCACTCTTCATCTTCTCCCTTCCACACGCCACTCCAAACACTTACTTCTTCAACACTCTTCCCGCCACTGCTAAATAAACCGATCTCGCGCAGTCACAACACGTAGGAAGGCGAGGCGAGTAAGACTCTCACCGAAGGCAAAAAAAAAGAAAACTAAAGAAAAGAAGTAAGCAAAAGAGGGTCTCGCAAGCTCACGCAAAAACATCTCCCAGCGCTAGGGTACACCGTCTTCATTAATTGGATGAGCATCTTGTCCTGAAGTTTCTCCACCGCTCAAAAAATCACAACAACAAAGAAAAGGGCGGGAAAAGAAACGGATCTGGCAAGAATTTACACGCCTTCCTTTCTCTCTCCTCGCTCTACTTCGTGTCCATTGCAGGCACAGAGTCGAGGAAGCGTTCGCTACTTTTCCTATCTTCCTTTCTCGAAAAAAAAAAAAAAATAAACAAACACAAGAGTGGCAAGTGATTACACCGTCACCACAAACTATTGCTCTGAATTGGTCTCCTCTCTATCCCAGCTTTTATTATTATTATTATTATTGTTGTCGTTGACGTGCGCTGTTGAGAATCGTCGTCGTACACCCCGTTGAAACAGGTTCTGTACCTTTCCTTTTTTATTTTTGCCTCTTTTTTGTTTTTAGCCTGCGGTTCGTGTGTCTCCACGCCGCTCACACTGTCGTCTTTTTCCCTTTCTTTTTTTTTCTCTTTTTTTGTCCTCACTGCATTTGTTTGCGTGAGCAGCAAGCCAGGCTTCTCTCTTCTGCTGCTGATATATACGTTGCTGTGCGCCTTTATATATTTTGCTCTTTCACTGATCTTTTTTTTTCTTTCTCTGCTTGCCACGTGGCATGAGTTGTCGGCGCTGAGTTGTACGCAGGTTACTTTTGTTTTTTCCTTTTCTTCTCTCTCTCCTTCGCCCCCTTTACGTCTCGGGTGCCGTGTTGCTGCGACACCGTGCATCCATTTCCCAGTGTGCTCCTATTGTAGCGCGTCCTGCTCAATTTCAAGGCGAACCACCCTTCCAAAAAGAAAAAAGGAAGAGAAACAGCCTCCTTCGTCTTCTACTGCGAACATTGCCGAGTTTTCGCTCTCTTTCTCACCTTTTCCAGTTTTATTTTAGTGTTTTGGGTTTCTTTCTCTAAATCTTTCGGTTTCCCGCATTCTTTTTTTTTCTTCTTTTTTTTTTCCGCAGCGGACTGACATTCGCGTTAAGTGTTTTCTCTGGTCTCAGGGTCTTCCTTTTCCCCTCCTCTGTGTGTTTAACACTTCCAGCCCTTTTGCGTGGAGGATCGCTGTTCGGTCGTGGTACTGTCTTGTGCCCTATCCGCTGCCGGTAAGCCCTTTCTCCTTCTCCTATCCTCATTGTTCGCTCCCGTTGAGTTTTCTGCGGCGCGTCGCTCCGCACTCGCTGCCGGCTGCACGGAGCAGAAGGCGCTGCTACACCTATGAAGGTCAACGAGACTCCCGTGTAGCAGCTTCAACTCAACTCAGACGAAGAAAGGTAAGCGGCAAGGAGAGACCGCGAAGATCTGCTCAGGCGCACACAGGCGTACACAGCCGCGAAAAGGGGAGAGTCTGTTCTCTGATGGAGCTTAATTCGGCTAGCAGCAGCAGTGCCCTCTCACCGCCGACTAGTGCGTCACAGTCGTCAATACGACCCGCAACGAAGCCGTCCACGTCACACAGCCCGTACTATCCTCCGCAGCCACGCCAGGCGTCTGAGGGTTCTTATGGCACCTTAGGCAGCAACCCACCATCCAGTGGAGGGCAGCCGGCAGGTTCAACGGGCCGCTCCACAGCCCCTGCCGTCCCACCGCCCCCTCCTCTCACCTCCAGCTTCGCCGACGCTGCAGAAACAGAGGCGCCAGCGTGGACCACTCCCGCCGCCGCTGACACCACTCCCCTCACCCCGCCCATTGTGCGCAACGGCATGTACCCCTCTACTCGCAGGCGAGTGGCGCCGACGATGACGACGGCGTACGGTGGCTCCACCCGCGCAGCAACGGACGGCAGCGCCACCGCACAGACTGCCCCACCCATGGAGTACACGGCAAGCGGTGAGGGAGGCACCGGTGCGTCTTCAGCCCACGCATTCCCTTCGCGCGCTGCGGCACACTCTCCAGCGTCCTCTTTCCCAGGGGGTCAGCGCATGCATCCACAGCAGCGGCAGACGCAGGTTTACCAGGAAAGCTACGCCAGAGATGCCGGTCAGCAGCAGGGCCGGCAGCATCCGACGTTTTTGTCGCGTGGCGGCGATGGCGAGGGCGATGCGGCCTACTACGATGAAGGAGCAGACAGACGTTTTCAGCAGCAGCAACAACAGCAGCAGTACGCACCGCGAAGTCCTGCGACGGCGAGCAGCGGTGGTGGCGGCAGTCGCGGCTACACGGCGTATCCGCCGCCCTCTGGCGACTACGCGCAGCCAGAGGCCGACAGCGCTGAGGCAGACGCGGCGAGCCAAGCAGCCTACTACCAGCAGTATTGCCAACAGTACTACCAGTACCAGGCCTACTATCAGCGACAGCAACAGCAGCAGCAACAGCCACCGACAACGGCAGCCTCGAGCGGGAATCACCATGGCAACAACGGGGTCGCTTCGTACGGCTATGCGCAGGCCTCTGCCGCCGCCGCTGGAGGAAATGAGAGCTACCCAGGGAGTGAGTCAGGTGGAATGGTCGCTGCGGGACCCGCTGATGCCGCCACGAGTCCGTCGGTGCCGCCCTTCGGTGCCACCTACGCCCAGCGGGGCATGAGCCGCGGTCGCTCCTATTACAGCGACTACGGCGAGGGCAACCAGAACAACACTATCGGCAACAACAACAACAACAGCAGCACCGACACACCGGCGTACTCGCCGCATGCGGGCACGAGTGCCGGCAGAGGAGGTATGCGCTACGGTGCACAAAGTAACGCAGCGAACGATTTCTTTACGCGTGTGACGGGGTCTGGTGGCGGGGTAGGCGAGGCTGAGCAGCAGCAGCAGCATCACCGCACCGCCTCCCGCGCCGACAGCACCAACGGCAGCACACTGGCATCGTCGACTGATGCGTTGGTGGGCTACGCTGGCGGTGGCGGCCCGCACTCCACGTCGTCTGGCGGCTACCCCTCTCCACACCAGGCTCAGGCAGGCTACTCCGCCGACTACGACGCTGCAGCGACCCAGCAGTACCACAACGCCTACGGAGACCAGACGATGGCGGGTGGCTACAGGGACTACTACAACGCCGGTGGCGGCTACACCTACAACAGCGGCTACTACGCGAATGCGCAGCACCAGCGCCAACCGCAGCAGCAGCAGCCCTACCAGCGCGATGGCGGAGGCGCTCGAGGGACCTATGGGCAGTCCTCCTACGAGTCGTACGGTTATACCGCACCCTACCAGGAGCCGTACCGCAACTACTCCTCCGCTGGTGGGAGTTCAAGCAACGCGCGGCGGGGCTACCAGCAGCCACATCAGCCGCAACATCAGCAGCAACAGTACGCAGAGCAGGACGCGTATGCTGGCGCTGAGGAGATGCAGCAGGGCAACGCGTACTGGCAGCCCAAGCCGCCGCCGCCACCACCTCACCAGCAAGGGGGAGGCACGCCGCAGTACGCGGAGGGTGTGCCGGAGCACTATGCGACTAGTCCCGCAGAGGAAGAAGAGGCGTCTGCAGCGACGCGGACGCAGACGACTTTCGCCGGCGCAGTGCCGAAGGCAGGTGCAGCCTCTGCCGCAGCGGCGGGCAACACCGCCACGACACCCGTTGCGGGCGAGAGCAAAAGCGCAATTCGAAAGCGAAAGAAAGCTGCTGCTGCTGCCGCGGCCGCCGCTGCTGCCCTCGTCGCTTCGTCAGGGGCCACAGAGGAGCCTCCACGCGTGTCGTCGGCTCCCCTCACCACGGCGCAGAAGCGTGCAGCGGCCCCACCACCCCTGTCGAAGGCAGCGTGGAAGGTACCGCCGCCCGCTGCGGCTGAGCGCGGTGCGGAGGGGGCTGCGAAATCTTTGCAGGCGAGCTCCGCTGCGGACGACGCGCCGTCGCGAAGCAGCGCTGCCCACTATGAGACGCGGTCCTCCACGCAGGACCCACTCATCTCGCTGGAGCGCACCGCATCGGCGGAGCGGCGGCCGCCGTACGCGCGTCCACCGCAGTACGTCGCACCCACGGGCGTCAACAGCGAGAGGGCGTCGCTGATCAACGTAGGCGGCGCGTCAGCCGCAGCAGCTCTCAAGGAAGGCGATGCTGGGAAAGGCACGTCAGTGGTGGAGGCAAAGGACGCGCCGCTGCGGGCGACAACGTGCCGCGATGTTTCGAGCAAGCGGCTCGCTGCCGTTGAGACGATGACGACGACCCCGCCGACGAGCAACAGCAGCAGCGGCGACAGCGGCAACAGCAGCTCTGGTGACCTTGGCAGGACCAGCAACGGCAGCGGTGAGGCGCATGGGCGGTCCAGCTCCTACGTGCACGGCAACTCGCCTGGTGGTACGCAGCGCTTCCTGCGCCACTCCCCCCTCACGCAGTGTGTCGGGGCGCCTTTCCACACGTACTTGAATGGGGCGATGGTGGGTCAGGCCGCACAGCTGCAGACCCTCCCGCCCTCTGCTGCCACTGCCGCTGCTGCTGCGGCTGCTGCGTCTGGTGCGACCGGCGTGGCTGCCATGGCCTCCTCCACAGCTTCCGTGTCCACGTCGTCGTCGCAGGTCATCCCCGCCTTTTATGCGCCGGTGCAGCGCCTGCTAGCCCGCGAGGTGCAGCCGCATCGCACGATAAGCACCACCAACACAGCGGGGCCAGGAGAGACATCGGGCCGGCATCGTGGTGCATCGCAGCTTAGCGACGGCAACAATGCGGCTGCAGAGGCAGAGGCGGAGGGGAGCGGAAGCGGCCTCGCGCTGGAGACGAGAGTCGGTGAAGGGATAGGACACGTGGAAGAGGAAGGTGATGCCGGTGACGACGGCAGCGGTGAGCATGGCGCTCGTGGCTTCCCACGGCAGCCGCAGCAGCGCAGCGCCACCGCCACCGGCACGCTCTCTAACGAGCTTTTAGGTGCCGCGTCAGAGGCTCCGGCACTGCGGCCCGCCACGTCCGTGGGTGCCGCAACGGCTTCGTCGCCCAGCAGCTCCCCACGCTCCGCTGCGGGCATCCATCCCCACCACATGCACCTTTTTGCCCACCACAGTGCACAGCAGCAGCACCAGCAGCAGCGGCCCGACGCAGCACGAGCGGCGATGCTGCCGCAGCACCTCCACGCCTACCGCCACTGCTCCCCGTCACTGCAGCCTGTCGCGCTGGCGGCGACTGCGAGCACCGGCTCGGATCCCTGCGTGCAGTCGCCCGGCAGCACCGCCTCGCTGCCACCGCGGTCGCCGGCTGGCGTCGGTGCTTCCGCCGAGTCTGCTGGGGCGGGGATGGCGCCGGTGTCCCCACCACTGCGTGCACGAGGTGCTGGGATGGCGGGGAAGCAGGCCAGCTTCTCCAACCACGCCACACCCACGGCGTCTGCCCCACATGCGCACATGACGACGGCGGCAGTGGGCAGTGGGGCGGCTTCCACAATGCACTACGCCAAGCAGCAGCAGCAGCAGCACCAGCAGCAGCAATCGTACCAGCAAGCACCCACCCATCCTTCCTCACCGCGCACGTACGCGCCGGCTGTCGGCGGTGCCGGCTACGTCGACACCGTTGGCGCTGAGGCTGCAGATGTTGACGCCGTCGAGGAGGCAGGCCGCACACACGACGGCATCGGCAAGAGTGGCGGCTCCGCTTATGCAGCCGCTGGGACACCGCAGCACCAGCAGGCGCACTACGGCGGCAGTGGCAGCGGGCGACGCAGCAGTCTCGGCGCGTACCGGCCGTCCCCCTCGTCGCCGTCGATGAGCGTCAGCGCAGGCGCCAACACAGGAGGGAGCTTCGCGTCGCCGCCGTCGAGCTCGAGTCGCCCCGTCCCGCCCGCCATCGGCACCCTCACTCCCATGGCGGAGCAGCAGCTGCTGCCCGGCGCACAGAGTATCGGGCCCCACACCAGCAGCAGCACCTCTGCCAATGTCGCAGGCGCTGCGGCTTACAACACACCCAGTCCACGCAGCGGTCAGCAGGGCAGCTACGGCGGCGGTGGCGGCGGCAGCAGTGCACACGCGAACTCGCCTCAGCGGGGCCGCTACAGCCCGCGTCACCCCTTCGCCGGTGCTGGAAACACCGGTGGCGCCAACACCGCTGCTGCGCACCCCAACAACGGCTTCCAGGCCGTGCAGCAGCAGCCCGCCTACATCTACGAGCACCACACCGGGCAGGAGGTGCTGCTGGAGGAGTTCCACGCCGCCATGGGCTTCAACGCCCAGTCCTTTGGCAACATCGCGTGTCTCGTGGACGCCTTCGCGCCGTCGGTGCCCATCGCCAGCGACCTCGAGTTCCCCTGCGACGAGGAGCAGTGCCAGCTGCTGCAGCTGCCAGAGGTGGTGGGCAGTGGGAGCGGCGCCGAGGAGGCGGGGCTCTGCTCACCGCTGGCGGCGCCGGGGGCGGGCAGCAGCGGCAGCAACGGCTCAGCCTTCTGCAGCCGCGACGGCGGTCCCTCTCTCCACCTGGAGGACACGGCGCTGCCCTCGATGCTGAAGCCGCCACCACGGCCGTCCGAAGTGGACCGGGGCCACTACTGGGACTTCAGCGGCCCTTCCTACTGCGAGCCCGTCCTGACGCTCAAGTCCATCTGGCAAAGCTTCGACAGCCCCTTCGGCTGCGTCGTCAACCTCGCCGAGCCGATCTTTCCCGCCCCGATGCGACCGGCAGAGGACGAGCTCGTCTACACCCCGCTGCTCAGCGGGTTTCGCATCCGCTTCCACCCGGCATCGCCGTCCTACAAGCGCCTCGCCGCACTTCGCGAGGTGCGCCGGCAACGCCGCCGTGAGGAGGGCCGCGCAGACGGCAGCGGCGACGGCGGCGGCGGCGGTGGACGTGACGGCGCTCTGGCCGAGGCGGACGGCGTGCTGACGTGGAGCGCGGCGGACCGGCCGAACAACCGCAACATCATCTTCGAGCAGGTCAGCGAGCTCGCCCGCTGCGATGAGAGCTACGCCGAGCTGTTGACGGCGACGACCGCCGATGTGGACCACCAGTCGTGGGTGGCGCTGATGTGGCAGCCCGTCTTCTGCGGCGGCCACTCCGCCAAGCACAGCTGCGGCACCTTCCTCGCCTTTTACCTCCTCCGCGCGCCACGCCACCTCTTCGTCCCCTTCGCCAGCAAGAGTGAGGGGGCCGCGATGAACAGCTCGTGGAGCAGCCCCGTCTTCCGCGGCGACCGGGCAGCGCTGTCGTTTGATCTGTGGAGCCTGCAGCGGCACTACCACGTCGCGCGGTGGGTGTCGTCGCCGCCCATGACGCACGTCACGACGGCGCTCTCCGTTGCCGGGGAGGAGGACGAAGACGCCTCGTCCATCTCCGCCAGCCGCGGACGCCTCTCGTGGGAGGACGGGGCGGCAGGCTACGCCTCCAACGCGGCGGAGAGCTTCTCGGTGAGCAATCATGGCGAGGGGCGGGCGCGGCTGCGTGACGTGACGAGCCAGAGCTTCGCCGAGGCCGCAGCCGGCACCTCCGCCGCCTCCTACGTGCGCCTGCCTTTGGTGGGTCTCATCCCAAATCGGTGCCGCTCGGAGGTGTGGTTTAAGGCGATTTACGACGCCAACGCCGCCGTCAACGCGCATCCCGGCGCAAACCCGAACAACGGCAGCAGCAACGGTAATGCGAGTGGTGGTGACCCCTTCTTCTTTCACGCCCCGCTCTTTTTGATTGTGACGGCGCTGCAGCTCATGTGCTGGGACGCGTACAACGAGTGGCGGCATAAGTCGGCGCCGGTGCTGCTGAACTCCGCAGAGAGTCGCGAGACTGCTGGTGGTGAAGCTGTGATTTTGCCGGGGAATGCAGACGGTGGCGGTGGTAGTGCTGGTGGCAGTGCTGCCCAGCGCATCAGCAACGAGCCGGCGGAGCTGGAGAATCCGCTGACGCATCTCATGGAGGAGGAGATGTCGGCGGCGGTGCAGCAGCGGGTGAAGAGCGGCGAGACGGAGCGCAGTCACGGCGATGGCCAGGAGAGAGTGGAAGAGGGTGAGAGAGGAGGAGAAAACCGTCCCAACCTTACTGCTGCTGGCTCGTCGGCGTGGGTGGCGTACTTCGCGGAAGGAGTGGAGGTGATGACGGACGCAGCACGGCGCTACCGGCAGGTGCGGGAGCAGGCAAACCTCGATGCCCTTCCAGAGGACGGCGGAGCGGCGCTGCAGCCCAGTGCGGCCGCCGCCACGCCAGTCGCGCGGGCGGGTGCGGAGTCTCCGGCGCTGACGTCTAGAGCACCTGCGAGTGGTGACTCTGAAGAAAAGAAGTTCGCTTCTGTTGCTGCAGCGGTGGAGGAAGGGGCGGTGGTGCGGTCAGGGGCGACGGCGTTGGTTGCGGGTGGCACGAACAGCGCGCTCTGCGACACCGAGGCGAGAGTGATAGCTGGGCTCTTGGACTACTATCAGTGGGCACAGTACGACAGCGCGCTGAGTGGACTGGCGCGGCTGTACTGCACCACATAACTCTCTCTCTCCGTAGGAGGTGTATTCGTGTCGCAGCACTTCCCGTATACGTTTTTTTCTTTGATTTTATTTGTGACTTCACTGTAGCGTCGCCAGCGGTGCCTTTTGGAGTTCACGCTGGTGTTTTGCGGCGCTGCGTTGTTGATAATGAACGGCTCAGTGAGACGGCCGTTTCTTCCTCAACACCGCACGACACGTATTTAAACGAGCCGTTTGTCGACTCCCCACTTCTTGTTCATGTGAATCTTTTTTTTTTGTTTTGTGGTGCTAAGGTGCGGCAGCGTTGCTTCTCTCTTGATGGTTTTTTTTTAATTGTTCTTCATTGCACGAACCTGCTGAGTATGCGGGATCTTTCGTGGTTGTTGTAGACACTTGTGTGTGTGTATGTGTGTGTTTGTGTGTGGTAGCTGTGCGCGTATGTGTCAACCCACCATCTTTTTTTAGTTTTTCCTTTCCCCTCTCTCTGTGTGAATTCGTGCTGAAGAACTAGCCAAAAAACAATACGAAAAGGAGCGGCACGGTGCAAGACGAGAAAGACTATCTCGCAGTGCAGCATCAAAAGCATCAACATTCAGGCATGCGCGGCGCGGAGAAGTGTGCAGTGCGCGTCACTCCGTCCAGTGACGACGACGGCAGCTGAGAAAGAAATGAAAAGAAAGCTGGTACGACCCAGGAAGCGCTGCTTTGACTGCGAACATATCCTTGGCCATCAGTTGCTCTGACAAGTCCCACTAACCGCTGTCATTCTCTATTACACCTGTTTTTATGGACTCTTGTGTCTATTGTTCTTACATTTTGTTCCCAGACACTGCGCTACCATCAAAGAAGGCACACACATACACACAAACGCACGAAGGACAAGCTTCGGCGATCCGTCTCTCTTCGTTGGTCATGGTAAAGCGCTCTTCTCACTGCTCTGAGCGCCACCACAGGTTCTTCTCTCACCAGATCTTTCCCACTCTTCAGAATTTTTTCACACAGAAATAGACGGATGAGTCCTTCTTCCCCCCCTTTTGCAGTGCACCGGAGATTCTGCTGAAGAAGGGCTCTTTAACGAAATGTTCCGTTGGACGGCGGGCACCAAGGCGCGGGCTGATCGGGCGGCACGGCTGCACAACATCTGCGTCGGTCCTGGACGACTGCTGCTCGCTTCGCGGCCTCCGCCACCTCCGCGGCCCCAGACGGCTTCTCCAACGCCACCTAAAGCAGCAGAAGCAGCAGCAGAAGAAGAACGAGCAGAGCCAACGCGTGCGTCGTCGCCGTCCTCGGTGCGAGAGAGAAGCGCTCCTCCCGGCGCAGAAAGAAGCAGCGCGGCAGCCAACGAGGAGATCACCACACCCCGTCCTGTTGATGAGACAGGGGTAGGTGTTGTCGCTGCGCATCGCATCACCGCGGTACTCGACGATGCAGGCGCGACTGGAACACAGACCGCTGGCACGGATCTCGATGAGAAGGGCCGCAGCACATCACGAGATGACGCTTCGAAGGCACAGCGTGTGGCATCGTTTGAGGCTCAGCAGCAACAGCTGCAGCGTCCACCTGCTGCACCGGCAACCGCATATAACACTAGGGTTGATGAGCACACTGTCTCCAACACCGCAGCACCACCGCTGCGGCCCTCTGCCTCATCGACCTCTTTTCCGCACGCGGAACGCCTCGTGCAGGCCGCGTTGGCGCCAGATCATCGAGGCATCAAGCGGCATCGAAGTCACCACCACCACCGCCATCACCGTTGTCGCCGCAGCCACCACGGTGCTCTACCCTGCAGTAGCAACGGCAGCAGGTATGTCCATCCGGAGGGAGGGAAATTAAAAGAGGAGGGAAGAGGAGCTGCTCGACGCGACACGCAGGGCAGCATCGACAGCAGCGTCTCCCTGCAATCTTTTGCGTCTTACGCGACCGTGAACGCCGACACTCAACAACAGCGGCAGCAGCGGCGTCTGGAGGAAACGTGCCGCACCGCAGAGAAACGCGCACCGACGAAGATGGGGAAGAGTCGAGCGGGCCATCTACACAGCAACAACAACAACAGCAGCGGCGGAAGATCAGCGCGTGGTCACAGAGGAGCGCTGCCCTTCCTGTCGTCGCCAGTGCCTCCACGACTCGTGCCCGCCGTCTCCGTGGACTGCCTGTCGGTGCAGCAGCCGCTGCGTGCACCACCACCACCGCTGTCGCACAGCACCACGCCATCTTCCTCCACCGCCCCGCCCCGTGCTGTGAATCGAAGAGAGGGCTCGCACTCTGGCGGCACACCACAGCGCTCAGCGTTTGCGGCAACGGCGGCGCGTGGGCTGAGGGCTCACGACGGCCGCGGGGCTGCCGCTGCCTTGCACGCATCTCAGCAGTGGAGCCGCAGCGGGGAGGATCCAAACGGGACCGACGCCACATCGAGAGTGTCCGACGCGTCGTCGATGGTGACGGTGGCTGCAGACCGCTGCTTTAGGGACATGGCGGCAGCAGAGGGAAACGTGGACGCGGCGCTCTTTCAAGAGCCGGAGGCGCAGCGTGGCATCTCCGACGCCTCCTCGATGCCGTACGCGATGATAAGCGGTGAGCAAGGACGCTTGTCGTGGGTGGCGGACCAGTTGCCGTCAGCACGAGCACAGCCGCAGCCCTTCTCGCCACTCGACTTCGAAGATCGTCCGCTTCAGTGGGCACCACCGCAGCCGATGCCGCTGTTCGAAGAGCCGTCTGTTTATGGAAAAAAAGGGGAGGAGGGCGGCACCACAGACACGGACTTCTGGCCCTTGCCGGCGCCGCCGCCACCACAGGAGGCGCAGGGCTGGGCTGCGGACGGGAATTTTTTCCCTTCGCCGCATCGCGCATCCGAAGTGCGTCCCACTTCTTTCGTGTCGCCTGACTGGCAGCTGCCTGTGCAACCACCGGCTCCATGGCAGCATACTGGGGTGTGGGAGGGAGAGCCGGTCGACGCAGCGATCTCCAACTCTGCAGAGTTGCCGTTCATGCCTCAAGGAGTCAGCGGAGGCTCTTCGACAGCGTGCGTTCCATGGTGCGTCCCACATTCGTTTCTGGAACCAGAGGAGAGAGACGAGGAGCACCACCGCGATACTGTTGACACGTGGGGAAGAGAAGGCGGGTGGCCTCAGCAGGCCGCTGCAGCACCGCTGAATTCCTCTGCGTTTAACGCTCCTCTCGCTCCGCCACAACCACCGCCAGGCGCGTCAATGCAGGCATACACGCCGTGGCAGCCACAGGTGTACCACCAGCAACAACCATCGCAGCCGCATCGACAGCGTATGCCACACACCGCGCGGGGGGAGCCGCCGGTTGGTAGCCACACGAACGCTGCGCCGCAGACCACGGTGGTTGGTGTAAGTGGTAATCGTCGAGGGCGGCAGCGGCAGCCGCCGGCGCGTGCGCTAAACGGGGCGACAGAGCGTTGCCGCCGCTTCTGGGAGCGCTGCCGAGGAGCACAGGACTTTCGTCCACCGCAGCCTTTTTGAGCATCGTTTGATCAGTGCGTCGGGAGGAGGAGACTGTGAGTTGCGCATCGCCTCTTAGTGTAGCCTCGATATGCAGGCGTTTCTCTTTCTCTATCCTGTAGTTGTGTTCAGTAGACTACCCTTGTCGATTTCTGGCAGTTTTGCCTTTTTTTTTCTCAGTTTCCTTCGACTCTTGCATTCTTGCCCTCTGCTTACTCGTTCCTCTTTCCCCGTTTCTAAACATCTTTGTCGACAGTGTTGTCAATTTCTGCGCTTGATGCATTAGTTGAATGAGTTCGCCACCGGTGTTCCTCTCTGCTTCCACTGCACCTGCCTCTGTTTTACAGCTCTGTTCCTCCGGCTTTCTCTCCTTTGGCGAAAAAAAGAGAGAAATATAAGAGAGCTCGTCCATGACGCGACAACGGCACCGCTCTTTCTCTCGCAGACCGAGGCACGTCGCGATCTTTGCCATTCGCCTCTCAGGTGCATGCGGCGCGTGTCGTCGATTTGTCTTTGCCCGGCAACTGCTTCACCTTACTGGCATTTAATTTTCATTGTCATTTCCTTCTCTCTCCATTAAAAGTGAAGACATACACACACGAATCCATGCCACAACTCATCGTGACATGCTTGACGTTTTTGAAACACAGACGACAAAATAATAATAATCAACAACTATATTTGCCGCGCAGGAAGTCTCAAATCCCATATGAAAAGCAGCTCTTTCAGCAAACACAAATTCGCTCTTTTCTCACAAAACCTTCGCTTTTCCGCGGTACGGTCCCACTTCTACCACGACAAGAGCTGTCACCAAAAGAAAAAAAAGGAATGTCAGGAGTCGAGAGAAAAATTGACGGCGTTGCATTTTAAAGGATGCATAACTGGTGAGCTCTGTGCTTCTTCCAAGCTCTTCTTAGCGACGCACCATCTCCTCTCCGCTCGGGCTCGGGTCTAATGGTATATTGACTTTCTAGATTTTTCTGCTTTCTGGTCAAGCAACTGCTTGTTCTTCTTCAAAAAAAAAAAAAAGAAATAATAATAATAGCTTGGTGTATGCGAAGTGCAAAGTAACGATAGAAACTCGCGGATCTTCCGAAAAATCCCATAAGTTCTTGTCGTGGTAGATATCGGGAATCGATGGGTAAATTTCAACAAGAACTGGGGGTTTGCCACCGCAGTACCATTGTCGGCTACCACGAAAAACCCACCGACACCGAGAAATGAACAGAGAAGAGTTAAAAGCGAGCAAAGTTGTAAGCACCCATTTAAGTGACTCAGCAGAGCACATCTCATCCACAGCCCGTCCTATTCTTCACTCTCTTTTCCCATCCCTTCGTCTTTCCCGTCAACTTCAACAAATAATTGAACGAAAAGTCCACAGCCTTGTCTTCGTCTCTTTTTTTATACCTCTGTAGTACTATTCTTAATCAAAACGAAATAGAAACGAACAAACTTTGCCTCCCTCCTTAATTCACTTGCAAACAAAACAACCAAAACGAAAGAAAAAGAAATAAAGAAACGACACAGCTATTTGCTATCTTGAACTCTCTGTTACACGTACACGACCGTTATTAATTTTCCATTTATTGTTTCTATTCGTCTTTCATCGTCTTCCCCCCTCGATTTTTTATATTCTCTCTCTATTCCTTTCCTCAACTCGTTCGCACTTCAATACGTCATTGAAGTCATCAGAGTCTAGTTTAAATTACAAAAAAAAACGCCTTGCGACGACGCAAAAAAAACTAATTTTCAGGAAAAAGTAGAAAAGTGACAGAGGCAACGACAGAACGAAAGACATTTGACAAACCGAGAAAGAGGGCTGCGACCGCGTGCAACGATAAAGCGTCACCTCTGCTGAGCATTCTCACTGCTGTTGCTGTACCTGAACAGCCGTGCCTTGCATCCTTTCAACCCCTCGTTCGTGCCGTCTTTCTTCTTCGGTCTTTATTTACTTAATCTTTACCCCACGTGGAAGTTCAAGAACAAATAAAACAAAGTTCTGATACTGTTCGGAAGGGACGGAGCGCACCCAAAGCCACAAGCACAAACCAAATTAGTAAAGTTTCATTTTCCCCTTTCTCATTTTACCCCATCAGCCCACTCACATTTTTTGCTTTCCTCTCAAAACGACGCACGCCGATAAAGGGAGAAAAAAAAAAAAACTAACAGGCCGACTCACTGTCCAACGCGGCGTGTGAAGAGGGACGAAGGACAGCTCTGCGAGGCCCCTTTTCAGCTGCGAGTCGTGCGCTGTGGGTCTTTGGCATCAACAACGGGCGACGTGGCAGCCAATCTTTTTTCTTTCTCTTTCTCTCGCATTTTTCTCTTCTGCCTTCCGCTACATTACTTTTGTTTACGCCGGAGAGAAAAAAAAAACTGAAGATACTGTAGACGTCGATAGGTTTTACCTTTATTGTCTTTGTTGTTGGTGAGGTGGTCACGTTGTGTCTCCCTCTTTGCTTGTTTCTGCCCCTTCTTTCCTTCCTTTCCTCTATTCCTCTTGCCCTGACGTTGGGCGTTGCTTAGGGGATCTGAAGGACAAGAGAAGCTCCAACGACGTCGGCACCTCGTTGGCGCATTGGCGAAGCAGCGAGCGTTGCGGCTTTTTGATCGTTCGCGCATACCTATAATATCTTCACTTGCTGTGTACGCCGTTCTTTGGCTTATAAACATATTCGTCTCTTTTTTTTTTCGCTTTTGCGTTTTGCTGAGCTGTCGCTCATCGTAATCGCTCTGTTTTTTTTCTTTTTTTTACCTACACTCAATTCGTTTCTTCTTTTTTTGCATTGAGATCTGTGCGACCACATTGCCCTTCCCAAACACACACACATATACGCCTTCCTTAAAAAAAGGAGGTTTCTTCTGCTGTGGGCGGGAAAAGTGCGTTGTTTCTTCCACCGGGTAAGGGAAAAAGAGCCAAGTAGTATTCAGTATAAAAGCGAGTAGCACGTGGTCTTATTGCGAGCCCTGAGCTTAAAACAAAAGAAGAGAGGAAGATACGTATCGCCTTCTTCCTGTAGCAGCAGAAAGCAGAAGCAGCGAGAAGATGGACGCGTGGTTCTCCTACGTGCTGGGCCTCAGCGAGCTCATCTTCCACATGAAGCTCGAGGCCTACGAGAACGCCTGCGCTTCTCTGGTGCTGTCCGCCGCCGGTGTGCAGCAGGCAATTGCCTCAGCCGGTGCGACCGGCACAGAGTGTGGCGCTGCGGAGACGAAAGAAACAGATGACGATAGCGCCGTAGCAGCAACGGCGCAAGAAGTTATGGTGCAGCCGTCTTCGCCGCCGGAGGCGTCTCCATCATTACCTAGTGAAGTTGCCGCAGCACCCAAGGCAGAGAGCGTGGACGCGTGCAGCAGTGCCAGCGGCACCGACCACGGCACCACCGCCAGCCAGTCCATCACCTCCCCCATGTCCACGCAAGGTCAGCAGAGCGAGAGTGCCACCGGATTGCCGCAGCGGCGGGCCTCGCCACCGGTGGCCGCGTCTGCGGAGACGGTGGGTGCGCTGCTCGACGCGATGCAGCTGCGCCGCCCGCTGCGCACCGTCGTCTCCCCCAGCCACGTCATTGACGACATCCAAGCAGAGGCGGACGTGGTGTACCGAGACCTGGAGGAGGTCTATGGCCTGCGTCCGGGTGACATCTCGGCGCTGCGGAGGGCTGCGGCGGCCATGACGCCCACGCCCCGCAACTCTCCGGCTCCACCCGAAGGGGCACAGCGTCCGCAGGACCACGCCTTTCCTGCATCAGCAGACGCGGCGTTCACCAGCTCCCCTGCGTCGCTGGAGCAGCAGCTGCTCTACGGCGAGCTCACCTCTGTCGGTGTGCGGCAGCTGCAGGCGATCAGCATGGCAGCGGTGACGGTGTCGCGGGAGCAGCACAGCTTGTCGCGGTCGCAGAACTTCTCCTACGGCACCTCTCCTCCGATTGCCGGTGCGGGTGGCTCACACGTGGCGCAGTCCGGCAGCTACGGCGGCAGCAGCCACACGGGAAGCCTACGGCACACCGCCGGGCCGATTGGGCTGCCGTCGGTCGGCAACGTGCCGCGCGGGGCCGTCGTCGTGGGCGTCGACGTCGGCTGTGGCAGCGGGCGACTCCTCTTCGAGTGGGCCCGGCTGGCGACGGCGGCGTGTCGGCGACGTGCGGAGTCGTCGCGGCGTCGCTCCCACGCTGAGGACAACAGCGCCTCCCACTCCAGCTCGCAGAGTTACAGCCAGGCTGGGAGTGTGAGCAGCACCAACAACAGCAGCTACGCGGCGGCGGCGCGGCGTGGCAACCTTCTTGCGGCGACGGTGGCTTCGCTGGGGGTGCCGGGGACGAACGTGGTGTGGCGTGGGTGGATGGGTGTGGGGCTGGAGCTGGTGCCGTCCCGCATCCGCACCGCCCGCCGTGCCCTTGTCCCGCACTACTTGAACCTGAAGCCGGCGCTGCTGGTGCCTGCGGCGGTTGCCGGCGCCGGAGGCGACCGCCTGCGTGACGAACCGGTGCCGCTGCTCGACCCGGTGGCGCCGGAGGCCATCGCAGTCTCGCCCACCTCCGGCTCCTTCAGCAGCCCAAACTCGGTGAGCAGTCCAGCGCTGACCCGCGCCGCACCGACGCCGACGGCGCAGTCGCCGAACACGGGGGATGCGCCACGCGTCATCGCCGACCGTCTTCCGCAGCCGACGGCGCGCGTGCTGCTCTACGAGGGTGATGCACTCAGGCCCGGCGTGCTGTCCAACGGGACTCTTTGCCGCTTTCCCCACTCCACGCTGCCCGGCGACACGCTGACGCTGCTGCGTGGTGGCTCGCTGCTTGTGCCGGCCAAGGCGCACCACCTCGTCAACGGCCTGGGTGGCGAGAACATGGGCAGCCTCGGCAGCATCGGCTACCACGGCGGGGGAATGAGTGCCCCCATGCTGGGCGGTGGGGCCTCCACGTGTCCGTACCCACCGGCGAACGTGGTGGCGGCGGGTGCGGCACTGAACAGCGCGTTCCTGAGCCACGCCAGCGCCGGCGGCCCCTCCAGCCGCAGAGCCCCCGCCTCCTTCATGGGGGGAATGAACGGCACCTGCTCCATGACGTCGAACGCCAGCAGCACCTGCTCCGCCCGCGGTGGCAGCGCAGCCAAGCACAACTACTACCGTCTCTGCCGCGTGGAGGGCGGTCCCTCGCTGACTGGCAAGGAGGACCCACACCTGGTCGTCTTTTGCTGCGGCTTGGGGTTCGACGAGGCGCAGGTGTGGCGGCTGTGCCAGCGGCTGGAGGACATGCTGCTCGGGCGGTCCGCCATCACCTCGCCGACCCGACCCGACTCCCTCGACGGCTTCTCCTCCTCGCACAACATCAGCGAGGATGAGGCGTGCATGCCGGGCTACGCTGGCCGGCACACTAATGCGCCCATCGCCTCGCCTGTGGCCGGCACCACCGCCTCCGTCTCGTCCGACGAGGGCAGCGCAGCGATGGAGGAGATGGCGCGGGGCTTCGGCCAACAAATGTCCACGCCAACCGTCGCCGACCCCACCATGGTTGGCGGTGTGGGAGGGGAGACTGGTGCTCCTGCGGCCCGGGACGCAGCCCCGACCTACCGCCACTGGGAGAGCGTCACCTGTGTGCTGCTGCTGCGGCCGATGGATGTGCTGGCCCCCAACTTCCCCTTCTTTCGCTACGCCACGCGTATCTACAACACGCAGCAGCACCCTGTCGCTGCAGAGGACACGGCGATGTTGCTGGCGACGGGGAATCGCACAGATGGCACGGCTGCTCGCTACGTCATGCGTGACCTCCCCATCAGCGATAACCCGCAAGACGCGAACGTTGCCGGTACGATTCAGGAGAGCGACGTGTGGACGACGACGCTGGAGACGACGTGGATGAACGCCGCGCCGGCGTGGGTGGTGCGTTTCCGCTTTTGATAGCGTAGGGTAAATCGAAGGAAGAAGGCTGGGAAGGCGCAGTGTACGTGATGGCCTTTCTTTACTGCTAAACATAACAATACACGCCTGCGTGAGTGTGGATGCGAGTGCGTGCGCTATTTGCCGAAAAGATGTTTCGAGAGTTTCATCGTGTAGCCTGTTGTGAGCTTGTTTTTTCTTTCTGACTCACATCTTCGCAACGGCGTCTTTTCTATATTATTTTTGTTGCCTCCGTCTCCGCCTTCGATTGTGACGGACGCAGAATTTTTTTTTTTTGCTTCTTCGTGATTCTCTGTCCCTTTCATTTTCTTGTAGCCACACACATACTCAAACATATAAGTCATGTCAAAGAAGAAGTTAAACACGAAGACAAGACAGGAGTGAAGGTGGGCCGGATCTCCAGCACTGCATTGTTTGTCAAGGTGGGCGTGCAGAGGAAATAAAAAAAAAATCTGCCTTAACGATGGAGGTGAGCAGGGTAGGAAAAATCGCGCTTTTGCGACCACACGGCAGACGCAGTCCTTTTAGTATATATTTTCTTCAAAAAAAGGCTTTGTTGCTTAGTGCCATGAACACTTGTGTTTTATATTTCTTATGTATTATCTGAGTGCTGATATCACACTACGCCTGTGCATGACGAACATATTTATGGCCATCACCATGCCTCCTTTCCCGAATTCTTCGAAAATACATGTCCTTCTCTTTCTTCTCCTCCTCTGCGCCGCAATGCAAGTAGAGCACAAGAAGAGTGTCCGCTGCACACACACAAACATACACATCATTTTTGACGTCCTATCACATCGTTACGGACAGCAGCATCATTGAGCCGCTACATCAAAGCATCATACTGGAGCTTTGCACCTGCCCGCATTCTTCTCAAAAAAAGCCTTTTTTTTTTTCGAATGAGCTCGTCTCCGTCCTCCTCAACAAGCGGTGCGAGTCGCACCCCGCAAATCATCGCAGCTGCGGTGACCGCCGTGGCCGCTATCGGGGCAGGTCTCACGTACTTCGCTCTCACCTCCAACAGTGGTGGCAGCGGTGGCGGTGGTGGCAGCCGTGCTTTCCGCTCCGACGCCGCCGTCGACACGCCGCGGCAGGCCATCGCGGAGGCGCTCGAGGCAATTCGAAGTGGTCGGTGCACTACCTGCGGCGAGCTCGTCGCCTTTCTGCGTGGCCCACCGGCCGCTGCAGTGCCGCCGGCTGCCCGGCTCGGTGTGACGGAGCGGCAACAGGAGCAGCAGCAGCAGCCGGCGCAGAAGTTGCCACCGACCAACGCTCACCTTCTCCGCATTCCCTTCTCCATTCTGCACTACATTCAGGTAAGCTACCTGCCGGCGGTGCGTCGCCAGCTCGGGTCTGCGCAGCAGCCGCACGCCACGGCCCCGGCGTCCCTCCGCGTCGAGTACGAGATCTTCACACAGATGATGGCGGCCGACCTGTCGGTGCGCCGCCTCAACGTGGAGCGTGCGAGCGCTTTTGAAAGCGACAACCGCAGCCACCTCAACCTGCTGCAACAGCTGTGGATGGCGGCGGGCAAGCCCGCGACGTCGTACACCCGCCTCGGCACCCAGTGGGGGGCGTTGGGCTTCCAGGGCGAGGACCCGGTCACCGACCTCCGCGGCGGCGGCGTTCTGGCCCTGCGTCAGCTCGTGCACTTCGCCCAGACGCACAACTCGGCCTTCCGCGAGATGATGGCGTACAACGAGCGCATCCAGCGAGAGGGGAAGCATAGCTGGTACCTCCTGGCGGTGGTCAGCATTCAGCTCTCCACGCAGCTACTGCTCGAGCAGGACCACCCACTGTACCTCCCGCACTTGGAGCTCGTCTACGACACACTGCGGCAGGGGGCAGCAGGCGATGCAACGGCAAAGGTGGTGGCGCGTCGCGCCGCTGCTGCGCAGAGAAGCGCGAACTTGTCCAACACAAGCACCGAGGACACCGCGGCCTTTTGGGAGTGGTGCGGCCCGCAAACAAATGGCGAGGCGGGCCTCTTCGCCCTGCACCACGCACTGCTGCTGCACTTTAAGTCGTGCTGGGAGCGCGACGAGCCGCACGTGATGGAGTACAACACCTACATGCCGTCCAATGTCTTCAACACCTTCTTCTCGCCTGCCTGGAAGTGCACGACACTGGCAGCGTAGGGCGCAGAGGTGTAGGCGAACCACCTGTGCCAGCAGCAGTGATGATCAACAAAAGGAAGCACCGGGAATCGCTTGGGAAGCAGCGGAGGCCTCGCTTATTTCTGTACTCGCAGCTTTGTTCTGTCCGCTTCTCCCCTATTTGCAGCAGTACCTGGCACCGCGTTTACCTCGAGTGGTTTCCTTCTTTTTTATTTTGTCAGTGTTTCCACGTGCTTGCTTTAAGGATGGTTTTGCCCTCTTTTCTTACCTCTGCTGTGGATTGTCTTGCGGGTGCAGCGCGGACAGTATTTGACCGTTGTTTTCCTTTCTCATTTATTTTGTACTTGTTGTGTGCGCGCGTTGTTCGTTATTTTTGTTTTCCCGGTTGCCGCGCAACGTTGTGAACCCCACCTGATTGCTTTTTCCCTTCTTCCTTTTTCCTTTACTACCTCTACAGTGTGTCTGGCGGTCTACAACAAATGCCACAGGTGCTCGATACATCTAAACCTGCAGTTGCAGGTGAATCAAGTTCGCAGCATTCTCGCTGGGCGGCTGAAGAGGACACATACACACACAGAAAAATAGATAATTGTTTTCTGCGGAGTTTTTGGCTGTTGCGTTCAACATTTGCTTTCAAAAGAATTTAAACACAGCAGTGGCAAAAAAAAAGAGGGATTACACGAGGGCACTATTTGCACGCGAGAGGCGGCATTGATTGAGATTGCCGATAGGTGCAGGCAGTCGCGGAATTCAGATTGGGGCTGCGTTCTGGGCTTCTCTGGACTGGTAGTGCAGAGGAGAGTAACGAATCGTGTGAGAAAGATCGCTGCTGACACACTCCGTTCTTCTTTTTCCTGTACTGATCCGAATCTTTACAGGAACAAAAATAGCTGTCACTCTCAAGCTCCACTACACACACAGAACTTTTTAGCACTTGCAAAGTTTTCACCTTCACCTTCCCTTCCTCCGCTTTCTCTCTTTTTCTTTGACGCTTACTGTGAAGAAACCTTGTCCCTTACGGGCTCCAATCACGGCGCACCTCCACACTATTATTATCACCTTGTACCGCTTAAAGCTGCGAGAGAAGCGTATTTCGCAAACTCTTTTCTTTTTTCCCTCTCTTCAATATCCTCTTGCCTTGACCAATATTCTGTCGCGTCTTCCCCACTCTTTCCGTGCCTCTTCCGCTGTCTCTCCAACTCAACGTAATTTCAACTTTGCCTTTGGTGCTCTCTCTCTCTCTCCCTCTCCCTCTCTTCTCGTGCACGACAGCTGCTGTTAGCTGTGAGTGTCTTCTTTGCACGTGCGTGTTTGTGATTGATCGAGCAGGACTAGAGTAGTGCGACTTGTGTGTGTGTGTGTAAGTCTCCTCCCTCCCAATGTCCCACCTCAATCCCAATGCGGTGGAGTGGAAGCCCACCGGCAACAACGAACACGGCATGGTCGACCTCGCCCTCCCCCCAGCAACGGCGCTGCCGGGTGAGAGGATGGAGTTCTACGACGACGGACGAGGCGCCTCCATCAGCACGCCACCCCTCGCTGCTGCACCAACAGAAGCAGCAGCCGCGTACCGCAGCACGCCCCCGTCGTACATCCCGAGCTACATGACGGGCGGCGACCCAATCATTGCTGAGGAGTTGGCCAACATCGACTGGGCTGCGGAGTTTAAGCGCCTGATGGAGCTGACAGGGGAGATGATCGACCGCCAGCTTAATGGGCTTGACGGGGACGAGCCTTCACCGGCAGCCGTCGCAGCAGCGGCAGCAGCAGCAGCGGCAGCGTCGGCCGCCGCCGCAGGTGCGAACGGTGGTACAGGCACTAGCAGCACAGCCCCAGCGGCCACTGCAGCTTCAACCGGCGTGACCCCCGGTGAGTCGAAGGCCAGTGCGGTGCCCCTTCCTACCACCTACGCCAGCGCCGTGAAGGGGGCTGCTGCTGCGGCTCGCAAGCCGGCGACGATGGGCGTGGCGAGCACCAGCAGTGCGGCTGCTGCGGCTGCCATGGCGGATGTGGACGACAGCGCCAGCATGGCCCCCACCCTCGCCACCACGGCAGATGCGAGCAAGAAGCACCACTGGAAGAAGCTCACCAAGGCGCAGCAGCGGCAGGAGCAGTCGCAGCGCAACGCATTCGAGGCCTTCGCGAACGCCCTGCTGCACAGCGTGTCGCCCTTCATGGCCCCGCTGCGGGAGAAGTGCAAGACGTCGCTGCCGCACATCAAAGTGGACCAGCGCTTTGGCAAGAGTGGGCAGCCCGAGACGGCGATCGCACAGTTCATCGTAGCGCCGCTCGTTACCAACTACCGCCCACGCCACTTCCACGATGTGGCGCCGGGTGAGCTCATGGAGTTCCACTACGACTTCTCTCTCGTGCTGCAGAATCTTCCCTCCGCGTACGCCATTCACATCGGCTACGGGCCGACGTGGAAGCGCTACGCCGTGCCGTACTGCTACGTGGCGTGCAAGGAGTACCGCAAGGAGGTACTCGCGCTGTGCCCCGAGGAGACCCCCAACTCCCGCTCCGAGGCACACTACGAGGACGACGTGGTGAAGGACATCACGGACCTGCTGCTGAAGCGTGGCGAGGGGCTGGAGCTGCTCGAGACGATGTCTATCTGGGAGGCAATGCGCAAACGCGTCGATCTTTACCCCTTATACGACGCCTTCGCCAGCATCTTCCAGCCGCTGGAGAACTACCAGGTCGAGATCGTCGACATTCGCGCCGTCCCGTCCCGCTTCTTGATCAAGACGTCGCGTCTCGCTGTCGATGCGATGCCGCAGCCCGTCATGCTGGAGGAGGACCTTTCATGGGACGAGCTGCCCGAGTACTCGCGCGTTTTTGTCCAGGGCGGCGGCGGTCAAGGCAGCAGCAGCAGCCACGCAGGTGTGAATGGAGCGAAGACAGGAGTCAACGGTCGCTCTGCCTCGGCGGGCGGGAGTGCAGGAAAGAGCTCCTCTGCTGCCGCTGGTGCCGCGCCGGCGGTGTCCGGCAAAGACACGGCGGCCGTGTCGAAGGAGAAGAGGGAAGCAGATGCGAAGGGGGCGTCTGCCAAGGCGGGTAGTGGTGGTGGCGGTGGTGCGGCGTGGCAGGCGGCGGCGCCGCTGATCTTGAGTGGCGTTTGTGTTGCCGCGACCGTAGCGCTTGTGATGCTCAAGAAGCGAAAGCAATAAGAAACAGACAAACGAACAAACAACAACAGTAAAAGAAGAATGTATCGCAGCATGACGGCCATTTGTGCGTGCTTGTGCTTGTGCTATTCTCCTTTTGCTTCCCTCTGATTCTGTGTTGTTGTTGTTGTTGTTGTTGTTGTTGTTACTCTTGTTGGTGCTCTGGTGTAAAGGTGGGGGATGTTGGAGAGGCGCGAGGAGACACCTCCTTTATAAGCGGGAGGGATACGTGACGTGTGGCGCAAGCGCACGGGAAAAAACCTAAAAAGAAGTGACACGATGAGATACGTCTACGACTTCGCGGCTCTTGTGAGCGTATTGGTCGTAGGAAGCGAGAGAGTAGAAAGCCGAAAAAAAGGACTGAGAGCTGCTCCCCCTATTTGACCTATGTTGTGTGAATGTGCGAAGAAACATGCATCGCTTATTGCCGCCTTGCGCCTCTTTCTGCAGCCTCTGTGTTTCTTTTTTTTTTCTCCCGTCTGGTCTTTGTCTTTCCTCTTTGCATGTGAGGCGTCCACTCAACTATTGCGATGGACAGCGTATAAGAAATAAAAGCTGAAACAAAATTAAAGGGCAGAGATGAGCTGTATGAGCTGTGTTGAAAAAAAGGTCACTGTGGACCGCAGACCTTTTTGACTAAATAGAAGTCAGAGAGAGACAGCACAACGATACATGGCGACCTGCTTGCGTCGGTGTACCGTCTGCAGTCTCATAGGTGTGTCTTGAAGTGAGGGCAACATGGTATGAAAACTACTCGTCACCATCGCAGTGTGGCTAAGGTTCTCAAATTGCTGCTACGGAGTTTTCTGTGCGTCTTCTCCCTCGAGGCGGGTGTGGCCAGCGCGATGAGTCTGCTCTTGTCTGAATTTGCGAGACACTTTTCTCCTCTACTCTGTTCCCTCCCTCTGGAGCCATCTTGGTCCTTTCTTTTTCCACGAACTCACCCGCAGCATCTCAGGTACGCGGTGACACACCGCAACGGCATTTTTTTTTTGCGCGACTCTTTCGTGCTCTCTTTCCTTCTCTATCGTGTGTGCGTGTGTGTCGGCGCACAATAGAGAGCTGCGGAGGTGCAGCTACACCACTGTTTTTTCGTGCACCTTGTTGCCCCGCTGTACCTCTGCTCACCACATCTTTATTATTATTATTTGACGAAGACCAGGCCGCCTGTCGTGGCTGTGTGCATTGCCTCTCACGTCTGCGTGCTTGTGACGACGCCAAGCAGGGGCAGCTTTACTAAACCCTGGAGCAACACACTTTACTGCCACAGCACAACAGGCATTTGAAGAATTAGTTCTCCTTTGAATCTTGCCTCGTACTTCTATTCTCTGTACTTTCTACATTAGAGCACCGCCGTTCACAAGAACAAAAAACATAAGAGAGTGAAGCCGCATTTTTTTTTTCCAGCACACTGTTGTTGTTGTTGTCTCTTCCGCGATTTTTCTTCTTTTTTTTTTAATTTGGTATTTTGCACTCTTTCCTTCTCCAATTTAGAAGCGTCACTCTTTCTATATCCTTCTCTATCTGTGTGTGTGTATGTATGTATGCTAGTTGGTATATCTGTGTGTGACGCCAAAATTAGAGATAATTCAGCTTCTTCTGCTATTACGATGAACCGTAGTGTGGAAGGACCGGCGCGGTCGCTGCTGAACAGCTTCACGGTCGCCACCACGCCGCCGCCACGTGTCACCACCGCCGCCACTGGTGTACCAGCAGTTGACCCTCCACAGACCAGTGATCACCTAACGGGTCGTGACGACGCACAAGAGGGCGATCACGTTCACCCTCACCCACACCACCGCAGGAGCAACAGTGGCAGTCACAGCAATGGTGGCCTTTCACCCCCTTCAGCAGCAGCATCAGCAGCTGACCCGGAGGAGGAACCGCAGCCGAGCTTCATCGCCCCGCAGCCCGCCCCGGCTCCCTCCAGCTCAGCCGACCGCTCATCAGAGCGCTCCGCCACGGCGCTGCTGCCACACGGCGGTTTAGTGTCTTCTTCCTGGCAGCCCGCGTGGCGTACGGCTGCACTGGAAACATCGACCCGCCCGTCGCCGTGGGACACACGCGGAGAGACGGCGCAGCGCGGAGGCTTGACACCCAAAATTCGCTACCGCAGTGCCTCGGCTGGCGCACCGCGCGCATCGTTTGCCGCGGTGACGAGCAGCGCAGGTCGACACAGCCCCTTGCCGGAACAGAGCCTCAGCCGAAGTCCGCAGCGTTCGCTGGACCTAAACGGAGACTGGCGCGGTACAGGCTGGGGGAAAGCTGCGGCAGATGCGCCTCGTGGTGTTACTGGTGGCGTTGCTCCAATAAGCAGTTGGCAGCTGCCACGCGGCCATGCCGCTCCATCGCTCTCCCCTGCGGTGTCCGCTGCTTCCACACAAATCCCACCGCATAGTTTATGGACTGCTGACGCAACAGCTGCAGCACCAGCAGCACCAGCAGTAAGTGGATTTTCTCGGAGTGGTGCGGGTAGTGGCGCTGCTGCCGTCCTCCATCCCCCACCTCCCTTCACACGGACGCGGCCCGGCTTGCGGACGCAAGGTGCATCAGAGTTTCCGGCTGCTCACAGCACCGCGCCAGACGCGAGCGGTGAGACAACGTTTGGGCAGCAGCCGAGTGCGCCGCTCGCTTCACGGCAAGTGCCCACGCTGCAGCGAGGTGCCGCAGCATCGACAGGATCGAGTCGGCCCGCCAGCACGGCGCGTAGCGGCCCACGCGTTTCCTTCACCGATGCACTCGATCCAGCCGTGATGCGTGCCGATGCGCACCGCGGCACTGACGACAAGGCGTCCCTCCGTGAAGCAGCTTGCACTGCAGAGGCGGAGGCGGATCCGCTGAGCCACCTGACCCTGCGCTCCCTCACCGAGGAGTACAACCACTTTTCATCGGAGGGGACGGTGGGGTGGGTCGGCCTTCAGGTGCACCTGCGCCGCCACACCCAGTCCACCCAGATCACCGCCCTCGACCTCACCTGCTACCGCATGCGGCGAGAGCAGTGGTTGTGGTTTACGCAGGAGATCCTGCCCGATTTGCGCTCGCTGGAGGTGTTGCGGCTCGTGCAGATGGGGCTCGCGGACGAGGAGGCTGCGGCGCTGGTGCGTGGCTGCTGTGGACTTGGCACGCACGTTGAGGCAAGTCGCGGACAGCAGCAGACGTCGTCTTCAGAGCGCACCCGCACCTCAGCTGCTATAGCTGGAGCTCCATCGCCGTCGTCGTCACCACCACCACCTGCTACCGCTTCACGGCCGACGTCGCTGCAGCTGCTCCGCGTGCTCGACCTCAGCGGCAACCTCATCACCCAGCGCAGCTGCACCCACCTTGGCAAGATGTTGCTGTGGATGGCCGACTCGCTCGAGGAGGTGCGGCTGCTGGGCAATCCGCTGAAGGACTACGGCATGCAGACTCTCGGCATCTACATCGCAAAATTGAACGTCGAGTCGCTGAAGGAGGACCCTGAGCTCTTCTCTGGTGCCCTGCGCCATCAGTGGCGACTGCTGCAGGAGCAGCAGCAGGAGCAGCAGCACCGCACATCTGCATCGCCAACAGAGGCCGCAGCCGCAGTGAAGGCGCTGGAGGCGTTCACGATGGGGCCGGTGCTGCTCGACCTTCGCGATTGCCGTGCCTCCGCACGTGGTCTCTCCGACCTTCTCGCCGCTGCCAGCCGTGCCCAGCGGCTGCGTGTGGTGGTCTTGTCGCACAACGTCGCGGGCGTGACGGCGCTCCTGCCGCTGCCCTCTGCGGCTTTTCAGGAGGCGGCGGACGTGGCCACAGAGGCAACCCCATTTGCAGGCGACGCGAGCAGCACCGCTGTGAGCGGCAACAGCAGGGCGGGTCAGGCGCGTGTGTTGCGTGCAGGCCCGGCGCCACGTCGGCTGCGGCTTGCCAAGACACCGCTCATCTCCTCGGGTGCCTTGATGCGTCGCCAGCAGGCTGCCTTCAGCGATGTGCGCGGCTTCGCCACCGCGTGTGCCTTCACCGTCCTCGTCTTCCACGGCGTCCCGCTAAGCCAGACCTGCTCTCCGGTGGGGTGCCGGGAGCTGCTGCTGAACATCTTCTTCAGCTGCCCGCAGCTGGAGCTAGTAGACCTCTCCGAGACCTTCGAGTGGGCTCTGGTACCGCTTGCGGAGCAGCAGCGACTGGTGGCCGAGGCGGTGCGTCGCGACGTCGTGGAGCAGCGCCTGCGTGGCCCTGCAGTGCAGCGCGGCTTGCTGATGTACCGTGAGGATCAGGGCGAGGTGGAGTTCGTGCTGGACACCGCCACCGCAGCGGGGCAGACACGCGTGGGCGATATCGTGAGTGAGTTCATGGCACACGCCGCACACAACGCTCTTGTCCGGCAGCGTCTCGTGCCGGCAGCCTTTGCACACATTCGGGAGCTGGACCTCAGCCACTCGGGCCTCACCGATGCGGGCGTGCGGGGGCTCTGCGTGAGTGTGCGACGCGGCCGTGCCCGCACGGGGATGCTGGCGTCGCTGTCGGTGCTGAACCTCTCGGACAACCTGCTGACGGTGCGGGGTTGTGTGCGCGTAATTTCGTCCTTTCTGCTCGAGGACACGGCTGATGCGGACGGCGACGTGGGCGGCATCGGGCCGCAGCAGCCGGAGATAGCTGGTGCTGCTGCAGCGTCAGCAACGACGGGGCCGATAGCCCACATGACAGCTCTGGCTCTGCAGCGCAACGCGGGTGTGCTCGGCACTGCGGAGGAGGGCGGCGAGGCGTGGGATGGGGATCGCGTTGCTGGCTACCTCACTGACGGGTCGACAGGAGGTGAGGCGCCATCCGAGGTTATGGGTCATGGCAGCGGCAGCCGTGCGCCGAGTTGCAGCCCGCGTGAGAGCGCCGCCTACCTCAGCGAGGTGTGCACGGCGGCAGAGACGGCAGTGCTGCGTCGCGCCACGCTGCGGTCTGCCGCGCGTGGCTCACAAGACAGTAGTGGTGTTAATAATGCTGGTAGTGGTGATGGTGATGGTGCCCCAGCTCTTACCATTTACTTCAGTGCTCCTCCGGCCAGTGCACCAGGATGTGGCGGTGGCGGCAGCGGCAGCAGCGATGTAATCCCCAACGTGTACTACGCCGGTTGCGACGAGCGCAGCGACATCTTCTGCACCTGTCCCCGCAGCCGCTTTTACGTGCCAAAGGCGGAGGCGGACCGTCTTGCACGCGCCGCCGCCGCGGCACCGGGTGAGCAACCCGAAGCGGCGACGACGACTCTCAACGCAGCAGCGCAGCCCTTCTTATTCTCCTCGGCCGCCTTTGCAGATCCGGCTCCCCCGCCAACAGCCCTGTCGGGGATTGGGCACGTCGCCACTGACGCACAGCGCACTCTGCTGTCGGGACGCGATGTGCCACGTCCATCAGTAGCAACGGCAAGGAGTCAGCTGCAATTGCAGCGGCCGTCCCTCACCCTCTCTACGCCCGATGTGCGGCTACCGCCGCGGCCAACTTTCATGAGCGCAGTGGACGAGGCGAACGGGCTGGTGCACTCCGGCCCGCTGCTCACGTCGATGCGCGGCGGACGCGACCCGCTCGTGTCCTCGCTGTTGTTTCCCCCGCCCTCGACTTTTGACTCACGACGATCATCGCAGCTCCACGAGGAGGGGAGAGGAGAGGAGACAGATGGGCAGCAGCACCAGCAGCAGGCGGGGCAGACCGCGGCTACTTCTCCAACGTCACGTCGTGGCAGCCTCGCCTCCGCTGTTGGCGCCTCGCTCGGCTCTCTCTTCATGGACAAGTCGGCTCACGGACGCAGGGAGGAACACGGCGCTGAGGTGGCTGTGCGTCAGGGCAATGTCAGTGGCCAGGAATCACCAGCACATGGAGCCGCGGGTGCCGCCACTGCTTCTTCTGCGGCTGCTGCTGATGGTGGGGGCGGCGAAGGAGAGAACTTAAACAGCTCCCCGACACGCTCGGGCAAGCGGCGAGCCAAGGCGCGGCAGACACGCACCTTCGTGCTCTCCTACGACCACCCCGCCGGCCACCTCCTCTGCAGGGCCCTCGGCGTGCTGCTGCGACCGTCACCCGACGCCCTCGGCGAAGGCGCGCGGGCGGCGCTCTCTCTCGATTTGCTGACGGCGCTGCAGCGGGCCTGCGCACGGGCCGCGGCCTACCCCGAGGGGGACAACAGCAACAACGAGGATGACGGCAAAAAGTCACCGCGTGCTGCGGTGGTGGTGGAGTCGGTGCGCTACCTCCCACCCGACCTGACCAGCGACTCCGACGATGACGAGCCGCACTGGATGCGCTTCGAGGTCACCACAAACGAGCGCAAAGCTCGCATGGCGCAGCGGCTGCAGGAGGTGCTGAACGTGTCGTGGGCCGCCCAGTGCGTGCGGTTCGCGAACCTCCTGCAGTGGCTGCGTGCGCACGTGGGCGGTGGCAGCAGTGGTTGTGGTGAAGGGGACCACAGCCGAGACAACGGTGCCGTGGCGGGGTGGGACCCGGTGCAGGCTGTGGAACGTGCGGCCCGCCTCTCGCCTGCGGTACGTGCGAGGCTGGACACGCGCTACGGTGGTGCTGCAACCGCTGCCGTGCACGCAAATCACTTCGCTGGAGGAGAGTCGCAGCCTGCTCGCAGGAGTGGCGATACTGCTGATGGCGGAAGTAGTGCGTCCCGAGTTATGTCCCTCGCACAGCTGCATCCCGCGCTGTGGAGGGCCGTAGGTCTTGCTTCGTCCGACTTGGGTGGGGGTGCCGACAGCACCACAGCTTTCACGAGTCAAGGACCGGCTGCCGGCTACCGCCAGGCGAAGGACACCGATGTCGGTGAAGACGGCGGGGCAGGCGAGGACATGTATTCCGCCATCTCCGCTTCAGAGGACGAGTCCCGCGCGTCGCAACGAGACAAGGGCGAGGGCGGGGTCGGCGGTGGGAAGGACGCTCCGGTTTCTGAAGCTGCGCAGCTGCCGCCACAGGATCCTGCTCGCCTACCGGTGGTGGACCTGTACGGCAACAGCCGCAGCCCCAGCAGCAAGCAGAGCCAGCAGCGCGATGACGATGGCGGTGCTACCACAATTCCTGCTGTACGCAAGGACCATAGCCGTAGTGACAAGGAGAAATCGCCACTGCACTCTCCGCTTCGGCTGGTCGAGTCACCAAGCGGGTCGAGCCCTCTCAAGGCCCCTCAAGAGGACGCAGAGAGAACGACATCATCTCCCGGCCCACCTCCGACACCGCCGCCATCAGCACCAGCAGATGTCGCCACACCAAACGCAGCTGCACCTCGTCCCTCTGCTACTGAGCTCCGGTCGCCTACGAATGCTGCCGGCACAGCCTCTACGCTCTTCTCCAAGTTCATTCGGCGCTTCCAAGCCGTAACAGACAGCGAGGAGGACGACGAGGCAGATGAGAAGTTAACGACGAGTGTGGGGACGCCGGAGAAGCAGACACGCGGCCGGGAGCGGCAGAGCAAGGCGGAGATGGAGCGGGAGCCCGAGGTACAGCAAGAAGAGGCCCCGCCGCTCTCCTCGCCTGTGCTGCAGCCAGCTGAGGACCGTGAAGCAGGGGAGAGGTCAAGAGGCGGTGCGCTGCTGACGGACCAGCTGCTCGGCCCTCCTTCTCCTACTCGTGGAGGCGACTTAAAGCCGCGGGCAGCTGACGTCGCACCGCTCAAGCAGCCGAGTTCTGCTCGTGGGGAGAGGGAGAAGACGGTGGGAGAGGGGAAGGGTGAGAGGGGCGGCAGCATCGGCAGCACCGGCAACACGGAGAGTCGGCGGGGGGACGCGACGCGGAGCGACAGCCCCTCCTCGCCCGGGTCACGCCAGCGTGCATCGCCGGTCGACGAAGCATCAGCGAAGGCAGGGGAGGTTGTGGAGGACGACAGCGACCATGCGGTGCTGTTGCCGCCTGTCCGTGTGCAGCGCCGCCCCAGCGAGTTGGAGGGCCGCGTCAAGACCTTCACCCTCTCCTACACGCACCAAGAAGGCACGGCGGTGTGTCGGGCTTGGCGCCTGCTGCACTCCGCCATGGGCGGCGACACGTCAGGGCAAGAAAGAGTCTCACCCACGTCGCCCACCTCCGCTGCTCTGGCGCAGGAGGCACGTGACTGCCTGTGCGACGATTTTCTCGCGCTTCTCCAGCCGCCCGATGAGGACGGCAAGCACGTCGTGCTCGCCGTCACGCTGCACGGCGACGGTGGGGCGGCCACCGCGATGCTGCAGGTGCAGGTGCAGACCAACGAGCGCCGCGCCACCCTGGCGAACCGCTTGCAGGAGAGCAACCACAGCGTCCGTCGCACCACCAGCAGCGCCGCCGGCCGCGGCAGCATCGTGCCCCTCTCTGTCGAGGAGGCCGACCGCTTCTACTTCCCGCGGCTCACCCGTCTGCTGCGGCGGCATAAGTTGACGGCCGACACGGTGGCGCAGATGGCGCCGTTTCTGGCTAGTCGTCCCGCGGTGGAGGGGCGGCTGGTGAAGAGCTATGGCAGCATCGGGGCATTGGTCCACTATTACCATGGCAGCGCCACGGCGCTCGAGCACGAGCTGGGGATTGCCTCGTGGGGCGAGTTGACGGGCGCGGCACCGGCAGCGCAGTCCTCTGCTCCTCCTCCAGCGGCGGCAGCGGCGATGTCAGCAGCGTCGCTCATGGAGGTGCCGCGTGAGGCTGCTGAGGGCGTCTCGTCGATGCTGTCGGCTACTCTGGTCGATGTCTCCTCGCCTACCGTCGCGAGTGACCGCGTGCTTCCCTCCCATGACAGCGGTATTCAAGGCGAGCGTGTGTCTCGAGCGGCGAGTCCGCCAGAGGCGCGGCGTGTCGGTGGTGGTGCTGGTGCTGGTGGTGTGAAGGCAGCTGCCACGTCGCCGCGCCTGCACCCACCTTCTCCACCGTCGCAGCTGCAGCCTGTCTCGGTGCAGGGCCGTCCACCTCCGCACCCCGACGGCCTCCAACTCCACCCAACCCCATCACCCACACCAGCAGCATCTCCTTCGACGAGATCACCGAGGAGCCAACGAGCGAGGCGGGACCCGTCGTGGTGCTCCGCGGATCGACGCCGTCCGTCGCCGCCGCAGGACGCTCGCCGTCAACGCCAAACGCCCGCAACTTACAGTACTTCCCTGTGGGCTACAGCGGCTCCACCTCGCTTCCCCACCCGAGCGGCAGCGGCCTTGCCAGTGGTGAAGGAGGCGAGGGGCAGTCCTCCGGCTCACCGGAGCGACATCGGCGCCGCAGCGACGCCGACTCCGACCCGGGAGCTTTGTCGCCCCTGACGAGTGCTGCCACCTCGCCAACGACGGTGCGCCTCTCCGGGGCCTCGCCACCGCCGCACACGCAGCTGACACTGGAGGGCAGCAAGTTCAGCACCGCAGCCCAGCATCACCAGCAGGCCGCGAGGGACGAGGCAGAGGCGGCGGCGGCTTCACTCACTCCCACCTCACCGTCCCCGCAGATGCCACCGCGTAACCTGCGGGGCAACATCAGCGCTCCTGACCCACCGCCACGGCTACCGCAGATGCTTGAGACGCCGGGATCGACCCAGCACGATCGTCGCGGCGCCGCGTCCAGCCCAGCCTCCAACGTGAACCTCTCCCGCCAGGTCAGCGGCTCCTCCACCGCGCTCACCATGGGGAATGGGAACAAGTCGGACTACGAGCGGGTGCTGGAGGGGAAGTACAAGCGGCTGATGCGCGTCGCCTACGACGGCGTGGCGCGCGGCAGTGTCCCGCTGGAGCCGCAGCACCAGCAGAAGACGGTGATTGGGCGGGGTAAGTGGGGCACGCAGAAGGTGGTGCTCTCCCTCGAGTGGGAAATCTTGTTTGTGCTCACCTTCGAAAAGAGCCGCACCCTCGGCCGCAGCTCGCGACGGGCGCAGATGGTCGTGCACCCCGTCGGCATCGGCTTTGAGTGCCTGTCGGGCGACGAGGTGGGCCACCAGAGCGGGGAGACGTCGTCGCTGCACTCGTCGATGGTGAATGCGATGACGGCGGAGGGCAGCGGCGCGTACCACCCTGTGGGCCCCACCGCCTCCCAGGCCTCCAAAGGGTCGCGCGGCAAGCGGGACGGCGGTAAGTCTGCTGCCTCTCACCTCCTCATCATGATCCAGCGTCCTTTCAGCCCCGACGAGGTTGGCTCCTCCAGCAGCGAGATCGAGGCAACCTTGCTCGCCGGTGCGCTGCTCACCGTCTCCTCCGCAACCACGCTGTCCAAGGCGGCGTGGCTCCTCGGCGGCGGTGGCGGCGGGAGCAACAGCAGCAACGTAGGCGAGGAGGTGAGCAACACCTCGCGGGGCAGTGGTGTGGCGAATCAGGTGGCGCAGGACATGGTCTTCCAGCTCTGCCAGCGCTCACTGACGCTGGATATTGAGATGAAGAGCTCGAAGCACGTGCAGGAGGCGCTGCGGCTGCTCAAGAACAGCATCCGCCGTGCCACCCAGGCGGTACGGAAGTCCATGTCCAACGCCCACCTCCCACCGCCATCCGCTCCAACGTAATGGGAAGGGTGCGTGCACTTTCTCTCTGAAATGCGACTCGCTTTTCATGTCGTGCGGTGTTGCTGCGGGTGTGGGTTACGGGGATGCTTGGTCTGTTGCTCACGGCGTGGCGTGTGTGCGTGCTTTCTGCTTCTCCCTCGACCTGCCGTGGTTCTGCACCCCTTCTTTCACTTCGTTGCTTTTCTCTCTTTGCTCATCTCAGTGGCGGGGGATGGGGGGCGGCGTGCTTGTGTGGCGTGCGTGCTCCTGCTCCTTGCTTCTTGTACATCTATCATCTTTCATTTGATTGAGGAAAAAAAAAAAAGAGCCGCGTCTAAAAGCTCTCACACACATGCTCGTCAACGTCAAGTGTTGCTGCTGTCGACCTTGAGCTGCGTGCCTCGCGTCTCAGCTGGTTGCTGCAGACTCCGCATGTGTTTTTTTGCACTGTAGCTGGGTTGCGTCCACCTTACTGTCCTAGCTGATAGTGCCTGAACGGAATTGACGACGCGGCTCATTCGCGTGTCTTTGTGCCTGTCACGCATCTCTCCGTCGCGTGGGGTGCTCAAGATGCCAGAGCAACGTGTGTTCAAAAAAAAAAAAAAACGCACTCCCAAATGCCCCTTCTTTCCTGGCACAGGTGGAGCATGTACGTCTTCCCTCTTTTACCCCTATCACAGCTCTCTTTCCACCTCTTCGCGGCCTATTCTCTCTTTCTCTCTCTCTCTATCTGTGCGTGTGCGTGTTCGAAGTTTAGTTTCCACCTCCATGTACAAGAAGGCACTCAACGCCTTCTTCTTGAAGGTCCACCCCGACTTTTTCCACCACGATGTGCAGCAGCAGACAGTAAACCAGAACGCCGTCGCACAGCTCAACGAGCTGCTTGCCTGGGCACGCGAGTTCAAGCAGGGCACGCTACGCCCCCCGCCGGCCACCACCATCGCCTTCACCTTCTACCGCCGCATCGAGGACACCGACGCGAACGCTGCGGCTCCGTCGTTCAGTGACAGCGCAGAAACCGCAGAGAGTCGCCCACATGAGTCCTCCTTCGCGCGGCGTGGCTTCCAGAGCCCGGAAGGTGAGACGGCAGGCTCCTCGTCGTCGCCGGACAGCCACACCGCTCTCATCAACTCCACCTTCGAGCTACCGCAGGGCTTCGTGGCCAGCGAATCAAACAGAGGGCTAGTGGAGCGCTCCGTGAACAAGTTCCTACGCGACCTGCTGCGACGCGCGGAGTGCATCGACTCGGTGACGGAGTCTCTGTCAGTCGCAGAGGATGCGGCGGCGGCGCGACGGGAGGCGAAACCGCTGCGCCGTCGACCCCACCCGCAGCTGAAGAGCAAGAAAGACAATCGTGGTGCCGGCAAGACGCTACTGGATGAGGCGAGCGAGGCGATGCACGCGCAGTGGACGCTGACGGCGGTGCCCACCATGGAGGAGCTGATGGATGCCGATCACGTCCTCTTCGCCACCGCCCTCTCCCCGCTGCAGTGCTCGGCGGCGCTGCTGACCCTGCGCAACCACCTCGGTGAGCTGCACTACGAGCAGTGGGAGTCGATGCCGCTCATCATCGACGACCATTTCGACATCGGGACAGACATCACCGGCGGCCTCACCGTGCCGTGGGACTTCACACCCATCCAGTTCGTCAGCTTTCTCCACCAGAACGCTGCCGCCATCGCGAAGTGTCGCATGTCCGCGACGTCCTTCGCAACTGAGGTGGAGCAGCTGATCACGGAGCTTTGCACCGCCCTGGAGCTGGACGACGTCCTCATCTCCTGCTCCCACAGGGAGGCGCTGACAACGCTGCGGCTGCTGCACCGCAACAAGGAGCTCCTCCACGGCTACGGACTGACAAACCTGACGCTCGAGCTGGGCATGCGACACGCCACACGAGCAAACGGCGTGGTGATCGTGGACGTGGCGACGCAGACGACGACGCAGCTGCGGGAGTGGCTGCAGGCGCTGAGTGGGAAGCTGGACCTGCAGCGCAAGCTCTACCGCGTGTCGAAGCAGATGCTAGAGACGACGATGTGGCACCTGAAAGAGTTCCGCGATATGGTCGAGCCAGGCGGCGTGGATGCCTTTGTGAACAACGACTGCACGTACGCGGAGCGCCTGGAGTGGGCGAAGGAACTTTTTCGCATTGGCCCCGCCCTCGCCCACTGGGACTGGCGGGACTTCACGTTTCTTTTAAGTCCGGAGCTGGATGTGGACTGGGCTCGGAAGCAGTTGCTGCTGCCGCCCAGCTTCGACGGCGACGCGCTCGTTCGCTACATCGAGGAGGTGCAGCAGGGCGCCAAGGAGAAGGAGCGGGAGGCGCTGCTGAAGGCGAGTGCGATGCGGCGCCTCACCGAGGAGGAGCTTCGCGAGCGTGCACACGCCGAAGACCTGCAGCTGTCCGAATCTCCCGAGGCGGATGAGCAGACGCGCCAGCAGATGCGGGAGAGCGAGCCACTCGTGCCGGGGACGCAGCCCATGTCCGAGGCGGTGCGGCACCTCTACCGGCAGTCCAGTCCCCACATGGATGAGTACATGTCCTCCAGCGACAACAAGGTGGACCCGCTGAGCGTGGAGCGGCCCCTCTCGCACGCCGTCACCTTCAACAGTGACACCGAGGCAGAGGAGCAGCTGAAGTGGGAGGGATTCTACCAAGAGCCCTACGTGGACCAGGTGCCCACCGGTGACCTCGACGATCTGAACCACACGTTCCGCCTCACCAACCGCTGGCATCGTGAGGCGGCAGCGAAGAAGCTGCTGGAGGAGCTGCAGTCGACCTATGGGAAGAAGAGTCGCCGCTTTGACTACATGAAGATGGGTGATGTGCTGGAGATCAACAACGCACGGGTGCAGCCGAAGGGCTTCCCGGTGTTGGCGCGTGGTATGAAGCCGAGCGACGGTTGACCCGACAGAGACGAAGACAACTTCCTTCATGCGCTTTCAAAGCAGATCAGGGTGAAGGACGCGCTTCATTTTTTCCAGCCAGTGTCAACCCGTGTGTGCATTCTGAACCGGAACAGGCCCTGCGCGTTGTGGAAGCGGCGCTGTTCCTACGTTGTAGGCTGAGAAAAAGCTGTTTGTTGTCTTTTCTCTTATTAGTTGTGTATATTCAAATCAATGGCGCTACCGCTTACTCACGGGAGGTGCGGGCGACAACGCGTGTACTTTGCTTTCTTCTTCTTCGTCTCTGCCGCAGAGAACGCGGGAGAGCAAGAGAGAGGTTGTGTACGCAGACTGCGTTCGCTGTTGGCCCTTCTTCACATACAAAGACACCCACTCACAGCGCTTTAGCACGCGTGTACGTGAAAGTGAACTACTTTTCTCAGGACAGCTTCTAAGTTGTGGAGCTTAAAGCTGCGCAGCTGCGACTAATTAAGGGTGAACCACACACCAATACGCTCAAATGAAAAAAAAAACTAATTCAGCAAGCAAAGGTAATTGAATGGGAGGAGAAGTAGTTGAAGGCGCTGAAAGAAAAAAATGAAAGAGACAAGAGTTGTACGGCGATGCTGCCGGTGTCTGTTGCATAAAAATGTGCGGAGTCACGAAGCGGCTGCACCTTTTCAAAGAGCCACTCTCTCTTTCTCTCTCCTCTCAGCTTGGGTGTTGTTGCTCTGAGCAATTGAGAGAAGCTCTCTGCGTGTACGCACCGTTGCCTTAGACAGTGACGTGGCGGGAGGAGCGACTTCACACCTTCTCTCTCAAACACAGCACTTTGATCTTCTATTCTCGTCTCGTCCTCTCGATCTTCCTCTTTTTTTCTGTTTTCTCGCTCCTCTTCGATGAACAAAGCAATTCGTATCTGTATGAAATAGTTGTAAGGTGGTGTGAAAGCAGCCTGTGTTACCGCTTGGATGGACGCCCCGCTGGGTGTGTCTGCTGATGTCCGAGACTGTGTGTCAAACGGCTGCAAGATCAGCACCTACTGCTTTTCTTTTTCTATTTCTGTCCTGTCGCTGCGTTGCTGCTGCTGAGGTGCAGCCTCGTGTGTGTGGGTGTGTGCACAGGATGATCAACCTATGAAATTACTGCGTTCTTTCTGACGTATCCTCCGATGCGAACTTCATTTGTGAATCTTCAACGAACAAAAGTCTGATGGCACACTACGGCGGAGTCAGTAGGTGATGGGGCTGCACACGGTGCTAGCCGTGTTGCGCTGGGAGAGGTCTCCGCGGAGGGTTCGATGCGGAGAGGAGCAAGCCACCTGTGTTACCGCTCGGACGGATGTGCTGAAGTGTACATCTGCCAGTGTTCGAGATTGTGTGTCAAAAGGTCGCAAGAACTGCAGTCGATCTTACAGCATTTTTTTTTTCTGCTCTGCGGAAGTCGCGATGCGGACTTTGCGGAAAAAAAAAAGTACGTGGATGAGACGACGTCGAAGCAGCCTGTGTTACCGCTTGGATGGACGCGCCACTGGGTGTGTTCGCTAATGTCCGAGACTGTGTGTCAAACGGTTGCAAGATCAGCACCTACTGCTTTTCTTTTTCTCCCGATTTCTTTCATTGCATTGCGTTGCTGCTGCTGAGGTGCTGGTTTGTGTGTGGGTGTGTGCACAGGATGATCAACCTATGAAATTACTGCGTTCTTTCTGACGTTTCCTCCGATGCGAACTTCATTTGTGAATCTTCAACGAACAAAGGTCTGATGCATGGAATCGGGTTGCTAGTGGTGAAGCGGGCTCAAGTAGCGACGGCGCTCAGTAAATGCTGTTGGTGCGTGTGGTGAGCTGCAACGAGATGGGATGGGGATGGCCAATGGAAAATAGTTATTATTGTGTGGGATGCGTTCTTTCATTCTGCCCTTGTCGTGCTCCATTGCGGTGTGCCGTGTGTATCCACTGCTGCTCGCTGCGCATTGTTCGTCAGCCGGCATGGTCCTTGACGCCAAGACGTAACGTTCTCGGCGCGCAAAGAGAAGACACTAATAAAAAAAAAACACAACAAATACAAACAGAGAAAAAAGAAAATTTGAAGAGTGGGTGGTTGCGATGCGAGAAGAGGAGACAACAAACCTTTATCTTTTATACCGCAAATTTCAGAGGAACTGGGAGTAGCATCGCGCACTCAAGACCCTTACGCTGCCTTCGCTTAGCCAAATGAGAACATCATCAGTGACCACGCAGACGGAGGCTGCTGAAGCGGATGCCGGCACGGACACCCTTAAAAAAATCCTGTTCTCTCCTCCTCAACTTATTATCATTGTTATCATTTTGCTCTTGAATGTGTGCTAAAAGTGCCACCATCGAGTGCACAACACACAAAGGAAACGCCACACACTAGCCGGTGGAACGCACTTCGCGCTTCTTTCCTGTATTACCCATATCGTCCTCCTTCCTTTTAAAAAAAAATGTCTCTTGAGACGTGGGCGGTGGCTGCGGTGGCCATCGTTGATGTGGAGGGCACTCCCCTCCTTCTCCGCACCTACACCTCCCCGAAGGATGTCCTCAACTCCCCTGCAGCCCCGCTGCACGCCCACCTCTACGTCGGCTCAGAGGACGTGATCAAACTTCACTTTGTCCTTCTCGCCTCTCTCGATCGCTGCGAGGAGCTGCGCGAGGCGACCGCGCTGGCCAAGGAGGCCGCCACCGCCGCGGAGTCCCCGTCTCCCTCTTCCTCTACTCCGGCCTCCACGGTGCCTAAGCGCGGGTCGGTGACGGCAGCGGCTGGGACGAGCAGCGGCACGACGCGCAGCAACAACGCGAGCGCGATGGGCGGCCCTGGAACGGCGACGATGATCGCAAACGACTCTCTCACCGCTCCTGCTGGTGCTGCTGCCGCCGCCAACGCCGCCCGTTTGCTGTCGCCCACGACAGACGCACGCTTTCTCGGGAAGCTGTTGGAGAGCCACCGCATGCGCTCCTACGGCTTCTGCTCCGCCACGGGGATTCGCACGCTGCTCGTGACGGTGGGCAGCGACGCGCCGGCAGACGCGATGGTGCCGCTCTGCCGCGCGCTTTACGAGAGCGCCTCGGGGGCATTGTGCAACCCGTTTCGCTCGCCCGCACAGAGCTATCGTGCGCAGGAGCAGCTGCTCTTTATGTCGGCGCTGACGGCGCAAAGTGATCGACCCGGCGGCGGTGCAGGCACGCTCACGACGTCGCCGCTGGACGGTGCCCGTGGCGGTGCCTCGCAGGCGTCACCGGGTGCGATGACGAACACGAGTTTGACGGCGGGGAGCATCAACCGCCTTCACCTGTCGCCGGGAGCGGCGGAGTGGAGCTGGCCGCGGGCAGCGCCGACCTCGGTGGCCTCGCTGACGGCGGAACCAACGCTGGCGCTCTCGCGCACCTTCGACGCGCAGATGGAGAGTCTCCTCTCGTCCTTCACGGTGACGGCGCGGAGCTGCATCGTGCGGTAGTCGGAGAGCGTGTGTGTACGTGTGTGTGCGTGTGCGATGCGGGAAGAGGCGGTGGTCTGTTGAGATGGCCGAAGGGCTTGGAATGAAAAGTGCGGCTTTTTTTTGCTATTTTTTTATTGCTCTCCTTCTTTTGTTTCCCGTGCTTAGACGAATGCTCAATGGCAGCTGATACGCGAAAAGAAAAAGAAAACAGAGCAACAGAAACAACAACAAAACACGATAATTGCACCGGAGGGGGAAAAGGCGGCGACGGCTCAGGCAGGTGCGTCTACATGAGCTCAACTGCAGGGAGCATTGCGTGGTTTATTCTCTACTGGGGGCACTTGTAAAATATGTGAGGCTTTTCGTTTTTGAAGAGTCAGCAGCGGGTTTTGGTTAGCTCACTGCTTCGTCTCACACACTCGGCACAGGAAAGCAGCTCTCGGGTAGTGATCGTGTTTTGACGCTGAACTTCATTGGACGCATCGGTGCCGCTTCCATGACTCGGTGTGTCGTTCACGCTGTCCTATTCTCTTATTGTTTGCTCACTCTCACCATCTCTTTCTCGTATGCGAAACAAACACAAACACAAACACACAAACACACGGATACACCAACCCAATGTCTTTGGAAGCCTCAGGAAAGGAAAAAAAATAAAGAATACACGGTTCATTAGGGAGGCAAGTGAAGGCTGCTGCCGCGATTCGAGAACAGAAGGGACGGCGCTGCTTTTGTGCGCAATACATATTATTCTTACTACATTCCCTTAATTTCTGGTTCAGCGGCGTCGAGATAATTTGTGTTTTTGGTTGTTGTTAGTGGAGAAGTTGTTAGTGCGTTTTTGTGCCTCTACTCTACGTTGCTGCCCTTTTTTCTTTTATTTGTGACAAGGTAATCATTTTGCACCCAGAAGTAGCGCAAGTCGAGTGAGGAAGTAAGAGAGAGAGAGAGAGAGAGAGAAATAGAGGGCATCTGCTTCACGAAGGAGGATCTTCAGGGGTGTTTTATTACTTATTCTTTTGCTGGTTCGAGGGATAGAATGAGTTCGGTGGAGGAGATCGATTCCTTGGCCGAGTGCCTCTACGCGAACCCGGATCGATCGGCGCGGCAGCAGGCCGAGGAGCGGCTGAATGCTTTGACGCACGAGAACGCCGATGTCGCACCACTCAAGGCCATCTTTGCCCAGTCCAGCAATCAGTACGCCCTCCTCTTCGCTGCACAGGGCGTTGTGGTGTGGTACAAGGCGAACCGCAAGTGGCTCTCGGATGACCAGCGCTATGAGGTGGTGGTGCAGATGTGTGGCGGGTGCGTGCAGCGCGTGAGCCTTGCCGGTGCGCCGCGGCACGTTGTCTTGGCCCTCATGGGCTCCTTCGCAAAGCTGACGAAGTTGTGCTTTGAGAAGGGCAATTTCCTACTTGAGGCCCCCACGTTTGCGTTGCAGATGCTCTTCGACACCTCCGCCTCTTACAGCCGCCGCGTGAATCAGAACGGCGGGTGTGGCACGATGACCGGCGGTGGCGCTGCCGGGGAGGGGCGTACGAACGCGCAGCACAATCTCAGTACTTCCTCTGGCGGCAATGGTGGCGGTGGTGGTGGCAGCTCGGGCTCGACGCCGCTGCCGGCTGGTGCCTCGTCTGGCAACCTTGGCGGCTTCTACACGGGCTTCACCCTCATCAACTGCTCTCGGGTGCCGCGCACAACGCTGAACAGCGATGCGGAGCGCAGCAAGCTCTACTACACCGCCTTGGTGCTCCTCGCAACGCTCGTGACGGAGTTCAGCAAGTACGACTCCTCGAAGCAGCAGACGTACATGAACTTCTCCACACACCGCCGCTCCAGCAACAACTTTCGTGACGAGTGCCTTCTCGATGTCTTCGTCGCCGCCCTGTCGGAGCTGGAGGACGTCTCGTACGCCTCGTCTACGCTGGGCGAGGTCTTGGAGTTGCTGAAGAGCGTCATGACGTTTGACTTTATGGCCATCACGGTTGACGAGACGGAGGAGGCGCTGTCGTCGCAGTACCCGAGCACGTGGAAGGAGATCCTGCTGTCGCAGAGCACCCAGCAGGTTCTCTGGGGCCAACACGCCGCCCTGCCCTTCCCCTACTGCGAGACGGTCTTGGTGGGCCTGACCAGCCTGTGTGGCATTCGGCGCACTTTTTTCGACTCCACCGAGGAGCGGGTGCGCTACCTTGACGGCATCTTGGGCAACCTTGTGAACACGATGCAGCTGACCGACGGCCGTCTGCAGGTGCCGTCCTACGTCTCGGAGCTTGGCGAGGCATGCTACCGCCTTGTTTCACCCTTTGGCTACCGCGACCTGCACCTCAGCAGCGCCTTCCAGCCCTTCGTGAGTGGCGTGCGGTCCATCTCGCTGGAGGTCTTCCGCATCCCGTTTGGCCAGCCCGGCTCCTTCACCACGGCCACGACGCTCCTCAATTTCTGGAGTCGCCTCGCCACGTCGCGGCGCACCTTTAGCATGTCAGAGGAATCGCCAGAGGACCTCGAGCTTGTGGCGCCGGAGCTCGTGCGGTGCTTCTTCGAGTCCCGCATGCAGAGCCCGAGCTCCAGCGGGGGGTCGAGTGACACGCACAACACCAACGCCACGGCCTACAGCATGGAGACAGACGAGGACTTCGAGGCGACGCTGGACTCCATCCTGTCCCAGACCGACGCGGTGGGCAACCTCGCCGTGCTGGACCACGCCCGCACGATGGAGCTGCTTGCCGAGTACGTGACGCGCACCCTCGGCGCGAGTGTGCTGAACAGCGCGAGTGCGACAGCGTGGCTCTTCTACACCGCTGCGGGCCTCGTGCGCCACGTGCTGAGCTCCGTGGAGCGGCCCGCCGTCGACGCCTGCTCTCTCTTCTTTGTCTTCTGCGTTGACTGCGCGAACCACCGCCGCAGCAGCGGTGGGGCAACGATGGGGTCGCCCTTGTACAGCCCTTTCGTGGAGCGTGCCCTGCTGCACTTCTTGACCATGACGCAGAGCGTCCTTAGCTCGTCGCGGCTGCACGAAGAGCTCGGCACCGTCGTGACGAACGTCTTCGAGTCCCGCACCGCGCTCTTCCAGTTCATTCTGAACAACACGGGCCACAACATCATGCGTGGGGTGAACGGCAGCCACGACGAGGAGTCGGCGCAGATCATCCGCGAGTCGATCGAGCTCATTCGCAACGCGTGCATGGACATCCCGAGCTCGATGCTAGCGGAGTTGAGGCTGGAGCTGCCGCCAGTCGTGGAGCTCCCTCTTGCACAGTCGCGGCAGACCTACAAGCTGCGCACGAACCTGTACGCAATGCTGTGGCGCCTCTCCAGCGGTGGCACCGCCTACTCCAGCGATGGCCTGCTGACCTTTGTCCAGCCTGTTGAGCTGTGCATCCAGAGTACGCTGGGCGGCGGTGGCGGCAACGACCCGCTCTACACGGCGGGGTGGATGCGTGACTTGCGCGGCGTCGTCCTCGCCTTGCGTGACAGCGCGGATGGGCTGAGTGATGTTGTGGAGTGGGTCTGCGACCACGCCAGCTCCTTCCACGAGTGTCTTAACCGCCCAGCAGCGCAGAGCAGCATGGTGATCGTCTCCTTTCTCCGCTTTCTGGAGGAGCTGGTGACGCAGATCGGTGGCCGCTACACGCTGCCCTGCTGCACGGCGCACAACTCGTGTGGGCTGCTGCTCTTCCGCCACGTCTGCACGCTCATGCAGTCCGTCATTGAGCGCAGCATCACCGACGAGCACATTCAGCGCGTGACAAGCCAGGGCGGGGGTGGCATGGTGGACGGCGCGTACGAGGTGATGCTGAAGCCCTTGGCGCTCTCGTTCAGTATCCTGCGCAAGTGCATCCAGGGTGGCTTCGTCCCACTGGGGGCGATGTACTACTACAACGACGACACCTACGACAACATGCTGCTTGGCATGCTGCGCATGGTTGGCGTGTTCCCGTTTGTGTACTTCAAGGAGTACAGCAAGGTGTCCTTCGCCGTCGTGAACATGCTCCGCACCGTCACCGAGGAGTTCGCCTTCCGCCCTTTGACGAAGCTCGACGCTGGTGAGCTGGAGAAGGTCATCTCCTTCGTGGTGTACCTGTGCGAGGACGTGGACACGCAGACCGGCACGCTGCTGCACGGCCTCTCCTTTCTCAGCTTCGTTGCGGGGCTCATTCGCGAGGTGAAGGCGCTGTCGACGCAGGCCGTGTCCCCTGCGCTGGACGCCCGCACGCATGGCATGTCCGGCACCCCGCCGCCCTCACCCATGCAGCTCCCCTCCTTCTACGCGAGTCCCTCCGGTCGTCTCTCCGGCACCCCCGGCAGCATCGGTGGCCGCAGCGGCGGCGGCGGCGGTGGCGGCGGTGGTGGACGCTCGGCCGGCCCTTCACCCCCGCGCTCCACCCGCCTTGCGCGCGAGGCGCTGGCCCGCACGCTGGAGCCCTTCAGCAGTCTGTGGGAGCGCCTCATCTCGGTGGCCATGAACGTCATTGTCTGCCAGGACCGCGCGCTGAGTGTGAGCTGTGCGGTGGTGTACCCCATTTTCGAGACCCACCCGCCCTTCTGGTTCTCCTTCGTGGAGGGCTTTGTGGGCACCTACCCGGAGCGGAAGCAGGGCACCGTGCGGGAGGCGCTGTCGGCGCTGTCGCACGCCGCGGAGTCGCAGGATAAGTTCTTCTCGGAGGTGTTCACCTTTCGCCAGGCAATGCGCAACCTCTAACACAGGCTCGACAAGCGTGGAGGTGATGCAGAGGGAGGAGGCGAGGCTTCGTGGGTGTTGGCCACTCCGCGCTCCTCTTGCTAAAAGGGGCGTATGTTTTTGCTTCTTCTCCCTTTCTGCGGTGGCCGTTTCTTCCACAACAGAGCGTGGCTGCGGGTCTAATTGCGTTTCCGCCCGGCCGTTGGTCCCACCCGCGCACTCCAGCACACACACACGCACACACATACAGAGATGCACAAAACACACACATATTGGATTGCGGAATAGATGCCCAGCGCGGTGGCGGAGAGTGCGGAGGTGCGAGTCAGTGAAGCGTCATTTTTTTGTCGCCGCCCGTCTTCGCGTGCTCGCGGACTCATACACCTGCGCGCACTGCCGCGTTTCTCTCGCGAGCTAGCTCCTGCAGCCTTCCTAGCCCACACATTACGAGTGGGAGACGAAGAGAGATGGAGGCGTGGCGTAGCGTGCCGTGTGGGTGAGGCTTCGCGATTTTTGTTTTTGTTTTGTTTTGTACTTTGCTTTGCAAAGTACGCGCGCACACACACCGACACACTCGATTAACACATGAGGAAGAGGGATACATGTGAGGATAATCTGCGGCGTTTCTTTCGGCCATTGCTCACCGATCCCATGAAGGTAAGAAAGGAACATAAACGGTTTGATTTTAACGAACAGGTGGAGATGAGATGTGAGCGAGTAACAAGTGTGCGTTCTTGCAACCGGCTTCCAGTGCTGTGCGACGGGAAACGGGGACTTTTGTTCGTGAGTCGTTTTTGAGTAGACCGTGTCTTTCTGGCCACCGCTGCCGAGGCGAATCGTTTTGTGCGTGACGCTCCAGCCACTTGGGCACGCACTGCACCACGTTGCATAAGGCACAGGTGTCATGTTTCCCAGAGCTGTAGGTAGCTGGAGAAAGGCTTGCGTGCTTTTGCAACGCCAGTGACTGAGGAGGACGGCGAAAGGCGCCAATACAACAGACTCGGCCATGTACGCTTGAACTTCATTAATGCAAACAATATTCTTTTTCCATCTCGTTCTCGTTCTCGGATTCCTTCTTTTTCCTATCTTCTTTATTGATTTTTCATCTCTCTCTTGTTCGTCTTCGCCCGCTGCCATTGCCACGCCGCGCTGGTTCCACTCCGTGTTGGCAACTTCATCTACTTGTGGAATGTAGCCGCTTGCAACACAGAAGTCTTGCCCTCGCTCTATTCTGCGAAGTACACACCAAAAGAGAGAGAAAGAGAGAGAAGAGCAGCAGCTGTGCCATCACCACCCACAGTCTCAGCCGCCGTACACCCACATCTTTTTTTTTTTTCCTACTCACCACATACACACACACACACACACACACACACACACACACACGCTAACACTAACTGTTGCCAACAACAACAAAAAAAGAGCACAGCGAATCATGTCCACATCGGAGCTCACAATCGAGGAGGTCCGCACGACCTACGCCAAGCTGCTGGACCCGCAGGAGCCGCTCGACAGCCGCATGCGCGACCTCTACCGCCTCAAGGAGGAGTGCCTTAAGACCGTCCCTGGCGTTATGGTGCTGCTCGAGGCCATCGACAAGACCGACTCCGTCCTGCTTCAGCACGAGCTCGCCTACAACGTGGGGCAGAGCGGGCGGGAGGAGGCCGTGCCGGAGCTGGAGCGTATCCTGCGCACCGCCTCGTACGATGTGGTCACCCGTCACGAGGCTGCTGAGGCCCTCGGTGCCATCGGCTCTCCCCTCGCGCTGCAGGTGCTGGAGGAGCACGGCGACCCAGCCAAGGAGTCAGAGGAGCCGATCCGTGAGACGTGCGAGCTGGCGCTGGCCCGCATCGCCATGAAGGAGAGGGAGGGTGACGCCGCCGTGGCGCCGCCGAGCGACTGCGCCTTCGTCTCGATCGACCCCTCCCCCGCCTTCAGCGCGGCGGCGAAGGGCGGCGATGACGAGCCGGTGCCGACGACCCTGGATGAGATCGCGGCGGTGCTGCTCGACACGTCGGGCCGCACCCGTCTCTTCCGCCGCTACATGGCGATGTTTACGCTGCGCAACATGGCCACCGATGCCGCCGTCGCCGCCCTTTGCCGCGCGCTGCGGGAGGACACCGTCTCTGCTCTCTTCCGTCATGAGGTGGCCTTCGTGCTGGGGCAGCTCGAGCACCCGAAGAGTCAGCCGGCGCTGATCGAGTCCTTGAAGGATGAGGCAGAGGCGCCGATGGTGCGGCACGAGGCGGCCGAGGCGCTGGGGGCGATTGCCGACCCAGCCACGCTGCCGGTGCTGGAGACGTACGCGACGCACTCGGAGCCGATTGTGCGGGACAGCTGCGTGGTGGCGCTGGAGATGCACAAGTACTGGGCCAACTTCAACAGCCTTGGCAACCAACACGCCCAGGAGGTGGAGAGCGGCGACGCCGTGGCGACGGCATAAGAAGCGGTGCTCCGCACTGATGGCAGAGAAGACACACACAAACACGCACACACACGTCTCGCTCCGTTACACAAGAACAACAACGAGACAGCTGCGTCGCAGGCGGTGCGTCTTCGTTCACCCCTGTTACGACTGCGCCGCTTCTGGGGTCTCTCTTCTACGAGTCTCCTCCTGTCTTTTCCCTCTTTTTTTTTGTCCATGTTGTTGACTGCTGTAAAGATATTTTTGTTGTTGTGCGGTGTGCGGCGCGCACACACAGATTACGGGAAGGTGAGAGAGGGGGGCGTTTGGGAGGAAGAGCAATTCTGTGCTGTGCCCCTTCCCTTGACCCGATGCTGCACGCCTGAAGCGGCATTCCCCTAACTCTCTTACATCTCTGCATCAAAAAAAAGGTTTTTTTTTTCTCTTGTTAGTTTTATTAAGACTGAATTTCTTTCTTTTTTTGATCGACTAAGTAAGTCTGTTAACAATTGAGAACAGAGGCGAGTGACGCGTGTGCAACTGCCAGTTATCTCCAACAACAACCACAACGAAAAAAAAAACAAAAGAAAAAACAAAAGAACTGATGCACGGTGACGGTTAATGACTTTGATCTCACTCCCTCCAGTGACCAGCGACACCCGACGTCTGTCTTTTAAGCACTCAAGGACGCACGAGCCACGCGGTGCCTCTGTGCACGACTCAACGCACGCACGCTCTCTCGCTCTCTCAATCATTACACGTGCCTTCGCCTCTCTCGATGACACACCGCTAAGCATGTGCTTGCCACTTGAGATAAAATTTCATTTTTTGTATTGTGCATGGATTGCGTCTTCTCCCGCCTCTTTTGAACTTTATTGCGGCAGGATGTCGTGCATCCACCAGAAAAAAAAAAGGATGGCATTAGCTGTCGAGAGGAAAAAAAAAGCTTCAGAAGATAAATTCATCTTTTACACGCCACGTCGTGAGATCTTCGGAGGCACGAAACTTCTGATGTATCGTTTTTACGCTGAATCGTAAAGCCATATTTTGCTTTTATTTTGCTGCCTTTAAGTGTGTGATGCATGCGGCTTCAATATCTTGAGTCAGTGCGTGTGTCTGTAGCCCACAGCGCACCTAACAGCAAAAGATATTGAAAAAGAAACACACCTAAACACAAGTACCCAAAACAGAGAGGCTGAGCTGCAACTCGGAGTCGCAGGGCACCAGAAGTCGAAAAGAGAGAGAGAGAGAGAGGACGAAGAGGCGTTGAGCTTGACAAGGAATTTTGACACACACACAAAAAAAAAGCAACAGCAAAAACACCTCAAACAACATAGTAGGAATGAGAAGGATAACCCAAAGGCCATATATTTTGCCGCCTTGTCACGAGTCCGACGCTCCTCCTCCGTCTCCACCTCTTCCCACTTTTGATTTTCTGTTAAAGCGCCCCTCTTCTCCACCCTATTTGAGACAACCTTTAATCTCAACTGATAAACATTTCAACGTCCGCCGTACACGTGCAACTTGCGTGGCGGCTTAACGTAACGCAGAGAGTAACGATGAGAAAATGAACAGAGGTAAAAAAAAAAGTTGAGTGCAAAGGAAGAGAAACTTTCGTGCAACATCCGCAAGATGAGCAATACGAGGCGCTTAATAGCGTCACTAAAAGGAGGGAACAACACGCATAACGCACACAAGTCGACTGTGATGTCGGGGGCTTTTGGCTTTACCAAACTGGTCGACTGATGAGAACGTGCAGCTTTTTTTTTTGTGAGAGACTATGAGAAGGTGCGCTGGTCGGATGTGCCAACTACTCCACCGACGAGGACACTCAGAAACAGAGAAAAGAGAAAGAGAGAGTGGGAGAGCCTGTGAGAGAGTGATGCGCGGAGCCGGAGAGCGACGGCAAACATGTATCCTCTACGTCCTTCTGCGTCCCCGTTATGAATCTTCCGCCGCTTAACTTTCCCACATCAATGTTTTTGTTTCCTTTCCAAATCTCATCCTGTCTCCCTCTTCTCCTAACGTGCTTTTGCTCCTACGCGTCTCACTGTGTCCCACTGCTTGCGTCTTCGCACCACACCTTCAATGATCCGCTAAGCTCTCTCGTACCGTACACGTCTGCTCTGCTCCATCGCCACTAAAGAAAAACAAATTCCAGAGCCTGAAAAGGAAAAGGAAAAAAAAAGAAAACACAAACGAACAAAAAGGAATACACGCCACCATATTCATCTAAATAATAAAACACGTCACAAACAAAAAAGAAACCCAAACAATTTCACGTAGTCCCCCTTCCCCTTACCTTACTAAGATACTCGGTTGCTTTGCTGTTGCCGGCAGACCCTTATTCCCCCTTTTCTTTTTCACCGCATTTTCTCTTCATCGCCATGGGCTTCGCGACGGCACGCGAGACGTGGGTGTCGCCGATGATGCGTGAAGGTGTCATCTTCACCCCTCTGGTTTGCTTCTGGTTCGGCTTGCAGTACACGTTTACGAAGCAGCTGCCGAAGCGCGTGCCCAACTGGCATCGCCTCACCACTGCACAGAAGGAGGACATGATTGTGCGCTGCTGCAGCATCGCGAACGGCTGCATCATGTCCTTCTCGGCCGTTCTTTTCTTGACGCACTTCGTAAGGAACGGTGGTGTGCTCTCCACCGATCTTTACGCCACGATGCCCTACTACCGCTTTAGCCGAGTCGCCATCCTCGCCTACTTTCTGTGGGACATCTTCGTCTGCTACTACTATAAGTGGTCCACAGCCTGGAAGATCCACGGCTTCTGCAGCTTCATCGGCTGCTACACGCTCCTCTTCCCCTTCTCTGAGTACTACGCGGGCTACTACACCGGCTGCTTTGAGCTGAGCAACGGCTTCCTGCACGCCTCAATAATTATGCGTACCTTGTGCGACATTGCCAATAAGAAGACGCAGAAGCCTCTCATTGAGAAGCTGGAAAAGCGCGCCACGGTGTGCGAGTACGCATTCGGTGGGCTCTATCTGCTCATTCGTGTCATAGGTGGCACCTACGTCACGGGCAGCTGGCTGTACAACGTGCTCGGCAACTGGCGCTCCGACGTCGTGCACGCCGGCGAGGCCGGCTACGCGCCGCGTGTGCATAATGAGGTGGCCACCGGCATCGCCGTCGCGGCCCTCTCTACGATCCAGTTGCTGCAATACTTCTGGTTCGGGCAGATTGTGCGCAAGGCGTTGGGGCTAGACGGCGAGGCCACCGCCGCTGCTGCCGCTGCGCCAGCGGATATGAATGAAGACGCGAAGAAGGAGAAGTAGCGCGGCGTGTGATTCGGTTTGTTTGTGCGTGCGAGGGCCTGTGTTCGGCGCAGAGTCTTTCCCTCGCTCATCTCAGGTCACAATTCATCCAGGAGAACATGTAAAAAGAAAAAAGTAATGAACACGGAGCAAAATCAGGGGAAAAAAAGAGAAAGCACCGCTCGTTTTGTATTTGTCAGTGCCTTTCTTTTCGTTTTCTCCTGCTTTTTAAAAGAAAAAAGATAAGGATTTACGAGGAGAGGAGACGCTGTGGTGCTCTGTGCTGCTTCATCGCGCGCTACGTTGCAGACAATCCCTTCCCTTTTTTGTTTTTGTTTGACAGCTTCTTTCTTTCGTCACCCTTCCTCACCTACCACAATTTGTTTTTTTTCCTTTGCGGTTTTTTTTTTTTTTGATCTGTGTTCTCCGCAGCATTGTTGAAGTGGAGAGATGTAGAGGGAGAGAGACAGAGAGAAGGAGGCTGGAAACTTAAAGAATCGAAAATAAGAGCAGTCGATCAAGACGGAGGCGAAATCGCTTTTTTTTCCCCCTTTGTTGTTTGTCGAGCCTCTGTGTCGTCTCCTCCCTCTGAGTATCTCCTTCGTGTTGTGCCTTTCTTCCACTTGGTGTCTTTCGCTTTGTTTTTGTTTGCTACAGCCGCTTTTTGTCAATCGTTCTCTCTCTCTCTCTCTCTCTCTTTTTTCCTTCTATGTGACGGCGGTGCTCGCCTCCACTCATCGTCACCCCTCTTCTCTCTCTCTCTCTCTCGCCGCTTCACCTGCTCCGTGCACCGAAACGCACGACGGCGTACGCTTTTTCGTGAGAGAGAAAGAGAAAAAGCAAAAAGAAAAGGAGGGCGAGAGCTGCGTCAAAGACGCAGGTAAGACGAGGGCGGAGCAGGGTAAAGAAAAAGAATGGTGCGTGTTAATTTTTGCTCCTGTGGGAGGCAATGCGTCTCTGCATCACGTGGTGTTTCCTTTTTTTTTTCTTATCCTGCATCTTTTATCCCTCTCATTCCTTCACCTCGCTCAGTAGGTGCTTGACCGGTGGGGCAGGTCACAATGCGATCGGCGTCAGCGACGAAAAAAAGAAAGAAAAACAAAAGAGAATTTAGCAGCGCGTGTCTTATGCACTCGCCATTCCATCATTCCTTTACACTAAGGAGTACGGCGAGTCAACTAGCGGTGGAAAAGGGGCAAAACATGGTGAAGCTCTAGGCTTTGTCTGCTTTGCGGTCTATTTTCATCTTGACTCCCGTGCACTACCTCAGTAGCAGGCGAAGTGAGTACGCTGGGATGAAATGCCTTGGTGGAGACCGTGGATCTGTGCAGCTTCCCTGCTCCGATGACTTCAGCACCTTCTCTTCGCTCACTCCACCCGTCCCATCCACTTCGTTTCCCTCTCTCTTTTTTTTTTTTCCCAACACACTCACGCATCTCACTCTCTCAACGAATCCCCTTTTCCGACGCAGTGAAGCTGTTTCGTGTTCTTTCCCCATTGCTGTCTCGTCGTTTATTTGTACGCTGTCCCAAAATTGTGGTTGCGGGATTGTCGAAGTCGACTTTGTAAAAGAACTTCGCTTCCCTTTGTTGAGCTATTCTTTCCTTCCTTTTATTATTTTTCTCTTCTATTTATTGTTTGTGTTTGACCGCGTTGACACTCCGTTTTCGCGCTCTCTCTCTCTCTTTTTCTCTCTTTTTCTCTCTTTCTCAGCTTTGGCTTCTGAGCGTGCGGCAACGGCAACAGTCTGCATCGTTCAGTTTTCTTCTCTTCTGTGTTGTTCACCGGAGTACATCCTCGAGAAATCTTTTAACAACAACTGTGGGATCCGCTCGTCGCTGCTCCAACTTTTCTTTTTACTAGTGAAAGACGAGTCGCAACAACCACAGTAAAGAAAAAAGAGAAAGAGAGTCTGCACTACGCTGTCACGTAGAGAGCCACAACACACCATCAAAAACAAAAATAAACCGGTGATGACTCTGATGAAGCGTTCTTCTTTCTGTCGCCACGCGATGTGGCTTGCGGTGGCCCTCTTTGTGGTGTGGTGCTCGTCTGCACCCATCGCCGCCTTTGCTGCCGAATCGCAGGACACCGTCGTCTACGACTGCGACGGCGCCGTGCCTTTCTACTCCCCTGCGCAGGTGACCGCAACAACCCGCTTCTTGCAAGGCTTCGCTGACCAGATCTTCCCGCTGGAGATGATGTGGGGGGACTGCCCGAACTTCTGCGCACGCGAGTACCTCTCGTGCACGGTGGCGGGCGTGGAGATGGACTTTGCTGGCGCCGGCGTGCTGGGTGAGCTGCCCGCCGTGCCGTCGACCGTGGCGGGTGCCGACGTGGTGGTGATCGGTATAAACTTCGATGACAACCCGGACATCAGCGAGCTGCTGCCGCCGAGCTGGTCGACGCTGACGCAGCTGCGCAGCTTCTCGATTGTGGGCACCAGCATTGGCGGGTCGCTGCCGGCTGCGTGGGCCGCGCTGACGAACCTGGAGTACGCCGACTTCAGCGCGACACAGATCACGGCAACGGTGCCGGCGGCGTGGGAGGGCTTGCGCAACCTGCGGGTGCTGCGCGCGCACACGCTGGACGTAGACGGCGGCTTGCCGGCGTCGTGGAGCGCGATGGCGGCGCTGACGGAGCTGGACATTCACGGCTGCGCCTTCACCGGCTCGCTGCCTGCGAGCTGGTCGACGTTGGCGCACCTGACGACGCTGCGCGTGGATTCGAACAGGCTGACCGGGAGCGTGCCGGAGGAGTACGGCTCGATGAGCAGCATTGCGACGGTGAACCTCCGCATGAACAGCTTCTGCGGGTGCTTGCCGGCTGCGTGGACGGCCGCGACGTCGACGGTGTCGGTGTTGGCCGATGCTGACGTGAGCGATGCTGAGCTGTGCGCGACGAAGAACAGCTGCTTTCCGGTGTCCTCGTCTTCCTCGTCGTCTTCGTCGTCTCCTATTCCGACCCAGCCGCCGACGTCATCTTCGTCCACGACTCCGAGCGTGCCGTCCAGCAGCAGCAGCAGCGGACACAAGTCGGACTCATCGGCCCCCGCGCCGCCGCCTCTCCCTGACAGCAGCAGCCGCAGCAGTGGTATCATTCCCAGCAGCAGCAGCAGCAGCAGCAGCCCGATCGTTACTCCGTCTCCCTCCCCCTCCTCTTCGTCCGGCCCTGTGGAGATCACGTGCGAGAGCGCTGTGCCTTTCTACTCCCCTGCGCAGGTGACCGCAACGACCCGCTTCTTGCAAGGCTTCGCTGACCAGATTTTCCCGCTGGAGATGATGTGGGGAGACTGCCCGAACTTCTGCGCACGCGAGTACCTCTCGTGCACGGCGGCGGGCGTGGAGATGGACTTTGCTGGCGCCGGCGTGCTGGGTGAGCTGCCCGCCGTGCCGTCGACAGTGGCGGGTGCTGACGTGGTGGTGATCGGTATAAACTTCGACGACAACCCGGACATCAGCGAGCTGCTGCCGCCGAGCTGGTCGACGCTGACGCAGCTGCGCAGCTTCTCGATTGCCGGCACCAGCATTGGCGGGTCGCTGCCGGCTGCGTGGGCCGCGCTGACGAACCTGGAGTACGCCGACTTCAGCGCGACGCAGATCACGGCGACGGTGCCGGCGGAGTGGGAGGGCTTGCGCAACCTGCGTGTGCTGCGTGCGCACACGCTGGACGTGGACGGCGGCTTGCCGGCGTCGTGGAGCGCGATGGCGGCGCTGACGGAGCTGGACATTCACGGCTGTGCCTTCACCGGCTCGCTGCCTGCGAGCTGGTCGACGCTGGCGCACCTGACGACGCTGCGCGTGGATTCGAACAGGCTGACCGGGAGCGTGCCGGAGGAGTACGGCTCGATGAGCAGCATTGCGACGGTGAACCTCCGCATGAACAGCTTCTGCGGGTGCTTGCCGGCTGCGTGGACGGCCGCGACGTCGACGGTGTCGGTGTTGGCCGATGCTGACGTGAGCGATGCTGAGCTGTGCGCGACGAAGAACAGCTGCTTTCCGGTGTCCTCGTCTTCCTCGTCGTCTTCGTCTTCTTCGTCGTCTCCTGTCCCGACCCAGCCGCCGACGTCATCTTCGTCCACGACTCCGAGCGTGCCGTCCAGCAGCAGCAGCAGCAGCAGCAGCAGCAGCAGCAGCAGCAGCAGCTCCGACTTGTGCAATGCCGAGGTGCCCCTCTTCACCGCAGCGCAGAGGCAGGCCACCCAAACGGTGCTCTCTGCGTTCCGCGGCGCCTTTGCAGCGCTCGAGGGGGCCTGGCAGTGCTCGAATTGGTGTACGTGGAACGGCGTGCAGTGCGCGACGGGCGGAGTGCGGGTGGCGCTGAGCAACACGAACCTGGTGGGCACTTTGCCGGAAGTTCCGACGGTTGCCAACGTGGACGATGTGATGCTGCTGAGCATGGATCTGAGCTTCAACAAGCAGCTGACAGGCACCATGCCTCGGGGCTGGCTGTTCCTGCCGAAGCTGACTGTGTTGAATGTGAGCGGGTGCGGCATCTCTGGCGACCTTCCCGAGTAGCACGTGCAAGACGAATTGGCATGTGTGCACACCTGTACCTTTCTCCAGAAACGACAACAACAACAACAACAAAAAAACAGAGTAACAGAAAAAAAAAATCACAAGGACTTATCAGGTGCTATCCTGTCACATCTTCGCTTTCGTATTTCTAACAGCACCGTTGAGACCGCAGTGTGCGCTATTTTTTTTCTTTTGCCTTTTTTTTCTATTTTTAATTTGAAAAGTCGCTCGCTTTTCTTATTTCTTCATACTCCGACACCTTGAGCACACACACCCACACACACACTTACAACACAGAGTCATACATGTTTTCTTTATGTTTCTCCTGGGGCTTCCTAGTATGGTTTCGACAATTTTTTCCTCACGTTTTTTTTTCTTGTTCCGTGTGTACGTAAGTGTGTGTGGGTGTGTGCTCGTTATCTTGGTTCCGTTCGCCTCTTATATGGAACATTCTTGTTGACAAAGCTGAAGCTTTCTCTCACTTATCAAGGTTGTTTCTCTTCTTCTGATTCTGCCTTGCCTCACATCTATTGCTGGTATAACTGTGTGATCTTCAGTGCGGAGGTGAGTGTGTGTGCATATCTGTTCGCCGTCCATGACAGCAAACAGACTCTCCACACACACACTGTTCAGTACTTCTCTCATCCTCTGTTTCTCTTCATCACGCTAAAAAAAAGGTTCCAAGAAGTAAAAAAAGTAAACTGAGCGAACTTGTGGCTCATTGTTGTCTTCATTAATGCGGCCTTTTTTTTTCTCCTTTTTTTTACTCCTAGTTTTTGTTTTTCATTGTACTGAATGCTGATATTCTTTTTTTTTAAATACTCTTAATTTCTTGATTTTTGTGTTTGTGGTGTTTTGTGCGCGTTGGGGCACGCTGCCAAAAAAAAAAAAGAAAAAACAAAACAAAACAGGAAAGAGTAAAAAAAAAAAAAGAAAGGCTTGCCCCTTATTTTTATCCACCCCCAAAAAGTGTCTTTATCTGTGCGCGTTGTGCTGTTTCTTTTCCCCCTTTTTTTCGTTTTGAATACACCGTCCTGCGGATGTTTGGCACGTGCGCATGCATGGAGGTTCTTCCTTTACGGTTTTTTTTTACTGTTTGTCGCTACACTCCAACACTGGACGAAGAGACATAAAAATGAAAGGTCTCCGTCATCTACAACACCACCGCCGTCTTACGCGCCGCCTCCCTGCTTGAGACTTCATCTTCAACTTCTCCGTCTTGTTGAAAAGATGTGTTTGTGTGGGTGTGTGTGTGTGTGTGGGTGAGCGTGGTGAATTTTTATTCTAAATCATCATCCTCATCAGAGCAATTCTTTGAAAAAAAAAGTGAAAAAGCTAATAAAATAAAAGAGTGCCGTATTCTCTTTGCCGGATTGTAGCTCATCGAGGGTGTCGCCCGTTCCTGCACACGTTTCCCAGATAATAAGAAAAAGAAGCGTCGAAGAATCACCAAGGACGAAGGCGAGAGCGCTGTTTTTTTTTTTTCTCTCTTGTGAGCGTATTCCTACCTTAAACATCACTCAGCGAGCAGACATCTCCACCACAAAAGGAGAAAAAGAGTCTCAAACGCGTCGAACAGTACTGCACAATGGTTGGTGCTCGCGAGACAGGAGATCCGCAACAGCAACAACAACAACAGAAAAAACTCAAATTTTTTTAATTGAATTAAAAGACACTACATGCACTTCATGTCATACGGCAGCGTGCGTGCTATTTTCTTTTCCCACGGTATCTGAAAAAAATAGAAATACAAAAATAACAAAAGAAAGAAATATCTGAAGTGACATGTGTGCTTCGTTGTCAGCTGCAATGCGGCCACATTCTCGGCTACTAAAGAAAAAAGGCAGGAAGATGAATCTTATTCACGCATTCCGTGCGGCGCGTCGGGGCACCTGATGCAATCTCTCCAGCGCATCTTTTTATTTCTTGCACTTATTTGGAGCGGCGGCAGACTGTATTTTTACAACTTTGGCCTCACGGAATCTGGTCTCGTGAAAAACGTTAGCGGTGTGTTGTATCGAGTCCAGGCGCGATATGGTGAGCTGAATAGAAGAGGCGGCAATTTCGCTTTAATCATTGTGTGCTTTTTTTTTTCCCGCTGATGGGAGTCGCTGTCGGGTGCATGCTGTGTCTCCACTCTCTGCTCATCCCGTTCCTTCGTGAGCTTCTTGGCTTGCTGTTCCACTACCGCTCTCCGCGGCTCCACTTTTTTCTCTTCTCACTCTCTCTCTCTCTTCTCGCTTCCTCACTCTCGGCTCTCTTCCGCCTTCAGATCCTACCACAGAGATCGGTGCGTTTGCCTTTCTCCCACCCCTTCTCACAGCCTACTTTCAATACGTCCGTTTTCTCCCCCCACCAGGCGGCGTTGACCTATCTTACTGAGAGACGACTCAAGAAGAAAAAAAGAAAAAGCCTTCGCCTTTCCTACTGAGAGCCGAACACTTCTTCCTTCTGCTCTTGTGTTGTTCTCTCCTGATCATTTACAGTTATCATTTTTTTTTCTCCTTTCCAGTCTTCAAAGGACTTGACCCTTTTTTCTTTCTCTCGTTTGCTTCGACGCCGACCACATTTTTTCCCTTAACGGTCGTCGCTCCGTCTTCCATATTCTTTTCTTTTTTCCCAGTTTTAGGGTTCTCGATTGTCGTTGAGTACCGTCGTATTTTTTTTTCCTCTCCTTTTATATTCCTTTTCATTGACTGCCAGGTACTTCACATACCTGTTTCTCTCTCTTCTTTGCCCTTCATTTTTTTCCTTTTTTCTCTTAAGCGCCTTGTCTTTTTGCTGTATTTGTTCATCAGCATCTCAACGCTGCACCCACCGCCGCCAAAAAAAGAAGAAGAAAAAAGCAACTCACAGTTGTCTTTTTGCTCTCTGTTATCGTGCGTCTTCAAGCAACTTCCCCCACTCTTTTTAATTCTCATTTTTTTTTCATTCATCACAACCCCCACTCTCAAACAGCGTCAATAAAAGAAAAAAGAAGAACAAGAAGCCACCTCTTATCATTTTTGCTTCTCTAGTCGCCCGGCGTTCACACACAAACACACAACCACTCATTCAGATTCCCACACACAAACAAGGACGCATACCACGATGACGCCTTCTCTCTTCACCTCCCGCACTCGGGCCGTCCTCGTCGGCTTCGTGGCGGTGCTGCTCACCTGCGGCGTCGTCAGCGTCTCTGCCGCCGGCTCCATGAGCTACTACACCGCGACGCAGCAGGCCAATACCTACAAGTTTCTCGCCAGCTTCGTCAACACGATGCCTGCCCTGGAGCCGTACTGGACGGGTGATGATTTCTGCCAGTGGGTTGGCGTGTCGTGCGCCAGGAGCGGTGTGTCGGTCGGCGCGGCCAGGATGACGATGCTGGCCGGCACGACGGCCTCGCTGCCCGATATTCCAAGTGACGTGGACGGCTCGCAGGTGATGCTGACGGTCCTTACCTTCAGCAGCACGAACGTGCTGACCGGCACCCTGCCGCCCAGCTGGGGCTCGCTGTCGAACCTCGTCGGCTTCTCTGTCGGCGGCAACGCCATCTCTGGCACGCTGCCCCCCGAGTACGGCAACCTGGCGAACGTCTGGACGTTGAACTTCTTCAGCAACAAGCTGACGGGCACGATTCCAGAGACGTGGGGCACGCTGCCCGCCTGCACCCTCATCGCGCTGTACAACAACAGCCTCACCGGCTCGCTGCCTGAGTCGTGGACGAACATGCCGAAGATCAAGACGATTTACGTGCACCAGAACCAGCTCTCTGGCACGCTGCCGGACGCTTGGCACGCAATGGAAAAGCTCACGACGCTCTACATCAACTCCAACGCCTTCACCGGCTCCATTCCGGCGTCGTGGGGCAGCATGCCGGCCATCGAGTACATCATGATTGCGGATAACAAGTTCTGCGGCTGCGTCCCACCGGAGTGGACCACGCGCGGCGTGACGGTGTACGGTGACGCAGCGGTGACGTCCGAGACGTGTGCGACGACAAACGCCTGTGTGACGCCGGAGCCCACGCCTGAGCCAACCCCAGAGCCGACACCGGAGCCAACACCTGAGCCAACGCCCGAGCCAACGCCCGAGCCAACGCCCGAGCCCCCCGTGACTCTGCCGCCGTGCAACGTGCCGAACTGCGTCCTGTGCAACTCGCACAGCCCCAACTATTGCCGCCAGTGCGAGACGGGCTACCAGCTGACGGCCGGCTTCTTGTGCCGCCAGCAGTCGGGCGACGCGGTGGCTGCTCCGGTGTTCGGTGCGGCGGTGTGCGCTGCCGTGGCCGTGGCGACGCTGCTGGTCGCGTAAGAAGAAAAAAGATATACATACAAGAAAAGGAGAGACCTATCGAGAGAGGCGGCGCAGATGAATATTCTGAAGGACAAGGCAGGACGGCTCTGTGAGCTACACCGCAGACGTTGCCTCTCTCCCTTCTTACACTCACTCTCACCTTTCATAAATGCGTGCAGCGTGGGACGTGCAGGGCAGACATATTTTTTTTTTTAACGCACTTTTTGGTGATCCCCAAAACCGGCGAGAAGCGGAGGGCAACATCAGGGTGGCGCGTCAGCTGCGGCGGAGGCCTTTTCGGCTCTCTTGTGCTGCCTCTTTCTCCCTCCTGTATTGTTTTTTTTATTATAATTTCTGTTTCACGTTCTCTCGTTAGTTTGTCCCTGTCAAGGGCTAATAAGGCCAATGGGTGATCCTTGAAGTTGTGTGCACGTCTATTCTTTATTTCTCTCTTTCCCATATGTTTTTCTTTTCGCTCCTGACGATTGTATTCGTTTTTTCCTTCTCCTCTTATCTTTGTTGTTTCTGTTGCCTTTCACTTTCTTTTGCTAAATATATATTGAATAGCTCAAAGTAAAAAAAAAAACACCTCAAAATAAAAAAACCATGTCGGAGCGAAGGCGTGCGATGAAGAAGGAGAAGGACCAAGACCAAAAGGCCTCTGAGAAGTTATATTCTGTTTTTTTTTTTTGCCTTCTTCTCTTCGCTTCTTTCTTCAAGCATTGGACTCTGGCCTCTTCATCTCTTTTATCCTTCTCTAGCTTGCTCTGTTCTCTCTAGACCCCCCTTTTGTTTAAAAAAAAAAATTACCGGTGGATGTGTTCTCCCTTCAGTCTCTTGATAGGTGAGGTGACTGCTTTCTTCTTTTTCTTCCGGTCTTTGTCGCAATGTACTCCGTGCTCTTTTCTTGTTTTCCTTCGTCTCTCTGTTTCTTACGTGTGTCTCTGTGGCAAATAACAGTTTGAACACGAATGGAAAGCGCCAGAAACAACACAACTTTGGTTGTGACTCGACAAACGGAAATAAAAAAAAAAGAAATTATACACACATACCCACAAAAAAGAAAAAACATGTTGTCTGACGAGTCATGCACTGGAGAAGGGCCACAGCTTCTCTCTCGTTTGTTGTTCATCCACATGTGCGGGTCTTCTCCATGAAACCCAACTGAGCTACCCATTTTAATTTTATTGTACTCCTTCGTGTCTTTCTTTTTCTTTTCATCGCTTGTGTGCCTTCGCCTCCCTCTCCACTCATCGGCACTTTCCTTCTCAAAACAAAATATCATTAAAAAAAAAGGGGAAGGAAAGAATCGTTGAGGTGGAGTTGGCGCGCGAAGCACCTTCCAAAAAAGGCTTCTGCCCTCCCTTTTTTTCCTTTTTTTTTTACATTCGCCCGCAACGCTTGCAACATTATTTTTCTCTCTTTTTTTCATATATATATGTCACTGTTGCATCCTGCGTTGCGTTGTGTTTTTCTTTTTTTCTTTATTCAACCTTTTGGACCTTTTTTTGTTTTGCTTTAAGTCGTTCTGTCTTTCATTTTTCCGTTCGATTACGACGATCATACCGCGCGAATCGTGTTACTCTCTCTCTGCCACCTCCTTTGCTTCTTTGTCTGAGTGCGTTGCCCTGCCTTCCCAGCTCTTCTGCGTATGGGTAGTTGGTACCTACTGTAGCAGCACATGCACAAGCGCCAGATAAAAAGAAGAGCAACAACATCAGAAAAAACCCGGAATCGTCTCCGTCGATGCCGCGGGGTCGATGTTGAATGTGAGAAGAGGAGGAGCAAGGAAAGCGTCGATTGCGTGCATGAGTGTCTCTCTGTTTGAGCGTGTCCCTTTGCGTTGCTCCATCACGGGTTTCTCCACTGAAGTTTTCTTCTTTTTCCTTCTTTACTTTTTTTCTCTCCGTCTATTCCGTTTCTTCCGTTCCTACTGGCTGGTGAACACCGTATTCCTTTGTTGTTCTTTCCCCTTCCTGAAGCAAAAAAGAAAGGAAAGGAAAAAAAAAAAGAGCGAATTTTATTCGCGTTTGTGCGCGGAGAAAGCACGGTATAGGTGATAGTTTCTCCCTTTTTTTTTTCCTTCCGATTCCGTTTCGGGTTTTGTTTTCAAACCTTCACAACGCCGTTTACGTCACCGCCTAATTCGTTGTGGTTCCTGTTGATCTTCACTTGTTTTTTTTCTTTTTTACTCTTCTTCCTCATCCGTTTTCCTATCTTCCTCCAGTTGTGCAGCTAGCGAGTGCCGGTGCAATGCTGAAGGGGTGGCCTTGTGCGTCCGCTGCAAGGGGGGAGCAATGACGTGGACATCTCTTGCGTTGCGTGCGTGCTTGCTTCTCGCCCGCAAACGTCTCCCGCTGCAAAAAAAAAAAAAGACGTTTACGACAAGGCAATTGACGCAAAGGCAGCAAGTCAGACGCGCGCGAGCAACAAGAGGAAACATCAACAACAATAACAATTGGGTACTTTCTGGTGTGTACGTCTGCGCGCATCGCCGGCGTACGCCGCGGCAACAGTAGCCAGCGGCGGCTTTGCCTTGACACGGAATAACGTACCCACGTTTACCACCTCCCACAGGCTTTTACTCTCACCCTTTAAAGTAAACTCCACACCACATAGAAGAATGGTGCGCTCTGTTTTTTTTTTCTTTGGCAGTTCACACCGTTGGCCATTCTTCTCTACGTCCCACCCTCAAAATTAAAGAAAGGCGGCAGCGAGAACACGCCAGAAGAGAGGAAAAAGAAAGAAAGAAAGAGAGTTTGAGAGGGCGGAGGAGGCCGACAAGTTTTCACGTGTTCATTGCGCACATCGGTGTTCTTCTTCCTCACGGCACATCTTCTCCGTAATTGCGGGTCTTTTTTTTTCCGACTTTACATTGTCACTATTCTATTCCTTCGTCCGTATGTTTTGCGACTATTCTTTCCTTTTTTTTTTTACGGCGTTCGCGCGTTCGCTTTTCCATTCATTTGTTGATTGGGCGATACTGAAAGCAGGCGTTTCACCATTCCTGTCTAATCTACTCGGTGGGCCACCTTTCCAAAAAAAAAAAATAACAACAACCAAAACGGAAAAAAAGAAAGAAAAGAAAAAAAGCAAAGGCAAGAGGGAGGGGGGAAACAAGGAAGTGGAAGAGAGGAAAGGGTACAGGATCCTCTCGGCTTTTTCTCTCCTCTCTCTGAGTCTTTGTGTGTGTGTCTGTGTGTGTCGAGATGTGGCCGATTGCCGACCTGGCGATGCGATGCAACACCGGTAAAAAAACATCAAAAAAAAATAGTGAAATAAGAGAAAAGATTCACTTGCTTTTGAGGCCACACTGTAATTTATTCATTTATTATTTCTTTTCCTATCATTTTGTATTTTCATCCTTTTTTACTATACTGGTCGTTCTTATTTAAAATGAAATAGAAAACGCAAGACGAATGCGTCGCAAAACGATGTGTGTGTCGAAGAAGTAGAGCAGGTGTGCCGATGTGGCAGCCCCTATCCCAACACGCACGCTGCACGACGGTAGGGCTGCGGAGACGCACGGCGTGCCTGCCTCTGTTGCTTCTTTCCTGCCTTTGCCGCGTGGACGGCCAGCGAATGCGTAGTGGGATAAGTTTTGTTTTTTAGAATCTGTGCTTTGTATAGCGACTGGAATGCTTGTCTGGGCACACAGTAGACATGGGGCATACGTCGGCGCTCACTCGCCTTGAACGCTGTTCGGCCCTGCAAACGATTTTGCGTACTTCCGACACTTCATCTATTCTCCCTCTGCTGCATTTCTTTCCCGCATCTCTCTCCCTCTCCGCTACAACGACAACAGCAACAACAACAACAGCAACAACACCAACAAAACACAAACAATTGTCAGCCCACGAGGTACAACGCGTACGAGCAACGGCTGCACCCAACTGTGCTACTCGACTTCTCCCTTTTTTTCCTATTGCTGTCTAATAATTCGGGTTTTTTCTTTTCGCTTGTTTCTATCCGTGCTGTGAGCGACACGTTGGCAACACCGTGACGCAGACAGTGAGCGTCACTTGCCAAGAGTTTTAAAAAGGAGGGACCTAGAAGAGCAGTGTGCTGCCTCGCCAGTCTCGTCTTTCTGTCGCTACTCTATCACTCCATCTTTCTTCCTTCCCAGCACGGAAAAAAAAAAGAAAATAGCAAGTACAGGCAGCTTCAAACATTTTAGAAGATCGTAGCTTTCGTATCGACGACACATAAGAAAAAACAAAACAGAGGTGTTTGCGTAGCCGCACCCTTTCCCTTCTTACCGTCTTTCCCACCACCTTCTAACACACACAAAGAAGCCATACAGACTTCAAAAGCCAGCAATACCTCCGTCCCCTCCTGCTTCCCTTATACAACATTATTATTATTATTATTATTGTTATAGACTTCTCTTTTTTTTTTCCCTCTCCGACACACATCCTGCAAAAAGAAAAAAAAATGGTTCTGCTTCACCTGCTGCGTTGTCAGCGCTTCCTCTGGCGCGGGCTGGTGGACCGGGCACGCGTAAGCCACGCCCTCTACGGCACCGCCCCCATCCCTGCCGACGTCGCCACATCCGTCGTCCCAGTGCCGGCGATGCGCAGCGTAGCGGCAGCCATCGCTGGGGGTGAAGGTGACACTGGTGGTGGTGGTGCCGCCGCCGTGCCTGCTGCCTTCAAGGGCAGCGGGGCGGTGCGGGGTGTGGTGTGGCCATGGATGCGGCGGCTGCCGCCCGACCCCGCCTTCGGCCGCTTCATTGCGCAGCCCATCACCGTTCCTCTCCGCTGTGGTCTGCGCATGGTGGACGAGCTTGGCCACGTGAACAACGCCAAGTACCTTGAGATCACCGAGTTTGCGCGCTGGCACCAAATCGCGTTTCTTGGTCTCGGGCACGCGATGATGGAGCGCAAGGTTGCCTTTGTCGTCTCGGACCTTTCCATTACGTATCAGCGCGAGATCAAGCCCTTCTCCAAAGTGTGGGTCAGAACCCGCTTTGTTCTTCCACCAGAAGCACCGCCTACGCCTACACCTGCTGCTGGTGCGGACGCTGCGGACGCTAGTGAGAAGGCAGCAGGCGGCGGTGCTGCAGTGCGCGCCAACACGGCTGCCGTCACAGACAAGAAGCGCTTTTTCGTCGAGCACGAAATCTGGAGCGCCGATGGGCACAAGCTGCACGCCGCCCTGACGCTGGCAGCTGCACTGCTGGGTCCCGTCGCCTATGAACAGGAGCTCGCTCAGCGCTACGGCAGCGGCGCGGCGGCGACGGCGGCACCGGGTTCACCGTCGACGCCGCAGCGGCCGCGTACGACGCTGAACTGCGAGCAGGCGCTGGCGGATGTCTGCGGCCTCGCCACAACCGCGGAGGTGCGCGAGCTCTTCGCCTCTGTTGGACACGTCTGCGCGCACGCCGCGGAAGGGAAGGCGGCGGCTGAGGCGGCTGAAGATGCGGAGCGGTCGGACCGCATCCGCACCTTGGCTCGGGTTTGGAAAGCTAGCCGCAGCGTGCTGCGTGGCAAGTCTCTGATTCCTAAGCCCACGAAGAAAGAGTGAGCGGCGGCATTTCACACGTCAGCGAGCCAGAATGAGGTTGGAAAGTTGGCTTTTTCCTCTCCCTTCTCATTTTTCATTGTATAATTATCATTATGGGAGCGCTTTATTGCGACGAACAAAACGAATTGTTTTATACCTCTCTTTGTTTTTGTCCGCTTTTTCCTTTGAGGATTCACATTCTTTACATATTATCAAATTCCGAGAACAGAATAATTAAGACGACACATGCATCCATAACAATAACAAAAAAAAAGCGTTAAGGAAAAGATTCTTTTGTTGACGCGCAGTCTTTCCCGCACGCTTCTTGTGACGACTACTAACATTTCTACTATTGCTGTTTTTATTATTAGTACGGTCTGCTGAGGCTCTTCCATCTGATTTGGGTTTCAATAAAAGACCTCCTTTTTACGTGTGCCATCTCCTACCCTCTCTTCCTCCTTCTCGGGAAAGTCGGGAGATAATGCACCGCGTCTTCCTCCTCCCCACCTCCTGTGTGGGTGTGTACTTCGACAAATCAAAGTAGAGAGAGAGAGACTTCGTATTGTATACTTGGAGCTTCAGAGTGTGGAGGGCGGTGCAGGTGCGGCGTTGACCCGACAAGGAGAAGGGGAAACACCGCAAACCGAAGGCACACGTGTTTTTTTATTTTTTCTCTACCCCTCTTTTCTCTTTTCATATCTAACCCCCCAAGTCTCGTGCGCTCATTATCCAAATTGGCCGGTAGAGAGGCAATGCGCTGTGCACGTGTATGTGTATAAATGTGTGTGTGTCCATGCATGCAGCCTAAGCGATGATGTTGGGCAGCTTACAGGAGAAAGCAGCAATACGGTAAGGGATGAGAGGCAAAAAGGGGCAGCACCGTGAGAGGTGTTCCGTCCGCTCACACAGCCGCAACACGCGCTTTCTTCACGTCGACTTTCTTCCAGAGGGTCTTCTCTTGGTGTAGTAGATATTCGACCAGCAGACCCGTATGTTGTTTTTTCATCCCCCAAAAGAAACAGTCTGCCAGCTCTTTGCATCACCTTCTTTTCCCCCCTCTTACGCCCTCCAATTTCCTTTTTCTCTTCTTTCCGTCGTTTCTTGTACCTCGTTCTCTGCTACCCACACACATACACATACACATATATAAACATCAATAACAACAACTTGTCATTAATGAAATTGCAAAGAACGGTCGCATTGTTTACCGCATTACACCACACACACAAAAAAACAACAAACCTCGCTTCTCTCTTTCTCTCTCCACGAGACCACTCATACTCCGTACCGGCGTAGAGCAGGACTCCCAAAGAAGAAACCCGTAGACAACACTGTTATTTTTTTTTCGTTTTCTTCGTCCCTTTCTCTCCCTTTCTCTCTCTCGACACCTGTTCTCTTGAGAAGGGACCGAACTCGAAGGAAGGTCTACTAGCACCCCACCCCGACCTTCTCACACCCGCTCCCTTTCGAGCTTAGATACGCATAGTTGTAGTGTGCACAGCGCTACTTCTATCAGCGATTTGGTACGAACCTTCTCTACCTCTATAATTACCTTTTTCCTTCTCTCTCTGCCCACGTTCGGTAGGTCCGTTTTTTTTTCTTTTTAAACGTTCTTCCTCTTTCTACTTCTCTTTCCTTTTTGTTTGGATTAGTGTTAACCCTCATTACCCTGGCGTGTTTTTTCTGGTGACCCTGTAACGTGAATCTTCCGCCTACTCGACGATCTGTTCTCCCTTTCTGTTTACCTCTCTCTTACTGCCCCTTTCTCCTTCTCCACGTATATCCTCTGCGAATATTTCTTTTTTTATCTCCAAAAAAAGAAATTCGACCCCTTTTTTTTCCTTCCTGTACGGCGTTAGCGGAAGACGTGGTCTCCCCCTTTCCCAACTCCCTCGCTCTCTCTGAGTTCTCTCTCTCTCTTTCTTTCTTTCTTTTACCTTGTCTAACATTCACACATACCGCTGAGTCGTTCTTTTCTTTTTGTTTTCCACTTCTTTTTGTTGTCTTGCCGCTCTCTTGACGTGCAAACGCATCGACCCTCCCCTCGCTTTGGGACGTCACCGCAAACAAACAAACAGTCAAAAAAAAAAGAAGTTCCTTAAGTATTCTTTTTCGCTTTTCTCCTCTTCACCATGGCCGCAGTTGTCGATGAGCGTGCGTTGATGCACCTCAACGTGGGCGACTTTGTCGCCATCATGACCCACCACATGAAGGACGGTAAGATGCACTGGACTCTCGGCTCGGTCGAGACGCCGCCGTACCTTCGTGATGTGGAGATCCGTCTGTGGGAGCGCCAGCGCTCCGAGTACTACAACGAGGAGGAGACGCCGGCCAATCCCGAGACGGCGGAGCTGATGAAGCGCATCGCCCAGGTCAAGGAGGACCTGCAGAAGAGCATTGCGCAGTCTGAGGAGCTCACGCAGCAGCTCCGCGATCGGCGTGCGGCCATCATGCAGCAGATCGCCGACGCCGACCAGTATGTGCAGGAGTCGAATGCGGTGCGTAACGCCGCCCGCGACGACGTCGAGAGCATTCCCGACCGTCACTGGCAGGAGCTGAAGTCGTACCGCATTCCGCCGAAGATGGTGTCCGTGGTCATTCGGGCTGTGATGCTGCTGCTCTCCGAGGATGAGGCACGCACGTGGTCGCAGATGCAGCGCGTGCTGCGCTACTTCAACTTCAAGCGCCGCATCACCGACTTCAACGCCGATCAGCAGCTTTCGCCCGAGCGCCGCGACTACATTCTGCAGGAGTGTGTGAGCAAGAAGAGCTTCCGCTACGACCGCGCGATGCAGGGCAGCGTGGCGGTGGGCCCGATCTACTACTGGGTGCTGGCGCAGCTCGACTGCGGGGAGGCCCAGTCGCAGAAGGACCGCGTCAACATGGAGAAGGTGGAGCGCCAGAAGGAGCTGCGCGATGTGCTGAAGCAGATCAGCGAGCAGCAGAAGCGCATCACCGAGTACCAGGAGCTGATGGACGACCTGGACGACCAGCTGCGCATGTGCAACCAGCACAACGACAGCTCCGCCTCCCGCTCGCGTCGCCGCAGCGTGGGTGGCGCTGACCGCTACGCCGACAGCTTCGCGGCGCGCGAGGGCAAGGAGTACCTGAAGCCCGCCTTCTTCACCTGGAAGCCGACGGACCGCGTCATCATTGTGCTGCGCAAGAACATCGTCAGCAACTTCAACGGGGTGACGAGCAAGGAGCAGGAGGACGGCTACAACCTCAGCGACGCGCAGATTCGCGCCATGGACGATGCCCTGACACGCCGGCATCAGGCGGCGGACGGGATGAGCGACGACGACGACGACGCCGAGGACGACATGCTGCGCCAGGACACGGAGGGTAACGCCGCACGCAACGACGACGATATTATGAAGGAGCGCGAGCGCCAGGCGGCGGAGAGCGGTGCGGTGCCGGCGACCGAGGTGACGGCGCAGCTGCAGCGCACCTTTGAAGGCCGCAACTGGCAGCGCGTGCTGGACCGCAAGCGCGAGGCCATCGAGGCTGCTTTTGCTGAGGAGTCGGCGGAGTGCCTGGAGGTGCCGGAGTACTACATCTCGATCGAGGACTTGACAGTGGGCAGCCTCATCGTCGACTTCACGGCGCAGCACGATGGCCGCCGCTCCACGGAAGAGCTGCAGAGCCGCGTCGACGCGTGCGGCTACCCGAAGGTGCTCTCTCTCTACGAGGAGGACGACGAGGAAGAGGCGGAGGAGGAGCCGGAGGGGCCGGAGCACCAGATGAAGTTCGGCGGCGATCGCTGGGCCGATGTGGCGCCGGCGCACCGCCAGGAAATCGAGGAGGCCTTTTTGATTGACACGAGCGCCGCCACCGGTGCGCAGCGGAGCGAGATCGAGGTGCAGGATATCCGCGTTGAGGATGGCGAGGGCCTGACGGTGGACTACTCGATGGCGGACAAGTCCCGCGACCCGGAGGAGGTGCAGGCGCAGGTGGACGCCTACGCGTACCCCGAGGTGTGGGCGCTCTACCAGCAGCTGGCTGGCCTCGACGAGGCTGGGCCGACCCACCAGGTGCGTTTCCGTGGCGAGCGGTGGGCGGACATCATGGAGGACAACAAGGCGGCTATTCAGGAGGCCTTCGCCGAGGACACGGCCGAGGCGCTTGGCATCTCCACGCGGCAGGTGAAGCCGGACGAGATGCGCTACGAAGGCGGCCTCACGGTCCCCTACACGATCAGTGGCTGCTCCCTCGATGACGACGAGGTGGACCAGAAGGCCGAGGACTACGGCTACCCCAAGACGTGGGCCCTCTACGACCGCCTCGTCGCCGAGGTGGTTGGCGCCGACTACCAGAAGGCCTTCGATGGCGAGCACTGGGAGACGGTGCTGCACGCCGCGCGGCCGGAGGTGTCGGAGGCGTTCTGCACCGACACGGCCAACGCCGTCCGCTCGGCGCCTGGGCAGGTCGACCCCCGCTCTGTCGATACCGACCAGGACCGTCTGCTCGTCTCCTACAACGTGGGCGATGCGCAGGTGCGCGCCGAGGAGGTGCGCGAGGACACCCGCGAGTACCCCTACCCCGAGGTATGGGCGCTGTACCAGCAGGTCGTGGCCGAGGAGGCGGAGGGCACCTCGAACCTGTCGCAGCGCTTCGACGGCGAGGCGTGGGAGGCCATCAACGACACCGTGCCCGAGCAGGTGCGCCAGGCCTTCATTGACGACATCAGCGCCGCCACCGGTGCCGAGCCGCAGCGCATCATCGTGCACGACGTCAAGACGAGCAAGAAGGGCATGACGGTCGAGTACGGCGTCGTGCGCGAGGAGGGCGAATCGGCACATGCGGTGCGCAAGGCTGCGAAGGACTCCGCCTACCCGGCAACGTGGTCGCTCTACGAGGAGAACAAGGAGAGGCCGGCGCCGCGCGGCTTCGGCGGCTCGGGCGATCGCGAGTCGGGCATCCTGGAGCGCCGCTTCGAGGGCGACGACTGGGACATCCTCGTCGACGGCTGCCCCGAGGACTTGAACGGCGCCTTCCGCAAGGACGCCGCCCGCACGGTGGGCGTGCCGACGAAGGATGTGCGCATCATCAGCACCGAGATCGGCAGTCTGATCGTCAAGTACCAGATCATCGACCCCGCCGACGACGACGAGGAGCTGCAGCGCCGCATCAACGAGGACGACTTCCCGGAGCTGATGGCGCTCTACCGCGCGCGTGTCCGCGGCGGCGACGAGGGCGACGACGGCGCGGCTCGCAAAAAGAAGGCCGGCAACGATCTGGACAGCATGCCAGCCAAGACCTTCGTGGGCGAGGAGTGGCCCGCGGTAGTGGCCAAGGACAGCGCGGCGGTCGAGCGCGCCTTCCAGCAGGACACGGCTGATGCCCTCGGCGTTGCGCCGGAGCAGGTGGAGGTGAAGCGTATCGGTGCCGAGGACGATGCGCTGGAGGTGGACTACGTCGTGGTGGACTGCCCGGCCGACGCGGCGGAGGCGGAGGAGGTGGTGAAGGACTACCCCTACCCCAACGTGTGGGAGCTCTACCCGTCCGAGGAGGAGGCCGGCAAGTTCGAGAAGACCTTCGACGGCACGGCGTGGGAGACGGTTGTGTCGGAGCGCAAGCCCGACGTGACGCGTGCCTTCCGCCGCGACGTCGCCGGCTGCCTCAACGCCAGCGAGGACGACATCGACGTCCGCAGCGTCCGCGCGACGCCGGAGGGTCTTGTGGTGCGCTACAACGTGTCGAACGAGGAGTGCGCGAACGAGCCGGTGGAGGAGATGTTCGCCGCCTACGGCTACCCCAAGACGTGGGCCCTCTACGCCGAGGAGGTGGAGAAGAACTGGGTGATCACGTCGCACCAGGTCGGCTTCGACGGCGACGACTGGGTCTACGTGGTGCGCGACAAGCAGGCGGAGCTGGAGGAGGCTTTTGTCAGCTGCACCGCCGAGCTCTTCTCGCTGCGCCGCGAGAACGTGCTGGAGGCGAAGTACTCGATCGGCAGCCTCATCGTCGACTTCTACTTGAAGCACCCGGCGGACCTGACGGAGGAGGACGTGGACAAGGAGCTGAACATCTGCCCCTACGAGCCCGTCTGGGACCTCTACGGCTACCACCCCTTCAACCCCGAAGACACGAAGGAGACGACGCACGAGGTCGGCTTCGAGGGTGCGGGCTGGGCACACGTGCTGGCGAACCACCGCGCCGAGCTGGAGGAGTGCTTCAAGCGCGACACCGCAGCCTCCCTCGAGACGAAGCCGGAGGACGTCGCGATTGATTCCGCCGAGTACGCGGAGGCGTGCCTGCTGGTGCGCACCACCGTCACGCACCACGTCTTCCAAGACAGCGACCTCATCCAGGAGCAGCTGAGCCGCTTCCCCTACGAGGAGGTGTGGGCGCTCTACGAGGAGGACCCGAACGAGGGCGTGGTGACGACGTCGCACCAGGTCGGCTTCGACGGCGATGACTGGGGTTACGTCGCATCGGCGCGCCGCGAGGAACTCGTCGCGGCCTTCCGCACGTCGACCGGCGAGGCGCTTGACGTGCAGGACGACCAAATCACGAACCTCGTGATGGAGGCGAGCGACAGCGCGCTGCTTGCCACCTTTGACGTGCGGCACGCAGAGGAGCAGTCCGAGGCGGAGATCAACCAGATCCTGGCCGACTGCGACTACGTGCCGGTGTGGGACCTCTACATCGACCACCCGTACAACCCGAACGAGGTGGAGACGACGACGCAGGAGGTGGGCTTCGAGGGCGACGAGTGGCACAAGGTCGTGGAGACGCAGCCGGAGCAGCTGCGCGAGGCCATCATGCTCGACACCGCCGAGGCGCTTGACGTGACACCGAACGATGTGACAAACATCACAACGCAGTTCAAGGACGGCGACCTGCTGCTCGTGACGATGGACATCGAGCACCCGGTGCTGCAGGACGCCGATCTGATGAAGGAGCAGCTGAGCCGCTGCCCGTACGAGCGCGTCTGGGCACTCTACGAGGACGCCCCGATCACGCCGGTCGAGGAGACGGAGTCGGGCGTGATTGAGCGCCGCTTCGACGGCGACGACTGGGACATCATCGTGGAGGGCTGCCCTGAGGACTTGAACGAGGCCTTCCGCAAGGACGCCGCCCGCACTCTGGGCGTGCCGCTCGACCACGTCCGCATCATCAGCACCGAGATTGGCAGTCTGATCGTCAAGTACCAGATCAAGAACCCACCCGGCGAGGATGACGAGATTCGCCAGCACATGGACGCGGATGACTTCCCGGAGGTGATGGGGCTTTACCGCGCTCGCATGCGCAGCGGCGCCGCCGAGGAGGGTGGTGAGCAGGAGACGGCCGCGGCGGCCCCGCAGGAGCGCGAGATCGCTGCTGGTGACGAGGAGGACGCCGGCGCGTACCGCCAGGAGTTCCCGGGTGACAACTGGGAGGAGTGCGTGCACAACAGCCGCGCTGACATCGCCGAGGCCTTCCAGAAGGATTCTTCCGATGCCCTGGCTGTTGCCCCTGCGCAGATCGTGGTGCGCTCGATCCGCACGGATGACGATGCCATGTACATCGGCTACGACGTGGAGGAGGGGGAGGCCGCCGCGGCTGCTGCGGAGGATGCGGAGGAGGGAGAGGAGCCGGCCGCTGCTGCTGCTGCTGCTGCTGCGCCGACCAGCGAGGAGGTGGCGGCCAAGACGCAGGACTACCCCTACCCCGCGGTGTGGGCGCTCTACCAGGACGAGACGATCACCACCGCCCACGCCCTCAGCTTTGAGGCTCGCCACTGGGGCTTTGTGGTGCGCCGCCGCCGGTGGGAGCTCGCCCGCGCCATCTCTGACGACGCCGCCGAGGCCACCCACCTCGACGCCGAGTCGGTGGTCGATGTCCGCATGGAAGCTCACGAGGAGAACCTTGCCGTCACGGTCTACATCCAGCACCTCCGCACCACGTCGGCCGACGAGATCGACCAGAGCCTGTCCGATGCGCCGTTTGAGCGTGTCTGGGCTCTCTACGAGCTCGTTGCCCCGTCCTCGGACCTCGTGAAGAAGTTCGACGGCGAGCGGTGGCCGCAGGTCGAGGCTGAGCACGCCGCCGAGCTGAAGCGCGCCTTCGCCGAGGACACGGCCAAGAAGATGCACGTGTCGCGGCTCGAGGTGGAGGTGCTGGCGATGACCGCCACAGCGGAGGAGGGCCTTGCCGTCACGTACGTCGTGCGCGGCTCGAGCCTGCAGGACGACGAGATGGAGAAGGCGGCGCGCCAGTGCGCCTACCCGAACGTGTGGCGCCTCTACAGCGGCGAGGCGGCCGGCGAGCGCGACTTCGCTGGGGAGGGCTGGGAGGATGTGCTGGCCGCAAAGCCCGCCGCGGTGGAGGAGGCCTTCAAGGAGGACACGGCCAACGCCGCGGAGGTGCCGCAGGACGCCGTCGACGTGTACCAGGTCACCGCTGATGACGACGGCCTGCACGTGCTCTACGGCATCCGCCCGATCGAGGGTGCGACGGACGAGGAGGCCAAGGCGGCTGCTGACGATCGCGTGCAGCACTACGACTACCCCCGCCTCTGGAACCTCTACGAGGAGAGCCAGGGCACCGCCGGCTTCGGCGGCAAGGGCGACCGCGAGTCCGGCGAGCTGCAGCGCGTCTTCGAGGGCGACGACTGGGACCTGGTGCTGGACGGCTGCCCCGAGGACGCGAACGACGCCTTCCGCAAGGGCGTGTCGGACGCGGTTGGTGTGCCGAAGAGCGACGTGGTGGTGCTGAAGTCGGCGCTGGGGAGTCTGATCATGGACTACAAGGTGCGCAACTGCGACTACGAGGACGAGGAGATCAACGAGAAGGCGGCTGCGCACGACTTCCCTGAGCTGATGGAGCTGTACCGCTCGCGTGTGCGTGCCCGCGACGAGGGCGAGAACGGTGCGGCGACGGCGGCGCAGCGCGGTGCGGCCGAGCCGATGGCCACGACGCAGCACCAGGTCGGCTTCGACGGCGAGGACTGGCCCTACGCGCTCGCCACGAACGAGGCGGCCCTGCGGGAGGCCTTCGCGGCGGACTCGGCTCAGCGGCTTGGTTGTGCGCCGGAGCAGGTGCAGAACATCCGCATGACGATCGACACGCAGATGCTCGTCGAGTTCGACGTCGAGCACCCTGAGACGGAGACAGAGGACGCCGTGGACGAGCAGCTGAAGAACTGCCCCTACGAGCGTGTGTGGGAGCTCTACGGCGTCCACCCCTACGAGGACGCCGCGAAGGTGACGACGGAGCACGACATCGGGTTCGAGGGCGAGGACTGGGACTACGTGATCGAGAACGACCGCGAGGAGCTGGAGCGCACCTTCAAGGCGGCGACCGGCAACGCCATCACCGTGCCGGCCTCCGACGTGAGCGACCTCCGCATTGCGCCGTCGGACGACGGTATTGTGATCACGTGCCAGCTGACCCACAACGCCAACCGCAGCCGCGAAGCCCTGCAGGAGGAGCTGCAGAACTACCCCTATGAGGAGATGTGGGCGCTCTACCGCACCCGCCCCTACGACGAGGAGGAGAAGGTGACGACGGCGCACGAGCTGACCTTCGAGGGCGATGCGTGGGACGTCGTGTGCGAGGTGCAGGGCGAGGCGCTGCGCCGTGCCGTCGTCGAGGACACCGCCGCCGCGCTGAACGTGGAGAACGCCGACGTCGTGGAGGTGAAGAACACCGCGACGGCGACCGGGCTCGTGACACGGCTGAAGGTGCGCCACTCCCCCCTGCAGGACAACGACCTCATCCAGGAGGAGCTGGCACGCTACGAGTACGAGCACGTCTGGGCCCTCTACGAGTCGTCGGTGGAGAGCCGCGTGATGTACAAGAACTTCCCGGGTGCGCAGTGGCCGGAGCGGCTGGAGACGCACAGCGCGGAGGTGTCCAGCGCCTTCCGCATTGACTCGAGCAACATGCTGAACCTGCCGCCGCGCTTCGTCGAGGTGAAGAGCACCGAGGCGACGGAGGAGGAGGGGCTCACGGTGGGGTACACGGTGATGGGCGAGTGGTTCAAGGAGGAGGAGATTGAGCAGCGCAGCGCCGCCTTCGCCTACCCGGAGGTGTGGCGCTGCTACCAGGAGGAGGGGGCGAAGGTGCCGACCGACTTCGTGAAGACCTTCCCGGGCACGGCGTGGGAGTCCGTCTCGGCGAACCGCCCCGTCGCGCTGAAGAAGGCCTTCCAGACAGACGTTGCGGATGCGATGCCCGGCGTGAAGGCGGAGGAGGTGGAGGTGACGGGTGTGACCGCCTCCGCCGAGGAGCTGAGCGTGACCTTCACCGCCCCCACCGCGATCGGGGAGGACGAGAAGGAGCGCGCCGATGCCGCGATTCAGAACTACGCCTACCCCTGCGTGTGGGAGCTCTACCAGGAAGACGAGAGCCGCCAGGCCGCTGCCGCCCCCGCTGGTCCGACGCACACGACGCTGCAGGACTGCGGCTTCGAGGGCGAGGACTGGGACTACACGTGGGAGAACAAGGAGGAGGACGTGACCGCCGCCTTTGCCCAGGGCGTGGCCGACGCCATCGGTGTGCAGCCGGCTGACATCACCGGCGTGAACATGGAGAAGACGAGGGACGGCATCGTGCTCGGTGCCAGCGTGACGCACCCGCTCTCGCAGGACTACGACTGGGTCCAGGCCGCCCTGCGCGACCACCACTTCCAAGAGCTGTGGTCGCTCTACGAGACCCGCCCGTACGACCCGAACGACCTCATCGACACGGTGCACACCATCGCCTTCGAGGGGGAGGAGTGGGCGGCGATCATGGAGGCGAAGCACGAGCACGTGCTGGAGGCGGTGCGCCAGGACACGGCCGAGGCCCTCGCCGTCGACGAGGAGAACGTGATGGATATCAAGCCGGACGTCGACGCCGCTGGTCTCACCGTCGTCGTCGTCGTGCGCCACTCCCCGCTGCAGGACGACGAGATGACGCAGGCGCAGCTGACCGCGCACGAGTACCCGCGTGTGTGGGCGTTGTACGAGCAGCACGAGGGCACCTCGCAGGGTGAGAAGCACTTTGCCGGTGAGAGCTGGGCCGCCATCGTGGAGGCGGACGAGGCAGCCGTGGCGGAGGCCTTCAAGCAGGACGCTGCCGCCGCCGCGAAGGTGGAGACGGCCGACGTTGAGGTGAGCGCCGTGCGTGCGGATGCGGAGGGCGTGACCGTCGCCTACACGGTGCACGCCGCCACCGCCCCCGAGTCGGAGGTAGCGCAGACGCTGCAGCATTACGACTACCCCGCTGTGTGGGAGCTGTACCGCAATGCGGAGGAGGAGGCAGAGAAGTCGCGTGCCGCCGGCTTCGGTGGACAGGGCGACCGCGAGTCCGGCGAGCTGCAGCGCGTCTTCGAGGGCGACGACTGGGACCTGGTGCTGGACGGCTGCCCCGAGGACGCGAACGACGCCTTCCGCAAGGGCGTGTCGGACGCGGTTGGTGTGCCGAAGAGCGACGTGGTGGTGCTGAAGTCGGCGCTGGGGAGTCTGATCATGGACTACAAGGTGCGCAACTGCGACTACGAGGACGAGGAGATCAACGAGAAGGCGGCTGCGCACGACTTCCCTGAGCTGATGGAGCTGTACCGCTCGCGTGTGCGTGCCCGCGACGAGGCCGAGGGTGGCGTGAACAACGAGCAGTCGGAGGTGATCCCGGTGGACGACGAGGTGGAGGAGGAGCTGCCGGCCGGCTACGCGCGTGTCGCCCTCAGCGTCATCTTCGAGGGTGAGCTCTGGGAGCGTGTGGTGAAGCAGCGTGCGCAGCGGCTGACCGACGCCTTCCGCGCCGACACTGCGAGCGCCGTCAGCGCCGAGCTGTCGGACATCCACATCCGCGAGTACGTGGTGAGCTCGGAGAGCGTGCTGGTGCACTTTAGCGCCTCCTACCACGAGTCGACGGAGGAGGCCGACCTGCGGGAGAAGATCGACGAGCACCCCTACGAGGACGTCTGGGCCTTGTACGACGAGATGGAGGACGAGGCGAACGCAGTGGCCGCGACGGTGCTCGTGAAGCGCTTTGATGGCATCGACTGGGACGTCGCCGTGGAGGCGCACCCCGATGCCCTCTCGGCCGCCTTCCGCGAGGACACGGCGGACGTGCTGCAGACCACCGCGGACCACGTCGTGGTGGACAGCCTCGTCGCCGGCAGCCTCATCGTGCACTTCCGCGTTCACGCCGTGGATCTCTCGGTGGAGAAGATCACCTCGCTGGTCGACAACTACGCCTACCCGAAGGTGTGGGCGCTCTACATCTCGCGCGACGGCGGGAGCCGCCGTGCGTCGGCGCAGGTGTCGGGCACGCGTGCCTCTCGCAAGGCTGAGCCGCTGGTGGTGGAGGAGGGCCTGCAGTCGGAGGACTCCGTCACCTACCTGCGCAAGGCGCTTGCCGATGCCCGCCGCGAGCGTGACATGTACATGGAGCAGGCCGAGAAGGCGGAGGAGGAGTCGCACAGCGCCAGCCGCCGTGCCCGTTAAAAAAGGTAAACACGCTGGTGTTGGTCTCTAGAAAAAAAAGGAGTTTGAAAGTCACATTTTTTCTTGTAGTTGATCTGTTGAGTGTTGATGAGGGAGGCGTTCAGGTTGACAAGGGTGAGACAGGCTGTGCACCTGTCTCGTCCACCGCCATCTGTTCCCTCTCTCCTACTCACCCCACACAACGCATCTCTTTTTTTCCCCTCTCATTGTGATTTCTTTTATTCTCTTCGTGTGAGGTGAAAGGTTGTGTTCCACGTTAACGCTGTACTACTCTTTTACGATCTTCCCTTTTTTTTTTTGGTTGATCTGTGCCTTCAGCCCTTGTCGTGTACAGTGAAGACGTGAGTCTTCACGCCAAGCGAACAAAACACACAGACAAAAACAGCCGCAACAGCAAAGAATGAAAAAAAAAAGTTGTCGAGATAGTGAGGTCTACTACATGCCAGAGATGTGCTGTTCAGTGCTGGTGGCTGCGTTTGCACATGACACAGACACTAAGATGAGTCATCTATCTTTTTTTTTTTTTGGTCAAAAGGCGTGTTGCTGGCTCTTATTTGCGGCTCTTGCCTTCTCATATAGATATCGACACTCGTCGGAAGGAAAGCTTCCTTTCCGCGGTTTAAGCTGTTTTCGTTCTCTTTTATCCCTTCGCTCTTACTGCGCGTTTGAGTTTAAAGCTGTTCTGAGCGAGTACTGCCGTGACAACGAAAAAAGGAAAAAAAAAGGAGGGAAAAACACACCCGAAAGCTAGGAGAGGATACCTCATTGTTTGTGAAAACCTTTAAAAATTGCGGCAGCTATCGAATACGACTTCGAGATGCCTCTCGTGCGATGGCGGAGGTACGTGTGTGAGTGCGTGCGTGTGTCTCTCTGTGTGTACCTTACATCTCTTTCTGAAGGCAAAAAGCACGGCACGCCGGCTACAACTTGTGGATGCGGATCGACTTCCCCTTCCATCTCTAAAACACTGAAACTTCGCTTTATGCGTCTTGATCCCACGTATTCCTCGTGACTCCCACATGCACACACGCCTTGCCACGCTGCTTTCTACCCTCAAGTTTAGAGCCGAGCAGATCCCTTACTCGTACTATTTCGCCCTCCTCTGTGTGCTGACCAACAACAAAAGAAAAGAAGAAAGCATATTAAATTAGCAACAGTCGTACCATCATATACCCTCACATTTCGTCCATCTCCCACGTAGCCGTCCCCCGCATTGCACGTACGCGTGTACACACCTCCCCTCCCTCTTTTCTATACATCGCAACACCCGCTCTTCAGAGAGAGAGCAGCTATGTCGGAATCTGTGTCTTTCCATTCCGAGGATGGCGCCTCTGAGGCCGGCGGCGCCGTGGCACTGGGCGGCCGCACCGACCTCCACATTGGCGACTACGTCGGCTTCGAGCGCATCTCCCCCAGCAAGGAGTGGAAGCTGTCCCTTGGCAAGGTGATCGGCTTCCCCTCGAGCCACACGGTGAAGGTGGCCCACTACGACGCGCAGAACGCCTCGACCACCGCGCAGGACCCCGAGTCGGAGCGCCTGGTCCGCGAGACGGCAGAGTCGGAGGACAAGATGGACATCTGGCACAACCGCGAGGCACTCCGCGAGGACCTGCTGGCCGCCATGGCGCGTGAGAAGGAGGCGACGGACAACTTCTTCACTGCACGTGACGCTACCGTGGTGCGGCAGCAGGCGGCGGGCGAGAAGGTGGCCGAGACGCTGGAGGCGCTTGACGCCGCCCGCCGCGACCTTCGCGCCATTCCTGCGAAGGAGTGGAAGGAGCTTCGCAACCCCTGCGTGCCCACCGCCGATCTTTCCGGCCTCATCCGTGCCATCATGCTGGTGCTCTACGAGGACGGCATCACGGACTGGGAGGACATGCAGGAGCTGATGCGCCGCCCCGACTTCGTGGACCGCCTCGTGAGCTGGGACTGCACCGTCACCCCGATGTCCGTCACGCGCCGCAAGAAGATCGTGAACCTCTGCTCGGGGGAGAGGGAGGAGTCGCAGGGGAAGAAGCGCCGCCGCTCCGGCTCGCGCAGCCCGATGCCGGCCCACTTCATCGTGCCGGCGAAGAGCGCGACCAAGTCGGCGGTGCCGGCGGCGGATAAGAGCATGCGCAGCTGGCTGAACGCCCAGCTCGCCTGCTCCGAGGCCGCCCGTGCGCAGGAGAACGTGATCAACGACTGCTTCGCCGACCAGCAGGAGCAGCGCGTGCAGCTGCGCGAGATCAACGACATGCGCATCGGCATCTCGTCCCTCGAGTTCCAGATGCTGGAGATGAAGAACGCGATCCTCGGCATCGCCGACACCCCCAAGCCGCTCATGCCGCTCGACGCCTACCCGACCGACACCGTGTTCTACAAGCGCACCTACCCCGACAGCGAGGGCCGCTTCGTGCAGGAGGTGATTCTCCGCCAGTCCGTTGTGGTGAACTTTGGGCCGATGGCTGACGAGGACACAGAAGGCTACGTGCGGCTCAACCCCGCCCAGTCCGACGCCCTCCGCACCGCCGTCATCGCGGCGAACGTGCGCCACGACGCGGAGGAGATGGAGGAGCTGCTGGCTCGCAAGGAGCGTGAGGAGCAGGAGATGGCAGAGCTCAAGGCCCGCATCAACGAGCTGCGCGGCAAGTCGTCGCTGTCGGCCGAGGAGGAGGAGGAGCTGGCGCAGCTGGAGAAGCTGTACGCCGATGCCGAGCGCCGCCACCACACGACGCTGTCCCGCATCGCCGACCTGTACGCCTGCGGCCGCGGCGCACGCGAGATCACGCTGGCCATTCACCGCCCCGCCTTCCGCTACACCCGCCTGCACTGCAAGATGTCAGGGGAGTGGGACATCATCCTCAACGACCCCGAGCGCTACAACGAGATGGTGGCCGCCTTCTCGGCGGATATCTCGAACCTGCTGAACGTGCCGGCGCAGAACGTGCTCGACATCGACGCCCGCAGCGGGTCTCTCCTCATCGACTTCACGGTGAAGCACAACGGCGACCTGGACGACGACGAGCTGCAGGACCTCGTGAACAAGGGCCAGTTCCCGAAGCTGTCCATGTTCTACGAGAAGGTCACCTTCAAGAAGACGTCGCCGCTCAACACGAGCCAGCAGCAGGAGGCGTGGGAGGAGGAGCAGTCGCAGTCGATGCCGCTCCCGATCTCGGGCATGGGCATCCGCCAGACCTTGGCGGACTACTACAACGCCGACGGCACGCTGGACGAGGAGTTCAGCGCGGACATCCGTGGCCACCCCGACTACCGCAAGTGCGTCATCACGATCCCGCCGGTGCGCGAGGACTACGACCAGGACGTGGTGAGCGGGCCGTTCGAGCAATACGCCGAGGACGAGGAGGCGCCGAATGCCGAGATCGCGGCCGCCTCGGTGGCGGCGTCGACGATGCAGCGCGAGGCGCAGGAGGAGGTAGAGGCCCCTGCTGCTGCTCCGGCTGCTGCTGTGATGGCAGAGGACGAGCCGGTCGCGGATATGATGCCGCCCACGGAGGTGCGTAGCCGCGGCAGCGCTGCCCAGGCAGCCGAGGCGGACCCGACCGTGCCGGAGTCGACGGTTCCGCAGGAGGCGCCGGCTGCCGCTGCTGCCATGGAGGAGGGAGCGGAGGAGGCAGCGGTCAGCGCCGTGCCGGAGTCCACCGTGCCGCAGGAGGTGCCGGCTGCTGCTGCTGCCATGGAGAGCACGGAGGCCGCGCGGGAGATGTCGGCGCAGCCCTCGAGCAGCCGCCAGAGCACCCCGCAGGAGGAGGCTGCTGCTGCTGCTGCTGCTGCTGCTGCTGCTGCTGCGGCGACCGCGACGGCGTCCAACAAGACCTCGTCCAAGCGGACCTCCACGACGTCGTCTGGCACGTCCTCGAAGAAGTCGTCGAAGAAGAACACGCCGAACGAGTACCGCGATGAGCTGTAAGAGAAGAAAGAAAAAGAAAGGGGAAAGGGTACCGATGATGTGAACAGGGAGTTGTCCGAAGGTTTCACAAAGAACAAAGAAGAACGAACGGCGCAGCTGCTCTGCTCTCTCGCTTTCTCTCGATGTGTGTGTGTGTGGAGGCACTCTTTCTTTTTTTCTTTCTTTCTCTCTGCCGTCCTTTGCAGTTCTTGTGTTTTGTTTTTGGGGGTTTGTGGATCGCCAGCGAGGGGGCATATATAGGCGCGCTGCACGACGCAGTATGAAGGCCGCTCTTCCCTCTTTTTTTTTCTCATTTACTCTCCGTTTTCGCTCTTTCTCTCGACGATGCGCAAGGCAGGGGAAGAGCGGGAAGATCCGCTGCTGCAGTACTCCCCCGCCCTCCCCACCCATCCTGTACCCGACGTGTGCTCATCGCACCGTCCAACTCGTTTTTATTCATTTTTTTTGTTTCTCCTGTCTCTCTTCGACTCCCCACCAAGTTTTGTTATCCTAGAAAAGGGTGTATTTCCTTTTCTCTACTTCCTTTCTCTTTCATGCACCTCTCCGTGCACGGTACGCTTGTGTGGGGGTGTATGTTTATTTGTGTTTGTTTGTGTATGCTTGTGTTTGTTCCTGTACTGTCCTCTTCTTCTTTCACCTTTTTTGTTTCCCGTTTTGTTCCATCGACGTCCCACCTGTTTCATTGTTGGCTTTTTTTTTTTCTTCGCTTTACCGCACAGATTTCAGTACATTTTTTTTTTTTTCTCTTTTTATCGGTGGTTTTTAGTGGGGTGTACCACGTGTAGAGACGGCTTTGCCGGCACGGGTGAAGCGGGAAAAAAACACTTTTCCAAAAGAAAATACTCCCGCATGTTAGCGCGCAGACACAGACAAAAAGGTTCAGTCATGCAGCGAGGAGTGAGACGCGTAGCGGAATGGAAAAAAAGACACAAAAAGGGAAGAAAGGAAGTGATTTCTCTGTGTATCTCTTTCTTTCTCTCTATTTGACCTTTTCTTTTCTTCATCTCATGCGCTCATCTCGCGCCGCAACTCGTTGACTGTCGTGTCCTTCTTTTTCATCTTGTGATTCCCATTTTTCCTTCATATGGTGGCTGTTCGCGCTCGCGCTTTTTTCTTTTTTCGTCCTGTTGTCAATATAGAGGTAGAGAAGGGAGAAAGGAAGCAACAGATAGGCTGAAGCTGACTCATTCCAAAGCAAAAGACAACAAAAAAAAGTAAACGACGGAGGCAGGCAGAGACCAATCACAGACGAAGACAAAGAGCACTACTGCATCTTATTTTCTTTGTTGTTGTGCCTCTGCTTGTGCTTTTTTTCTCGTTCGTTGGAGCGGATTCTCTCGCTGTTCCTTCCTCTTCTCTCCTTCGGTTGTGTGGCGTGTGTGCTGTCTCATGACCACCCATCCAACCTTTTTTTTTTTCTGGCTCCGTTTTCCTTCTGTTTTACGTGTAAATAGGGACTGATGGTTGTTTCCCCGTTGGTTGTTTGTGTTCTGTGCTGTGGACGCGATGTCTGCCAAAGTGAGAAAAAATTTCTTTGTTTCTTCTTCTGTATTTTTTTTTTTGTTGGAGAAAGGTCAAAGCTTGCCTTCTCTCTTCCCCACTTCTTCGCCCACCTTCCTTTCCCTCTCATTGGTGGGAGGAAGCACTGTTGATGTTGGAAAAAAAAAAGGACACACAGGAACTCATATCGTAGGGAGGGAGAAAAAAAGACGTGGGCGAATAAGGCTGTTGGGGGCACCGCTGAGACACCGCAAAATTCCGTGTCGGGTGTTGGTAAGCGTCTTCTCGACGCGGTTTGGTCCGCCGGCGAGCTTTAGAGCACGCGGAGAGGCGCAAAGGTTCTTGTGCTGATGCGGTGTCTGATGACTTTTGCTCAACCGCGTTCGCGCCACTAGCAATAAAGAAAAAAGAAAAGCTGGTGCTATGCCAAGGCTTTTTTAAATCTGCTAAGCGAGGCCGTGTTCGAGAGTGTAGCGAGTGAAGATAAGAAGTGCGGTGCGTCCTCTTCTCCTCTTTCGTCTTATCTCGAGTGTTTTTTTACACACCAACGCGGTAGAGAACGAGGAAACGAGTATTGCGTAAAAATATGTGTGTTTTCCATGCTTCCTTCAATTACCCTCCGCCTCATTTTTCTTTCACTTCTTCTTTTTCCACCACAAGTGCATTGATCTCTCTCGTAGCGCGGCCTTGAGAGCAAAACAAAAAATAAATTGAAGCGCAACAGGAGAGTGCGTACACGTGTTGAGTAGCCGAAAGCTCAGCACTTTTTTCTTTTTTCCTCCTCGCTTTTGTTTTCAATTCTTGCCCTTTTTTCTCCTTGCAATGCGCTCGTTTGCCTTGTCGCGGTATGGCGCAGCGACGCGCGTGGCAGCTGGATCGCTGCTGTTGGGCAGTCACCGCTGGTATGCGCATTCATCGCCCCTCACCTCCTCCTCAACCTTGTCGCCCTCCCCTGCATCCGCCACCACCGCTGCTACCAGTTTCCGTCGCTGCTTGTTTGCATGTGTACCGCAGCCTTCTTCTTCCCCGACAACAACAACCGCAGCAGCAGCAGCAGCAGCAGCAGCAGCCTCTCTCTCTTTCAGCCGACGCTGGGCCTCCAACTCCGCCCGCAGCGGGGGCAAAGACATCGACATCGTGGAGCAGGAGAAGCCGATCCACATTCGCGTGGCAGAGCAGAAAGACAGCCAAATTTACACCTACAACGAGTACGTGGAGAAGCATGAGATGGAGGAGCGGGCGGGACGCACGATCGGGGAGGCGGTGGACGAGATGCGCGACAACCCGGCGTGGATGCTGTGGGCCCTCGGCTTCTTGACGCTTGGCGTGATGACCGTCGTCGTGTCGATCCGTGTGCGGCGGGAGCAGCTGCGCTTTGACCCTAAGCTGCGCGCCGTGAAGTCCTTCGACAGCCCCGAGGGCCCAAGCATTGGCGGCCCTTTCAACCTTCTTGATGTGCGAACTGGCAAGCGAGTCACCGACGAGGACCTGAAGGGCAAGTGGCTCTACATCTACTTTGGCTTCACGAACTGTCCTGATGTGTGTCCTGAGGAGATGGCGAAGATGGTGCGTGTGATCAACCACCTGGACAAAAAGGTGGGTAGGGATTACTGGCAGCCCATCTTTGTGTCGCTCGACCCCCGCCGCGACACGCCCGAGAAGATTCGCGAGTACTTGAGTGACTTCTCGCCGCGCATTATGGGGCTGGTGGGCACGCAGGAGGAGGTGGAGGAGGCTGCGAGGCAGTACCGCGTGTACTTTGCCATCCCCGACGAGGAGGCCATGTCAGAGGATGATTATCTGGTGGATCACTCGATTATTATGTACCTGATGGACCCCACCGGGAAGTTCTGCGACTACACGACGAAGGAGTTCCAGTGGTTCGAGAGCTACAGCAAGCTGCTGCGTCGTATGATGGACTTTGAGCGCGCCAAGGCGACGGCGGAGCAGCAGCGCTCGCTGCGTGGGGAGGCGGTGGTGGAGGACGGCGAGACACCCGCCAACTTGCCTATTGCGAACATTGCGTCCATGACCGACAACACCGAGGCGATTGCGGCGCAGGAAGCCGCGTTGAAGAATCCGCCGAAGAGCCGCTGGTCGCTGCGGGGATGAGGAGGGTCGAGGAGGAAGAAGAGAAGGGAGGGGCTGTGAATCTGCACGAGTACACGTAGCGCTGAATGTGAGCGTGTGTGTGCGACTCTTCCCTCTTTGTAGTTCGTATGGTTCGTTGGTAATGGAGAAGGAGGTGGGGTGTTGACGACGATGAGCTGGCGTCGTTGACGCTGTCCGTTTTGAAGGCGTCGGCCTCTCTCAACAACAAAAATACAACAACATCAAGTCAGTATAGCTAAAAAGGCAGGAGCTCTCAGCTCGTGTGGTGGTGCCCGAGTCGTGCGGAGAGTGGTGGCTACTCTTGATGAAAGAGGAAGAGATGCGTCCTCTCTTCCCTCTCATCCTCATGATTCTGCGCTCCCCACCCAAGACCTAAACCATCACTGCCAAGGCTTACAACACCAAAAAGAAGAAAAAAAAAAGAACAATAATATTATGGCACTTGAAAGAGGAGACATCAAACAACGCTTTTTCGCACATCTTCGCTTTTTTTTCTTTTTACAGACGACAGCAGCAACAACAACAATTAAAAAAAAAAACAAAACGATATTCGGCGGTGAGAAGGAGGCAGCGAAGGCATTAAAGCGTGCACCACAAGCCGGCTTTGCATCAGTGCTTCTCTTTTCTTTCTCTCTTCACCTCCGGTTGATGCTCTTCTTGGCGAAGAGAACGGAGGGCCTTCAACCTCTTCACCGTCTTGCAGGGCGAGAGGAAAATGCTGCACGCATGTCTTCCCATTTGCACTAATCTTAATGGTTATATTGGCTTGGCTTTCCTGAAGCACTGCTGCTCTGCTCTGCTTTCCCATTCTCTGGCTTTGAGCTTTATTTCTCACTTCTCTCCGTCTCTCTCCCTTTTCAAATTTTTCCACACACTTAAAAAAAAAATCATTGGTCTACTTGCCAACGTCCCGTTTTCTGCCACAGTATACGCACAGTCCCCCGCTTCCCCTTCCGCATCTTCGCACTCTCTCTCCCACCATCGCAGCAACCACCTGCACGGAGTCTTCTCGCTCTTCTTCTCTTTTCTTTTCTCCCATTTTCAATCCCCTTTCATCATCATCATGTCCCGCCGTGAGAGCTGCGTCTGGCACCCGATGCCCGAGGAGGTGCGCCGCTCCTCCGTGCAGTCGCGCCGCGCCTCCCTCGCTGCTGGCCGCCGCAAGAGCATGAACACGAACGAGCCCGACTGGGAGGTGGAGGCGCCGGCCACGCCGCCGCACCAGGACTACACGCCGCGCGACACCGTCGCCGCCCCCGTGGCTCAGCCGGCTGCCGTCGCTACGGCCCCCGCTGCTGCCGCTGTTGCGACACCGACTAAGGAGCACTCGCCTGCGGAGCGCGATGTGGACGTCAGCGCCGCCGCTGCTGAGGAGGAGGAGCGCGACGCCGTGGCTTCTGTGATGTCTGCCGAGCCGACGGAGGCCTCGGAGGAGGAGGAGGTGGCGCTGAAGGCGATGGCGCAGGCGGACGCCGAGGCCTCGGGTCGCGGTCGCACCCGCCACATCGTGCGCTTCCACGGTGAGAAGTGGGCCAAGGTCCTGCGCAAGCAGCGGGCAGAGATCGAGGCCGCCTTCCTGGAGGACATCCAGGAGGCCGCCGGCGTGGAGGCCGAGGAGGCGAAGCGCCTCAAGATCAAGATGCACGACTGCATGGAGGTGACCTTCATTGTGCACAGCGAGAGCCGTGCCCGCCAGCGCAAGATCCACGCCGCCCTGCAGACCTACAGCTTCCCCAAGGTGTGCCACATCTACACCAGCTTCTCCGCGTAAGTTAGAGGAGAAAAATTGGGAAGAGCAGCCATGCTCATGTTGGCGGGGGTGTCTCTGTGTCTGCCTGTGAATGTGTGCGCGCTGGTTGAAAAGTGTATCGGATGCTTCTCCTCTTGCTGCCTCGCTGTTTTTTTTTTATTTTTATTTTTCCTCATCGTCGCACGCTTTGTGTTTGCGGGTACGGGGCCGCCGAATTCGCACACCCACAATGCCCCGGCCTCTTTCACTCTCACTCTCCCTCTCTCTACATCTCTGCGTCTTCAAACGGCGAGCAATTCGTGTTCGACGCGTCTCTTCTTCTTCTTGCCCCTCTTCTTTTCATCTCTTCCCGTCGTGGTGGTGGCGCCTGCCTTTTCCCTTTTTGAGTGTTTTTTTTCTTCTCTCGTGGAAGAATCTCCGCTTCTTGGTGTTCATGAAGAAGGGAAGCTGTGCGCCATCACCGACGCCAGCACCATCATCTCTCACATGAGCAAACACACGCACGTGTCAGCACGCGTTGCACGCCTTTTTTGCTCTCCTTTTCAAATAAAGGATTTCATTTGCGAAGAATCTGGAGCGCGAGAGGGGTGGAGAGACGAGAAAGAGAGAGAAGAAGGAGAGGAACTAGTGGAAGAAAGGCTTTCGTGAGAGGAAAAGCTGATGTGGGGATGCACAAAAAACAAGAAAAAGAAAAAGGCGGGGAAGAATGCGGGATTTGACTTGAGGGGTACACTTCAACAGCCACGCGCAGTGTCACTCCTAGTTCTTTAGTGTTTTCTTTTCTTCTTTCAGCTGGTGCCACCGGTCTTCTCTCCTCTATCACATAATATCGCCTTAGATCAACACGTGAAAAGGTATTTTTTTTTTCTGTTCGCAGCAGGCAGTGTGTTGGCGCATGCATACGTGCGAAGGGGACTCCCAGTAACCTCCGTCTTCGTTGAACACCGTGAACAAAGGAAAAGCGAAAAAAAAAGTAAAAGCTAGGCTTCGTGCGACACCTTCCTAGTGCACCTGTACCTGTCTTTCTTGTTTGTTTGTTTCTTTCTTTGCCAGTACACTCTCTTTTTGGTTTTGCTCTTTTTTTTTTTCCATTCACTGCCTTACGTACATCTCTTTGCTTTTGTGCTTCGCAGAGTTGGCCTTCTCCTCTTCTTCTTCTCCTCTCCCCGTTTTTTCCTACTCCCCTTATTGCTATATTGTCATCTGTTGCTCTTGGAGAAAGCAAGCACAAGAAACTGAAGAAAAACAACAGAAACACAGGGGGAAGGCGCGATTTTTGTTTGCTTTTACTGTTATTTTTCTTCCTTCGCTTCGGTGCCGCTATTCGTTCTCTGTGCGGTGTGCATAACGAGACCGTAGCGCGATCTTTCTCTCGTTCTCTTTCCCTCGTTCTCTCTCTCTTTTTCCACATGTTGTGCACATCCTCTAGCTGAAAAGATCCGAGATGAAGCGCCAACGGCAACGCGCCTACAGACCTAAGCACCCAAACAGCACGCTGATGCAGCGAAGAAAGAAAGAAAAAAGGGAACAGCAGGGACAAGACAGGGAAACGAAGGTGGCTCGGTGTGTTGCTGCTTGAACGTGTTCAAGATGGAGGAGGCGGAAGCAAAGAAGCCTCATATCTCATTTTCTTTTTTTTTTTATTGAAAGAACTTTAGTTGTCTCTCTGGAGCCCTTCTATGCTCTTTTTTCAATTTATGCTTTTATTTTTGATGTGTGCCGTCTTGTTGACTTCCCCTTCTCGTCTTTTCCTGCGACTCTTCTCTCTTTCAGCGACTTCGGATGGCCCTTCCTTCTCTTCATTCTTCTTGTCGTGTAGTGCGGTTGATGAGAAACATGAATCACGTATCCAAAAAAAAAAAAAAAGTATGCACGGCTCACTGCCTTGCAGCACCACTTCTGCTTGTGCCTTCTTTTTTCTTTTTCATGTTTGCATCTTCTCTTCCCATTTCACCTCGCTCGCAAACACACACTTCATTGTTCGATTTGTCACTTCTGCCTCTTCCGAAAAACAAAAAAAAAACAAAGAAAGATTTCGTACCCAGTTTCTGCGTTTCCCCTGGCCCCTTTCCGCACATTTTTTTTCCTGTATCTGTTATTCCTTTACTTCTACTTTTTTTTTGTGTGTTCTCTCTCACTCTCTTCCATTCTCCTTACTCTGTACCTTTGAATTAGAGCCAACAGCGAGGAGGGGGGCTTCAGGGAGACGACGGAGGGACGTCAAGGGAGAAGGCGTGTGACATGTCTGCGTATGTGTGTGTGTGTGTGTGTGTGTGTCTGTTTGGGTGGATAAGAGGGTTGATTGGGTAGGCCTGCATGAGTGTGTGTGTGTATGTGTTTGTGCGGGCAAGAACATGATCGCAAAGAAAAACAAGAGAAACAGCTTTTACGTCAAGGGGCGAAGATGAGAGAGAGAGAGAGATGTGCTGCGTGTCATCTCTGAGGGGAAGGTGTGGAGCCGGGGACGCAGCAACAACAACAAAAAAGGAGTCCGACGCCTCTCTGGACTGGATCTGAAGTTTTTTGCATGACACTTGGACAGATTTTTTTTCTCCTTCCTTCTTGCCGGTGTCTTCACGCAGCGCCGAATTCCTCATCGTTTTTTTTTCTCTCTGTTGCTCTGTTTTCACTCTTCCCTCTTTCCATGAAGTGATGCAGCGCAGCGAAAAGGAATTCGCGGAGAGGAGGAGGGAAAGAAACAACAACATAAGGAGAAGCGAAGATTCACGAAAAGCAATTGACAAGAAAAGAGCAAGAATAATAGCAGCAGAAAAGAGGAGAAGAAGAAGACGTGGATGAGGGAGGCTGCAATGCGCAAGTGTTGAACGCCTGCCCTTCGAATGCGCCGTGCTGAACACAGACACTTATTCCCACCCACACTCAACGCGACTACTAGAAACGGAGAACGAACCTTGCACGTAGAGAGAAAAAAAGAAATTAAAACACACCACACCACAAAAAAGAATATCAAGTGCCTTTCGTCTTCTTCTTCTCCATCATATATATATTTATTGTTTTTTCTTGTACCTTTTCAACCTTTGTTGTTTTCGTCTTTCTTTCTTCCACTTCCCCCGTCCATCTGCCTTCCCTCTGTTTTTTTTTTTTCTGGATCTCTTTCTCTTTCGTCCTTTTTTTTTCCTCCTTGTCGGCGTTTTGCCTTCTTCGAGGGGAAAAAAGAAAAGAGAAGAAGAGAGCCACGGAAGAGAAATATTTTTTTCAGTTTTCATTGTGATTGCTTTCGGCTTATTTTTTTTTCCAATTTTTTTTTGGTGAGGTTCTCGTTAAAGTTGTGTGTTTAGAGTGGAACGTAAAACACGAAAAAAAAAAGATCACCAACAACGAGAAAGTGGTCTAGCGTGTACTGTCTTCGCTTCTCTTTTTCCCCTGTTCAAAAAATAAAAATTATAGTGAAAAAAAAATCTAAAAAGAAAATAAGAGAGGCAGGTGACGGCATAACCAACCAACCAAGAATGAACGCTGTTGGTCGATAATACTGTGATGTGCGTCTGTCTGTGTGTCTGTGAGTGAGTATGCGGTGCTTTCTGGTGTTTAACAATAGAACAACAACAATTAAAGGGGTGAAAAAGACAGATGACGACAAAGTAACATTTGGGGTGGACCTAGTATTGGTGGCGATGCATCACTGAGAGTAAGTCGTGTGTATTTTCTCTTGTTTCCTCCTCTCCTTTTGTTGAGGCTGAGGTGAAACACATATATAGGAGACGTCCTGTGCCATTTAAGCAGGCAATAGGGGAGAAGATTGCTGGTGTTTCGTTTCTCCATGGAGAGAAGACAGTCCAGCAGCTCCGCCGGTAGACCGCCATTTTTGTCGTAACCGCTTATGCAGCTTCTTCGAGACCGCCAAGTTGAGAGAGGGTTTGTGTGCTTGTGTTTTTTTTTTCTCTCTTCTTCTCCGCGCGTGCCGTTGCTCAGCAGCAGCGTCGTTGTCGTGTGCACGGTGGGCCGTCTTATACTTAAGGCCGCTGCTGTTGCGCTCGCTGGCAGCGGGACTGCACGCTGGCAGATTTTCACTTTTTATCTCATTTCCTCCTTCTGGCTTCTTCTTCTGCGATCTCCGTTGCTATCCTTGTGTGTACCTCATGCACTACCAACTCCACCCTCCACTCTCAAATAATTCCACATGCGTTTAGAGAGAAAGAGAAAGAAAGAAAAAACAACAGCAACAACAGCAACACACTCTTTTCTCGACACACTCGAATACAAGAACCTTTTTTTCTTTTTGTTCAAACAATGCCCGCCGGTCCTCTCAGCGACAGCGATCAGGAGCGCAACGTTGCGCAGAGCAGCGACGACGACGGTGGTGACCGCATCATCGACGGCCTCCGCTACCCCCGCCAGGAGCGCCAGATCGATCAGCTCGGCTTCGAGCTGACGAAGCACTGCCTGCACTTCCACGGCGTTGACTGGGACATCCCGCTGACGCAGAAGCGCGACGAGCTGACCCGCGCCTTCATCGGCGACGCCGCCGCCGCGGTCAGCGAGCCGGAGAGCAACATCCAGAACCTGCGCTTCATCGTGACACCAACCCATATGGACCTGAAGCTGTCCGTGCGCCACAAGGCCCACATCTCGAAGCACGAGATCCAGAAGAAGCTGAACGGCCACGGCTGGGAGCACGTCAAGGCGCTCTACGAGCCGCGCAAGAAGGTGCCACGCCCGCAGAAGGAGGAGGAGCAGCCGATGCTCGGCCAGGGCCGGCAGACCACGTCGCACAACATTAGCTTCTTTGGCCGTGCGAACGTGGGCGAGGAGGGTCCGGAGTTTGGCGACCGCGCCGATGATGGCGAGGAGCCGGCGGCCTACGAGGAGCAGCAGGCGGCCAAGGCCCGGCGCACGACGAGTCGTCTCTTCATGACCGTCGGTCTTGCTGCCTAAGAAGAAGGAGCAGGAGGAAGAAAAAAAAGAGAAGCTTCCAAGAGCACCACAACACCAGGAGGCGCAGGGAGAAAGAGAGAGAGACAAAGTCTTACCACACAAGCTAAAGAATGACAACCATCATCTTCGAAGGATCTCTCATCGATTAGGCGGCTATACACCGAGGCTGATACGCAACCGCGCCTCTGCGCTCCTGCGGTGTGTTTCTTAATCTCTTTTTCTCCCCTTCCCTGTTTTCTTTTTTCCCCCTTTTTTCCGTTCTTCCTGCCTACTTTTATTGTAGTCGATCCTCTTCATTGATGCGACGTTGCCCTTCCTTTACCCCTCCTCTCACTCTTCTCCCCTTTTTTTTTTCACGCTTCTTTCTGCTTTTTTGATTGCTTCGCTTAAATGATGCGCGCAGACGCAGAACGAACAAGATGTTTTATTAGAAGGATGGAGGAGGCAGGGACCTGAAGGAGCAACCGAGTGCTTTTTTTTTTTTTTTTCCATATGATCTACTTCTCTTCCTCTCTCTCTGTGTTGTGAATCGGAGAGCCACACATGCGCATACGTGGTGTATGGTTTTTCTGGGTAATACGCACTGCCCCATGCTTGGCGCTGCTACAAGGAAAAAAAAAGATAAAAAGAGGAAGCGGAAAGGATATTGGCAACGGCAAAGACTCACGCGTGCACAGACACAAACCCAAACGGAGATCCTCGATCTGTAGTGCGCGTCAAGCGCATGCTGATGAGTACTGAGTACTTCGGAAAAGTGCTTTTGTTTTTTGGTGTGAACTGCACCTCTACTCGCACACGTGCTCTCAGCTCTGTTGTCATGCTTTCTTGTTTCTCCTTCCCGCTCGCGTGCGTTTTTTTTTATATATTTTTCTTCTTTCAGTTGTCGACAGAGACACGAAGCCGTCGCGTGCAGTTGCATCGCGTCTGCGCCATTTTTTTTTTTTACTTTTGGTTTAAATATGCAAGTGCTTTCTTTTTCCTTTATTTCGCCTGCCATTGCTGACTACCACTTTGCTTGCTTCTTATCAACGCTGTTTCATTTTTCTTCTCTTTTCTTCTAGTTGTTCTGCCGTGACTTTATTATCTTTCAAGTGTTTCACTTGCTGTACTCCTCTCCCAACTGAACGGCATGCCTGTGGAAGGAAGATAATAGGAAAAAACAATCAAAACATAATAATACACAAGCGTTGATGAGAAGCGCAAGAGATAAAGTTTCGGTCAAGTGGAGGCGGTGCTGAGGTGCGCCTGCAAAGCCGCGGTGTATAATGCACCTGCCGCTCGAGGAAAGCGTGAGTGACTGAGAGAGCGAGAGCTGCCATGACTTTGCGCTTGCCACCGTCGCTTGCAAGCGGGCACCTTTCTTCCTTTCTTCGCGGAACGAACGCCTATCTGCACCTGCGGCGACTCAGAGAACGGCGGCTTTCGGTACTAGCCATCGACCAGAGGCGTATTGCTGGTCTTCTATATGTATTGTGCGTTGGCTTACTTGATACTAAAAGAGTGATGGCGCTCGCTAAAAAAAAAAGAGAGAAAAAAAAGGCTGTATTCGCCGTGCAGTTGTCGGCTACAAACTTTTCTTTTCTTTGTCTTTTTCTTGTCCATCTTCTCACCTGTTATGACTTGTTCACTGGACTCTGCGCTCTTTCTTTCCGTTTCTTCTTCTGCTCTTCACTGAACTCTCGCACGCCTTTTAGAAACCATCGTAGTAGCAGCAAGCGACATTCGTACCAGACGTCACATACCCACACACACACACACACACACACACAGTCCAAAAAGCATCTTGCCACCACACATCTTCACCTACCCGCTCAACATCCTCAAACGCACCCAATTTACATCAACAACAACAGCGACTTCACACGTTTCCCGACATGTCTGTCACAGAGAAAGTCAAGGAGGTGCCACAGAGGCTGGCGGAGAAGGCAGACGAGCTCACGAAGGGGTGGTCGCCCGAGCAGCGCCGCTTGTACGCCGCCGTCTCTCTCGCCGCCGTTCTCGCATCCGGTGCGACCTATCTCGCGTTGCGCTTCACTGATCGCCTTCGCGGTGCGAGCTGCAGCAACGCCCGCCCCAACAGCAACTCCAAGAGCTCGGACATTTACGAGAGCGAGGCCTCTGCGCGGCAGTACATGGAGTTCCACTACACCCCGTCGCGGGACAGCTACACGCAGCGGCTGCGCTCCGTCAGCGAGGCCTCTGACTTTCCAACGCGCCTGGCGCACAAGTTCCGCGCGCATCTGAAGCCCGGGAAGCGCGGGATGCGGGGTTTGGACATCGGTTGTGCCACCGGAGCATCGGTGCTGGAGATGTCAAAGATGTTCGACGGCGGCGTCGTGGGAATTGACTTCTCGGAGGTGTTCATCCATCTTGCGAAGGAGGTGGCGGCGATGCCGACGTCGGGGAAGAAGGTGTCCTACACCGCGCCGGTGCAGGGTGAGATCACGGAGCCGCGGGAGCTGGAGCTGCCACGTGGCGTCCACCCGGAGCGCTGCGCCTTCTACGCCGGAGATGCGATGGATATGTTCGAGGAGGACCACAAGCAGACCAAGGCCGCCTCGACGCGCTACCCCGACGTCACCTACTGGCAGGCGAAGAAGGGTGAGAAGTTCGACGGCGTGCTGTGCCTGAACCTCATCGATCGTGTGCCGGACCCGCAGCGGCTCATCGACAGCTTTGTCCGCCTCGTGGAAGAGGACGGCGTGCTCATCTTGGCGGATCCCTACTCGTGGTGGGAGGACGCCACGCCGCGGTCTAGGTGGCTGGGCGGGACGCGGGACGGGCTGCGCAGCGAGGACGCTGTGAAGGCCGCGTTGGAGAAGGAGTTTGAGCTGCTGAGCGAGTCGGATGAGGGCTTTCTCATTCGTGACCACGTCAGGCATTACCAGCTCGGCTTCTCCCACTGCACGGTGTGGCGCAAGAAGTAGAGGCAAAGAAAGAGAACGAAAGGCGTGCGAGGGATGAAAGGGGGAAGATGAGAAGCGGAAGGTTGCGAGTGTCAAACACTGTCCTTGCAACTCCCCACGTACAGCTCTCCTCGCGCTTACGATCCGATCGCGTGGCGCCAAAACGAAAAGCAATTCTTTTACCAACCATAGTAAGGAAGAGGCCCGGCAGGTGATCAGCGACAGCAGCGAGGGAAGCCGTACATGTGTCCCTTGTCGTGCCCCGCATAGACGCACTTCACCATCGTTTATCCCTTTTTCTTACTTTTTTCGTGTCTTTGTTAGCGACACTTACCATTATTATTATTACTGTTCTTTCTGTGTTTATTTGTTGCTTCGTAGTGTGGGTGTGCTTTTTGGGCTGCCGTTAGGCACAACGAGGAGAACTCGTGTGCGCTCCTGTTTTCTTGGTATGCGAAGCGGTACGTTTTTTTTCCTTTTACTTTTCACACTTACCGATCCATTTATATATTCACACGCACACACACACGTGTACGGGAAAAGGGGGTTGATGCAAGTGCGTGTGCGCTGCGTGTTGTCACCTACGCCTCTCCCACTTTCACGTCCATCACATTGTAGGCCTCTATGAACCCCCTCTTTTTTTCATATTTATTGTTTTTCTGCCTTCTAGCGACTGAATCACACGTTTCAGCTCTTTATATTCTGTGTGTCGAGTGACCTATTCTTTTTTATGTGGGTCATCGCCTCCCATCCTTTTTTTTTCTGTGCAGCAGTCTCAAAGGACACACGTGACGCTAAGAGAAAGAGCGGGATAAGTTAGACGGGCGATGAGAAGCACACAGCGGGGTTTCGACGAGTGCGCGCGTTTCAGTAGAGGCGCCGAATCGGTGTGTTTTGTCTTATTGACTCCTTGAGTCACGGGCCACGCTGCCGCGCCATGACTGCTTCTCTGCTTTTTTTGCTGTATCCAACGTACGTGGGTAAAGCCTAAGGTGGAGATGCGTGCTTTATTGATGCGTTTTTCTCTATCGCGGCGGCGAAGCTCTTCCGCACGCATTTGCCCGTGTCTCTTTCATATTCCTTTCACCCCTTTACTCTCTCTCTCTCTCACTTCTCTCTCTTCGGACACTATAGCACATATCTCTTTTCCTTTCTTTTCCCTGTGTGTGTTTCGTCAGCATGACAGAGATCACGAACCGGCAATGGCGGGCACTCGCGCAGGCCGTCCCGTTCTTTATTCCCGCTCCTGCTGTTTCGCCTCATACTAGTAAGGGCGAGGGCAGCGCACAGCAGCCCCACGCACCCGACCGGCGCAACTTTGTGGAAAATGTTCTTTCCCGCACTGCCAGCGCCTTCCCAGAAGAGGTACGGGCGTATCAAGAAGCGCACGGCAACCAGGTCGCCTCTCCCAGTGTTATCTTAGACGCTGCGGAAGCGCTGCTGACCTACGCCTTCGGTCGCAGCGTCCTGTGCCCCAGCCAGACACTTTCGTCGCCGCTGCCCATGCCGTCCTGCTCCTTCTCCCCTCTCACAGCACGCGAGGTGCAGCTGCTGCGCCTCTACCACCGCAAGCAGGAACAGTACGCCGAGCTCTTCGACGCCCAGCAGCGGCTTCGCGGCACGATACTGACAGCTGTGCGGTCGCTGCAGGCAGCGGTGCTGTCCGTCGCGGAGCGGGACGGGGAGAACATGAGCCTCATAGATTCAACGCGCGAGAGCCTGCAGTGGTTGGGGGCTTCGCAAGGCGTCGCTGCTGCCGCGCTGCAGCCATTGACCACGCCTGCACCGCAGACCGGCTTCACGAGTGCGCTGGCGAGCCTACCTTATACAGGCTTCAGCGCTCCATCTTCTTCAGCTGGCGCAGGGCACACTGCCGCTCTTGGTGCGAGTAGCGATGCAGCGGGCCCTGCGCTCATGATCGTGCATCGCTGCGTTGGCTGCGGCGAGGCAGGCGGTGATCTCCTCGTTTGCACGCAGTGCGGCGAGGTGCGCCACGAGGCCTGCGGTGGGCCGCACCCGCCCGAGCGCAGCCGCGTCGACGGCAGCCTGCCCTCGATCAACGTGTGTCGGCGGTGTGCGAAGGAGCTCAACTTGTCGAGCAGCTCGTCGAGTCTGCGCAGCTCGACGTCGTCGAGTGAGCGGGCAGCGTTGGACGAGTACTTCGACTCGGAAGACGACAGCGACAGCAGTCTGTCAGGCTTTGTCGTGCACAGCAGCGACGTGGAGGAGGAGGAGGAGGAAGATGAGGAGGAGAATTCTGAGGAAAGCCGCAGAGGGAGCGGTCCGGAAGACGAGAGCGCAAACAAAAGAAAGTCGCGCTTCGGTGGCGAGGAGAAGCGTTTCCGCCACCGCCGCCGTATCCACAGTGGCAGCGAAGGCAGCGAGAGTAGCGAGGAGGAGGAGGAGGAGGTAAAAGAAAAGATGCTCGCCCACCGTCACGGAAAGCGACCGCGGAAGGAAGAAAAGAAGACGACAGCGGCTCCGATGAAGCACCAAAAAACGCAACCGCAGCGGCGAAAAGCGCGCAGCAGCAGCAGCAGCAGCAGCAGCAGTGAAGACGATGCCTCGTCTGCATCACCTGCCACTCCACCAGCAAAGCGGCGTCCGACACACACTGCACCCAAGAGCAAGACGACTTCCTCGCACCCCACACCGTCGTTAGTGGCATCAGCATCACCGTCCGCAGCGCGTCGTACGGAGGCTGCAGAGTCGCCGCTGAAAAACCGCAAAGAAGAGAAAAAAGGGAGAAAAGAAAACTCTTCCCCCTCCACGCAGGATCGACGACGCATGCTGGACGAGGAGGACGAACTCAAGATGCTCGGCATTCGCTCCACACCAGAGGCGAAGGGCAATGGAAAACAAATGAAGACGGCTGCTGCGTCTGCGAGCTCCGCGCTCTCTTCCCCGCAGGCTTCGCAACGTGCGACGACGCCGTCGAAGCTGCAGAGCGGTGGACGGCGCAGCGTCGTGAATGTGGCGTCTTCCTCCTCCTCGTCCTCCGACAGAGATGAAGACTGATCTTCCCACTCATCGCGGACGACAGAGGAGAGAGAGAAGGTTGAAAGGTTCGGTACGTATAATCCCCGCAATAAACGCCCTGAGCGATGCATTAAAGCACGTCATCACAACTACCGCGCAACACACATACACACACAAAGAAAAAAGAAATCGGAGTCGGAAGAGGAAAGCGCACTCGAAAAAAAAATAGTTTCGCGCTTAACAGCTTTTTCAATCTGCACACTTTCATTTTTGCTCTCTTCCACGCTTTTCGCGCTAGACCTGTTTTGAGCGGCATGGCATGCAGTGTCGCAACTTGCATTCCGACGAAGAAGGGGGGTGTATAAACCTTGGAAGAGGTGTAGTTGTCTACTTTTGATCAGGGATGTTTTCCTTTCCTTTCTCTCTACTGCTTTTCTCTTCTACACCTAACAACTTACTTGCCAAACGGGAAAGAATCTGCTTTAACAACTTCAGATTCCACACTGTGACCGACTCGTCGGTTTACTACAACACGATACATTTCCTTTTCTTCTCTCTTTCTTTCTAGTGCAGTTGTAGAGGAGACGCAACATGGGGCGTAGCAACAATCAGCGGCGACGGACGTGCAAGGAGAAGGGGCGGGCATTCGTGCCAAAACTGGTGAAGAGCAAGACACGCAACCAGGTGCGCAAGATCCGGATCATGGCGGCCAAGAAGGATCCCCGTCTGAACAAGAAGCTCTCCTACGACAAGTTCCGCACCAAGTCGGGGAAGATCACGCAGCGCAAGTTCCAGTCGGGTGGGTACAACAACAGTGGTAAGTTTGGCAAGGCTACCGGAGCGAAGCAGAATGCCTTCAAGGGCAAGAACGGAGGCAAGTAGGCGAGGGACACAGCAAGAGGAGAGAGAGAGATCCACCTCACTATATCTTTCCCTTGTACGTATAATTGTTTTTCCCTGCTTCTCCGATCCCATTTTGCGCTGTTGCGAAGGGCTTGGAGTGGCATTGCTGTGTACTCGCACCCCTCACCCTATATTATTATTTTCGCGAAGATGTTGTTAATGGTGGTGCCGTCTTTGTCTTTTTTTTCCTGTCTTCGTTTCTCTCTTTAACTGTCGGCTAAGTAACACACACACAGAAACACGTACTCAAAGACATGCAGACAATAGGCGACGCGTTAGCGGTGAAAGAGGTGCTAAAAAGAGTTGGAGGTGACGCTGCTCAGCTTCAAAGCCCCGCTCTGTTTCCAAACTTTATTTAAATAGTATAATTATTTTTTATATGAAAGCACAGTGCGTTGTCTTCTGCTACTTTGGCGGCGGTATGCTTGCTTTGTCCCCTCGCTCTCCGATGAAACAACGTGCCTTTCTGCACTCTGCGCTGCTTTATCCTTCCCTCTCTTCCTCTTTTTAAACTTCTAATGACCCTCCGCAGCACATTCCCTCCTTCCCTCTCTCTCACATGCTGGTGTCCTGCAGCATCGCGGAGCATTAGAAATAGTAGACGAGAAGAGAAACCTCACGAAACATCGCACCGTAAGAAGGAAAGGCACTGCAGCTCACTCTCCCTCTCTCTCAAACACAGACACACAGACACGCAGATTTGGCTCTAACGAGACGAATACCAAACTAGGAGACCGTCATGTTCCGCCGCACGTGGGCCCGCCTCATCCCCCTCGTCGAGGCCCAAAAACTTGTCGCGGACGCCACCGCGCCGTCCACCGCCACTCTGCCCTCCATCCTAAACGCGCTCACCGAACACTACCGGCAGGGCGGAGAAGACTTCACGAGGGCGGCACTGCAGCGTGTGGTGCAGCTGGACCAGTCCAACGAAGACACGCAGCATGTCGCTAACACACGCGTCGTAGAAGTCGGTAGCGCAGCAGCTGCTGCAGGCTCGCAGCCGGCTACACGCTCTCTCGTTACGGAGCTTCTGCGCAGCTACCCGCACAGCCCTGAAATCCGCGAGCGGTGCTGCCGCTGCATCGCGAATGTGTGCCAGCTGAGCGCCGATACAGAGGGGCGGTCGGTTACTGCTGTCGCGTCTGGGGACAACACAGCTGCTGCCCCCTCTCTCGCAGATGCCCTGGTCGAGGAGGGAGCTGTGGAGCTGGTCCTTGGCACCTTGGCCATGGCGAACCGTCTCAGCCCACGCGGGCGGTGCTGGGCGGCTATGGCGATGCTGAACATCACCTGCATGTCGCACAGCGGGGTTCAGCGCGCAACCAAGGCTGGTGCGGTGGACAAGGTTGCTGAGTTTGTGCTCTTCCTGCTGGATGACGCCTCCTCTCCTACTCCGGCGTTTACCATGGAGGGGCCTCTCCGCGGGGTATCGGAGGAGGCAATGATGGCGCTGGATGCAGCGCTCGGCGCTCTCGCCGCGGTGTTGGCTGCCGAGGCCGCGGAGAACAGCAAGGGCATTTCATTCAACTACGAGGCCGCCAGCTACGTCGCCGTCGACGCAGTTGTGCGCGCGCTGCTCTTCGTCTCTGCGCTGCTGGTGCGGGACGGCCGCAACGACGGCGCGTATGGCGCCTCCCTCCCCTCTCGCCGCTACGGCACCGTGTCCTTCCCCAACGCTTCCCCGACGCAGCAGACGGCCGTGGTGGTGCTGCTGCCGCTGCTGCACAAGGCGTGGATGGCGCTGCAGGCCGTGAGCAGCTGTTCAACAAACCTGCCCATGGTCTTTGACGTTGTCTACGAGGCGGCGAATGTGAACCAGGAGAGTATGATGGTGGCGAATGAATTTGTGGCTGGTGGGTCGGAGGAGGTGCTGGAGGTGACGGCGCAGACGGAGCGGCAGTACGTTGCCGCCCTCTCCAGCCTTGTGGACGGCGCACTCTTCCTGACCACCGAGTTGGAGGGACTGGAGGCGGTCGGGGCGGACGAGCTGGCGCGGCTGCAGCGCGACGTGCGGCTGAACGTGATGGACGCGATGCAGTCCATGACGGCCTCTCGCAAGGATATGGCCCGACGTGGCGCCTCGGCGGATGCGAAGAACGATGGCGCTGCGACGCACACGGAGCAGAGTGCGGAGGCGGAGGAGGGAGACGAGGTCGGGGTGTATCCCACGGCGGCTGCGATGGGGGTGACGGATGTGTTGGCCTCTGGCACGGTGGGCAGCATGGCCCTCGCCTGCGCCGTCCGCCTGCACACCGAGCATCAGGAGCACCACCAGCGCGCCGGCAAGGCAGGTGGGGCGGCCACCGCGGCGCCGTACAGCACGCAGGACTTCACGCTGCTGTCCAAGTCTCTCTTGGTGCTCGCGAACGTGGCGGAGGTGGGGGACGAGGTGGCAACCTCTGCGAACTCCGTAGCCGCGCTGCAGGCAATTTTAGTGGACGCTGTGGAGGAGGTGGTGGCGCTGCCGCGCGCATACCGGTCTGCCCTCGCGGAGCTATTCAAGCCGACCGAGGAGGCGGCGGCACGTGAGGCTGCGAGCGCCATTCACGAGGGCGACCGCCTTGCTTTTCTGCAGCAGGCCGCGTTGGTTGGGCAGGTGTATAGTGTGCTGTGGAGTACGCTGCGGACGGCGCAGGGGGTGACGACCGTGTCGCAGCTGCGGGTGCTGGAGACGGCCACGGCGGTGCAGACGTCACTGCGGGTGTCCTACTTGCCAGCGGTGGAGGCGGCGAGGGAGAAGTATGGTGGCGCGTGTGCCTCTCCGTTGGTGTCTGCACAGGAGGCCGAAAAGCCTTTCGCGCCTTCTTCATCTCCGTCGCCGTCGTCGTCTGATACAGCTACCAAGAAACAGTGGGTGCCCAACACGGCGGAGGAGACGGTGGTGCGTCTGCTGAAGCTGTCTGATGAGCTCATTGACAACTTGTCGAAGCTGACAGATGCGGCCCGTTCACCAGCTGCCGCCTCGAGTCCTTGAGAGAGAAAGCAAAAGAAAGAAGAGAAAGGGACTGTGGTGGGACAACTGCATGCGATGCTGTTGATGCGTGCATGTGTGTGTTTGTGCCTGTGTGTGGGAGAATGAGAGACGATGTCAGCAGAGGGTGCGCAGTGCTGCCTGACGGAGGCATTGTGGTTGCTTCTGGGTGACTTCTCGCTGTCACCTTTCCCGAAGGTGTTTCTCTTTTTCTTCTCTTTCTCATTCTCTGTTTTTTAATTCTTGTCTTGTTGTTGCGAGAATGTTGTTAATCGCCGGCGCGCCTTCACAGAAGTAACCTATTTTGTTTTCCTTCATAATGTGTCTTTCACTTTCTTATCAGTGATGAAACCATGATTAAACGCAGTGAAGCTCAAGAGGTAAGCGCGTCATTCACGTGTGTGGCGAATGCGTGCAGACGGCGGCAAGTGCCGCAGCGTCATGAGGTTTATTTTTCCCTATCTATAATGATGAACAGCGGGATGCAGAGAAACATGAGTCTTCTGGTGATGCTGCGGCGTCTTGTCTTTCACCTTGGACCTGCCTATTTCTGTGTTATTTATAATGTTTGCTGAGGATTAGGAGCAACGTCAGAAGAGAAAAGTGTATTTGGCTTTTTCATTCTTCTCCTCAGACCGCTTCTTACACCGATTCCTGTCCTACATCTCTCTCTCTCTCTCTCTCTCTCTCTCTCTCTCTCTCTATCTATCCACACAAAAACACGCACCAGATCTTGGCGAACGCAGCCCTGTACAGGTTCTTTTCCCTCTCTCTCTTTTACTCTGAAGTCGTTCCTTTCGTCTTTTTCATCCTCACAAATACCCGAAGATCACCAATAAGAAAAGGAAAAAAAAATGAGTGCGTGGGAGGTTATCTTTCAGATCCTGCTGGTGGTCGCCCCGCACATCGGGTATGTGGCGCAGTACTTTGAGATTGCCAGGACAAATTCCATCGAGGGCTACGCCCCTCTGGTCTCTCTCATCCTCCTCACCAGCAACACGCTCCGTCTCTTCTATTACATCGGTAAGCACTACCTGCTTGCCCTGCTCTTCCAAGCCATCGTCGGCGTACTTGTGCACTTTGGTTTACTGCTGAAGGTGCTGGACGTGCATGTGAGTCAGGTGGTGGACGGGCGGCAGGAAGATGTGCTCTTCGGCAGCGGTGCCATCACCCCGTCGCCGATTCGCGCCGCGATGAGCATGGAGGAGACAGGCGGGAAGCCGGTGTCTGCATCGTCGCCCGGTGCGCCGGACAACACCACGCGTGACGATCCTCTGGCAGCACCCTACAGCGGAAACGGTAGCACGGTGCTTGCGGAGCCAGAGGATGCGTCTGCCTCGCCCGTGAAAGCAGCCTTCTCCCGCTTTATGCGCTTTCTCTTCATGGTCGAGGACGCTGTTGAGCAGCGGCTGCTGCGGTTAACGCCGCGTAACTTTGCATTTAGCTACATCGCGAGCTCCGCGGTCACGCTCGTGGTGGTGCTTGTGTACTTCATCTCTATCGGCCGTATCTGGAAGGACGCACACGCCGTCGTGGGTTACCTTTCCCTCGGCATCGAGTCTTTGCTGGTGCTGCCGCAGATTCTGCGCAACGCACGTCGGCAGAGCACCGAGGGGCTTTCGATTCTTCTCATTCTCACCTGGGCCGGTGGTGACATCATCAAGGTGATCTACTTCACCTACGCAAAGCAGGCGCTGCCATTTATTGTGTGCGGCATCTTCCAGACGGTGCTGGACGTGGTGGTGGTGGCGCAGGTCATCTACTACCGCTTCTACCTGCGCAATGAGGCACGTGCTTCGGGGGCCGCGGCGCCGCTTTAGCACTCGGTATCCGGGCCGGTGCCGCTGGCTCAACGTTTTGTGGCCAGCGTGTTGCGGGTGAGTGAGCGGCGAGGAGGCTTGATGGTTGTTTCCTTTTGTGTCTGCCAACACGGTCGCCTCTTCTCCTCTCTCTTTCTTTTTTTTTCCTTTTTTCGTCTGCCAAAACAGAATAAAGAAAGAAAGAACGAAAAAGAAACTGATGCGCAGCACGTCTATTAAGCCTCCGCTACAGCGCTGGTCAAGTAAAAAAAAAAAAAAGGTGTGAGAGAGGGAAGTGAAAGTAGGATGGTGATTGGATGTAAGATGGGATGAGCGTACTGTTTGTGTCGACGGCGCACGTGCTGCCACGAGCTACAGCACCCAGTCATCTTTTATTATTTTTTTCCCCTCTCCCGCTTTCTCCCCACTTTCACATTTTGCTTCTACAGGTGTGTTTTCTTGATTTTACCGTGCGTGCAGGTGCGGTGTGCTTGCATTTGTGTTTTTGCGTCTTCTCTTGCACTGACTCCTCTTAATTTTTGATTATTATTTGTTTTTTGCGCTACTCTTCATCTTAACTTGACCTCTTATTGCTCTCTCCTGTATTGCATTGTGTGCCATCGAAACGGACGATCATGCATGACTGGACCCAAATAATATATATTTTTTTGCTGATGCGGTGTGAGGAACGATGAGAATCAAGTGGCGGCTGTGCCACATGAAGATGATCGGCAGGCTTTACGCGCGCTGCGATCACACGCTTAAAACAGAAGACACGGAGGCGTTGTACGAAAGTCTTCTTCGTGCGCAAGACATGAAAGCATGTCGTCTGCGTTACCTGCCACTCTGTGCAAAGCACTGCTCTGTGGTACTCCATGCGTAGCCCCGAGCCCACGAAATGGCGATTGGTTAGTGCGTTGCCGTGATAGCTGGCGGCAAGGTCGGTCTTTTATCTTTCTCTCTCCCTTCCTACGATCACTATGATCTCATCCCTCTTCACCTTTTTTTTTTTACTTTCAAATTACTAGACAACGAGCAAAAGACATCGACCCAGCGAGAGAGGAGGACCACTTCGTAGAGAAGTGCATTTCCCTCCTTTCCTACTGCTTGCTTGCCCAGCGGCCGTTCAGTTGACACAACCTCGAATTCAAGCAACGCCGACAAGATGGAGGACACTCTCACCAACGTAGAGCGGCGCATCTCCGACAACTTGCGTGCCGTCGATGCACAAAGCGCCAACATCGCCCAACAGCGCGCAAAGCTCGAGCGTAGCCGCCGTAGTCTTTGTCAGTGTCTGCGTGTTGTGTGGGATGAGTACGAACCTGCTGCGGTTGCCGCGTCGTCGCGCGATCCGTCTGTGGCGTCTGCTGAGCCCCGTTGTACTTTTGCTGCCATAAAAGAAGGTGGTGAGCAGATCGCATGCTCCGCTACGTCGACAACGGATCGTGGTGGTGATGGCGGGAAGAAAAAGGCAAATCCACCAACGCCAGCGAAAGAGTCTGTGGCTTTCGACAGCAGTCATGTATTCACTCACCCAGTAAGAAACCCTTCGGCGACACACCTTTCTCTCTTCAATACTGTTCCCCACGACCCACTCCGCTCGACGCTACACGACGCACATCTCTCTCGCTTCACGGCACAAGCACAGGCGCTGCACACACGCGTCGCCCAGTACCGCGAGGACAGCCTTCTGCACGCCGCGAAGTTGGAGTTTGCAGAGGAGTGGACGCGCGTGGCTCTGCCGTGGTTCAACACCGTTGTGGTGCAGCAGTTCTTCTTGCCACTGCAGCGCAGACTGACGAAGTTGGAAAGCCGACTCGCCAGGCTGACCCGACGCCTGTGCCTCGACCTTCCACAGTACACGCTGCGTACGCCGAATCAGACAGCAGAGGAGGCTCATGATGCACGAGGTAGGAAGATGTTCCCTCTGCCGCTGCTGTGGGGACGCTACCTGCACGCCATGGATTGTAGACCAGCCACAAGAACAAGTAAAGCTTCTCCATCATCTCTTTCTCCTCTTCTGAATTCTTCCCTAGAACGGTCTGGTGGCTCGGCTGCAAACGAGGAAGAAGTTGTCGTAGCGCCTCCGCCACATGGAGATACGACAGAGCTGCATGAGAGTCTGCCGCACCGCCGGCGTTCGCTGCGTAACATCTGGCACGTTATGCGTTACGGGCTGCTCGGTGGAGGTGGTGTCGAAGAAGAGGAGAAAGAGGAGGCATGCGCTGGTGGTGCCGTGCGTTACCTGCCGGAGGAAACGAGGCTCTGTGCACTGTCGGAGGGGAACGAAAGTGGTGACTATCTTGTCTCTCGTGTGAGAGGTCTGTTAGCACAGTACACCGACCTCTATCCACAAATATGCTTCTCATTGAACCACAGCCCTGCTGGCAGTGTTGCCTGTTCGTTAAGGGACAACAGCAAAGGTATAACTGATAAAGGCGCGTATGTCGCCTCCGGTGCCTTCGCGCTGCTGCGGTTTCTCGAGCGCGTCTTTGTGCTTCACGACACTCTACATGCGGATAAAATTTTCGCTTCATGCCACAGCGGCAGCAGCAGCGTCGGTGAACATTTGGAGGAGGAAGCAAGTCTGGCGCAACTGACCCTCCTCCCTTTCCATCTGCTCCGACCTTCCCTGCAGCCAATTTTGGAAGCTCCAGAAGATGCAGACGCTGACGAGCAGGGTGATGCGCATCGCGACTCCGGCAGCGGCGCTACACCTGCGCTTCTGCCGACAACAGCCGCGGCTATGTACTGGAAGTTCGACCAGCCTCTTCTTCCTCCTCTGCAAGCCTTCTCTGCGGGAAGCGCCGCAGCGTATCTCCGCCACATCAACTCTGAAGGCGACGGCCTTCTTTCCTTCTTGCGGTGGTGGTGCGACTCTTCTTCCGCCTGTGACTGCCGCCACACGTACGCCCGTCTCCTCCTCCTTGAGTGGATTTATGGGCGTTCGCCACCCAGAGAGAGCACTGCGTCGTGTCAGCGGCCACTCACTGCCTTCTCCTCCTCGTCGTCGCTGCCACCGCCAGCTTCGCCGTTGGCTGCCGAGGCACGTCTCTACCGACTGCGGGAGGCGGAGGTGCAGATGCGCGGTCAGTGGCAGGAGCTGCAGACACGGCTGCTCGTGGCGCGTTCGCTGCGTTCGCGGGCGGACCGCGTGCCACAGTAGCGCGCGGCGCACGTAACATGAGAGAGAAAAGAAAAAGAATAAAGATGCGAGATCGCGGTGGTGTTTTTTCCCACAAAGGCATCCGTCGTTCTTTCTTTTTTTTTTTCTCGGATCGCTTAGTTGTGCGCTTTCAGCGTCTCACAACAAACTGCTGACTTTTTTTTCCCCCTTCTTTTTCCCCTGCTGAATGCATCTGCTGCTTTCCTATTACCATGTCAGAAAAAAAAATTTCTGAAGTGAATGATCTACAAGAAGCGAGCGATCGCTGCCTTCTCTCACAGCTGCGTTTAGAGAGGAGAAGAGCCGTTATTATCAGGCGCGTCCACTCTTTGCCATTACCGCGATCGCAACAGGCCGAAAAAAAAAAGCAATGTAAACATCCAAAAAAAATCTGCTCCGGTTTGAGTCGGATATTGTGAGAGATGTCGACCAACTGTGTTTTGCCGCCACTTCGTTTTTCTTTTTTTCTCCTCTACTCTACTTTCTCTCCTTTACTTTGCCTGCTCTCATGCCCCAAACTACGCTCGTACTTCCTCACATTATTGCATGTGCATTTGCATGCTGGTGCGTTACCCTTAACACACTCTTCTCTCTCTCGCATCGTCTATCGAATGTTGCCTTGTTGAGCAGTGCCTCGCTATTTCGGGTGTGTGTCTGAGTTTGCGCACGCGTGCGTTCTGCGTGTCTTTCCCCGTCCCATAGTTGGTGCCTCTTTTTTTTCTCATTTATTATTACTTTTCTTTGTTGCTTTTAGTTGTCGTTGACAGGTAAAAGGTATACGCGTGCCACCGCTCTGAACTGTGTTGTTCTCTTCTCTGTAAGCCTTCTCGCTGTAAACTCTTCACCCCTCAATTTCCTCTTGTCCCATTTTATCCACTTCTGTTTTCTTTTCTCGTTTTGCTGCTTTGGAGGGGCATTGCAGGGAGTATTGCACACCAACAAGCAACACAAATAATCAAGCACACACACAGACGTAGACTTCCCTTCATTTCATTTTTCTACATAAAATAACAAAATAGTCATATCAAAGCCATTTCAACGCGATCAACACGAACAGGGAATGGGAGCGACGTGCATCAAGGATAAGACGGCGACGCCGAAGCATGCCCAGGACGGCGGCGACGCAGCGGCGTGGGAAAACAAACGTGGGGCGGCGGCTGCCCAGCCCCAGCAAGGCGCGGCCGCACCCAAGAATGCGGCGGGCGGACGCGGGGCAGCAGCGCCGCGCGCCGCCAATGAAAAGGTGCAGGAAAATCAATTCGGCCGCTGTGGTGCGATGGGGCTAAACCACAACAACCACAACGGCAAGCCCGCGGCTGGTGGTGGCATCGCCGCGTATCGCCCGAGCGACGACGTGGCCAAGGCGTACTTCGAGTACATCAGCGAGCTGCGCAGCGCCGCAATCGCGACGGGTGTGCTGCCAGCCACCGCACACGATGGCTTCGCCGTCGACTCCACAAAAAACAACGACGGCACGAGTCTGGCGGAGTCGCACCGCGCCTCAGAGAATTTGGCTGCGGCGTGCCCGCCGCTTACCACCGTGACCGTCTACCAATGTCAGCCGCTACAAGGCGATGCCGTGGTGGCGAAGGGCATGTACAGCTCCCTTCACCTCGCCCGTCTCACCGTCTTCACCGGGCCTGCAGAGTCGATGGCGAGTGCGGCAGTGCCGCGGCACCCCCTCGGTCGCCGCACCAGCGATGGCTCATCCATCGTCTTCTCACCAGATCCTGCCTCCTCCGTAGGCTCGGAGTCCATCTCTGTCAGCTTTGTGAGCGCACCGGCAGCGACCGGCAGCGTGCACAGCCCAACAGGTGGACTCGGTGGGGCCGCGCACTACATCATTGCAGTGAAGGAGATTCCCATGTTCCCCAGCTACGCGACCGGCGTGCTGCTGGAGCAGATTCGTGCGGAGGTGCGCAACTGGACGCGACTCTCCGCCTACAGCCCGCGTGTGCTGCGCTGCTATGTGCTGGAGTACGTGCATGGCGAGGGCGTATCGGCTGCCGTGCCCGAGGCGTGCTGCCACCACTACCCCGGCCTCTCCAACGAGGAGGTGAAGGTGGGAAAGGCGGCGACGTCTACTTCAAGCCCCTACAGCTCCCCCATTGGCAAGATCCTTGAGCGCCGCAAGAGCCCGTCCGGGACGACAAGCCCGAAGCTCTTCGGCAGCATGGGCCGCGGTGGACGCGGTGCATCGAGTCAGGAGGCATCGCAGATCGACACCAGCGGCACACCGCAGAAGCTGCGGCTGTACCTCGAGTACGCCAAGTATGGCACCCTGCGTGGCTACCAGACAAAGGACATGCCAGAACGCTTTGACAAGCGTCGCCTGCATGAGCTGACCGCCCGTGCCTACATGCGCGATGTGCTGCTGGCGCTGCTGCAGGTGCACGAGTGTGGGGAGCTGCAGTACGACCTGTGCGCCAAGTCGATCTTCTTGAATCAACCGATGCAGACGGTGTACGGGACGTACTTCCCGGCGTACATCTCTGATGTCCCGGCAGGCGACCTGGGAGGCGTCACCCCGACCCAGCTCGGGAAGGCGTTGGGCCTGCTGGACCCTCCGATGCCGCCCTCCGCACCGAGTGGCAACAGCGCCGCGGTCAACGCAGGCAGCGGGAGCAACACGAACAACATTGTTAAGGTGCTGCAAGGCAGCGGGAAAAACGGTGCGGCCGGCAAAAAGGCCAACGGCAGCCCCAACATCGCCGGCAACGAGCCGATCAACAGCGTAGCGGAGATACCGGCTGGTCCTCTCCCCTTAAGCAGCGGGGCGGCCAACGTCCAGGGTGATGCGTCGGTCGTCACGCACAACGCGAGTGTTGTGCCGATGGTGTCCGTGTCCGACGCGCGCTGCAACAACAGCGCCTCGCCCATCACGGCCTACGAGCAGCGCGACGCTGCGGGCAGCCCCGCCGATGCCACGAAGCCGAGTCCTGATGACGCGAACAACGGCATGTCATCTCCGCTGAGTGCAACGACGCCGCTGCGTGGGGACCGTCCTCGCAACGGAAATGCCTTTCCCGAGCGCGGCAGCAGTGGTCTTCGCTCCTTAGGCAAGCAGGCGAGCGTCAACAGCCTACGCACTGCGGGCTACGTCGAAGGCGACGAAGGCGCGGATCGTCAGCGGCTGAACGAGGTGTACTGCCGCTACATGGACGACTTCGATTTCAAGCGCAACGACGGCGAAGCGGTGCCCTTCCCCTCGCCACACGATGGCATGGAGGCGCAGGCGGATGCCGACCTCCTTGCCACAACGATGCTGCCCGAGGCGGCGCGGGTGACTCCTGCCATGACAGTGATGCCGCTGCTGCGGTCCGGTGTCGGCGGCGTTGCCATCGTTTCACCCGACCACCACCTCGTGAAGCCGGGAGATGCGCTGCACGCACCAGACCTGCGGGGACGGCTGCCGATGGTGCTGACGCCGTCCACCAACACCGCCGCTCTCGTCTGCGGCAACCCACATACGAACGCCCCGACCTTCACCCCCGCGCAGGCGCCGAGCGACGCCCCGGCCACGACTGCAGCAGCGGCGGCGACACCAACCACCGCACACACCATGAGTTCCGGGACAGCAATGGGTGACGCGGCAGGGACGCTCGGCCGTGCCCGCGGCGGTGCCCCGCTGACGAAGTTGAACCACGCCGCGCTGATTCGCCGCGCTCTCGCGTACGGCGATGCCGACAAGCTGGAGGACATCCCGGTGTGCAAGTACGTGACGGTGACGCACGCCGCGCCGGAGGTGCTGCACCGCCGCGCCTTCTCCGCCGCGAGTGACATCTATGCCTTTGCCATGACGTTCATCGAGCTCGTGACGGACGACGGTGCGATCATGGAAGACTGCCTACCGCAGAACCTGGCCAAGCCCAAGACTCGACGCGAGAAGGAGGCGTACGACGCGCTGCTGATGGCAAACATGGACAAGTGGTACCAAGCACGGCTCACCGCCCTCCGTCAGCACTTCGATGCCGTGGCCAAGGAGCAGGAGCTGCCGGCGATCTTGTCGCCACGTGCGGGCCCGATCGTTGTGCGCATTCCGGACCACCTCTCTGATGAGGCGCGCAACATGCTGCGGTGGTGTCTGCAGAGCGACCCACAGAAGCGCCCGACAGCGGCGGAGCTCCTGCGCTCACGCTACTTTATGTTGGGCGACTGGATCGCTGCGCCGACGGTGTTGGCGGCAGAGCGGGGCGTGACGAAGCCGCCGGAGAAGCCGTGGGACACGTCGGTCAGCTTCAACGCCGCTGCCAAGGCGATTGGCTTGCCTACACTGCAGGACTAGGATGATGTTTGTGTCGCGCATCTAAGGAAGAAGAAGAAGAACGCGAACAGGACTGTGTATATGTGTGTGTGCGTGTGATGCTTCCCACGTGAATGGGGAAGAGAGAAGCCGCATACCGATGCGTGCTCTTGCGCACTCCGCTTGTATCGAACATCTGTCGGACGCATTCTGTTGTACTTTCTGAAAACCTTTTATTCTTCAAATGTTGTTTCTGACTCGTTGCAGGGAGTGAAGACTCTCTTTTAGTTCGCTACTTTTTCTATTTATATTATCACTTTTCGTGTATTTTGTTGCGAGGAGGCGGCGTACGCCCAGCGAGATGCGCTTGCCGCGTTGGACGTGACGGTTGTTGTTGGACATGAACATCGATTATTCTTCTAATGTTGCTTCTCTTTTGTTTTCTTTTTCTCCCCTCCTTTTTACCTTCGAGAACGACTCGGCAAAGCGGAGTCCGGCCATCGTGGCCGCACAGTAGAGCGGACGAAAAAAAAAAAGAGTTCGATAGGCCATGATGCGCACAACGAAGAGAGAGGTGCGCAATGGAATAGTGTGCTCGAGTGTTGGTGGGTGTGTGCGGTCACTATTGCGATACCTTTTTCTCTCTCCTACGCATCGGTGTGCTTCCCTTTCCTGCGTTGCTGCATAAGAGAGGGATAACAACGAGCGAGTACGGATGGAATGCCCTTTCCATCACTTCGTTTTTTTATTGTTTTTCGGTGGTCTACACACATGTGGGGTTTTTCCCCTTTTCGCTTTAAAAAAACCTTCTCTATTTATTTCAGAGGTGTGTGCGCGTTGTGAATACTGGCAGACCGCCGCTCCATGGACGGAGCTGCTGAATCACAATCCACCTTTTTGCAATTATTAATGGTCAATCGTATTTCCCTTTCTCTCTTTTTCTGTTTTTCTCTTCTCCACACCGGCCTTTGACACACCACCGTGCCTCTTGACGAATGCGTCTCAGCCCCTCTCTTACTTCACACATACAGACACACGCGAGGGCACACCTGCGCAGAGTTGTCATAATTGTTCGCCGTAGTCTCTCACTTGTGTTTCATCCTTTTCGTTCCTTTATTTCTTTTTTTCTTTCACAACGTGAAAGTTTCTTGCCAAAGTGTCTTCCACGCCTCCACAACAGCGAGACGCTGCGTCACTGCACTTACACAAACACATACATGGAGTTCTCTTCCACGCCCTCCTCCTCCTCATCCTCTACGACTCCTCCCTGGGGCCACACGCGGAGTCCTACCATCCACATTCCCACTGCCCAGCCCTCGCCACAACACCACCCATGCCACCACCAGCACACGGTAGGTGGCACAGCTCAGGGTGATGGCCACGGCGTACACGTTCCTCCGTCGTGGCCGCAGGAGGCATTACAGATGGGGGAGACACTAGAAGGGAGTGCTGAAGGTGGATCTAGCGAGCCGGCCGCCATGTCATCGTCTGCGGCCTCCTCCACCCCTGCGCCATCAGAGGTGGTGATGAAGACGCTCGTGCGGCGCTTTGCAGCTGCGGAGCGACGACTCGAGGCGTGGCGCCACGCCGACGGCAGCGCACGCGCCACCGCCGCAGCTCAGCGTCGTCAGCGTCGCCACGCCGCAGTCGCTGTGCCAGACGGTAGAGGTGCGGAGGAGATGACGTGGAGCACTGTAGGCAGCGGTGCATCGCACATGGCGTCTTCTTCATCAGATTTGAGCTGCTGTGCTCCGGCGCAGTGCGGTGGTGCGGGCGGTGCAGGCGTGGTGGCGGACGACACGCGGCAACGCGGCGGCCACTACATCCACTGCAGCTGCAGGAAAGCGTGCGGCACGGTCGACACACGCGCAGCAAAGACGTGCTGCAATGCCGCCGCCGCCTCTCCCGTTTGCGTGGATCGGCGCCACCGGCCGCCATCTGCTTCGTCGTGTCTCGCGCTCGCTGACGTCGCTCTCTAGCGAGCGTGGGCAGCCGTCTCGGGTTGAGCTGCTGACGGGTGTTGGCAGTGGTCGGCACCCCGTTGCGTCGGGTGACGTGCATGCACGAGGCAGCAGCAGCGACGGTGGCGCGTCTGACGAGGAGAGCGGCGAGGACGGTGCTGAGGGAGGGAGTGCGCTCTATCACCACTACGATGCAGAATCTTCCGTGTCAGTGGGTGGCATGTCCGTGCAGCGAGGTGCGGCGCGGCCTGCGTGTTCTTTTCCCTCTTCCCTCGCCACGGATGTGAATAGTGGCGAGGGCAGCGAGAGCAGCCACAGCAGCAGCAGCAGCAGCATCAGCGACAACGATGATGACGGCGATGGTGACGCCGCAGCACCTCCTGTAGTTTCTAATAATGGAGAAGACAGCCGCTTCACTTTGTCGTGGATTCGTGGTCTGCGTAGCGATCGCAGCGGGTCGCACGCACCAGCAGCAGCAGCAGCAACAGCAGCCTCAACACAGACGCGGAGTCTCGCCGACGAGTCTTTCCGTGGGGCCTCACGCCTTCTCGCCAAGTCACGTGCCCGCTTCAGTCGGTGGCTGCAGCGGCAGCGCCGGTTGCAGTCGGCGAAGCGCGCGCTGCTCCGCGAGCGATGGCTTCGGTTTTCTCCGCAACAGCAGCTGCGTGGGCGCTCGGGTCACGTCAAGGGCGAGGACGCAGATATGCCAGTAGCAACCAGCTTGGGTGATGTGCACGAGGGCAGTGAGGCGCTGCCAGCCGGCTTCTGCGCTGCGCACCAAAGCTCACCGTTCGAGCGTGCGATCCTTCAGTGCGTGCCTTCTGCGTGGGAGCGGACGGTGAACACCACCGCAGCGTCCGGGTCCGGCGCGTCGGTGCCAGCTGCATCAGCTGCGGCTGCGCGTGCGGAGGTGCGGTCAGAGTTGCGGCGCGTTGTTGCTGCCGTGATGGCGGCACGCGCTGCTCAGTCAAGGGATGAAGCTGAGCGCAGCACCGCCAGTAGCAATCTTCCTCGTCCTCCTACTGCTTCAAATCCACCAGCCGCGTCGAGGGCGGAGCGCCGAGAAAGAGAACACGTCGCCGCTGCTGCGCAACTCGGCCGGAGCATCACGGCCCTCGCCCGTCTTCACAGAGGCGGTGCGTCTGCAGTGGAGGAAAAAGAAAAAAAGGAATGTGCCTCTTCGCTTTCATCGGTTGACCTCTCTCCTCGTCCTTCGGCTTCCTTGGCGCGTCTGCAGCTAAGCAGCAAAATAGGCAGAGCATCAGCTACTTGCAAAGCCACCGCTGCCGACACGATCACCAGCTCGCCTGTGGAGGACCCAGCTGATTCTGCTCGCAGTCTTCTTGTCGACCCTACCCACACCCCACGCGACGCGGCGGTGCGACTCGCCTACGAGGAAGTAATGCGTGATGTCTGCGGTGCGGAGCTGCGGCAGGCGGTAAACACAATTGCCACCGTCAGCCACGATGCCACCGATCGTGCGTTGGCGCAGTGGGTGGAGCGACAGCTGCTGATAGAGCTCGCGAGCTCGTCGAGTCGTCAGACGACGAACGCAGAGGATTCGAGTAAGAGTGGTGACGTTCTCTGTACGGGCATCCTGCGCCACATTCAGAGCCGCGTTCCTGTATCCTTGTCTGCGCTGCGGCTCGACGACGCTGACCGACGTGCCTTGGCAACTGTGCAGGAGAAGCGAGAGAGCGACGCCGTGGCCGCTGCCCTTGCCACTGCGGGGTACACCATCACCTACCGCCAGCTGGCCTCGCTGAGCGCGGACTCATGGCTGAATGACCAGGTGATCAACAACTATCTTCAGCTTCTCTGCGAGGATGTCGAGAGCCGCCAGCAGCAACAACAGCAGGAAAAGCAGGCAGCGTCGCGTGTGCCGCACAGTGTGGCTTCCATGGGAACGCACTTCTATGCGAAGGTGGAGTCCGAGCTGGCGTCAGGAGCGGGAGGCTTCCACGTTGGCAACAGTGCTGCAGCGGCTGCTGCTTTACCACCGCTAGCGGCAAACAGCGCCACGCTGCGTTGGCTGCGTCGACGTCAGCACCTTCTCGAGCCCTTTAACGCTGGAAACGCGCAGAGTGTTCGTGCGGTGCTGGTCCCTGTCAACATCGAGGGCCAGCACTGGGCACTTGCCGTGTACTACCGGGATGAGAAGCGCTGGGTGCTGTATGACTCGATGAGCCGATCAGACCGTGCTCGGCAGCGGGGGGAGCTCATTCTGTCGCGGCTATCACACACGTGGCGGGAGTGCCAGCGGCACTACAAACTACCCATAGACGCACTTGTCTCAACTCAAGGAGAGGCGCAGCGCGGTGGTGACGGCGGCGTTGCTGTCATTGTTGCCGCGGCCTACACGCCATTTTCCGCGCGAGAGCCGAGCGCCGCTGCCGTGGCGCGTTGTGCGTCTCCGCTGGACACGCTGCAGCCCTACGGCTCGATGGCAGAGCTGCACCGCGCAGCGAAGCGTCTGCGACATCAGGAAGCTCAGCTGGAGGAAGAGAAGGAAGGAGAGGGCGAAGGGGTGGAGAGGAGAAGGCTGCCACGTGCGGAGCGCGCACACGACACCTCCAGTGCACCTCTCGCGGCCACAACACTACCCGCTTCGCTACTTTCCGATGCCGAGGTGGAGTGGTTCACTGACGGGTTTCGTCACGCCCCGCAGCAGCGCAACGGCAACGACTGCGGTGTCTTCGTCTGCCAGGTGGCGTGGTGTGTCGCACAAGGGATTGCGGTGAGCTTTACGCAGGCGGATGTGACGCTGCTGCGCCACGTGGTGACGCTGGAGCTGCTGAGCAAGCGGTTGCTGCGTCGCTACCCGACGAACCACACGTCGTCTTCGGCAGATGTGTAAAATGCAGAGAGATGGAGAGAAAGAAGCCGATGCTATTCGTCGTCGCCGTCATCTTCTTTTTTCTCCTGAGTTTTTCACTGATGCGCTGCTCTTAAAATTAGTTTTGACAACGTTGAGGAGGAGAGAGAGAGAACACGAGTGCGCTCGTGCCTGTGAGACTCGGTCATTCCACCAGAGATAGGAGAAGGAAGCAAAGCGCAACGTTGGCGAAGCGCCATCAGACGCAGTCTGAAATTTAATTGAAAAAAAATAAAAAGCGATGGATTAACAAAGGGCGCACCAGAGAGAGAATATTCTGATGCTCATCATGCACCACAGCTGCTGGTGGCGGGAAGAATGGGGAGTGAACGACGTAAGCCGCAACAACGTCGACTATCGAGAAGATTAAGACGTGCATGTATGTGCGTATGTGTGTATGCATGTTTGTAGAATGACAGCATCTGAAAAAATGCTTTACATAGAGCGACTATGCAGAGTTGCCAACACACGTGTCTCTTTTCTCTCTCTTTTTCTAATTGGGATTTGTTGCCGCTTCGCGATGGGCGACGTGCGCAGTACATTGTATTCTTGTAGCCGCCGTTGTTCTGCCCCATTGCTGCGCAGTCATCGCACATCATTTATCACACACACACAAACACACAAACAGACGCAACAAATCAACTTAAAAGCTTTATTCACGCTCCCAAACACTCAACTCTCTCTCTTTCTTTCGTTTGAGCATTTACTAAAGCGTCAGACTCTTCCTTCGCGTACGTCTCTCCTTCCAGTGTTGTTTCCAAGTTTTTTTTTTCATAGTTTGCCGCGTTGTGTCGCCCCCTCTTCACTCCAAGCGTTCACTGTGTGATTCTCTTCTCTCTTTTTACTTCTTTGACTACCTTTCCCTCAAAAAAAAGCCCTAAAAAAAGGTTACAACGAGTGCCACCGTGTGTGTCACTCTCTGAAGCTGTGTGCCTGCGTTCATCTTAACCTCACAAACATTCCTTTTTTTTTAAATCTAGTCTCGTCTGTGTCTTTTCTATTACTGTCTGTGTCTTTATCTGGTTGCCCGGGACTTCTGCATTGTGGTGAGCAGTGTCACGTGGTTGTTGTCTACTCTTGCGTGACAAACACCAACCCACACTCACCGGCTACATTCTTTTGTTTGCGCCGTTTCTTCTGTTAAGCTTCTGAAGCTGTAGAAGATCGAGAACAGGACTGCTCGTCTCGCCCTTAACGAGATCATCACACACCACGGTAACGAAGAAAAGAAGGTGTGTAGCACATTCTTGCCGCCTCCCTTTTTTTTTTTTCAGTGCAGTGTGCCATCTGACAATTTCTTTTTCTCTTGTCTGCTTCTCATCGAGTACGGTCGCTGATCGCGCAAACATGGGTGGAGACTCCAGCAAGCACGCCGGCTCCTCTGGCGCGTCCCGCAGCCGCGACCGCAAGCGCAGCGGCCTCTCCAGTGCCCTCGCCGGTGGGGACTGCCGCAGCGTCAGCAACAGCACCACCCGGCCTACCGCCGCGGGTCCAGTGTACGGCGCCATTCCAGAGCACATTCCCACCGCCCCTGTCAAGTGCAATCCGGTCCCTATAGTGCCGGGGGCGGCAGCGCTGGATGCGGCGTTGACCTGGATCCCAGAGACGGAGGCGACGCTCGTTGCGGAGTGGAACCGCGAGCGGCAGCAGACGGCAGCTGCGGGGCTGCGAGGGCTGAAGCCGCGTAGCGGTGGGAGCGCGGGTGGTGGCGGTGGTGGTGGCAGCGGTAGTGAGGTGTTGGAGGAGAATGGTGTAGGCAGGGGAGGCGGCGCACAGGGCACGTCGACCGAGGTCTCCTCGGCAAACCCGGAGCCAAGCACAGCCAGCACAGCCGCTACAGGCACAACAGGGAATGCGGGTGCGAGTGCGGCTGACTCTGCTGCGCCTGCGGTTGCGTCCGCCGCGTCGAGTGGCGGCGCTACGGTGCCGCTGGGCTGCGACTGCACACCCGCCACCGCGGGCCGCACAACCGGCCTCACCTTTCGCGTCCCGACGACGTGGACGCTGACGGTGGCGCAGGGCTGTGGTGGTGGTGGTGCATCGACGTCACGCTCCCCCTCCTCACCTTCCAGCCACAAAGCACCTGTAGAAAAGCGGACAGGACAGAAGAAGGAGCTACCGAGTGGCTCGCTGGTCATCTCAGCGCTGCCGGTCGGGATGGAGTACTATCGCGCGCTGCAGTCGCGGTGGTTGACGCCTGAGGCGCGTGCGATGCCGCCGGCGACGGAGGAGGAGGATTTGAACGACTCGGTGATTTTGGACGCCGTGACGGACCCCGACGGCAGCGCGCTGAGCCCACCGGTGCCGCTGGGCTACATGATTGACCTCTTCGTGCCGCAGTGGCGGGCGGAGGGGCTCTTCGACCAGGCTGAGCTGGCCAACCAGGCGCGATAAGATCTGTTTTTAAATGTATTGGAGAACACTTATTTTTGCTCTCACGTCACATTTTGTTTTTTTGGGGTGTTTTATTGGTCTTCGCGGTGTATTGACCGCTTGTGCCTTTTCCCGTTCTTTAAAAAAAGGCTTGTCATGTGGATACTACAGTACTCACACTCTTTCTAACACCTAAACACACACACGCACACATCTATATGTACTTCAGCACATTTTTCGCAGTCTCTCTTAACTTGCTTTTTTCTCTGTTGCTGATTGTTCTCTCCACCACTGTGTCTTACTATTTGCCATTTTCGTCGTTGTTGTTCTCCTTTTTTTCTCTCTCCTCTCTCTTCGTGTGGGCTGCGCGGTGACGTTACTGGTGGGTGCGTTTGTCAAACACGCACCTTTTCACCCCTTGTGCCTTCATTCCCTGCTTTTTTTTTTTCTCTTTCGTGTGTCTTCGTGTTCCGCTGCGCTGTGGCATTACGGGAGGTGTGTTTGTGTGTGTGGGTCGAGCCTTTTTTTTTTTTCGGACGCAAGAATGTGCATTACCCGTATCTGTGTGGCGACTGGGAACGGGCGATCGGCGTCAGACAAAGCGCGTTGTTCATCTCCCTTTCACCCTCTCTCCACGGTGCGCTCTTTCTTTCTCCCTTCTTGTACTCAATTTTTTTTTTTTTCAGATCGAGCGAGCAGCGTTGCAATTCTTATCTTCAGCGACGCGGGGCTCTCTACTCTCGATGCGTTTTTCTTTTGTGTGTAGGTGTGTGTTTGAATACCTCTGTGCTGTCCTTCGCTCTCTACTTCTCGCTCGGGTCTTTCTTGCGAGTGACCGTTCTTCCTTCTTCACGGAGGTTGCGTTGGTCCTCCACTCTGCGTTTTGTTGTATCACCATTTTGAGAGGTGCTGCCGTGGCCTCTCAGTGCGCTTTTTTGTTTTCTATTTTTTTCGCCCGTACCTGTGTACTATGGATTTGGTGCCGTGCCTGCCGACGCGAGGCGTCCAACACTCTCTTCGTTGCCTTCCCTTGCAGGAACAAAATAAGGGAAAAAAACCTAGGAACATAAAGGTGACCGTGTGCGTTGTGTGGCGCGCTTTCGAATAGCATCGGCTGCGAGTTCAGCGCCGAAAAAAAAAAATATTGAACGCCGCGCCGCGTACGTGAAGGTGCTACCAGCACTCTCGCAGCCGCGTCCGTTACCTTTAATTTTCTTCTCTATCGACAGCCTTCGGCAAAAAAAAAAAAAACTCTGAAGAGGAGAGAATGCTGTGCGGTGGAGACTCTTTGCCTCATCGTCCTCAACTCTGTCATTCCCAAGCTGAGAAATTAGACGACGTGTATGTGTGCAACAGTCTGACCGTGAATGCTGCTCCAAATTCCCTTACCTTCACCTACTTCTCTTTCTCTCTCTCTTTGCTATCTCACACACCTCAACTACTTCGGCCTTTTTTTGTTTTTCTACCTTACATGCCTTCATGAACAAGAGTCAGCTCTAGTGTAGCAGCAGCAGCAGCAGCAGCGGTGGCAACATCAGGCAACCAAGCTGAGCTAAAAAGAAAAAAGAGAAAAAAGAGAGAAGGCAATACCTCGCGACCCCCCAAAAAAAGCCATTCAAGGAGACAAAAGAGGTGAGAAGAAGGCGCCGCGGCCGCCGTAGTGTTGCGCACCCCGCTCTCCCTCGTCACAACGACGGGTGTGTATTCCTCATCGGCTCGCGTGCCGGAGGGGCCGGTGGGGTGTGTGCCCAACCCCATCAGCCTCGGCGCCGCACGCGATCTGACAATCTCCTGGCTTTCCGAAGCGGAGTCCGTGCTCGTGCTGGACTGGGCCGAGTCACGGGCCAAGTATGCAGCTGCCAAGGCTGAAGAGGCCGCCGCACGGCAGCAGCGTGTCCGCGAGGCGAGCCCGAGTGGCACGGCAGCGGCGCAGCTCGTCGCCGCGGCTGGTCTGCACGCCCCGCAGCACTCGTCGTCGTCGAGCGGGTCGTCGTGTTCGTCTTCCGAGGACGAGGACGAGGATGATGTGCGGCGCGCGGAGGGCCTCGTGCCGCTGCAGTGCGACCACGCCCCCTTCCCCTTCAACCGCAGCTGCGGTGTCGTATTCGAGGGCACCGCCGTGAATGCTGGTGGCTCCTCTAATGGTGGGCCAGCAGCAGCAGCAGCAGCAGCAGCAGGAGTGGCAACGCCGCAGCTGCCGACGACGGAGGTGCCGGTTGGGATGGACTACTACGCCGCCCTGCAGCGTGCGTGGTCGCGCCGCCCTGCGAACCCGCCCAAGCTGCCCCCGCTCGCCTCGGAGGCCGATGTCAACATTAGCGACATCGACGACGTGTTGTCGGGTGACTCCGACTACGAGGAACTGAACCCGCCGGTGCCGTTGGGATTAATGATCAGCTACTTCGCAGAGGACTGGCGAGAGAGTGGGCTCTATGACGTGGTGCAGAAGCGCGAGGACGCACTGTCGGCGCAGGGACAGCGGCGGTGAGCGGCGATGAGAGGAGAAGACGGCGGCTGTGACGCGCTCTTTCCTCGTGTTCTTTTAGGTGGGAGAACAACGTGCCGTCGAAGAAGGTGTACGTGGACGTGTGTGATATTGTGTGCTGTGTATATGTGTGCAGAGAAAGAGAGAGATGAATGATGGAGAGTGTGTTGTCTTTCGTTATTGTTTGTTTCAAGTTGTGCCCTTTGTGTTAGGAAGACACCTATAATCAGTTTGTCTTCTATGTCTTCTGCGCTCTTTTTGTCGCCTACTTTTTTTTTTTCTTGGCGATATGCGAGGCGAGGAGCAGCACGGTTCTCTTCCTTCCGTCTCTTAGCCTGCGTGTCATCTTCTCCTCTCTGCTGCTGTCGCCGTCTCTGCTCCCTCCTTGCCACATCCACTTGACGGGTTCCTCTCTTATTATTTTTATTTCTTTTCGTACATTCTTCCTTGTTTTCCGTAGTTGCTTCTGTGGAAAATCTTTTTATCATTTCTTTCTTTTATTTTTCTTTTCTTTTTAGGTTTCTGTTATTTCCCTTTAGTGGAGGTGTTGCTCGTGGCGGGCGGGAGAGAAAGAGAGAAGAAGGGGGAGAGAGCAGTGGCAATGGAGGAATTGGCAAATCTGTTCAGGAAGAGTCCATGAAGCACATCTCCCTCATTTGCAAAGGTGTACTTATAAAAAGCAAACAGACACACACATCTACATACACACACAAGTACACATGTATGGACTACGGGAGAAAAAAAAAGCGACGAGAAGAGGAATTTGGATACACACCATCAGCCTCCTGTTGTGGTGTGTCCCTTCGCGCGGCTGCACGGTTGCTGCCTTAACACGAAGGACACTCAGAACATTCATAATGAGGGGAGCAAAGAAGAAATAAAAATGATAATAAGGTGAGCAAAGAGAAAAATAGAGAGAGAAAGAGAGAGAGAGAAAGGCTTGTGGTGAACTGCTGGGAAGAAAGGCGGAGGACGGCACAGTGGCTTCCAGCAGATCTAGGCGACCGTTCCTGCAGCTGTTGTTGTCGCCTCTCTGTGGATCACGTAATAAAAAAGGCCACTTTGGTTTTTTTCCCTTTTTTGTTATCCTCTTCCAGCTTCTGTTTGCCGCATACGGGCAACTTTCCCTTTTTTTAAAGATACAAAAGTCAGCTAATACCCTTTTTTTTTTGCTCTCTTTTCTTCCCCTCCTTTCTGTATGTAAGAGCAGAGGGTTGGCGTCGCGGACCGCACTTCGATATTGCTCGCCAAGTTGTTCTTTGCCTTCGTATGTGTTATATGTATGTGTGTGTTTGTGTGTGTGCGTGTGTCGTGAGAGGCTGTATAAGTAAAAAAAAGAAGTTTAGGGGAAAAAAAAAGGATGTGCATTGACGGGGCAGGCAGGCTGGAAACACTGCAGCGGCGTATGTATGCGATTGGGTGGACGGGAAAGAGAGCGAGACAGAGAGTTGCGTGTCGCATGTCTTTTCAGCAACAATGATGCGCACTATTGCAAAGGGCCACCGCCAACAACAAAATGTAAGACGAAAAGGGGCGACCAGAAAGACGAATCACATCTCTGCTCTTCGTTTTCCTTACACCGAACACGCTGTAGCGTGGCAAATAGCGCAGATTCATCTTTTCTATTTCCGTCTTTCCATTATGCATCAGTCCAACACACCTCACCACTCTTCTCACTCGTTCTCTCTCTTACTCTGTGTGCACGGGGTTTCAACTCTTTCTCACAAAAAAAAAAAAATAATTACATCACGGCTACAAAGATTATTTTCTAAAAAAAACTGTTTACTTTCCAACTTTTTTTTTCCTAAGGTGATTTCTCCCGCGGTGAGGTGCTGCAGGTGACAAGTGCAGAAACACGCCGACGACGAGGCACACACCCACAAATATATACATACATTCAAGTACTACTACACGCCTTTCTTCCCCACCGATTAAGCTCGAAGAACGAAGGCTGAAAGCAAAAGAAATAAATAGGAATTGGAAGTCCATCACGCTGAAGAATTTGACTGCTTTTCATTTTCCTTTGCTAGAGTTTCATTCAAGAGTGCGGCAGCCGAATCAAAAAAGAAAAACAGAAGGGTCGAGGAACGGTTCACATTAGACACGGCTTCTGTGCGTTCCCTCACATTTTTTTTTCTGACTACGGTGACTTCACGCCTTCGACCTCTTCGTCTTTTCTTCGACCTCCTTTCTCCCCCTTTTTCCTCCTTGCTGCTTTTTGCTTTGCCTTTTCACCCGTTTTTTTTTTCTAATTTCTTTTCTTCTATTTCGAGTAACGCCGAGAGGTGCCTTTAAAGAAAAAAAAAAGAAGGAAACGAAGGAGGGAGAAATCTTGCGCGATTGGTGGCCGCTCCTCGTGGAATTCTATTATCATTATTTGTATACCTTATATTTCTTGTCTTCTGCTTTTTTTTCTCTACTTGCTTTCTTTCGATTTTCGTTTTAGAACTTTTTTTCTTGTTTCTTTTTTCTCACTCTCTCTATTACTCCTGTTGTACCTCCTCTATTATTGTTTTTAAACGATTAACAATTTTTAAAAAGGAAAAAGAGAAGAAGAGTCGCACGCATTCAAACACACACAAAAAATCAAAAAAACAAAAACACAAACGTGGTGCAACGATAGCTGACGCGTAAGCGGTGCGAGCATTTTTTTTTTTTTTTAGGTTTGCGTGCTTTTAAGAAACGGAACGAAAAGTTAAAGAAAAAAAGAGATAACAAAAGAAGCGTTAGCGCGCACACATACACACAAACACACAATTTTTAAGAGGTCGACGTAATTCGATTAATCAAACAATAAGAGGAGGAATCGATCTTGAAGGAGAGACGAAGTGACCAGTAGCCGACGACGTAATTTTTTTTTTCTTTTTTTTTTCTGAGAAAGAAAGAGAGAGCGGTTGTTTCTTTTGCTATTTTTTGTTTTCCGAGCACGAGGCTCTGCTGTGAATCAGCAAGGTGCGCTGGTACATCAACTCACGCACACAAAAACCCACACTCGCAAAAGAAAAAGCAGGTGGTGGAGGGAGTCTGCGCAGCTGTGCTGTTTCCTTTTTTTTTTTCTGTTTCCTCCTTTTCTTCCCGTGTTTTCTCTTCGTTTTACTTTATATCAGCCTGAACACAAAGACACGCACTTTCTCTTTCGTGGCCAGCCAAGACAGAAAAAAAAACACACAGTCCAGTAGACGAGTCACGCGCGTGGGCGGGTGTTCCGAGTGAGGTGTACCCGCGCTTTCTCGGGCACAGCGCACACGCCGTTCTCTCGCTTCCTTTTTTCTTTTTCTTTTTCACTACCACCACCACCACCACCATCTCGGTATGGTGATAATTAGCAGCAGTACACCCGCTCACGCTCCTGGTGCAACTACTGCTGCTGTTACCGTTGTTGCTGCTACTCTTTCGGTAGGACCTATGCAGCCCGGCCACTCTTCTTCCCCTTCGCGCGGCTCGTCCGGCGCCGCCGCCACCTCGCCTTCCTCTTTAAAGGCTTTGCCGCACACAAGCAGCGCATCCCCTGCTGCGTCGAGCTCCATGGCGCACCCCGCCTCCGGAGAGAAGCCCTCCAGCTGCTGCCACGATCGCCTCTACTGCCCACACACGAGCACGATTCGCATGAACCCCTACGTGCGGTGTGTCCACGGCAGCGGGGTGCCGGAGATCCGCTCACTAAAGGAGCTGCTGTCGCTGAAGACACAGCCAGATCCAGCGGAGCCCGACACGCCGTGTCTGCGTCCTACGCATGGGCCGGAGAGCACGTGGCAGGGTCGAGCAGGAGAACACGCGGAGGCTTCCGCCGGTGCATCGCCGACTCTTGGTGGCCCCGCTGGTGAGCAGCACAACGGGAACGCGTTATCGCCCGTGTTGGCCTTCACAGCCGACAGCGTGGCTACCCCTAACACTTTCGCAACGGTGGTGACGCACGAGCAGCGCATCATCTCGCACCTAACGCGGCGCCTGCGCAACTCTGTGCGGCGGCATCAAGACATGCCCTGTGGAGAGCCGATGGAGATGGTGCTGTCAGAGGGCGACGCCACGGATGAGGAGGACGGCGAGGACGCAGCAGTCGTGGCAGCCGCCGCATCATCATCGCAGACAGAAGCAGGCGAGGCATCGGTGTCCGTCGATGACGATCATACCGCTGATGCGGACGTGAGTGAGGGGCCGATGCTGCCCTCCTCCACGCGCGATATGGCCGCCGAGGCAGAGGCGGAGGCTGCAGGGGCAGCAGCAGGACGCTCTCCTGCCCGCCCTTGCACCCCCGCACTGGTGGAGCAGCAGCAGCAGCAGTGGCTACTGCAAGCCAACAACGAGCGCATCGTCTCCCCCCACTCCTCGTCCGGCATGCTGTGCGAGTTCCCCGCTGCCCGAGCTGGTGCACGACACCCCAACCCCCAGCGCCGCCCTCCCTCTCATCCCTCATCGGCCACCAACTTGCCTTCGCTGGCAGCACCGACGTCTGCACAGGCTGGCGGACACCCCGCTGCGGCACTGCGAAGCTACCCGGCTCCGGTAGCGCGGCTGGAGGAGAGCCCGTACCACTACATCATGCGCAACTACATTGGAGGCACCTTCTTGTACTACAGCACGGCGGAAAGCAAAGATTACTTTTTGCGTCTCTGCCACCGCGTCGTCGCGCAGGTGCGTCCGCTGCTGGAGCAGGAAACCCTTTCGCCCCACCACGGCCTCTTTCCCCGTCTGAACGCTCCTGCCTACGTCTTTGGCGACATCCACGGCAACTTCGAAGACCTTTCCTTTTTTCTGAAGCGCCTGCTTATATTCCACGACTTCAACCTGACTCCGGCCAACATTCTCTGCCTGGGCGACTACGTCGACCGCGGCCCCTTCTCGCTGGAGTGCGTGATGCTGCTCTTCTCGCTCAAGATCATGAACGCGTCGAAGATCGTGATGCTACGCGGCAACCACGAAGACCGTGTGGTATGCGGTGATTTGCAGACGTACGGCCGTGGCTGCTTCCTCGGCCAGTGCCAGACGGTGTTCGGGTACACGGAGGGGATGCGTTTGTTCAAGGAGGTGACGGCGCTCTTCAAGTACCTCCCTCTTGCCGCGGAGCTTGTCATCCCGAGCACACCGAACATCGCGTTTCTCCGCTCGCAGCAGACCGCGATGCACCCGAACCTCTATGTGAGTCAGCCAGCAGTGCTGCTGCACGACGCGGCGCCGTCCGACTCGCGCACGTCCATCACCACCACCAACAGCAGCGACGCAGGTTCCCGCCCTCACCAGCAGCTGCAGCAGCAGCACCATGACCCACAGAGCCAAACGAGTGGCGACGCGGATAGCGGCGAAGATGTTCTGTCACGCAGCACCACCACTCTCGCCCCCACCGCCATCATCGACGGCCCCTCGGCCACCCCCACCGCAACGCCTGGCTACAGCACCATCGCGGACGCATCACTGGCGCGTGGGCAGCCGTCGCGGCATGAAGCGCATGAGGAGCGCATTCTCTGCACCCACGGCGGCATCCCTCGCTTCGACCGCCCGCCGCTGGAGGAGAACGCGCTGAACTCCCTCCGCACCCTCGCCTTCCCCCGCATGCTGACACTGTTCCCCAACAACCCGATGGTGAAGGACGACCCGGAGTGTGCGCCGGACTACTTCGTGCGGCACGAGCTGCAGACGCTGTGGCGCCGCTACCCCTCAACCGCTCCGCCGGAGTTTACCACGGCCTCGCGCAGAGAGGTGGCGGAGGCACGCCAGCAGCAGCAGCAGCTGCAGCGCGGAATGGTACGCAGCGTCAGCGAAGAGGAGAAAGGTGCGTCCGACAGCGTTTTCGAGGGGATGGAGCGCGGCCCGTCTGGTTTTCTCTCCTCCTCCTCTGAGGCTGCGTCGGCCGCTGCCCTCGTACACGGTAATGCTCACCGCAGCCTCTTACCCCGCAACAGCAGCAGGGACTTCTTGCCCTTAACGAGTGACGAAGACGTGCGAAAAGCGTGGTACACGATGTTCGACCTCCTCTGGTCTGATCCCACTCCGATGGAGATCGAAGAGGCAAACGCAACGTTGGCGACCGCCGCCCTCTCGTCGCGCATGCACATCAACGAGTGGGGCTTCGGCATCAACACGCGCGGTAGCAACGTTGTCTCCTTTTCCGCCAAGGCGGTGGACACCTTCCTGACGGCGCACCACTACTCGATGCTCTTCCGCGCGCACCAGGAGAAGGCGCATGGACTGCGGTGGAGTAAGAGCAACAAGGTGCTCACCATCTTCAGTAGCAGCAACTACATGGGTCACCGCAACGGGGCGGGGTGCGTCGTGGTGGCTGCGAACGGCGAGGTGCAGATGGTTGAGAAGGTGTGCCTGTGAAGTCCGTCTTCATCCATCTCTTTTTACTTTCAATGGACCCTCTCCCTCACCGACACGCGTAGCGGCAGAGAGCAGAGAGAGGGAAAAATGGAAACGTTTGTTGTGTATGTGAGTATGTAGCAGTGCTCAACTATCGCTCGCTTACACGCACACACAAGCAGCACAATAGCGAGTACGCATTGTGACAACGCCCAAGGCGCCTTTATCGCTTTCCGTGTTTTTTTTTCTAGTTTCTCTCTCTCTGTGGGCCATAGCGACTCTTCTGTGCTGTGTGCAGGTGGTCTCGTCTGTTCTTTGTGTGCGCTATTTTTTTTACTCTGCGTGTGCCGCAAAGCACCACCCAAACCATTACTTTCATTCTTCTTATTTTTATTTGCTGTGGGTGGTGTTGTTGGCGGAGCGTGTATGGGGTGAGTTGAGAGGCATTATGTTGTTGAAGAGGCTACGACACTGCTTTTGGATGTCGGCACGTGTCTCTTATTATTATTATTTTCCTATGTCGAGGATGTCAGAGTAACTATTTCGAAACGTATTTCCTTTTTTTTTCTAGCGCTGTGGACAGGGGAGGGCACGAGCATTGCAACAGCAACAACAACAATAAGAATCAGTGAGACTTTTGCGTTACCTCTGCAGGTGAGGATGAGCAGATAACTGCGTCCTTCTTATCCTTCTCGGTTGCTTCCTCCCCCTCCTTCCTGACGCACTGAACGATTAAGAAAAAAATAATTAATTAATTGTCCGATTAAGTACAAGGAGTGAACGACGTATTTATTTTATCTCTCTTCTAAAGTGAATTACAAAACGTAGAAAAAGAAGGTGACAATCGCAGTCGTTTTCTCTCCTCCTTCTCTTCTTTTGAGAGAACGTGGACCGAAGGAGGAGCTGAGGCACTTGCGGGATGATGATGTCGCTCAGAGACGCAGACGTGGTGGCAGCAGGCTAGCTTTGTAGTCTGTTATGGAAAATAACAAGGCACGTGTGGCAGTCACTCAGAGCGTCGATTTACCTTTTTTTTTCTCGGCTCTTTGCGCACTGCGGTGAACGACTGCCCTTTGTCACCGAGCAGCATTTCCATTGTGCTTTGGCTTTCCTCTGGCTCGCGAGCGACGAAGGCGAGTTGGGCTCCTCGTGGAGCCGAACACGAACGCACACACGATGCAGATGCAGCTGCACTGCAAGATTATGGTCAAGCGCTATATTGTACGTTATCATGTCTCGCAACCTTCTTCTCTCCCTCCTCTCCTCTCTTTTAAATGGGACCACCTTTCGACGTGGACGCCTACGTACACGTCCACTCTTTTCTTAATCACCCTTTACCATCAATTATTCTCTTCTGCGAAAAGGAACGATTCAGAAAGTACCCTCGCGTTCCGACCCCCAAGAACGCGTACACAGCACGGCGGTACGACCCAGTCGGACATCACATACCTTGAGGTCTGACTTGCGCATCCGAGCAGAACAAAAGAAAAAAAGAACTAATAATCAACAACAACGAAATTCCAGAAAAACGAGTGCCTTCATACTGGCCTAGAAAGATAGTTTGCTCTGTACTTCGGCCTTGAGCATATACATACACACTCTCTCTTTTACACAAAAAAGTCACAGCGGTCAAATTCTGGCTTCGTGTCTTTTTTACTTTATTTTTGTTTTGCGTTTCTCTTTTCTATTCTAGTTTTCTCGAATTTATTTCTTTTTTTTTTCCACATCTCTTTTTCCTTTGTCTGATTTACACCGTTTTATCTCTTGATTTGTATTTTCTCTTGTTTTTCTTCTCCTCCTGTGTTCGGTCGAGTTGCAAGGATACACGGCGTTGTGCGCACGTGGCAGGACGTTGTTGTTGGAGGCATTTTGAGCTATCAGTCTTTTTTTTTGTGGTGCACGATTTTAGTGGCGTGTTTCTTTTTTTCCCTCCCTCTTTTTACTCATTTGGTGGCCAACGACGCCCCCCTTGTACTTGTTTCTCACTCCCCTAATCACGACTCCTTTTTTTTCCACTACTTTCCTGTAGACCGCTGCTACGCTGCACTCCCTGCTTCTCCCCCCTGCTCTCCGTCTCTCATCATCTCCGTCTCTCTCTGTCTGCAACCTGGAGAGATTTTCTCTCGTTGCGCCAACGTCATTCACATCCTTTGAAAAAGCACCGATACATCTTCTAGCACTGCGGTACCTACAGCAGAAACATCACCACGAGGCAGTCTTACCCACACAATCACACCCACACGCACACCCACAATCAGACTCTCCTTTACTCTTTGAGTAACGGGAGTAAAAAGAGACTAGAAGTAGGACGAGGAGCTCCAAGTCATCTTCTTTTTTTAATACCAGTCGTTACTTCTGCTCTTCACTGTTCTCTCTTCGTTCAACCCTTTTTTTTTCCTCTATTACTGGCCGCTTTACACATCAGCTTCTCTCCTCATTTTCTTTCCTTTTCTTGTTTGTTGTTCTATTACTTGTCTTTTGTTTTATTTATTTCTACTTCAGCCCTGCCGCTGTTTTTGTGGCACGCAACGCGGCTCGACGTTCACGTGCGGTTTCGCTGCTGCGTGTGTCCACCTCGTCTTGCGCGACTCTTGCGCACAGCACACTTCTGTTTCTCGCCTCTTCTATTTTTTTTTTGGTGTTTAACTTCGAGAGCGGCAATTTAGTGTTCTATTTTTTTTTTTTGCTTTCTTGTGCGACCTTTCTTTGTAGTGTCTTACTTTTTGTGGGCTGGTCAACCAGTTTTATTTTCGGCCTTTTCCTTTTTCTGTTGTGCGGCCTTGTCTTGTGTGAAGCGACTTGTCATTCTGATTTTTCTATTGCTGCTCCCACAGCCTTACTTTTAGAAAAGTGTTTTCGCTGTCTTCTTATCCCACTCCCTCTCTCTCTCTCGAGTATATCCGTGCTTTGCGCTTTCAAATTGTCCTCACCGCTGTTCTTTCCTTCGTATCGCCAGCGTGTACCTCATCCTGTTATTATAGCTGCCCAACATGACGGACGTACCGGCGGCTGCGGGCCGGCGCTTCCACACCTCCGACTCGGGAGAAATGCGGCACAACTCGATCCACGACCGCCTCAGCAATCGAGGCGACAATAACAACAGCGACGACGATGATGGCGATGATGATGACAACCGCGCGCACCGCCGGCCGCAAGAGCAGCAGACGCCGCCGCTGGCTTCACAGAAGGCACTGCTGCCTCCACCTTGTAATGCACCGATGGTAGCCGTGCAGGTGGTGGACCGCCTGCGGTGGTGGCGAATGCGCCGTGTGCGGGAGCAACCGATTCCCGTGCACCACTATATCTTCCGTGGCAACTACACAAACTACTCTTCGTTCGGTACGCGGCCCATCGCACCAGGGCTGACGCGTCTCCTGCAGCAAGCGCGCAGTGTGCGGGCACAGTATCAGCGGCAGCAGCAGCTGCTGCAGCGTCAACAGCGGTTGCAGCGGGCGGCAAGTGTGTCGGCGAGCGTGGCGACGAGTGGTATCGAAGTCGCTGAGTCCAGACACCAGCAGCCGCAACAGCAGCATCAGCAACGCACGCCACCTCTGCCACAGCGGCTGTCTCAGGAGTCAGAGGGCGAAGCTCTGACGCGAGAGGAGTCTGACTTGCTGGATAACAAGAGGGCCACTGGCACACCAGCTGGTGCAGCTCTTGTGGCTCACGCCTCCCCTCCCCGCTCCCCTACGCGCTTGGCAGACGGGGCCAGCAGCAGCGGCGCTGTTTTCACCGGAGCCGCCGCTGCTGCCACAGCAGTAGCGTCCAGCACCGGTCCGTCCGCGGCGACGGCGGTGCCGCCCCTCAGCGTGGCCGCCATCGGCTCCAGCGTCTGCTCGGCCTCCCTTCTCTCTTCAAGCGGGCCGACCGAGGAGGAGGTGCACGAGGCGGAGCGCCTGCTGCGTCTGTACCAGCCGCGTGCTGCCTCCGTCCCGGTGCGCTCACGTCGGCAGCGCCGTGCAGCGGGCTGCGATGGGGTGAGCAGCACTACGGCGCCGCAACAGGGCGACGGCGTCACTGGAGGGAGCGGCGGGGCTGCCGAGGAGCGTGCGTCGCCCGCCGTCCGCCTCACGCGTGTGCCGACCTCCGATGACATGACGGAGGTGTGTCAGGCAGCCGGTGCGGCCGACTGCGCCGTGGTGCTGCACCACGAGCCACGTCTCATCATCTACGAACGCGCCTTGAACCCCCGCGCGGCGCTGCGGACGGCGCGGGTGTCGTCGGATGCCCTCGAAGGCCTGCGAGACGCGGCGGCAGAGAGCTCTGCTGGTGTCTTCGCCCTCACCAACCTTCCTCTGAGTGCGTTCGAGCGCTTCTTCTACCAGCAGCAGCTGAGTTGCCCGTACCGTGGCGAGGTGCACGGTGCTGCGCTGACGAGTCACGACGGGGCTGGCGGTAGCGCGGAGGGCGTTGCGCACCCCGGGTCTGTCTTTCCGCCTGCGCCGCTGCTGCGAGGCGAGGGCAATCACACCGGCGCAGTGGACGATAGTAGCGCGGACCTCTCACCCGCCTACGGTGTCGTGGGTCACGGTGAGGCACTCTACTACGGCTCGCCCATGACGGTGAACAGCCCAGTCTTCTCCTCACCTGGGCAGTCCCCGTCGCAGTCGACGTTGCCGGCCACCACTACTGCCTCCAGAGCTGCAGCAGCGGCGTCAGCCTCTGCCGCGGCTGCACTCCACGCGGCAGCGCCACGAGACACAGCTGATCGCCTGCGCCTGCTGTCAAATCAGGATACGCGGAAAGGTGTGCGACGACGTCGCCAAGGAGCCTCGCTGCGTGCGGTCTCGGTCCCCTGCTTGCCACGCGTGTACAAGAGCGGCTGTCCCACGTTGCTGGCAGCGGCAACGACGGCGGATTTCACTAGTTCCCAGCCACACATGTCGGCGCAGCGGGACGGGCAGTCTGGTCACACAGAGGGGACACGCAATAACCACCAGCACCAGCACCAGCCGCAGTACTTGCTGCCCGCTGCCCTGCGCTCTGCCGCGCGGCCGCACAACGGTGCCCATCAGTGCCACCGAGTCGACGACCTGCAGGACGTCTACGCCTTCAACCCGGTCTTCGATGTCATCGGCAAGGGGGCCTTCTCGAAGGTGTACGCTGCCGTGCCTATTCTGCGTGGTCACGCTGGGATGCAACGTTTTTGCAGTCTGGACGTGTCCGGGAGCGCCACCGATGCCAGAGCGGCTGCAGCAGCAACAACGATTACCAACAACGGGAGATCGGCAAAGTCAGGCGCAATGCCGCTGTCCTCGTCCGCCACACCGACCACCTCGCCAGGCCACCCTGACCTGAGACCGGAGCTCTCTGACGCTGCAGGGGAGAGAGGAGGTGCAACAGCTATGGATGCCTCTACGGCGGCAACACCGCCAGCACCCGCGTCGACGGCGCCACACGTGCAGCACCGTCGTACCGCCGTGCGGGCGGTTCCGGTTGTGGCCCTGAAGGTGATTCCGCGCAAGGCGCGGCAGAAGGCGCAGAAGACAGCCGCCGACTCGCCGACGTCCCCGCCGCAGCCACAGCAGGCGGCAGAGAACGCGGACGGCAACACGAGCGTGCGGCGCGAGCTGGTGGAGATTGAACGCGAGGTTTCGATTTTGCGTCGTCTGCACCACACGGGCTGCTCGCACTTCTACGAGGCCCTGCGCTCACCCGACGCGTTTGTGATTGCGATGCGCATCTACCCGGGCAGCATGGACGCCCGCCACTACCTCTCTCGTTATGGGCCGCCATCGGAGGCACGCACCGCCCTCGCCCTCTTCCAGCTCGTCTCCACCGTGCACTACCTACACACCTACTTCGGTCTCATCCACCGCGACATTAAGCTGGAGAATTTGCTCTTCTCGGAGGCTGATGCGGCAGTGCCGAACAGTCGCATTTGCGAGGTGCTCGGTGGCAGCGTGCACAAGGCTGACGCGCTGGCCGAGGAGGAGGAGCAGGCGGAGGAGGATGTGTTGGGGGAGCGATCGCCGCGAGAGGGGGAAGCCGGTGTGGCGCCGCCGGCAAACGTGGCCTCGAGCTCCTACGAGGTGCTGCGCCTGCTGCGTGTCACGCTCATCGACTTCGGCCTCGCTCGCCGCACCCGCACTGTTGGCGTGTCGGCCAGCACCTCGCGCATTCGCAACGGCGGTGGCCATCTTAGCAACACCTATAACGGAGGTGGTGGCAGCACGACGCGCAACCACAGCCTGAACGCGTCCATGACGTCTCCTTCCCACGGAGTCGGGTATGGCGCACCAGCGACTTTCACGCCGTCCGTCACGGCTGCCCCCAACGCGGCTGCAACGCTGCTCAACTCGGGCCTGCCTCCTGTGCCACCCGCAACATCTTCCTCCTTCTCCTCAGCAGCAGCACCTGCACCGGCAACCAATACGCCGCCCATGGTGTTGGGTGTTCGTCAGGGCACCAGCAGTAGCACAGGGCACACAGCCATGCCAGCGATGCCGCCCCCGCTCTTTCCACCGCGCTGCACCCGCTCACCCAGCACCGCCGTCACGCACGGCCCTCCGGCGAACACGACGAGCACCGGTTTTGTGCCTCGCGTCGGTATGCCCTCTCCCCTGCCGTCCACCGCCAACATGTTTACGCGCTTTCTGGACCTGGACGAGGATCTGGACGAGGAGGACTCGGTGGCCAACGCGGCCTCCACGACGGCGTACTCTGGAGCAATGCGGAGCGCTGGAGACGGCGTGCAGGGAGGCCACGGCGGGATGGGCGGCTGCGAAGGCTCCATCACGTCCCCCCACACGGGCAGCTCATTCCGCCGTCCCGGCAGCCGCGCCACGTTCCCGGAGGTGGGAGAGGACGGCGTGGAGAGCGCGGCGTCCAGCACGGACGTGAGCGCCTCTGAAACGGACACGGACAGCGAGAACGATGACGAGCCAAGCGAAGCCGTCGCCGTGCACGAGGCAGCTGGTGCGCCGATGGTGCCGCTGACAGCGGAGAATTTCGCCACCACGCCAGCTGCGCGCAGTGGTGGTGTTGGGGGAATGGGTGCGTCTACTGTGTCACTCTCCCAGCCGCTGCCGTCGCCGCACACCCCGCTGCGTCTTTCATCCGAGTCCTCCGCGCAGACGGTGGCTGGTGCCGGTGGCGTTGGTGGTGCCGCGAGTGCCGCCCCACCCACTCTCTCCCACCGCGCACCATCCCACCATTACCAGCAGCAGCTGCGTGATGACACAGAGGCGGCCCTGCTGCTGACTCCCTGTGGCACGGAGAAGTACCTGCCGCCTGAGGTGCTCTCCTGGATTCTCGAGCGTGGCTGGACCCGGCGCTCCACCACGGTGGGCTTTGCCCGCGCGATGGACCTCTACGCCATCGGCATCGTCGCCTACGTCTTGCTCAGCGGCTGCTTCCCCTTCAACGCCTCCTCGCGCGCAACGCTGCTCCAGCAGCAGCAGCGCGTCCCGCGGTGCAACAGCGCGCGGTGGGACGGCGTGAGCAGCGAGGCCATCACCTTCGTGCAGCGCCTGCTGGAGCCGAACCCGCTGAAGCGCATGACGGCGAAGGAGGCGCTGGAGCACCCTTTCTTGCAAGAGGCCCGGCAGCTGGCGGAGAAGCTGTCGCTCGTGCCGCACGGCGAGGGGGAGGAGGATGCGCACCACGGCGACGAGGCCGGTGGTGGTGGTATATTGTCTGCAAGCCGCCCGAACAGCTGCAGCTGCAACAGCAGTGGTGGCGCTGGTGGTCACGCGGGAGTCGGCGCCAATAGTTTGCGTGCACACTGGTCAGCCGCGGCGCGCGGCGGTGGCTGCCACGCGACGTCGCGGCTGGCTTCGCCTCTGAAGGGCGGCAGTCAGGCGGGCTTTTGCCTGCCCGGCAAGTCTGTTCTCACGAAGGTGGCCACCGCACCCGAGGCTGCTGCCGTCGCTGCCTCTGCATCTACCGCCGTCGCGACAGCCCGGCCGACGCAGCGGTGTGACGATGCCGCGGCAGCTGCGTCCCTCCTGCCAGCGCCGGCTGCCGTGCAAGACATGTTTGCCGCAATGACACGCGAGGTGATGGGGGGCAGCCTTGGCACGGCAGAGCAACTCTCTCCGTCGCCGCCGCACTCACCCGCTCCCCTGAGCAGTGAGGCGTGGGCAGCGCCGGTGACTGGCGCGCCGCAGGGGGAGGTGCCAGTCGTTTCACCACCCGCGAGGTCGCCGCCGCTGCTGCTCTCTCCCACAACACAAGCTGCGAAGGCACGACCGACACCCGCTGCGACAGCGGCTGCAGCAGTGCCGACGGACAGCGTCGCGGCAACAACGATGCGGCCGCCGACGACGACGCCACCGCCACCGCCGACGTCTCCTGCACCGGCGACGCACGGCATCTCTGCAAGCGGCGGTGGCGGTGACGATTTGTTTGAATCGCTGTACCACAACATCATGTTCAGCGACTAAATACTATAATGCAATTTTTTTTCTTGTGTGTATTCTTCCTTTTTGTTCTTTCTTGTGCACCGTCATGTTTAACTCTGTTTAACGGTGCGTGTCTGCCGCCTAGTCCCGACAGCAACACATCCCTTTCGAAGAAAAAAAACCTTTTTATTTGTGCCTCCGACAAACACACTGCCACTCACACACACACACACGTGTCAAACACTTTTTTCTTTACCTACTCTCTTCTCTAAGAAAAAGATAAGAAATGACCGCCACGCTTTCCTCTTTGTCCTTTTTTTTTTGCCCTTTTATACATGGTACCTCAACCGCCTTCTCCCTGCTCCACTCCCTCGACTTGTGTTTTTCTTCGTTGTAATATGGTCTTTCTGCTTTTCATTTGTTTTTTTATTTGCACTGTGTTGTGGCAGGTTTTTTGTTTTGTGTATAGTATTCGTGTTGTTCTGCTCTCCGTGCGGATGCTCGTGCGTGGCTGTGCATCAACACAACCGAAACACGTGCATGTGATGGTGGACGGGCGGAGCATCCCTTCCCTCGAGTCGCGCTGCGTCTCACCGCGGCCTCTCCCGGGGCGGACTGTTTCGACGATGTAATGTGTGGTTGTTCAGAGAAAGGGGGTGAGAGAGATAGAGAGTCATGAACACCTGTTCGATGGCAGCGAGCGAGGAGGGGGATGAAGAGGGGAGAGGATTACCGACGGTGACGGCTGACAAGGTTCAGAGGAAGTAATCCGCTGTCGTGCATTTAAACGCCTGTCTACCTCTCTCTCTCTCTCTCTCGCGACTTTTCTTCCACGCCTCTCGCTCGTTGATGGCTTAGTTGGTGCAGAAAGGATGCTGTGCTCTGGTGTCGCCATCTCTCTTCCTTTTCCCCCGTTTTATTCCATTTTGTGATAGTTGCTCTCTTCATCGGGCCTTTTATGGCGTGCACAGACAAAACAAAGTATTTCGACAACAACACTTAGTAAAGAGAAGCATTTCAAGCAGTGCCGCATACGCAGACAGTGTCAACATAGGACACTTGGGTTATTCGATCGCAGTGCGTTGAGGTGCGGGTGCGACTTGTCTGGTCTTTCGCAGTTGCTCTTTTCTGTTGTCTTCGACAGAACTGGGGGAGAAAAAAAGAAACATAGCAGAGGATAGAAGCAGAACGCGATGCATTATGTTGTGATGCGCTTTCGTTTTCCCCTCGGAGTGTGTGGATCGGCTATCGTTCATGAGCATCTTCCCCTCCGAACACACCAAGGCGTTTGCCTCGCTGTATGGTCTGTTTTTTGTGGAAGACAGTGGTGTTGGAGAGAGAGAGCATGATCAAAAAAACGCGCAACGCTCCGCAATGGATAGGAAAAAAGTGACAACGCTTTAAAACTCGCCTACTTTCCTTTGTGTCCTAAATATACTCTTCTTTTTTTTCTTTGTTCTGCCTGTACACCAGTGTATTGGCGTACACGCGTTCGCACAGATACACACACACACACAATCACGTCTTCCTCCAAATCAAGCTTATCTCTTATCCCTCACCTCCATACTCAATAAACGCAAAACAAAAGTAGGCTGCGAGCGAGTAAACGCCGCAGAAGTTGCAAGAAGAGACACCGGTTCTCGCCTTGCTGCCCCTGAGGAGGCTCTGAGCCTGTACGCACCAGTGCGAACTGCACAGGCACCGCTTCGTACCCGCGCTGCTTCTCTCTCCCTCTTTCTCTTTACACTGTACCAGTTTTCCTCGTTTTTTTTTTATTCATCAAGACGCGTCATCGGCGTGTGTGTTTAGCGGCATCGAGGTCCTGTCTTTCCCCTCTCTCTTAGCAGCCTCCACAGGAAAAAAAAAAACAAACAAACACACAGTCACACACGCAGACACCATAGAACGTATCGCCTCATCTCGTTTTTCTTTTCTCTTTTTTTTCTTTAGTCTCTTTGTGCTGTTTAATCGATTGAGTCGAGGTCAGAGACAACACGCAGCGCATAATGAACTCCGCATCCTCCGACGCCTCGGGCAGCTTCGTCGTCCACTCGGACGGCTCCGGCAGCGTTGTGGTGCACGACGTGCCCGATGACAGCGGCCTCTCCGTCCCGTTCTCCGGCGGCCGCGGTGGTGGTGGCGCGGTTGGTGGCAGCAACAGCCATGCGGGACGCGGCATCGGTGGCAGCTTAGGCGGAGACGGCCGCGGTAGCGCTTTTGTGGCAGGAAGGCCGGGCCAACCGCTCGGTGTCGGCGCTGCAGCGAGAGAACTGGACTCTTCCGTGTTCGCAGCAGCCGGTGAAGAGGGTGTGGGAGACATCCAGCTGCGCCGCCTGCCACGACCGAAACCCGTGCTGCGGTGGTCACAGGTGCCGCAGGAGTCTCGCCCGAGCTCTGTACCCTATCTTTTGAATCGTTACGGGCGTGGTGGTGGTGTGCCTGCCACTGCTGGTAGTGGTGGTGCTGGTCTTGCTTCTGCTCACGGCGGTGGTGGTCTTGGGGATAGCCTGGACGCCTTCAAGCTCTACGTGGCCGATGACGGTGAGATGAAGATGGGCGACCACCACAACGAGTTCTTCGGCTTCAACTACGACGCTGCGGACGACGCAGATGACTTGATGAATTTGCAGCAGCGGCAACTAAGCGCAAACGTCAGCACCGGTGGTGGTGGAGGTGGTGGTGGTGGTAACGGCGTTGTTGGTATCGCTGGCGGCGGTGGTGACTTCTATCAAGATACTGAGGATTCCGCATACGGCTCGTCGGATAGCTTGTTTGACCGTGGCATGGCTTTTGCTGCCGTGAACGACGGTGTGGGCTACGCTGCGAGCGAGACGGAGGGCGCGGTGACGGATCGTCGCAGCTGGGCCTTCGAACCAGCGCTCCTGTCCAAGAACGTTTCGCGCCGTCGTCGCCTTCCCCCACGGCGTGGTCGTGGTGTTGGTCGTGGTGGTGCAAGAGGAAAAGGTAAAGGCAAAGGCGGAGGCGAGCAGGCGACGCGAGGGCGTGGGGGCCAACATACCCGCAGCAGTCGCCCGCACCGTCGGACCAGCGCTGGTGAGGACAGACACGGCGACGACGGCGTCGGCGGGGACGGCGGCCGCGCTCAGCGGCACTCGAACCGCTCAACATCGCTCAGCACGTCGGCGAAGCGGCGCAACGGCTTAAGCGGGAGCTTCAACGCCGCTGCAGCAGCACCAGGTGCGCATGTGCAGCCCGGCGCGCACGTCCTGGCGGGTGCCGCGGCTTACCCCAACCTCCCTGCAAGCCTCGGTGCGTTGGTGCTGCTCTCGCCGGCGAACCCAACCAAGACACCGCTCGACAACTTGACGCGGCTGCGGCGGCGCTTGCTGCGGCGGCAGGTAGAGGAAGAGCGAGAGCACGAGCGGCGGCAGCGCACGCGGCACGCCGAGCAAGAACAGCAACAGCACCAGCAGTCCCCGCGAGCCGCTGCACGGGCAAGTCCGCGCGCTGCAGGCACGCCGCACCACAACGACAGCGGCAATCCGCGTGTGCCGCAGTCGGTGACGGACTTGAGGTTTTCGTTGGAGGACTTGAATCGCAGCATGGGACCGGCAACAGCGCGGATGGGCGCCGGTGCCTCGCTTGCGATTCTCCGCTCGGCCCGGCAGCGTGCACGGGAGTCACCACGACTGCAGGAGATGTCCTTGAAGGGGCAGGCGGTGTACGTGCGTGCGGACCCTTCCGACGCTACTAATGCTGCAGCTGCTGCTGCTGGGCCGCTGCGCAGTGATGCGGCGGTCGGACGTGGTGGCCGCGCCTCATCAACCGGGTCGGTCGAAGTCACCCAGCTGGCTGGCAGTGGCACCGCAACGACTGTGGGAGGCGTCGGAAGTGGTTTGTTGTCCGCACGCCAGCCGCGCGAGTCTCGCGACCCCTACACTGGCGTGGTGACAACGCCGACGGAGGGGCATAGCGTCCCTGGCGTCGCGCTCTCCTGCACGGCGGGAGCGCCATTTTTCCACGACCCAACGGCGCCACGGCCGGCTGCCACGGTGGACGTGCAGCCCTTCCTTCGAGCTTATCCAGCCACGTCAGAGGCGACGTCGTCGCGAGAGGTGTCGCTGCAGACATCCTTCTGTGCCCCGCTGCCTCCACAGAGCCCGACGGCAACGTACGTGCTTCCCAGCTACTTGCAGCGACCACCAGTACCGCAACAGCAGCAGCAGCAGCTGCCATTGCATCGGCGCCTCTCTGTGCAGACGGACGCGTCGTCCCTGCATGGCAGCCTGCGCCCGCCTTCGATGGTCCCTGGAGTGGACGTCGGCGCGGCGGTGGTGGAGGGCAGTGCCCTGTGCCCCACCCCTGCGGCCAGCTCCACGACCACCAACGCGCCTCTTTTTGACGACGTCGCCGCACGCCACCGGCGCACCGAGACGGCGTCCTTCCGCGATGCCCATCTGAGCCTGCCACACCTCAGCAGCGGTGGTGGAGCTGGTGGCAGCGGTGCGGAAACTCTGCGTGAGGCGCTGGTGGCCATGGCCGCTGCTGCCGCTGCCGCTGTCGCGCAGAAAGGTGAGGCATCGTCGGCAGGTCAGCAGCAGGCGGCCTCCGGTGTACCGCTGTCCAACAGTGTCTCCCGCGCACCGCAGCCCATGGCTGGCCTTGGCAGTGGTCAACGACAGCGGTGGCGGCTGCACAGCGGCGGTGGCCCAACAACTGCGCTGGACAACGGCAGCGTTGGCGTTGGTGTTGGCTGGAACAGCGGCGTTGCGGGAGGGCCGCCGCCGTGGCGCTGGCTCTACGGCCCCCTCCCACCCACCACACCTTTCTCCACCACGTCGGCCAACAATGCTGCTGGTGCTGCCGGCGTAGGAAGTGCTGGTGCGGGTGGTGGTGGTGGCACGCAGCAGGCAGGGCAGCGGCGTGCATCGGGCAGCGAGACGGGCGGCGCGATGACGGACAGCCCTTTTGCTGAAGCAAATACAGCGGCGTTGGCGGTGGCACTGCCACCATGAATCCCCACCATCACCGCCGTCCCCGCCATCTCTCCTCCTGCGTTTGATCTGCAAGGCTTTGCCAACGCCTGCGAGGCACACTGGGCCGCCCTTCGCAGCCCCGCCTCATCCTCACCCCGAGCGCGGCCGCCGGGCTCACCCTACGCGATGCCCATCATCAGCACGCAACAACTCCCCCTCTACCCGTCTGCCGTTGCCCCCTACGCCGCGCCACGCAATCCACTCGAGCAAAACATCCGCTACAACGCCTGGACGGCAGACGGCGTGTCAGCCTCGTCGGGTGCGGCCTGCATCGTGCACGTCTTCACCATTACCCGATCGATGCTGCGTCGCGTGTACGAGTACGTCGCCTACACGTGTGCGGCGCGGCGTGAGCGAGAGGCGCGGGAGCGAGAGGCTGCCCGACAGCGACGCATGCGAGATGCTCTGGCTGCTGGTGTCCTCACGCGCGACCTCCAGCGCTGCCTGCGCTGCCCACTCTGTGGAACGATAGGGCAGGTAGCCAAGGTGGCCCCATCGCGCGGTGGTGGTGGTGGCGCCGTCGGTTCGGCGCCTGCCGGGCAAGGACCGCGTCTCTCTCAACTCCACTCTGTGACCCCGCGGCAGCTCTCCCCGTCGATGCAGCAGGTGCGCGGGATGAGCAGCTCCCAGCACGGCAGCCCGGCGCTGCGGGTGAGTGCGTCAGCGACGGGGTTCTCGCTGGAGGCCCAGAAGCCGCACCCGGTGCCGGCGGAGCGCAGCAAGCGCACGCTGTCCTCGTCGGAGGGGCCTTCGCCGCGTCGGGTGCAGGGGTCGCGATTGTCCAACAACGCGACGCAGGCCACGACTCCGCTGGCAGCAGGAGGCGGTGGTTCTGGGTGTGGCAGCAGCACGGTGGTGCACGCTGTTGCTGCACGAGACGAAGACATCAGCGCACACGACGCCGTCGTCACGGAGCTGCCGCTGTCACCGGCATCCGCTACGGAGGGTGACAGGGAGGAGATAGACGAGTCGCCTGCTGTCCGTGCCATCCACACCGCCACCAACACAAGCCTCACGAACGCCACCGCGAACGTGGAGCTGTCGTCGGCGTCAGACGGCGGCCTCCGCACACGAACGACGTCGCCGCCACCACCTGTTGCCATTGTTGGCGTGCCTGCGCCGTCCACTGCCCTGCCACCGCTGTCTCGTGCCGCAGGCACACACAGCAGCGACAACAACGATAGCAGCGGTGGGCCGCTGGCGCAGAGCGCCGACACGGCGGTGGACGCTTCCTCTGTGCTGCCGACATCGACGCAAAGCAACACGGCAGCCAGCTCGGGCTTTATGCCGCTCGGCGCCGCGACGTCGCCCACTGTAATTGGCGATACACCCAAAAAACGGCGCATCTCCCCCACCTTTACCGCAACCACCGCGACGGTCGACAGCGGTGACGGTGTGGCTGAGGCACCGTTGGAGCGTTCGTGTGGCAGCCGCGAGCTCTCCCAGTCTTTTGTTGCCCCACAGCCGCACCGTGCCTCGGCCTCACAGACGGAGTTTCAACGCTACGCCGTCTCGTCGCAGAATTACAGCGTGGGTGGTGGAGTGCTGCCGAGCGGCCTCTTTTCATCCGACTCCAACGTGCAGCTGCCAAACGTGAACGCCAACACTGGTGGGCCAGAGCAGCAGGAGCAGCAGCAAGCGGAGCCGCCCAGCGTGCCACTCCAGAGCGGGAGGAGAGCAGTGTGCGCATCGAGTCGCGTGCATCGGACGGCGTGCCGCCCATGCAGGGCCGCAGCGGCAGCAACAGCTTCGGCATCAACGCAGACGACGACGACGACAACAGCACGTATAACAGCAACGGCGGCGGAGAGGTGAGCGTGGTAGACCGTGGCGCGGCCCCGGTGCACTCTCCTTACGGCCCGATGCGACGCACCGCCGCCTCACCCCCGCAGTCCCTCTTGGAGTGCTACATGACACCGCCCAACCCACCTCTTGCCCGCCCAGGCTCAGCATCGCCCAGCCACATCGAGTTCACTGCAGGCGGTTCACCGCCGGCGACACACGTGCGGCGGCTGCTGTCGCCCACGTCGCCGTCGTCAGTGCCCGGGGCAGCCAGCACGTTGCCTCCGCTCGCCCACCACAGCCACCATCACTTTGGCGGTATGGGTGGTGGTGGTGGCAGCCCCTCTACTCCCCCTGCGGCTTCCCCGTGGGGTCCGATACCACGTCCTCCACAGGCGCAGGTGGCGGCGAGTAACCGGGAGAGCCGCAACGGATCGTTTGTGGGCCACGGACAGCGGTCGGTGAGTGCGCTGACGCCTGCCGTACCGCCCCTCGCACCTTCCACCAGCACCATAGCCGCGACAACGCAGGCGGGAGACGTGGGAGGCGCATCCGTGCCTGCGGCGCACAACACCGGTGGGAGCGCGCATGTGTCAAAAGATCCACTGGGCGAGTCCGCCAACGCCGCGGCAAACCGAGGCAGTGGCGCGTTGGCGCGCCGTTATGTCTGTCAGGCCTGCCACCGCGATGTCGTCCCCAAGACGTCGATGGTGAGCCTGGCGCTGCTGGATGAGCGGCAACCGTCAAAGCCCGTGAGCGAGGTAGCCACGCCGACCTTGGCCGGAGCAGAGAAGGGGACAGCTGATGCGACGCGTGCTGCAGGGCCGGTCGGCGTGTTGGCTTTCGAGGACCTGCTGCGCGATGATGCGCTCGTGCACGCGCTCCAAACCTACCTGCAGGACTCGATCATGCTGCCCGCGACGCGTCCAGCGCAGCCGCATGTGGCGGTGCTGTCGAGCGCCGTGCCCGAGGCGACGTCTACGGCGGCAGCCAACTCAAGAGCAGCGCCGTCGAGCAGCGCCGCGGCGGCCTCGCTGACCAACTCGAATCACCCGCAGCCCATGTCCAGCGGGTCGCTCTTCTTGGAGGCGGACGTGCCACACAAGACAACGATGCGCTCCCCCACGCTCCCCTCCACCGCCTCCCTCTCACCCCCTTCTGGCGGTGGCGGCAGCGGCGCCGCACACATGCGGGCCTCTGATAGGACGTCCATGAGCGCGTCGCGTGCACAGCCAGCAGGTGCACCGCGCTTCAACGGAGAGGTGGACGCGTCATCTGCGAAGGAAGGGACACTCGCAGTGGCGGCGCAGCCCCTGCACGCGCGCCACACGGAGGCGTCGTCGAAGCCGCAGGTGCCGATGCCGAGCTTTGCCCGACTTTCTCTCAAGTCCCTGGCCTCGTCGTCCCCAGCGTCTTCATCTTCTCCTTCAGTGGTGTCCTCTCCACGGTCGGGTGTACCTGTTGGCCGGAGCGGTCGCCTCAGCCCACGCCACGAGGACGTCCCGGCTGCGAAGCCAGCGACGTCGGCGCCGGCACCGCTGTTGCTGCGGCTCTGTGTGCCGTGTTACGGCCTGAAGGTGAGCGTGTTAGAGCGCAGTACGCCTCCTGCTGCTGCTGCTGTTACTGCCGCTGCGGCGCGTGCCTTGGCCCCCTTGAAGCTGCCAGGCAGTGAGAAGCACGAGCCGCCGACAAACAAGGAGGGTGTTGCTGACGCCGGCGGCGCAGCACTCAAGACACCGCAGCTGCGAAGGAGGTCGTTGGGCAACGAGACGCCCGACGTGAACGGCCGCCGGCCAACGAAGCGCTTCAACTATCCCCCCTCGACGATCCCCCGCATGCGCGAGGATGCCGCGACGCGTGGCTTGACGCAGCCAGCGGTGCTCATGCGGCGTGAGTCAGTAGCTGCCCCGACACGCCGCAGCAGCGTGCGTGACGCCGAGGGCAGGCACCAGCAGCCGGCAGCAGCGCTGAGTGGCGATGGCAGTGGTGGCCTTGCGGCTCGCAGTGCGGCTGCGCAACGCTTCTCGCGACGGCTGCAGAGTCGACGCGACGGCCGGCGCGGAAAGGTCGCCGCCGCCTCCCCGTCCACCAGCACCATCACGCAGGAGCTCAGCAACTCGATCCGCACGATGATGCAGGAGACGGACGCCTCGAAGCGGCACCGGGTGCAGGTGAACGCACGTGTCCACCTCGACGCGACGAGCATCGACCGCATCTGGGAGAGAGTCTTCATGCAGAAGAAGAGCAAGGCGGTGGCGGCGGTGGCGACGAAGCAGGGCACATCTCCGGCGAAGCGGCTGAGGGCCTTCGCAGAGGCGGCGGCACATACGCCTCCGGCTCGGGCAAAGAATGCGAACGCGGAGTTGCTCAAAGCCGTTGCGGAGTGCCCGTCCAAGGCAGCGTCTCCTGCTGGTGCACGACCGGCCGAGCTGCTGGCGTCGAGCGACGAGCCCCCGGCCCGCGTGCACGAGCCCCTCGGCGTCGATCTCGGCGCCTACGACGATGCGAGCGTGGTGCTCAAGGTGGAGCTCGCCTACCCCCGCTCCCCGGGCGGCAACGTGCGGCAGCTGCTGAACGAGTGGGTGACGACCTATCAGCCCCACCCGGTGCTCATCGAGGCTGTCATTCGCAACATCGTGTACGGCGTGTTGACGCAGCTGCAGGCGCTGCACGCGGCGGGCTACACGAGCGGTAATGTGAAGTCCACCAACGTCTTCCCGCTGTGGCACATGGTGAAGGCGACGAGCGAGGCGGGAATGCGGATGCCGCCGCGGGAGGCAGCCGCCGCCACCGCGACCACTGAAGCGCACTCAACAGAGAGCACGTCGGCGATACGAGGGCAGGCTGGGAGCGCATTACCAGATGAGGTGGTGAGCTTCGAAGGGGCAGCACGCGCGTTGAAAAGTGGTCGGGCGGCCCTCAACGCTGCGGAGTCGGCTAACAAATCCACCGCTGCGCCAGAAGAGGAGAATGAAGCACGGCCGGCGAGCAACGCTGCCCACCACGCCACCCGCGATTCTCTTCACCTCTCCTCCTCGAAGCTTGCCACGCCAGCCGCCCCTGCTGCGGTCTTGCCGTCGCAGAGCCCCGCACCTGCTCTCTCGGCGGCCAGCGTCAGCACGCCAGGCTTTCACGCCATGACGAACCTGGCACCGCCGCAGCGGCGTGGGGCGGCTGCCCGCGCAAAACGGCACTCGCAGGAGTCGCCCACCAGGGCTGCAATGTACCGCCGCACGAGCACCAAGGCACCCGACGCATCTGCCGCCGCCGCCACAACGTCAGCCCCCAATGCGAGCAGTGAGCGACTTGACCAGGACAACAACAACGACGACGACGATGGCGACGGTGGTAATGGCGCGAGCGGCGCTCGTGGCATTTCGCCGCGTGGCAGCGGGAGCCAGAGTGCGCGGGAGAGCTTCCACCGCCCCACGCCCAGCCGCTGCTCTGCCCTGCAGTCCCCCTCGCTTGACCGTCCCCATCTCTCGCCTGTTCTCCGCGAGCCCCCCAGCAGCGACGGTCACGAGGGCGGCCATTCCGCGCCGGGCATGCTGTCCTCCTCGGACATCTTCGCCTCCCATCTTGGCAACAGTTACAGCGGCAGCGGCGCGTTCCCCTTCTCACCCGCGCTCAGCATCACACCATCCGCGACGTGGCGTGGGCGGCGACGGTGGCGGGGCTTCAGCATCGATGACAGCGTGATCCCGCTGGGAACGCGGGGCCGCGATAGGCAATCGGCAGAGACGGCAGCCGTCGCGTCAGCAGCGCGGCGCACGCGGAGTGCTGGTCCGATGAACCCACGCCATCGCCGTCGCAGCGACAGCGCGCAGTGCCGCTCCTGGGAGGAGCAGGAGGAGCTGGTGCCTGTGCTGGTCGAGGTGATGGTTCCCTCCGCCGGTGGTGCGCCAGCAGCGTCGAGTGCAGCACGGAGCGGGGAGAGGTCGCTGCGGCAGAGCAGAGTGGACGGTGCTGTCTCGGGAGGGGTGGGCAAGACGGCTGCCGCCTCGCCGCGGCCCCGGCTGTCAACAGTCGAGTCCATGGCGTCCATTGGGCCACGCAGCTGCACGGGGCCGCTGCCCTCTCGTCTTGACCGCCACCCGAGCGTCACCGGCAGCTCCCGCAACACCGCGAATACCTCCGCGACTGCGGCTGCGCTGGCTGAGGGTGAGGTGGCGGTGGGCCTGCGGTACGTGCGTGGTGCGCAGCTCATTCCCCCTGCGCGGGTGCTGCTGCCCTCTCTCCGTTCCTACACCGACGGCAGCGGGGCGGGGCGACGGGCGAGCGACGACGCCGGCACACCGCAGGCGGCATCCCTTCTCTCCTCCAAACAGGCCACCGCGGATGACAGCGACAGCGCGCCGGAGGTGTCCAGCTCCGTGCTGGATGGAGCGCGGTTGCTGCTGGCGAGCGGCCCGCCCGGTGCCGTGCCGCGGCCCAAGTCGTACAGCTACAGCCACGCCGGCAGCTCGTCGACCAAGGCTGCGGCGGCAGGGCGGGACTCGGAGAGCGAGGCGGACCGCGACGCCAGCGACGACCGGGACTGCTTGGACCCACTACAGTGGTCGCAGCAGGTGATGCTGGTCGAGAACTTGGGCATGCGTGTGGAGACGGCGGTGCGACTGGCCATGAAGGCGGTGCTCACACAGCATCCACCCTGCGCAGCGGCAACAAGCACTGCAGCAGCGGAGAGTGGAGCGCCATCGCGTACGAAGGAGACGCAGCGGACGATTTCGCGTAACGCTGTTACCCCTTCTCCCCTCTCCCCCGCCTCTGTGCAAGCACGTCCGCCTCGCGCTGCTGCTGCTAGTGCTAGTGGTGGTGGTGCAAGTTCATCGCAAGAGACGGCGCTGAATGTGTACGTGCCCGACTTAAGCGGCGCCACACCACCTGAGCAGCCGCTCCTGTTTGGGATTCAGGAGTCCGAGTACGTGCCGGCGCCGGAAACCATCCGCACAGCCCGCGATGAGGCAAAGGCACTGTGGCGCCTATGGCGAGAAGAACAGCAGCACAGTCGCCTCCTCTCTCCCTCTGCTGGCACCGGTGATCGAGGCACGGCGTACAATGAAGCTGACATGGCGGACTCGGAGGCGGTGCAGATGGAGTATGTGGCGGCGCAGCTGGCGGAGCAGGCGTGTCCCGCGACGACGCTGCGCAACACCCTCGACCCCTACGCCCGTTCCATCGCTGCTGTCGATGTGTGGCAGCTCGGCATGTTGGCCCTCGACCTCGCGGACGGGGCGATGCCGACGACGTGGCTGAAGCAGCGCGAGCCGACGCCGCGGCTCAGCCCCTATCCTTGGTCCTCCTACTTCCAGTCCTTTGTGTCGAGCTGCCTGCAGGTGCGGCCGGAGCGGCGGGCGACGTCAGCCGACCTGCTGAAGCACGCGTGGTTTCGTGTGGCGCTTGTGCCGCAGGCCACGAGTGGGGGTGGGGACCGCGGCCTCCGTGGCGGGCGGCTGGGCCTGATGCCGCATCAGCACTCGCTTACCCCACCGCAGCCACGTCTGTCGTGTGTGATGGGTGTGGACGGCTTGACGGCGGCGGAGCAGGAGGAGTGGGAGGCCTTCGATTACACGCTGCTGTACGGCGGCGCAGAGGGCGGACACCCCCTCGCTGCACTTCCCTCAACACCTTCGCTGGCGCAGCTCAACCCCACCTCGTCGATAAGTGGGCGGGTGAACGCGATGGGGCGACTGCGGCGCGCCTCTGCCGGCTCAGCCTCCGAGTCGGCCATGCTGACGAGCGCGACGGAGCGCGCCGCAGCAGCCTTTGCCCATCACCCAGGCGCCAGCAGCAGTGCCGCGCCGAAAGCGATGCTGCCGCACGGTGGTGACAGCGCAGCCGTATCGCAGTCGCTGGGCATCAGCGGAGGCAACAACGTCTCTGGCGTTTCGATGACCCGCTTCGGGTCTGCTGGAGCAGCCACTGCCGCAAACACGGCCGCTGCCAACGCCGCCGCTGCCGCTGCTGCTGCCGCTGCGGCCGCGAGTGCCGTCGATGCGGAGTTCACTGCGATGGCGTCGGTGGATGTGGCGCAGTACTTCACACGACTCGCCACGATTCAGTGGCGGCGGCTGCAGCAGCAGCAACAGTATCAGCAACAGTATCAGCAGCAGCACTTGCAGTCCGCCGCCCCACCGTCGCTTGCGGGGTCCTTTAATGCGCCTGGTGCCAACCGCAGCGGACCCACGCCACAAGGGCTCGCCGGCGACACAATTTCGATGCCCGACGTGCGCGGCATGGGCAACGCGCTGCTCAACACCTCCTTCTTTGAGCACTCCCTGCACCTCAATACCGAGGACATGCGGGTGCTGCTGCGGCAGCCGAACCCCACAAACGCCCGTCACGTCCAGCTCGGCTCCCCGCGGCAGAACCTGTACAACGTCATCTCACCCCGTCCACCGCAGACGGCGGCGCTGGGCGGCGTCTCGCAGGCGCAGCAGACGGACGGCACCACGCTGTCACCACTACTGCCGTGGGGTAACCCGCACGCGGCTGCCATGAACGGTGCGGCCTACGGGCTGCCGAGTGCGCTGAACGCTGCCGCCGCTGCCGCTGCAGCGGGTTCGAGCGGTACCGCCTCCCCCGCCCCACCTCTCCCACTGCCACCACCATCAGCGCGTGTTGCGCACACCAAGCCTGGTCTGCCCTCCTCCTACGTTCCCCTACGCGATCCACGCGGTGCTGCGATGGCGCGGAGCACGACACCGACCGGAGCAGCAGCGGCAGGGACGGCCGGCGGCAACACGAACGCCTCGACGACGCCTCTCCAAGGCATCATCAGCTCGCACGTGTCGCCACGGTGGGTGAGTGTATCCGGCGAGGCGTCCTCGCAGGCGCCACAGTTTGCTGGTGTCTCTCTGCCACAGCCGCAGGGGCCGTTGCAGCTGCAGCTGGCGAGCGCGCGTGACACCCAGCCCCGCTTCGATGGCCGCCACGCCCACGTCGAGAAGTACGACCCGCACTGGGGCGAACTCTCGGAGCTGGAGCCACGCATTGACCCGTGGGACGCCGCCGCGGCACGCGACGATGCCAGTGAGAGCAGCTACGGTAGCGAGAGCAGCGGGGACGACGACGACGACGACGAGGACGGCGGGGCGGGGTGCAGCTTTGGGGGCCAGTCGAGCTGGAGCAGCAGCAGTGCCCCGGCCTATCTGCCAGGCCACAGCAGCAGTTACAGCCGCAGCGGGGTGAGCAGCCTAGATGACGCGCATCAGGCGAGCCGGGGCGGTGGGGAGGTGCCCTTCCGGCGCACGAGCAACGCCAATGCTAGGCGGGAGGAGGGCGGAGTTGGCAACAACACCAACAGAGTTCCACCGACGGTGCGGCTGACCAGAGACGCCGCATCGAGTCCGTTGGAGGGAATAGTGGGCCAGCCGCAGCAGCCGCAGCCACCGCTTATCCTGCCCTCCTTCCCTCCCCCCTTCGCCTCTGCTGTTGCACTGCGTGGTGGGAAGAAGAGCGGTGGTCGGCGGGGCAGGGTTGCAGCTCAGTCACCGCCGTCGCAGGTGCCGGGTGCGGACTGGGACGGAGACGGCGCTGCGCGTCGTCCTCACGGCACTCGACAGGGCTACCCACCGCACCACCTTCTCCTCGGCACGCTTGCGACTAGTCTCGCACGACTCTCTGCTGTCGTCGCCACAGCTTCCGCGAGCGACTCGGCTGAGTGCAGCGACGGCGACGAGAGTGTCGGCAGCGTCGACAGCCACCTGCACAGCCGCAGCATCTCCGCTGCTGACCGCGACGGTCATCTCAACAACCGCAGTCGCAGCTTCCCGGGTGGTGCGCGTGGTGGCCGACGGCAGACCCAGAACTACTGCGAGCCGCCGTGGGAGGAACACATGCAGCAGCAGCAGCAGCCGCAGGCAGAAGATGGTATCAGCGGTAAGAGCGCCTTCACGCCGCTCTCCAGCCTCGCAGGGTATCAGCACGCGCGTAGCGAGAAGGATGACGCGGACGAGATAAACGCGGAACGGAAGCTCGTTGAGGATGGCGACGCCAGCAGCCATAGCGATGACAACAGCAGCTGTGCTAGCAGCAGTAGCGAGGCGGAGAGCGGGGATGACGTGGAGGAGCAGTGCGATGAAATTCTGCGCTGCTTCTCATCGCTGCAGCGTGGGTGTCCGATGGCGGTAAACGTGTGGTGTCTGCGGCTGCTGCAGCAGGCAGCACGGCAGCCCCGCACGGCAACAACGGCGTCGCATCTGTTGGCGCAGGCGGAGCGGCGTGTGCACGGCGGAGCAGAGGCGAGAAACCTGGCCTGGTTGAAGCCCCAGTCTGACGCATCATCTTCCTCTACCACCACCGCAGCTGCGGCACAGAAGCGCGGGGATGAGATGGCCAACACGGGCCCGGTGCAGAGCGCTGTTGCGGCTCCTGCCGCATCGGCCCCACCGCCGCCACCACCGCCGCCGACGCCGTCGCCCGTGCTCGAGACGTGCCCGAGCAGCTTTCACAACTACGAGCTGGCCAAGTGGCTTTACGCGGCGCATCAGTCCATTCCGCGGTGTGTCTGAGAGAGCGAAAGAAAAAAAGAGAAGTCTTGCCTGTGACGTTGTGCGTGCGTCGTTTGTAAATTGACGCAACGTTCAGTGGACAAAATGGAAGAATATGAAGCAAGCGTTGAAGCGTAGCTAAAAAAAAAAGTAACAATACGAAGGCAACGCTACAGTTGAAAAAGACGAGGCCACCGTATAGAGTAGCGGAGGTGCGGCCTTTTCTCGCTGTCGCTGTCTCTAGAAAAAAAAAGAGGGGAGCACGAACGGAGGAGAACGCCTCAGTATTGTCGGTGACTCTAACTCTGAACACTTTTTTTTTTTCTCGCTTTCCTTCCCTCTGATTTGCGCATGTCATCAAAGATTAGCGGTTATTACAACGTCATCGCGCAAGACAGTACTCAACACATCACTCTGTACTTCCTTCATTCTCCCTTTCTTACTTTCTTCCCTCTTCAACACCATCAGCTCAGCCTATTGCACAAAGGAGATTTCTGCACATCTCTCTCTCTCTTTCTTCTTGTGTCATATAGTGAGTGTGTGTGTATCACGACGACAAACATGCCGACCACAAAGAAGACCTCTGTGAAGCGCGAGGCATCGGCGGAGACGCCGGCGAAGAGCCCGATCATCTACCACGGTTCCGTGCTGCTGCACAACCTGCCCATTAACTTCAAGAAGGTCTACAACCACACCGTGCGCCGCCTCGTCCCTGCGTCCCACCACCAGCGTCTGGCCAAGGATGTACAGCTGATCGAGGAGGTGGGCAACGCCACGATGTGCGTTGAGGTAACAGGCAATGAAACGGCTCAGCTGCTCTACCGTCAGCTGCAGAACCGCAACGTGTACGGCCGGCGGTGGAAGGTGAACTACGTCCCGTCTAGCACGCTGGAGTGCAGCGCGGAGGCGTGCTTGGTGGACTGCCTGCTGATCCCCGCCGCCTCTCAGATGCTGGCCGAGGAAGCCCTGAGTGGTATCCCAGGCTTCTTGTCCTTTATCGACACCCCGGATGAGCCCCTTCCGGTTCATGCGGCGGCGTCACCGATCCAAGACGCTGACAACGACAGCGGGGCAGAGGATGACGGAGAGGGACAGCTGCGTGATGGGCAACTGCGGCACCGGCTTTTGGTGTCCTTCGCGGATGAGGGAAGCGCCTTGCACGCCCGGGCGGTGCTCTCTGGCCGTCTAGTGGGCACGACGGGTGTGCGCATGTTTCTTGAGCGCCGCAACGCCCCCGCCTCGAAGTAGAGGCCGGATAACTAAAAGGGGAGGAGAGCGAGCAAGGAGAGCTTTAGAGAGAGAGGCACGAGACGACGCACTGGTGGGGGATGTGCACGCGCATGAGATGGAGGCACTAATTGATTCTTGTTTCTGCATCTTCAGGTGCTCCCTCCGCTCTTGCTGTTCTCGTCTGTGTTGCTGTTTGACGAAGACTCTATTAAGGCGACGACTAACGCCGGTGCAAAACGCCATTGTTGTGTGCAACGACGTGGTCTTGCTCCGAGTAAGTAAAAAGAAGGAAATTACAAGTAATAAAAGCGCGTGGCTTCTGCCGTGCACATATGCCGATAGGTCGGCCGTGTGCTTGCGTGCGTAGGTGCGGAGGTCACTGGTAGCGCAGTGAGATTTACGCTGTTGCGAAAGCGGCGATTAACGCATCACATAAACCCTTATCACATATTAAAGGGAGAGAGACTAACATTTGACATGAATAATGTTAAACGAGGCGCATTCGTTTATCCTCTTCGCTATTAAAGGTACACGAATCGGTGTTCAAAGGTCTGTTTTGAATGCAGATTATAAGAGTCAGGCCGAACCAATTGGAGGTGTGGCAATCCACACTCCCTCTTTTGCCGTTGCCGCATTCCATTCAAGTACAGAGCAACGAAGTGCGAGCTTGTGGTTTCCTGCAGCAGCGCCACTTCAAGTAGGGTGAACAAAAAAAAATAGCATTTCTTTCTCTTCTTCTCGCCACTCACCTCCTTTGACTATTATCTCCTCTTTCTTTCCCCTTCTCTTCCTCTCCACAGTTCAGGCGTTCGTTGCTGCGCGTCGAGTTCCACCAGGGCAACAGCAAAACAACAAAATACACGCACCGTTGCCCACACGCACGCGTGCTCCTCCATTGCTTTAAAAAAGCACTTTTTTAAAAAGCCGTATCGTCTAGAAAAAGAAGGAAATGTCTCGCAACACGAAGGAGTTCAACAAGCTCGCCGACCGCTTCACCGAGGAGTACGCCGAAAAGCGCATCGCCCTCGAGCAGTGCCTGCAGTCCCGCATCAACGACGACATCAACTTCGTCTGTCAGCGGCAGAAGTCTGCCTACCTCGAGGGGGTGGCTCAGATCTTCTGCAAGAAGGAGTACGACACCGGCGTGAAGTGCCAGAAGGAGGCGGGAGAGCGGTGGGCGTCGGACTGCTTCAAGGAGAACGTCGCCTTTGGACAGTGCACCGACCGCGTGCTGAAGCAGATGTACGTCTACAACCTGGAGCACAACAAGAAGAACCCAGCGGCAAATTGAGCACTGCCGTGCCCGCAGCTGTTTTTTTTTTGTTGTTGTTGTTGAGGTCGTTGCTTTTGCCTCTTTTCCGCTCATTTTTTTTTTCTGTTGGTGGTGTCGCTGGTTCTCGGTTACTCTTCACATTGTTTTGGATCATGGTGTAGCCGCTGGTGGTGGAAGAATGTGAGCAACGGACGTTTTTCTCTCCGAGCCGCATGCTGCCCTTCTCGCCAGTCAGCCTTCAAAAAATACGAATAAAACAGTAAGCGATAGAAAGAGGGCTTACCTTTATCCATGCTAACGCGATAACCGCTTGCGCTGCTTCTTGTTGCGTGCCGCTGTAGCGCAGCTGCTCAAATGCCCGCTGTCGGCGTAAAATAAAATAGAGACACGAGAATTAAAAAAAAAAAAAGGAGCACAATGAGGCGAGCTTCAGGCTCTTGGAATGAGATAAAGGGGTCTGTCGTTCAAAAGGGAAAGACACAAAAACACGCACAAAAAAAAAGTGGGAGTCTAGTCTTGTATTTTTTTTTTGTTTTCTTCTCCTTTTCGGAGGAAAAAGGAAAAGAAACTGCTCCTTGCCTCCTTTCGGCTTCCCACCTCACTTTACAAACCCCTTTTTTTCCTCCCAATTTCTTCTTCGCTGCCCCTTCAAGAACACACACAAAGAGAATCGTTTCTAGTCCCTCCGCAGTAATGGACGCAGCGGACCACCCCACCACCGCATTGAGCGGGGAAAATGAAGAGCCGCTTTACAGCAAGGCCACGCGCTGGCGCACCTACCTCTCCGCCCACTCGACAGCTTTCCGCAGTCTGCAGGCGGAGCGAGAGCGGGGGTGGCGCTCAACGGCCCTCGATGCGTGGTACGCACGCCGTCAAGCACCAGCAGCAGCGGCTGCAGCACAAGACAGCAGCGCAACGGCCACTGCAGCTCCTCCTGCTCCTTCACCAGCACCCCCACCAGCAGCGGGCACCACATCGTTTGTGGCAGCGGACGTCGTCCAGCTGGCGGAGCGCTACCGCCAGCACGCCCGCACCGTCACCCAACAGGCAGCGGCAACGTTCTTCACACGCGGGCCTTCTGCCAGCTGCAACCGTGAAGGTGGAGACGCAAGGAGAAGCTCGCCTCTCTTCCTCGACCTTGGTTGCGCACCTGGCGGTGTGTCCAAGTACCTGCTGGAGGACCTCCACTGGCGCGGCGTGGGTGTTTCCCTTGCGAGCACAGATGGCGGCATTGACGTGGACCCCTCGCTACTCGCCTCTGCGCCTCTCCGGCGTGACTTCGTGCTGCTCGACGGCGACGTGACGGAGAAGGCGGCGCTCTGGTGCCGGTCCAGCGCCTACGACCAGGCGGCCACGTTGTCCGACACTTCGAGCAACACAGAGGCACCCACCGTGTTGAACGGGCTCGTGAAGGGCGGCACTGAGCTTCCAATAGGTGCTTTTCACTTCGTTAACGGCGGAGCAGTGCTGGATCACGGTCAGCGGCAGCGGGCGGCGCAGAGTGCTGAAGAGGTGGTGGCACAAGACTGCGAAGCAAATGCGTCGCTGCCCTCTACTTCTCCTCCTTTGTTATCGCCTGCATCTACTGGCCCCTTGCTGCCGTGGTTCAGCCTGCTTGTCCCGCAACTCACGCACGCGCTGACCTACGCTGCAGAAGGCGGTGCTATGATGCTCGTCCACGGTGCCCCTCACTGCGCCTCATTCTTCATTCTACTCCGCTGCATGGAGGATGTCGTGGCGGCGGGGCAGTCGTGTGGTACGAAGGAAAGCGGCCGGCGCCACTGTGCGGCAAGGGTGTTGGAGACGATGCACTTGGCTAAGCCCCCCGTCTACGTCTTGTGGACGAACTTGTGGCCAGGCGCCGACGGCAACGGCAGCGTCAACGGAAAAGCACGTGTTGCAGGCGATGTGAGAGCGGCGTCGCAGGCCGCACAGCAGCGCCTGCTCGCCTCCCTGAGCCCCGCATCACCTGTGATATCTCCTTCTGCAGACGCCGCCGCTGATGAAGCACTGACTGGCGCGGTGGACAGCAGCACGAGAGCAGCCAAGCAGCGCTTCTGGCTCGGTGAGTCGGAGGACGGCTTTCAGCTCGCCGTCGAGGGCTTTGCGCGTTATGGCGATCAGGTGGAGCGTATCTGGCGCCGTGTGGAGGAATTCCTGCGGCGCCGTCGTGAGCGGGCGGAGCGGGAGGCGACGGCAGCAACAACTTCGACGCGGGTGGATGGATCGCGTAAACGCCCGCACAGTGCAACATAACGACAAAAGCACACACAATGGAAGAGGGCGGGATAGAGAGAGAAATTAGGACACTGACTCAACATACAGTTGTGCTGCTAGTGCTGGTGCGGCACGGCTTGAGTAGGGTGAGAAGTCATTTGAGCGTACGAGCTGTGTTTTGCGTCTATTCGTATTGGTCCCTCCCTTCATTTTTTTTGTTTTATTGCCTCCAAAGGAAGCGGTGTGGTAGGAAGGCACACAGGAGTCAATGCCTGAGGATGTTTGCTCGCTCCGTGCATTCGATAGGCCACCATCTCTTCAACTAAAGAAAGAAAAAAAAACTATCGAAGAATTAGATTTTAGTGAAAAAGGAAGCGCTCGTGAAAAAAAAAAAAATAGCAAGATACATTTTTCTAGAAGTCAATCTTCTTTTCTCCACCCCGTTGCCTTTACCTTTTTGTTTCTCTTTTTCTCTGAGTTAATGCCTTTTCTGGTGTCTCCTTTTTTGCCATCTTCTTCTAACTTCTCTTTCCTTTTTTCTCCCTTTTTAAATAAAATCATTTTTCCTTTTGCACACGTGTTGTGGTACACATTTAAACAATTACTACCATCGCCACCACTATCATTGCCGTACGTCATCTTCCAGCAAACAAACACACCTTCTTTATTTTTTCCTCTTTTTTTATTGTTGTCGTAGAACTCAGCAGTGGGGTGCACGTGCCGGCTCATTCATCGAAACACACAAACTCTTCTCTCACACTTACACGCACACTCGAATTTACACAAGCGCACCCCGAAACGAAGAACCACCTTTCCTCCCTCGCCTTCTCTTTCTCCTCGTATTGAGTCTCTTTCAAATAAAACAACAACAACAAAGAAGAAAACGAAGGTGTGAAAGGAACACACGCCGGGTAATTACGACAACGGTGCGTGAAACGGTGCAACACCGTCCTGCGGTTTCTCTGCGCTTATCCTATCAAGACACATAACCTGCCCAACACGCCCACGCACACACAGCTGCATTAAAAAAAAAAAAGAAAACCAGAAAAAAAACGTTGTCTTGCGCTGTGGCCCAATTTTCGAAATATTGTCTCTCTTGGTGTGTCTGTGCGTGTGTCTTCCCGATACGCTACTATTTTTTTTTTCTCGTCCGTTGTCGCTTCCGCACTTGGCTGCGAGTGCCTTTTTTTTCTTCTTTCTTTCCTCTTTTCTTTTGTACTTGGTAATTTGGAACCGATCGCGTTCTCGCTGCTTCCTTTTTTTTTTTTAAGCCCTAAATTTTCCCTTCTCGCTTTATCCTCTTCCTCTACTTTCGCTCTCTATTTCCTTTACGTCCTCTAAAGAAAAAAACCTGTCATCTCTTGTGTCTTCTTGTCGTCGTTGTTGTTGTGTGTGTGTGTATCAGCTGCTCGCGTGGAGCTCTCTCCCTGTCCAACAACCGATTTTTTTTTTGTCCACGCGTACGTGTGGTGAAACGTGTGTTTCGTAGTCAACGCATTTATTCTAGCTGGGGCTGAGACACAGACACGCACACATTACCGCACCTACTCGACTAAAAAACACTCATTACTTTTTGTTTTTCTCTACCATTCTCCCCTCTTTCTCGTGTCTCTGATCAGTTTCCCGCAGTGCGTCGTAGGTGGCTTTTTCTTTGCGGGAGCCCGTAGCAAAAAAGTTGAAACATTTTTTTCTCCTGTGACGCTGCTGCTGATCTGCTTGTGACTCTATTTGTTCTTTTTTTTATTCGTGTTCAGATTGGTCTGTGTATTGCCGGGAGGACGAGCTGTGTTTAAATTGGAATACACAGAGCTTACGAGAAAGAGAGAAGAAAAAAAAAAATAAGCGGAGCACAGGGCAGGAGGAACAATAAGAGGGAAAGAGATTTACGTGGCGGCAGAAAAGTGAAGAAAGCTGACTTCTCTAATTTTTACACCTTTTTTTCCTTTAGAGAGATTGAAGGGGCACATTGGAAGCATCAACTAAAGTGTAACTTTTTTTTTTATTGTTGCTGTTGTGTGGCAGGTGCTTGCTGAACCCGCTTAGGCAGAGGAAGAACAAGTCTTTCTGACGCCCCTCTTTGCCACATTCTTTTTTTTTTTTTGTGTGTTTGTGTGCATTCTCCCATTTTCAAGTTTCTGTTTCCATTTGTCCCCCTTTTTTTTTCTCTCTGTACTGACATCTCGCTTAATCCCTTCTTCCTCTCTCTCCCTCACAAACACGCACTCACTCCTCCACCCGCTAAGACAAGGAACGTTACACACCGACACCCACACCCGCACACGAGGACCCTCAAAAGAAAAAAAAAACTCTTTAAGCTTTAGATACGTTTCTTTTTTTTGTGCCTTGGTGCCTGTTTGAGCGTTTTCTTTTTCTCTCTTTCTCCTCTTATACCCATCTCCTCTTCTCTCTCCACTCTCTGTCTCTTCCGATAGAGCACGTGAGACCCCGAAAAAGAAAAACGAAAAATCTATATATTCGATCGCTCCCCCTTAGCTGTCTCGATCTTTTTGTTCTATCAGTGTTTGCCTTTCTTGTTCTTCCCGCATTCCTTTTCCCAATTTTGTTGCATTTTCGCGAAGAAACTGTGCCGCTTTTCCCTTTGTTACTTTAGAAAAAAGAAAATTTCTCTGTGTTCGAGGTGCAGGCCGGTGCAGCCCGCTCCGGTACATTTCCCCTCGACTTTTCACCTTTGTTTTCTGTTCTCTTTGCCCGTTTTGTTGGTTTTATTATTATTATTTGTTTTGCTCGCGTTGTAGATAGATTGGCACTGCGCGCTACTCCCCACTTTCACACACACACACACGTGTACAATCTCGCCGACTTATGAAGACTATACCTCTTTTTTTTGACTGAAACTACACGACTTAACACCCACATCCTCGCACACTCGCACGCGTCAAGCAAGTATCAAGAGCGGAGGGAGCGAGGAGGACGTACGAGTGACTGTGGAGACTATCTCCATCCTTCTCTCATAAAAAAAGAAAACGAAAAAACCAAAGCTGTTTAATTTAGTACTCTTGTTGTTGTCCAGACTCAAGATTTTTTTCTCTGCTCTCTCTCGTTGATAACACAAACGGAGAAATAAAACGTAGAGAGGAAGCACATACATACACGTACACGCGCGTAGTCAAGGCTTTTCTTTTGTGCCCTGACTATTTTGTTTATCGACTCTCTATTTTTGTTCCTGTGTGACAGTGACTTTGAGGTTTTTTTAAGAGTCGTCGTTACCGCCACCGACGAAAAGACTGGAAAATAAAAAAGCGGCGCGTGACCTCAAGTAATAGGCACAGAACACACGACAGCAATTTACTAAACGGAGAAAAAGAAAAGAGGTAGTTGCCACGAGAGGCCCCTATCCGATGTTCTTCAACACCGACGCGGCCAACGCGTTCTACCTACGCCCCAACAGCAACCCCGTGTACGACATCAACGAGGATTTGTACAACGCATCGGCGCAGCGGAGAAGGGAGGATGCCCCCGCCACGTTGCGCGACATGGGCATGGACCGCTACCAGCGGAACGGTGACTTCGCCTTTACCCAACACCAACAACAACAGCAGCAGCCGCGAAGCTCTTATACTTTTGCAAACGCAGCTGACGAGTTACGAGAGGCGGAGGAGAAGGCCAACTTCTTGTATCAGCCACCGCCACCCGCACGGCCGCCTTATGGTGCGGCAACACGGCCAACACCGCACACGGCATCCAGTGCCAGCCTCACCGCTAGCAGCGGAGTGGACCTGCTCTATTTCACCCGCAATCGCAGCAGCGCGCCGGTGATGCCGACCACCTCGACGTGGTCTCAGGCGTCCTACCTGCCACGTGCCTCTCGCCCTTCTTCTGCAAGCTCCGCCTCTATGGGCGGCCGGCTTCCCTCTGCGTCTGTCGGTGGTGGTGCTGCTGGTAATGGCAGTGTCTATCATCCCCAACAAGCATCCCGCTCTACACGTCTCCCCGCAACCGCAGGAGAGCACGCGCCGACGTCGGCGATGCCAAGTTCACTGACAAGCCCGAGTCATCGCGGCTTTCTGCAGCGTCCAAGCAGTGCCCCCACAAGCCACACCTCGCCCCACGCCGTGGTAGCCAACAGCAGCAACGGCATCGCGACCAACGCTTCAGCCGCCGCCGCAGCTGCTGCGGCACACGCCGTGTTTCTCCCTGTTGCCTCTCGTCCGGTGCTCTATAACAGCTTTAGCCAGAACCCGAGGCCAGGCGTCCCGCTGGCACCGTCGTCAACCGTGCAGCAACAGCAGCAGCAGCATTCATCGCACTTCGAGGCACAGCAGCAGCAGCGGCGCCGCACTTCTGATGGCCGCGGTAGCGGCAGTGTTAGCCTTAGTGGTGGCGGTATGCGCTTTGGGGTTGCGGACGCACCGTCGCGACCCGCCATCCCACCGCCTGCGACGAACACACGCCGCCGGCTTTCACAGGAAGTGCGGGAGCGTTATCTGAATGGGATGCCGCAGATCATGGAAGAGGACGAGGAAGGCGGCAACGTGCTGGCAGCCTCGGCCCCCTGCGCGTCCAAGCAGCCGCGTCCATCCGTGCAGGACGCCGCGCTGTCGTGCTCTGCCCATCTCAGTGGGGCGGCGGCGGATGCCGAGTGTGCGCCGCACGCCTCCCTCGGCAGCAACGCTGTCGTCGAGTGTTGGGAGGACGCCGCCGCGGCGTCGCGCCTCGAGCCGCTGGACGTGGCGGAGGCCTACACCGCCTCTCCTAGTCTTCCTGCAGGGTTGAGAGAAGGGGAGAACACGGCAGGGGCGGTGGTGGTGCAGGGTGAGGCCGAGTCGCCCAATGTGACGTGGTGGACGGTCGATGTGACGCTGACGTATCTCACGGGGCACTACGCCTCCGCTGCTGACGAGGCGGCCGCGATGCTGGCGGCAGCAACGACGCAGTCGCCAGCCGACCTGCGTGTCGTGCGCTCCGTGCAGTGCCGCGCACCGGTGCTGCCTGCCGATGCCTCGCTGTTGGAGGCGTGGACTCTGACGCAGTCTTTTCTGCGCTGCGTTGCGCTGACCTCGCTGGAGGGCACGGCGGTGGCCCGTGTCCCTGCCGTCCCGCAGGCCTACTACTACTTCGACACGGACTTTCAGCAGTACGTGCAGCTGTGCGCCGAGACGCTGCCGCTTGCGAGTCCGCTGATGCGCATCGTCATGGTGGCGGCGAGCAGTGACAGCGAGGAGATCGACGGTGGGCCGGATGCGGCGGCTGAATGGTGGACGGCGCAAGGGAAGGCAGCAGCGTCCACCGAGCAGCCTTTTCAGCAGAATTCTCCGCGACAGCAGCACCAAGCCATGACGCGGTCAGCAGGGCAGAACAGCCTGCCGCCCGGCCGCCAGCATTCTCATCAGCAACAGCAGCAACAGCAGTGGGCAACGAACGGCGATGTGCCGCGTCAGCCATCACGTGAGGCGAGCGGGCCGCCACGACGCCGTCGGCTGCCCTTTGACACCGACACGGAGACGAGCTCACCGGTGCCAGCGCCACACACACGCTATGCCGAGACGCTCTACACCTCCTCGACAGCGCACCCACAACTGCCACCGCAGCCGCTGATGATAGAGAGGGAGGAAATAGGGGAGGGTGAGGAGGATGAAGGCAGCTTCGAGGACGACGGCACCGCGGCGGCTGCGGCGTACGACTACACCGGTATGAGAGCGGAGGAGGCGTTGGACGGAGGGAATGTTGTGGAGGAGGAAGATGCAGCAGCAGCGTACGCGGGCTTTGACGGCGACGGCGGCCTCTACGACCCTCGTGCGCAGCACACCACCCCAGGCTGGGACTTTGCGGACACGGCAGACCGCGACGCCGCCGCTGCTGCTGCGTTTGCCTGGGAGCAGCAGCTGCGCTCGAGCTACCCAGCCGCCGGTCGCCTCCAGCGCTTCCGCTACCGCCCATCGGCGCCGCCGGTGCGTCGGAGCTCGGCCCCGTATCGTGGGGAGGCGGCGTTGCGCACCGCGGCTCCGCTCCGCCCACGCAGTGCGATGCAGGCGCTGCTGCTGAACTCCCACAGCGGTGGAGCGGCGCCGTGGGACGCGATGAACGGCAGCGCTGGCGGAGGTCTCGTCCCCCGGCCCTCTCCGCCCGCCTCGCAGCCCTACCCCCATCCCCCGCCTCGCCAAGCGCCGCCTACGCACCCCAAGCGTCCGGCCCAGCAGTACTTCGACGACCCGCTTCTGCAGCGCAGCACCGCCAGCTCCGTGCAGCCCGCCTTTCCCTCCTCCTCCTTGCTTCACATGGGGCTGGCAGACAGCCTCGCGAGCCGTGGCGCGTCACAGACGAGTGTCTTGACGCCGACGCCGCCGCGCTCCTCCCCGCCACCACACCTCGCCTACCGCCCCACTGCCCACCCATACTTTGACGACTCGCCATCCTCTCAACAGCAACAGCAACAGCAGCAGCAGCAGCAGCACGGCGGGGGCAGCTTCACGGCGCTGGCGAGTGCGTCGCAGCCACAGCCGCAGCGCCACGCCAGCAGCTCCACCACCGCTGCTCAGCAGGACGCCCTCGATGCGCTGCTGCGTCGCTCTGCGGCTGCCATGAAGCAAAAGGCAGCCGGCGCCTACCCATACGCGGACAACAACGTGAACGCAGAGAAGTCGATGCCTCAGGAAACAGAGCAGGCGCTGCCGCAGCCGCAGCAGCAGCAGACGGTCATGCAGCAGAAGCCTTCGGCTCTGGCCGTGCCTGTCCGCTCGCCTTCACCGCCGCCACCGCTGCCCACGACCGCGACGACCGCAGCTGCTGCTGCGCCGGTAGCAGCAGACGAATCACACACCAGGGAAGGCGTGGCGGAGGGGATGTACTTCGCTGTGGAGGAGGCGGAGCAGGTGGCGTCGCTGGCAGAGGACACCGCTGCGATGGAGGCGGCGATGGCCATGGCGATCACCACAGCGGATCACCAATGCGCTGTTCGTGCAGGTGCTGCTCCATCGCCTCTTTCTGAGGTGCCACCGCAGCATCAGGATGCGGCAGAGCACACAGCCAGCACACCCGCCGTGCACGTCCACGCCACGCTGGCCCCGCATCCGCTCCCGACCACCCCTCCTCTCAGTATCGATCGCAGCGAGGGCGAGACAGCGTCGGCCAGTCGCGCGGAGCCCGTGGTGCAGGTTGTGCGGGACTCTGCACACACCACCGCCTCTCTCGCAGGCAGCGACGCGGAGCACACCGACGGCCATCCTCTTGCCCCATCCGCGGCTTCTCACCTCATGTCACCGCGTCCCTACGGCTCCAACATCACAGATGCCGCTGCACAGGCGTCTGCCACGCACAACATTAGCATGGATGGCTACGCCAGCAACAGGGATGAGTTCACCCCACCTCAAGTGAACGTGTCGGACATGGTGGAGGGTGACCCGCACTGTATTGCGACGGAGTCGAGGGTGGACGACGGGGTAGCTGTCGACGCGGAAGAGCGGGACGCTGGTGATGCTGCGGACGACGAGCTGCTTGCCGCGCTGGCGGTGGATGGTGAAGACGAGCAGACCGACGCCGATCTGGACATCATGCTGGAGTCACGCGTCAACCCGCGCTTCACGCCGAGCGTCGCCGTCGCTGCCGAAAAGCAAAGCAGCCCGGCGAACGGGCCGACGCCGTGCGCTGCCGAGGCAGAAAACAAGAGCGACGCCAACAGCGTTGGTGGTGGTGGTGATGTTGCGCCTGCAGCACGTGCGACCACTCCGCCTCTGGTGGAGGTCGATGCCCCGCAGCCCCTTCGAGCAGGAGTCGTTGTGCCTCCTGTTGCCGTCACCGAAACACCAAGCGCTGAGGTTGCGGTGACAGAGAGCGAGCTGAGGAGGGCGGAGGAGGCGGAGAAGGCGGAGGGGCAGGTGGTTGATGAAGAAGACGAGGGAACCGCTGCTCCTCTGGTGGCAACGCCATCTTTTACACCAGAAGAGTCGAGAGGGGACGAGGAGGGAAAAGAGACGGTGGAGGAGGCAACAGCACCCGCTGTGGATCCGGTAGAGGCCCCAGCCGCAGCATCGTCTGAGGCCAGTCCAGAGCCATTACTCGCCGTCGAGGAGGAGAAGGCGGAGGCGGAAGCGCCGGCGAAGGAGGAGGCCGTTGCGGTGCCGCCACCCAACAATGACGATGAGAAGCAGGAGGCCGAGGAGGACCAGCTGAACACGGTCGATGCATCAGCCGATGCGTCTTCTCTGCCCAACGACGGCGGTGCAGACGACACCGTAGCGACACCCGCTGAGGAGCCCACTGCTGCAGAGGCGGATGCCACAGAAGGCGAGGCGGATGCACCCGTGGAAGCCGCGGCCGCGACGTCCTCGCCTCCCCCGCCAGCAGACGTTGCAGAGGAGGAGACCGCACCCACGCAGCCCGACGCTGACGCAGCGGCAGCCACGCACGATACGGTAGAGCCCGCAGCTGTGGAGGGAGACGAGGCACAGGAAGCAGAAGAGGAAGCGCCGGTGCCGGAAGCGGTGCTTTCTCTCGAAGATAAAGAGGAGCACGAGGAGGAGCAGCAGGAGGTTGTTGAAGCAGAGATCGACGTCCCACTTCTGCACGCGGCTGCTGACCTTTCGGTACCGGCGCCGCAGCCCGCCCCAGCCGCAACAGACGAAGTAAATGAGGGAGCGGAACCGGCTGTCGAGTCTGCTCCGGCCTCGGTGGAGGTTGCTGCGGCGGACAGTCACCACCTCATGATGGACATCGCAGTGGTGGAGGCGTCCGTGGCGTGCAGCGAAGACGGCGCGAGTGCCGCGGGTTCTGCAGGCGGCTCGGGGCACGCCTACAAGATTTCGGTGCTGACCGCAGATAGCGAGCCAGCGGCTGCTCATGAGGAAAAGGAAGAGACGGACGAGAAAGCAGCACCGGCTGCTGCTGCTGCTGCTGCTGCTACTGAGACCGAAGAAGGTGCGAAGGATGAGGCAGCCGCGCCTCTCGATGATGTTCCGGCAGAAGTCGTCATCGTTGTGGCCCCTACAGCGGAGGTGGTGACGATCCCCGCGGCGGAAGCTGCCACCACGACGGCCGCCTCCACGCAGTCGCACAGTGCAACCGCCTCGCCGCCGCTGACGCTCGTTGGCAACCTCAACGACGAGTCCGAGCACGAGTCGACTCTCTACGCACACGAGGGGGAGGAGGAGCGGACGTCGCTGCTGGGGACGGAGACGATCTCGCACCCTGGCGACACCTTCGCCGACACCGCCATGCCCACCGACACACAAGAGGAGCGAAGCACACATTATACGACCGAGGAGCCACCCGCGGCGGAGGCAGCCGGTAGCGTTCCGCCCTCCACGCTTGAAATGGAGGAGGACGGCGAGGAGGCGGCAACGATGGCACTTGCAGACCAGCCAACGCCTGCTGCTGCTGCTGCTACTGAGGACGATGACGCTGCTGCGACAGAGGCAGAGCTGCCCGAGGAAACGGAGCACACCGCCGCCCCTGATGCAGTGGCTGAGGAAGAGGAGGAGGAGGAAAAGAAGGCAGCAGCATTGGCCGCAGCACCACCACCACCCGCAGATATAGCAGTCGCTGAGCCTCACACGCCGTCAACGCACACGCCAGATGTGGAGTTCGGGCTCGGGGAGCGGGAGGACGCACCGGCTGCATCTCCGGCGGTGGCCGATGATGATGACGGTGATGATGACGCACCCCACGCCAAAGCAATGCACGCAGAGGAGGAGGAGCAGCAGTCAGCGCAGGCGGTTGAAGAAGACGACGCACCCACCGCAGCCGCCGCGGCTCTTGTCAACGATGTCGACGCCCCGTTCAGCAGAGAGCACCGCCCCGCCCCCCTCCGCTTAAGCCACATGGACTACTACTCCGGCATGACAGATCAAAGCACTGGTGGGATGGCCCCCACGGAGGAGCTCTCGCAGCTGCAAGCGGACCTTGATGCGCCGCCAATGTTTCACCGCAGCACAGCCAATTTAGCCGCTGCTGCTGCTGCCGCTCCGGCTCCTGCATCCAAGAGCAGGACGAGCGGCGTGCCGGCGTGGGCCACGGACGAGACCCATCACCGTCGCCTTGATGGCGCTGTCATCGCAACCGACGAAGATGGGGAGGATATCAGCCACCTCAACACCACCACCACGACGCACGGAATGAGAACGATGATGGCGCGATGGATGCCCCGATGAACGCATTTCGCGACTCGCTGTCCATCACCCACACCCCGACGCTGACGCGGCGCGGGGAGGAGGACGAGGGTGCAGAGGACACGTCAGTTGCCGGCACGACAAGCACCGGAGACGTTGTTGACATGCTCGTCCACGTCGGCGGCTCCTACACGAGTGTCTCGTCGGAACGAGTGAGCGCTGCGATGAGCTCTAAAGCCCGCAACGAGGCCGCCATGGCGATGCCGGGCAGCGACGCCACGAAGGGGGCAGCAGTCCCAACGAAGGTGGCCGCGCCGCCAGTGCGAGGGAAGCCCGCCAACGTGGAGAACTTTACGCACACGGTGCAGGTCGGTGGTCCGGCCGGGCGAGCTGGCAGCGACCCCACGCTTTCCCCCAACAACGGTCCCGTAGAACCGGAGCTCTCCCCGACGCAGACCCCCGTCACCGCCACCGCAGACTGGGGCCACGGCTTTACCAACATGCAGGACACCGACGCGCCGTTCCCTGCCGCTGGTGCTGCTGCTGCTGCTACTGCTGCGGCTCCGGCACACACCGGCGCGGACTCGGACGACGATGAGATGGTGTCCACCCAGCAGCACCTGCCTCTGCAGCCGTCACCACCGCCGCCACCAGCAGCCTCTGCCTCAGCGGCAGCGTCGTCCATCAACGACGTGGATGATGCCCCTGCGCCGGTGAGCGAGAGCTCGCAGTCCCCTGCCGTTGCCCTCGAGGAGGGAGCGATGCGCAAGACGATGGTGCTGCTTGGCTTTCCCGGCTCTGCCTGGGAGTACATCATGAACAACCACTACGAGCCGATGCATGAGGCCTTCATCACGGACGCGTCGGACGCCGGTGGGGTGCCGACCTCTGCCATTCAAGACGTACGCTACAGCCGCGGCAGCCTCATGGTGGACCTGTACGTGCTGCACACGGCGGTAATTGGCGAGCAGGAGATGCGGGACCAAATGTGCGGCTACCCCTATCCCCGTCTCTGGGCTCTCTACGAGGAGAAGAAGCGAGAGCGGAAGAAGATGCTGCACGGCGAAGGCGGTGGCATCCTCCGTGGACCCCGGCAGACGACGCTTTCCGCGCAGGAAGAGTGGAACTGGATGCCAAAGGCGTAGGACGGCTCTCGCTCATTTCGTAGTGGGTTTTTGCGTCTGTGTTGAGAATCCCTTTCTTTTCAGTTTTTTGTTTTTCCTTTGCCATTGTCGTCTCCTCCTCCTTCTCTCTTACTCTGTTAGGTGTTCTGTGTGTGTTATGCACCGTGTGGCATAGCGGTAACTGGCCGTCGTTTCCCTCGTTCTCTCCTTTTTCTACTCTTCTTCAATGTGGAAATAATTGTCTCACCTGGTTGTCCCTTCGTGGTGCAGAACGATTATTTTGTTTTGTCCCATTTCAACCCCTACCCATTTTAAACGTTTTCTTGAGAAATGAGGCATGACGCGGAGGTGTACTGCACGCTTCTGGTCCCCTTGTCTCGCCTCTCTCTCTCTCTCTCTTCGCCGCGCCATTGTTTGAGAGTCTTTACAACCAGTTTTTTTCCTCCTGAATATATCTAGAATGCCAATCGGTGCATTGCTTCTCTTTTTTTTTTTCTCTCTCTTTTGTTCGTCCGCTAGCGGTCAACACACAGACGACAGGAGGAGGAACAGTACCCACACAAACAGAGGCGGAGCGCATCCACCAGACAAAAAAAAAAGGAAAGATTACGTGCGAGAGCGAATAAAGAGAGAGATACATACAACTATTCTTATCTTCTTCTTTGCCTGCACGTCTTTCTCTCCTTCCGCCACCTGCACACTCCTTAGACCAAAAAATGAAGAATGGTATGTGTTTCGCGTTACTTGGGATAGCTATCTCATTCCTGGACTGCGCTCTTCTCTCTTCTTTTTTATTTTCTCTGTGTTGGGCGTAAACTACCGCTAGCTGGATAGCGCGATGTTTCCTTTGTATCATGTTTCTGGCTCGGCGGCTTATACAACGTGGCGGCGTCGGTCAACCTTTTTTCCTTTTTGTTTTCGATTGGGATTGCCGTCACGCACCGCGCGAATCGTCCTTTTTTTTTCTATATATTTGATGCGTGAGCGACTATAAATATTAACATCACTATTCGTGTTTACACCAGACCAACTTGCTGGTAGCGGCTCAATTATCGCTTTTTTCTTTTTCCCTTCTCGCTTCGACCGGTCACCTCCTCTCATCTTTCCGTTTTTGTTTTTATTTATATACCCTCTGTCTTTTTATATATATATTTGTGAATGTGTCGACGCGTATCGGAGTGCGCGGCATGGAGGCTGTTCGAGCCTCGTTCCCCTTCCGCGTTTCATCCGTGACCTTCTTTAACGCCGTTCTGTTTTTGTTTTTCTCCTCCAGGGCCTGTCGTTACTTGACAGCGTTATGTTTGTGCCTGTGTGCTTTTGTGTGTGAGAGAATGGGTTCGATGCGCTCCTGATATGGTGTGAGTCTTTTCCCCTTTCTCCTGTCTCTTCGGTGCCCGTTTATGTGTCCTCTTTCTCTCAATGGGGGATCAACGAACACCAAAGCACGTGGGGTTTAGGCGGGCCACCACAAAACATGTCTTGTAGATTCAAATTTTTTTATTTCCTCTTTTTTCAGTTTGACCCGTTTGACGATGCACATAGTGGTACGCGTTGAGAGCGGAAAAGAATAATTAAAAAAAAATGATCCCAATGAGAATCAAAGTGCTTTCTTTCTGCTTCACTTCTTCTGTGAAAGGAGCGGAATGGTGACATTGTCATTGTGCTGGCTTTGTGGCGCCAACGTTAACGGCAGCGCTGCACGGTAATTTTTTTTTTTGAGACTTGTCAAGAGAAGCTCTCTCCGTTTTTTTCTCCCAGTGCGCGATGTTCTGCGGTGGGGATGAAAAAGGAGAATGAAAGAGAGAGAAAGGAAGTTGCTGCTTTCGACGTTGTGGGAGCGCTGCGTTTCGAAGCAATCTCGGTGGCTTCCTCCTCGTACGCTTTAAAAAGCTGCGCAAGCCTCTTTCACGGTTTCACCCTACTTTCTGCGGTGCATCGTGCGTGCGTTTGTCATACACACGAGCTGGCATATGGTCAACGTTTACTCTCTCCTTTTTTGTTTCCCCTCTTTTTTTCTCTTCTCTTGCTTCACTCTCTCCTTCACTCACTCTCAGTGCGACTGGTTTCAGAGTGCTTTCGTTTCAAGTTTCTCCACCTCTCTTTCCGCCCTTTTTTTAAGCTTGCGTGCTTCCGTCGATTCGCTTCTACGCGATGCAGCCCTCCCCTCACAGCTCCGGAGGCCGACACACGGCCACTGCGGATGCCTTGCCGCTTCTCCACGCAGCAGCAGCAGCAGCGGCAGCCACCACTACAGCAGCGACCTCCGCCCCACCCGCCCCTCCTCTCGCCCTCGCAGCGGCGAGCTCCTACCGCGGCTACAAGGCAGGCCCACGTGCGGCGAGCGCAAAGCCGGGCGTCGGCGCACTGCACTCGACCACGCGACCAGCACCAGACTGGGCAAGGCCTTTGGCTGCGTTAGAGAGACAAAAAGAGTCGGCTCGGCTGGCGTACACGCCCTTTACTGTGGCGGCGGCGGACGTGGTGGCGGCACGGCGGGCGGAGTTCGTGGCGCGCTACGGCACGCCGTTGCTGCGGTTGGATGACAGAGATGGCACGACGAGTGGGCGAAGCGACGGATGGACGCGGCAACCGCAGCAACCACCGCTGCAGGTACTGCCGCCGCTGCCGACGGAGTGCGGAGCAGAGCCGCACGCTGCACGAGCGGCCAGCGGGGAAGGGATGCAGCAGCCAGAGAATACTGCGCCGGCGGCGGTGGCGGCGGTGCGTGAGCCGCTGAACCACTCTGCGGTGCTGTCAGACATCTCTCTCTCCTCTCCTCCCTCCTCCTCTCCATCCTTCAACGCGACGGCACTGCCAGAGGCGGCAGCACGTCGCCACGCGGCTCCGGTGACGCCGCCGCAGACGACAGCGATCGTGGCGGCTGCTGTGGCTGCGGGGCGGCCGCAGTTAGCGCCACTGCGTCCCTGCGCATCTGCCGCAACGTTGTCGACGCAGCGGACCAGCAGCGCGCGTGGCACTTCGCGGCGTGTCTCGCAGTCGGCGAGCCACCGCAACCAGCACAACAACGCCTCTTCTCCCATTTCACACGAAGGAGCGCCGGTGGAGGGTAATGAAGACATCATCGCACAGCACTACCGCCACCTCAACCACCTCCTCCAGGGCTACCACAGCGATGATCGCGCTGCCGATGAGTTGCGGGAGGGAGGAACAGGCTCGTGGATGTTCGAGAACGCTGGTGGTGGTGGTGGTGGTGGACGACAGCATCGCGGATCTTCCGCGAGTGCACGGCTGCGCAGCAACGCCGGCGCCGCCACCACACGGATTTCACCCGTGGCTCAACCTGCCTTGACGCTCACACCCTCCACGTCATCCGCAGCCTCGGCGCGGGCCGTCTCGACAGACCTCTTTCGCCAAGCAGCCGCACAGCAGCGCCGTTTTACGCCGCGCACCACACACGCCACCAAGGCGGAGGTCTCGCGCTTCCAGCGTCACCTGCAGCGTTACTTTGACCGCCAGTTTAGCGGCCTGCTGCACTACGAGGAGGTGGAGCGGGCACAGCTGCGGACAGACGCGTTTCGTGCCTTGAGCACGCTGCTCAGCATGCACGAGCGCTTCTGCACGTATGTGGAGCTGCGGGCACGGCAGGCGGCGGCGCTGGCGGTGCTGCAGGCTGAGGAGGCTGAACTGAAGGCCGTGTTTGATCAGGCAACGGCGTGCGACGTCTTGCCAGTGGCAGCAGACTCGGCGAGGCGCACCGGCGATGACTCTCTTGACGGCAAAGACGCTCTCAGTGGATCAGAGGCGGAGGCGGAGAGTGAGCACGACGACGACGACGTGTACACTGAGCTGGTCGAAGGCGTCGGCACAGCAATCAAAGCACGTGCACTCCTCGGTGTCTTTGAGGAGCTCACCATGGGCCGCGCCGATGTGCGAGCGCTGACGGCTGACCTGCTGGAGAAGTTCGAGCTCTTGGCGCCGCCGCTTTTCTTTGATGTGCTGGACAGCAGCGCGACGACACACACACGCGTACCACCGGCCCTCGAACCCTTTGAGGAGCTTTGGCTTGTTGAGGCTGACGCAGAAGAGGCTGTGGCTGCGCTGCAGGAGCCCTTCGAGTTGTTGGTGCCGACAGCGAAGGAGCGCAGCACACCGACTGCTGAGGATGGCGGTGCATCCGTGGAGGAGGTCGCAGACGCGCATGAGGAGCCCGACGCAGTAGAGGAAGAAAAGGAGGTATTTGAGGAGCTTGTCGCTCCTCCAGCCACCCCTGAAGCTGCAGTCCGCACCGATGTACACAACCCCGCACCGTTTGACGTGCTGGTGGTGTCTGACGCGACGTGTGCAGAGGTGGCGGCGTGGCCACTTCTCTTCGAAGAGCTGCATGACACTGATGCCAGCCGCACGGCGACGGCGGCGGCGGTGGCGGCGATGCAGGAAGTGTTCGAGGCCCTCTCACTGCTGCGCTGCTTCGACGAACTTGCTGTCGACCCCGACGTTGAGTTGGCGATGCCGCCGCCGCTGGTCAACCTGGAGGAGCTCGCAGAGGACGCGGCGACGGAGGAGGCTGTGTCGCGTCTCCAAGAGGTGTACGAGGAGCTCCTGCTCCCGCCCCCGACGCCAGAGCCGTCAGAGCCCGACGCAGTGGACAGCCCGGGCGACGCGTATGCTGTCCTGTTGGCAGACCCCTTTGAAGACTTGGAGGCGAGTGTGGGGACCGCGGCCAAGGTGCCGTCGCCGTCCGAGCCCTTCGAGGAGCTGCAGGCGAGTCCGTCGACCAAAGCGGAGGTGGCAGCGATGCACGAGGGCTTCGAGGAGCTGCTGCTTACGCGTCCGTTCGAAGCGCTTGTTGAAGATAGCACCACCGCGGATGCTGTCCCGCCGCCGCTGGAGCCCTTCGAAGAGTTGGTGGAGATGGACACAGCGGGAGATCGGTACGCCGAGGTGGATGCCGGACTGCGTCGCGAAATCTTTGAGGAGCTCTGCGTTCCCGCAGAAGCAGCAGTGGAGGAGCCGGAAGAGCTGCCAGCGGTCATCGAGGAGGTTCTCTCGCCTGAGCCGCTGCCTGACGTCTTTGTGGAGCTCGTCGTGCGAGCGGGAACGCACACGAAACTCAGCGACCCCGCCGAGCCGTTCGAGGAGCTTCTGCGAGACGAGGACACAGAGGACGACGTCGCGGAGCTTCTAGAGGCATTTGAAGGGCTGGTGGTGCCGCCCCTGCCCTCGCCGCGTGCGACAGCCTCGGAGGAAGCACTGGGCAGCGACGTCGACGGGCTTCTCTTGGAGGGCAACGAGGAGGAAACAGAAGGGTCGGAATTTTCCCTCACGGCCTACCGCGTCGGCGCACCGATGGTCTGCACGGATGAGAAGGGCAGCGTGCGGCACGTCACGTGCGCCTTCACCGATCTCACGCTCGATGCCTTCGCCAGCACCGCGCTCGGGGACGTCTTCGCCGAAGCGTGCGGTGTGCGGCGGCCCGTCATCTTTGCGTGTCGTCAACACGTTGACGGGGTAGAGTGGTGTGCACACCTTCTCACCGCCGGGGCCGCCGTGCGGGAGTGCGTGGTCGCGGATGTGTGTGCGGTGCTGGAGTGTCCTGCGGTGCGGGTGCGCAACGTGACGCTGGTGGCCACAGCAGGCGAGACGGAGGCGGCGAGTAGCAGCGAGGCGTCGCATGCGGCTGTGGGGCTGTCGGTCAGCTTCGACCTCGTGCACGAGACGGTCTTCGCCCTCTACCCGCACGACGACGTGCAGTACCTCATTTCAGAGTGCACCTTCCCCTTTCTCCATCAGTGGCGCCGCAGCCACGCCGCGCTGCTCATGATGGAAAGCCTCGTGCAGACACCGACAGCTGCAGCGGCATCTGTGCAGCCTTCAGCAAGCGAGGGCGGTGCGGCGGCAGCCCACGCCCGCGGCGCCGCGATCCCGCTCTGGGCCTACACGACCGAGCCTGCACGCCTGGTGCGGAAGTCCACAGCGAAGCTGCCGTCTGCTCGTTTGTCCTTCTCGCCTGGCTTCCGCTCTGATGCGTCCAGTCTCCTCATCACTGGCGTGGCGGATGCGGACGGCGCTGACTCGGTGGTGGTGGCGACACCGCATGCAGTGCCTACACCGCCGCCAACAGACGAGCAAGTCATTAATATTCTCGCTGGCGCGCACACCGGCCTCGTGTCTCCGGCGTCCGTCGTGACGGACAAGACGAGCGGCTCAGAGGAGAAGGAGGATGCGGCGGAGACGCCACGACCGCCGGCGAAGCGCAAGGGCTTCTTCTCACGCAAGTAGAACAACGATCAAGCAGAGGTGAGGCCCTCGTCGTTGTCGTTGAGCACTGTTTTTCTGTGCAACGAACAATTTCTTTTTTTTTTCTATTTTTTCCCCACATTATACTCAGTCATGTACTTCCGCTTGCATGTAGTCTGCTGTAGCGCGAAAGAAAAAAGAAACCGTTTATCTTTCCTTTTTTTTCCCCGTTCGCTCGCGACATTCTCTCTTTTTTTTTTCGGCCGTAACGGAGGAGTGGAGGGTACTCGCTACCGGCGCCGCACTGATGCGTATGTCTTTGCTTGATTTTCTCTTCTCCTGTTTCTCCTCTACTTCATTTTTTTTGCCCTCCCGGGAATCGATATGTATCTTATACAAATTTGATGGGCATTATACCAGTTTCTTTTTTCTTTCTCCTTCTTCTGAACTCCGTCCACGCGGCTGACATGAATGCCCTGCGTTGGAAGGTTGTGCTCTCGTCGCAAGCTCGCCCAGCTTTTCCTCCACCTGCCGCAGTTTTTTTCTTGCTATTTATTATTATTATTATTCACCCAATGTATCACAGCTATCTCCCGACTTTTTAAATGTGCAAACGCACCGTTCTTGTTTTTTTTCTCCTTTTTTCTCTTTGCGTTCTTCTGTGCGTGTTTGTGTATATGTCTTTCGAATTTGGAACTCTTTCTTTTTTTGTGGTATTTTCCGATGTTGCGCACTTCGTTTCTTCGTACATGTTTTCCAATGCGTCGCTGCCTGCGTTTGTCAACGCACATATGATACAGAAAAAAACACACCCGCGTTTTTTTGCTAATGATCTTGTCGCTCTGGCGCGGTAGTACGCGGTGAACCTGTGCGTGCCTATCAGCAAAGAAGGACAGCTGACAATGCCCCACACCGCGGGAGGTGTGGTGTCGCAGCTGAGCGTCTCGCTGTCCTCTCTCTCTCTCTCTTTCCGAGGATGAAAGCGGCGTGGGTCGTCACCAGAGTTCTTTTTTTCATTAAAAGAGGCCCGAATATGTTGGGAGAAGCGCTGATGGTAGTGAAGCATCTCTCTTGCATAATGGAGAGGAGTGAAAAAAAAAAAGAAGAACATGTGCTACCAGCTTGTAAAGATGCCAAATGATGCTTTTTTTTTTCTTCTTCTTTCATTTGCCACTTGTCTCTTCTCCCCACGCCTCTCGTTCTTGTTTGTGCTCGTTGGGAACCCGACTGGACACCCCACACACACACACACCCACTCACTCGCGTCCGTACACTCCTCATAGTAACAACAGCTCTCAGCCTCCCAGCCTTCCTCCCGCTATCCAAGCCCTCTCAGCTGACTGCCGCTCGCACCTCCCTGCGCACCTCCGCACACCTTCTCTCTCTTCACTACACCTCTAGCTCCACCATGGCCGCCGTCAACACCGCCGTGAGCCGCCGCGCCGCGCTGGCGACTGTGCTGCTGTCCGCTCTTGCCGCGACCAACGCGCTTGCGCAGACGACGACTGCCGCCCCGAAGAAGGAGTACAAGCCCAAGTTCACGTGGTGGGCCATTCTGATCATGATGATCGGCATCGTGGTGGTGATCTCTGTTGCGCTGGTGGTGTACTTCTGCGTGTTCCGCAAGGAGCAGGCGGAGGAGAAGGCGGTGGACCACGACGACGCGAACTCGGAGACCACGCCGGCTGTGCCGCCAGCGAACGCCAACGACCAGGAGGCGCGCGAGCCGGCGCACAGGCCGAAGGACTACCCGACGGAGTAAGGATGAGCATAGCGGCAGTGAAGGCGTCACCGGCTGTTCTACCGACAACGAGGACTGAAACAGGAGGGGATGGAAGAACACAAAGAAGAAGAGAAAGACTGTCATTTCTGACTTGTTTTTTCTATGCCCTTGCTGTGTTTGTAGTCTTATCTCTGACATGCGGCATTCCAGCATCTCTCTCTTTCTTGTTTTCTATTTCCTTGTTTCCTGTCCTTGCTGCGACGTGGAGCAGCGTCGCGTGTTCCTCTTTTCTGTCACGTAGGTAAAGAAAAAAAAAATCGGTGTGGCTGACCCTGATGCAATAGCCTCTTAATTCATTATCTTATGTTACTTGTTTTGTTCCTAAAGAACCCGAAAACGCCTAATATTTTTTGTTTTCCCCGTTTACTTTCGCATCTTTTTGCCTCCTTCTTTCTTCTCTTTTTATTGGTGGCGGGGACGCCCTTCCGCTGCCACCCACCACAAAAGGTTTGATAAAGTTATTATTATTTTTGTTCCTGGCCTTGGTCGATGAGGATAAGGAGAGAGTGAAGGGAAGGTCGATGGCGTGGTGGTGCTCGACACTTTTTATGCGGCGACACAGAATAGACACGGGTCGATGCGACACATCTGCTGTAGCTATCAAGGGCGAGATCCGGCTTTCACGGTGCGGTAAAGGAGTATAAGGAGCTGTCAACAATGGGGGAAAAAAAAGAATGTATATCCGTGTGGGTGGGCGCTACGGTTTTAGTCGTTGTCTCACGAAAGGTTTTTTTTCCTCTCTCGTGTCCGCAACTGCTCTTTCCAAATGCTTTACACGCCGCTGACTCATTTTTTCTCCTCCATCTCCGGCGACTCAGGCGCGCCGCGGCACCCGTCCTTCCCCGCCTTGCCTTTGCCTTCGTCTTTCTCTCTCTTCTTTCTCTCTCTCTCTCTCTCTCCGCATCCTAAAAGAAAAGAAAAGAAAAACATTAAGAACGCCAAGCTGATCTTGTCTTTTATTACAATTGCTGTTAGAGCACAGTGCACTGTGACTTGATTTGAAAAAGAACAAAAATAAAAAAAAAGGAAAGCTTGGAGCGCCTACTATTTTTCCCTTCTGGCAGGGTGAGGACGATGAGTGTGGGAGAAGACGTCACCAGCAGACACGCGCACGTGCAGGCCACTTGTGTGTGAGTGCGTGTCTTTGTACTGAATTTTCTTCAGACGCGTCTCTCCCACCTCCTTCTCTCCTTGTTCTAGTCTTTTCTTTTCTGCACCACGTTTCAAAAGTACTTTGCTGATTTTTTTTTCTCTCTCTTTCTTTGCCCTTTTAGAAGTGACGGTAGTGCATTGAATCTTTTTTTTTTTTGCTACTGCGCGTTTGTTTCGGGCATCTTTACTGTCTAAAGCGAAGGCTGTGAGTCTCAGTCGAGGCAGATGGTGTACCAAGCTCCCTCTTTTGTTTACCCTTTCCCTTTTACGCAGGCTAGCACACAGGCACACGGCGAGTGTGAGCGCTGCTGATTCCTTCTTTCTCTCTTTTTTTTCCTGTTATTTTTCCTTTCGTACGTCCCCGCTCCGTGGAGGAGGAGTGGTGCCTCGCGGCGTTGGTGTTGAATGCACTTCGCTTGTTTTCTTTTCATGCTTCCCAGCTGCGTGCCACGTGCGTTGTTTTGGGGGCGAGACGGGAGGCCTTGAGATGTGATGAATGACCGCCTCAGTAAAACTAGAAAAAAACACACAAAAAATACAGCAGTTTGTAAGATGAGCAAGTATGAAATGCGTGACTTGAAGAAGGCAAGGCGGAAGAGACTTTAGGCGAGTCACCTCTTTCTTTCCTTCCTTCCTCAACCCACCTCAAGTTTTTTTTCCGTCGTCGGCTATGCTTTAAACGGCGTTCCGTCCTCTCTCTCCCTGTCCTTCTATACCGCGCCTCAAGGTGTGAGACAGCAGTATGAGGAAGGGAGTTCGTATCAGGGACTCATGTCCTCTCTTTTGGTAGAGTCTTAGAATGGCGTATGAGAACAAGGAAGGAGCGGAGAAGATTATCACAGCACATATTAAACAGCGTACCTTTTCCTTTATTGCGGATAGAGTTGTGAGAAAGGGACATGCGCTACCAGCTTGTAAAAATACCAAATAATGCTTTATTTTTTCTTTTTCCAATCGTCACTTGTCTCTTCTCCCCACGCCTCCCTTTTTCTTTCTCCTGCTCGTTGGGAACCCGACTGGTCACACCACACACCCCCACACACTCACTCGCGTCCGTACACCCCTCATAGTAACAACAGCTCCCAGCCTCCCAGCCTACCTCTCGCCATCCAAGCCCTCTCAGCTGACTGCCGCCCGCACCTCCCTGCGCACCTCCGCACACCTTCTCTCTCTTCACTACACCTCTAGCTCCACCATGGCCGCCGTCAACACCGCCGTGAGCCGCCGCGCCGCGCTGGCGGCTGTGCTGCTGTCCGCCCTTGCCGCGACCAACGCGCTTGCGCAGACGACGACTGCCGCCCCGAAGAAGGAGTACAAGCCCAAGTTCACGTGGTGGGCCATTCTGATCATGATGATCGGCATCGTGGTGGTGATCTCTGTTGCGCTGGTGGTGTACTTCTGCGTGTTCCGCAAGGAGCAGGCGGAGGAGAAGGCGGTGGACCACGACGACGCGAACTCGGAGACCACGCCGGCTGTGCCGCCAGCGAACGCCAACGGCCAGGAGGCGCGTGAGCCGGCGCAGAAGCCGAAGGACTACCCGACGGAGTAAGACCAGGGCTGCGGCGGCGGAGCGTGAGGGCGGCAGTGAGCCGCAGCGACGGCGTACAGAGCTTCTCGCTACATCGTTGCCGCAACCGCGCTTTACGTCTCACAACTCATTTCGTTTCGCCTTGCATCTCTCCAGGTCTTTCCGCTGCGCGGCGCGCGGGGATGTATTCCGAACCACGGCCTTCCCCCCTCTCCTCACCCGCCATTTTCCATTTCCGTGTGCTGCATTGCGGGCATGACTCTCCTTCTAGTCATGGGTGTACGGGTGGTGCGCGTCACTCTCCTTTTTCTTCTCTCGCGCCGCACGTGTCTGGTGACACTCACCTGTGTGCAATTGATGACTGAATTTAATGTGCAGAAACGTCTTTCTTCTTCCCTTTCGTGTACCTCTAGTCCTGCAATATCTTTCCCTGCTCGTTTCCATTCACTGCAGCGTCCCCTGTCAGCGCCACGCTGACACGACCGCCGCGGCGTGCACAAACACACACCGGTTCATCTTTTGACACACTCTGCAAGCGCGTCTTTTCATTAACCTCCCCGAAAACGCTTTTTTTTTCTTTTTATGTTTAAGTAGTCACGCTTCTCTCTTCTGTGTTTTTTTTCTGTCTTCTCTGCCATCAGCGGCTTTCTGTCCTTTTCTATTTCTCCGTCTGTTGCAGCGATGGCAAACGAAAAAAAAAAACATGAGGTAAAGTGGTAGTCTAATTATTTATTTATTTACCTGGAGCGGTTGTGTGGCGTCGTGCGCGGGTGCAAAGGTGTGCATGCATCGGCGTGTTATTTTGATAATGCGTGTGTGTGTCTGTGTGTACGTTTGCCTTTGTGTTCGTCTCTGCGCCGTGGACGGGTGAGAGTCACGGCACCGCGCACCACGCACCGCGCCGACGCCGCCGTCTCCTAACCTCAAAAGCAATGGTGTGCCGTTACCCCCCACTCCTTCTCACAGCCCCCCTCGCGTCGGTGACTCGACAGTCGCGGAACCCACACAGATAACAGCAACAAGAAGAAAACATTTTTTATTTTCATTCTGTTTTTGTTTTTCCCTTTCCCCCTTTTCATCGTTGTGCCCCTCCAGCTTCTTGCACCTTCTTCACCCTTAGAACACAAGGAAGAAGGAATCAAAGCAGAGGGGAGAGACGGACTTGTGTGGTGTCTCCGACGAGTTGATGGGAGGCCTGTGCGGAGAGTGTCGTTAGGCAGCTCAAAAGGATGACAGAGAGAATTCTTTGGCTCAGACTCGCGGGTGCTTCTCCTTTTTTCTGTGTGTGTTTGTGTGAGTGTGTTGGTTGGTGTGCGGCGAAAGACGAGAGCACCGGTACACACACACAGAGACGCCCGCCGAGTAATTCACTCAGCTTTCTCCTGTGCATTAACAAAAAAAAAACCAACAAAACTCAGGTTTGTACTATTTCATTTTTTTTTTCACCGTCTCCACTGCTGAACTAGTACTCTCGGTCTTGGCAACACAGATGAGAAAGCTGCCATAAAAAACAACATTGTTTTTTCTTCTTTCTCTCCTCCTCTCTTTTCCATTGAAGGGCTCGCATCGACTTCTTTCCGCTCGCCTTCGTTTTGCTGTGAGCCTCTCGCCTCTGTTCACTGCTCCGTCGAGCAGCATCGTTAAGGAACGCCTTATAATTATTGTTTTTTTTTTTGTGTGTGTCGAAGGTGAGTGTTTGTGGTGCGCCGCTGCTGTGCAAGCGACATCTGCGCACCCCAATCTCTCCCTCGCAATCTACCTTAATGTATGGTGCTCCTCCCGGCAGTGAACACCGCTGGCTCCGCTGGGAATTTGAGGCTGTGTCGCACTTGACGAGTTTCTGGGTTCGAAATAAAAGAAAAAAAAAGACAGACAGAAGAGTATTAGTGTGGAGCGGTGAACCAATTTATTTTTATTTCCACTCTCTGTTCGTCACGAAATGCCTTTTATTTTTTATTTCTCACTTTCTCCATTTTTGTTTGTGTTCTTTCTTGGATAGTGGTCTGATCTCTAACTTACGTTCTATTTTCTTTCCCTCGTCTTTGTTAGATCGGATTTTTGTTTGTTTGTTTGTTTCACGTCTTCTCGAGAAGAGGCTAAAAGGGGACAGATGTGGAAAAAAAGAGAAAACACAGAGAGAGGGCAGCCGAACCACCCACGCAGACACACACACTCACACGCACGCAACTGCTGCGTTCTCCCCTCTCTTGCTCCAAGCTTTGCGAGTGTTTTTTTTTTCTTTGTTTTAAGTCGAGGCTCTTTTTCGCTCTCTTTCTGTCGCCTCTTCCTTCTCTCCACCTTTTCCTTCTGATCTGTTTCTTTGACATACGTGCTGTTCAGAAAAAATCGACGACGTAAGCAACAACAAAAGAAAAATTGACTGAAAAATCAACTACAAAAGAGCAATCGTGAAACACAGAATATGCAAGAGGATATAACTAAAAAAAAAATCTTTTTGTTCTCAAGCGTGTGCATCTCGGGGAAGCTCGCGCGATGCCGTGTGTGTTATAGGCCAGTTTTAGAAAAAAAAGGCGGGAAAGGTGTTTGTGGAGGAAGCTGCCTTCGTTGCACAGACAGTTTTTGCGGCAGATGTGTGTTCGACCTACTCCTTTCTATTTTCGTCAGTGTAAAACGAGTGTATCGTTGAAGGAAAGCTCTTCTTCACAGCATAACACATCCGGGATAATGCATGAGGCGGCTATTAGATGATAAAATAATTGCTCAAAATCCTTCTGTCCTTTCCCACTCCTTCTCCTCTTCTTTTTTTTTTCAATTCTTTTTGAGCGATCACACTTCCACTACTCAACCTTCACGTGCAACAACAAAAAACAATCTAAGAACCGACGCAGGTCGTGAGAGACGCACACACACACACACACACTCCGTCGGCGCAGAGCCCCGTCGTGCAAGCCTGATCTGGAGTGATCCCGGCGTGTCGAGTGATGTGGCCCTTAGGGTACCTGAGAATGGCTTCTACCTTCAGCTGAGCGTCCACCTTCCCCTTCCTCTCCTCCCCTTCTCTTCTATCTATGTGGTCACTATTGTAGTCAAGTACTTTGGGTTAGGTTTTTCCCCACCAAGCGACTCGTTTTTGTTCTGATCGAACATCACTGTTCTCACTGCTTTCACGCTTTTGTCTTGGCCAGCTTTGCCACTTACAGTGTTCACAACCATGAGTAGCCTTCCGTCCCTTCCTACAATGACACCGACTCCCAGTCAGACGCCTGGGGTCACACCAGCTGTTACCCCCGCGGCCACGCCGGCGGCCACCCCTCGGAAGTACCACTCCCGCATCACCGAGTACATGGAGGGCCTGCAGCAACTAAAGGATCTCCTGGCCAACGCCACGATCGACCAGCCAACCTTCGAGAAGTTTAAGGCGGCGCTGGAAAAGGACTGCCTTGCTGATCGCCCGGTTGCCCCCGCGCCAGGCCGCGTAGACGTGGAACATGACTCAGACATGTTTTCCTGGGACCCGGCGAGGATGGCGAAGGCCTCCTATGCACGGATGTACCCGTGGGCCCCCGTGTACGTTGAGGCTGCGCTGGGGTTAGCCCGGATCGACGAGGAGTACTCGACGAAGGGTTGGCAGGAGCTGCGTACCCTGGCCTTGGCAAGGGCTGACAAGGGCCTCCCGAACTCGCTGGAGCGCCTGTTGCTGTCCCTGTTCCTGTTCTCGGAAGACCGGGACCGCGCAGCTTTCGAACTGTGCCATTATCTCCTCACTGTGCCCCAGGAAAAGGTGCTGACGTACCACAACGTCCGCGCGATGATGCTGGTGACGGACCCGAACCGGCGCCGATCCCAGGCAGCGGCTGCGTGCGCTTTTCCCGAGGCGCTGTGGTACCCGGTGGCGGGGCACGACCTTTTCTCCTTGCTGGTTGACAACGCCCAGCCGGCCGCCCCCTTGGTTGGTGGGGCTACTTCCCCGTTCCTTGTCCCGGACAGCGAAACCCTCTATGGTGGTCAGTACCTCGCTCCTGTGCGCGACGCTGAAGGTAACATGGTTGCGGCGGTGGACCTGTCTGACTTGGAGACCTACTTTGGGAATATGGTCGAAGTAGGCACGCAGCGCCACCGCGAGATCGAAACCCGCCTCAGGTCTATTGTGTTCGCCATTCGCCAGAAGCAACCGCAGCAGCAGACCTACCAGCAGCGCCAGTACACCTACAACAACCGCCGCAACAACCGCCGGGGCCCCTACTACCAGGGAGGAGGCACACAGCCCTCTGTGTCACCTGCGGATGCCAAGCCGGTGGCCGAGCCAAAAAACTCGGCTGCCCTGCCGCCTCGTTAAAGAGGTCGGTGGGGCCTTCTTTGTCGCCAACGGTCCCCAAGCCCTCTCGGCATGAGACTCTGGTTTGGGGTGGTGACTTGCGCAGTGGTCGTACGTCCAGTGTCGAGCTGGACGGCCTCTACCAGCGCTACTTACCGTCTGGGATGACATTTCCGTGCCGCACGTTACCCGAACTTGCGCCGCGCGGTGTGTCTGACCCATTGGCCGGCTCGACGAGTTGCGCCACGAAGCAAAGGATCGAAATGCGTCTTAAGGCGCATAAGACGTTGTACATCCCCCTCTTTAGCTACCACCACTGGATCGCAGGCATCCTCTCCAGTGACGACAGTGGGGCTACGGGTGGCAACCTCCGCCTACGCATCTTCGATTCTGCACCGTCTTGGGCAGTCCACAAGGATCTGTGCAAGCGCCTGCACCGCGTCTGGCCCAACCTCGAGTTGGAGTTCTGCGCTAGCCAGCGCCAAGCCCGTGACAGCGACGACTGCGGGATTTTCATGACGGCGAATTTCTTCGCGCACTTCATGAACATCACCATCGTTCCTGCCGAAGACTTGCCTGCGCGGCTGCGCACGTTGCTGTTCGCCGCTTCACAGAAGAAGCCGAAGCGAGCAGCATTTCTGCGGGACATCCGCTCTGCCCTCCTCGGGCTGCCCACCTCCGCAACCGCCCTCACAACCCCTTCGACTGTCGAGCACAAGCTCCAGCATGCTGGGAAGGCCACCACGCCTTTGATTGGGGGGGCGGTGTTCGCTGTGGAGGAGGTTTACAACGCATCCGAGCCGCATGCCCGCACAAGCGGGCTCGGCTACATGCTGACGGCGTCGGTGTTGGCGAGCGAGGCGGACGGACAGTACCGTTCCCTCACGTTGGGCGCTTTGCGCGAACGTGCTCGTCGCATGGACCTGCGCACAGATGCGCCACGAACCGTGGCACTGGCCCTTGAAAAACTGGGGCATAAGGCGCTGACCTTCGGGGTAGGCGAGGCACTGGCGCCGCCGCGTATCCTGGAGGAAGTCGATGTACGCCCCCGCAGACACTTCTTCTTGTCACGGGTGGCGGCGAACGTGCCACTCCCGGCTAGCATCCATGAGCACGTGTTCACTCTGGGTGCTACGCACGATCCTGCGGTCCGCTCCCGCACTGGCCAGGTAGGCCACTACACCGTTACTCGCGAGGTTGCCGAGGCGTCGATCGGTCTCTATGTGCTGCGGGACGCAGACCACAACGCACTTCCGCCCCGCGCGTCCCGCCCTCGGCCGACTGCTACGCGACAGACGGATACGCACGACGAACCGGCGGCTGAGATGCAAGCAGCAATGGAGACTGGCTTATCAGGGGCTTTAAACGGCCGCGGCAGGTACCCAGAGGGGTGTGCCTGCCCGAGAGACTGGTTCATCCACCCAGCAAAACCCCCTCACACAACGCAAGTCGCTTGGACTGCGATGAACCCGCAGGTGCGCGTACAGCACCGCCAGTGGTTGGAGAACCTGCGTGCAATGCCAGCGGACCTCCTCACCCTTCCGCTTCACACTGCGGCCATCGAGCTGATCCGACGTATGGGGGCCGCACGTCACTGGAAGTGGTCGACGATGGCCAGGCACTACGCATCGGTCCAGGCAGCGCTGCTTCAACTACCTCTGTACACCAACCAGACGGTGGCCATCGATCTGGCCAAGGAGCCGGAGTGGCGGCAGGCGATCTCAGGAGCACGACGCTTCGAGAGGGAGACGGAGCGCGACCCGCCAGACCCGCTCACACTGGAAGAGTACAACGAGGTGCACGCATCCCTCAGGGACTACCCGGCAGCACAGGCGCTGTTGGTGATGATGTGGGCATGCGCGGCACGGCCGGGGGACGTCACCCAACTGCTCGTGAAGGACATCCACTTCGCGGAGGAGATACCCCCAGACAGCATCCGGATGCAGGTGACCATCCGGCGCGGCAAGGGGGCCCGCTTCAGGGGCCCCTACACGATCCCCACGGTGCTGAGTGGCCGAGATGCGATCCTGGTGCGGAGCGTTATGGCGGAGCGCCCGGAGGCGGGCCGCTTGTTCCCGGACGACATCCCCCTCCGTACGAGGGTGCGCGAAGCCATCAAGGCGGTGAACTCCGCGGCGGCGCTCCCGTCCTTGCGCAAAGGGGCCACGCGGCGTCTGGCCGCGCAGGGCCTGCCCGAGGCTATGTTGATGAGGATTACCGGCCACATGCGCCTGCAGACCCTCAGACAATACCTGGGCTTTGGCCAGCAGGCCACTGCGGAGGACGTTGCCGTACAGGACAACGTGCACGCTGCCTTGAGCCGGCAGAACAACTTGGCCGCAAGGCCCCCTCCGCCCGCGACTTGAGAGTCGACGAAAATGTCCTCTTTGCGGAAATCAGGAGACGACAGGGCTTGCCGCCCCTGAACCTCCCGCCCCCCGCAGCATGGCCGCTGCACCTCAAGAACACGACCCCCTGCGATGTCGAGGCGGTGCTGCGCTTGCCCACGGCCCACCGCGGTACACGTTCTTTCCTCCTGGACGCCTTACGTTACCTGCGCCCCGAGACTTTTCAGCTGCTCCGGACGTCGCGCACTATTCGCAACGTGAGACTGTCGGAGGCGGACATCAACGCGGCTGTAGCAAACGGCAAGTTCGAGCGATGCGGCCCTCATGTTTTTCAACCCTTGCCGGACGGAGTCCATGCTGTCAACGTATTCACCCAGAGCGAGGCAAAAGGTAGGCGGCGGGTCATCACGGAGCCGAACCTGAACGGTGTGATTAGAAAGAGTGAGTTGCCTACGATCACACGCCTTTCGCGCTTGGAAAGACGCCAGCGACTGCGCACGGCCCGTTACATGCTTCAGATCGATTTTGAGGCATTCTACGACTCCATCCCCCTCCCGGAATCTATTCGAGACAAGTTTGTCTTCCACTCGAAGCAGCTCGGATTCTACCGGTTGAGGACCCTCCCGACAGGAGCCAGGTGGAGCGTAGCGGTTGGGCAGGCCATCACGTGGACCATTGTGGACGTAGACACGCCGGTGTTTATTGACACGATGATCGACAACATCATGGTGGCGGCAGAGGAAGGGCAGGAGCGGGAGTTCGTCAGCGCGGTTCGCGCGATCCTGGAACGGATTCGCCAGGCGAACCTGCTTACTTTCCCCGATCGTGAGGAGTTGGCCGGCTGGTCGGACGAGCGGATTCTGGCGGAGGCGGTGCAGAGCTGTGTCTTTTTGGGTGAGGAGTACACGTGGCTGGAGGGCGAACGACAGGTGAGAAATTCGATGAAGACTGTAACGAAATTGGACCTGGCGAGCAGGCTCGAGAACTACACGGTCCGGTCGTTTGCCTCCCTGGTATCCCTTGTCAGCTACGCCGTACACACCACGCAGCTAAACCCGGCGGACATGTTTCCTATCATCCGCATGTACCGGGCCCTGTACCGGGAAGTGGCGAGGGGCAGGAGTTGGAACGCGATCGTGAACTACGTGAGCAGCAGTGTGCGACAGGCTTTGGACCACTATGTACCGTTGCTAGTGGAGAACCGATATTGGCGGATTGCCGAGCCTATTGACGCAACGTACGACGATGCTGCGTACGACATCGTGGCCTACACACAGACGCGTCTGCCTCCGGCTAAGGAGCAATTGCGCGGTGGCGCGATGGGACGACCAGAACGTTCCAGCAGAGGTGGAAGCATGATTTGCCTTTGCGAGGAGTGGCGATCAACCGTGGCGCGCGCATGCCGTTCAATTCGAGGCATTCCGCGTTGGTGTTCCGCAATTACATTCTGTCGACGTGTTCAAGCCCCGGTCTCGCGCATCGCGGTCGTTACGGACCACTACCCAATTGCACTGGCACAAAGTGGCGAGAGTGGGTTCTGAGGGATTGGTAGAGAACAGTACCTCAACCACCTCTACGCCTACACGAACACGTTGTTCTTTAACCGGAACATCCGGATTATCTTCTTAAACATTGTGGGGGTTATCAATCTAGCTAGCGCAGTGTCGAGGAGATTCGTAAAAGATGCGCTGGATGGGGGAGTGGTAGCGCGGGAAGCGAGCGGCATGGCGCTGCCCCAGCTGAGTTAAACAGCATGCCCGGTGTGTGAGAAACCGGTGCGAACTATGGGGTAGCAAGTGTCGCCACCTGAAATGAACAACGAAGTGTGACCGATATGTTAACTCACTGGAGGGAGCACACGAAGCGGGTAACGCAGCTAGTTGAGCAGATCCTTCTTCTCCTCCATTCCCTCTCTTTGAATAAGTTACAACTTTTCGCCCATTTATGATATTTTCTTGCATATTACCGTTCCTTCCGCCGTTCGTTATAGAGAGGTAGAGAAGGAGAGAAGGAAGGGGAGTAAGGATGTAGGGCGGAGATGCCTGCTGCAGCATAAGGAGGCCTCCAGAGGGCTCTCTTCTACTGGACCTCACACGTGTCTCCACCCCTAACACACCAGGGAAACAGCCAAAACTGACCAAACAAAACCTTCGTCGCAGCACCTGCCGGTCCTCTTGTCTCTGCTCTCCTTGTGCGTTCCGGTTTCTACTTTCCAACAAGCGAGAGTGCAAGGTCCGCTTGCTGCCGGCCTCTTGCTTCCAGACCCGGTGGAAGTGGGGCCGGCTGGGCGGGATAGCTTCCGAACCCAACTAATAGAATAGAAAACATGAACAACAAACGAAAAAAACAAAAAGGAGCGTAAACCGTGGGTGGTGTAACGCAAAACACTCGGGTGGATACACAATACCCGATTAGCACACGTTTCAGTTGCTTTCGACGTCAGACATCTGTACGGCATAAAGAGAAGGGAGAAGAAACCTGCTGAAAACATGAAGAGGAAAACGGATGTCTGTTATTATCTACTATCCGCAGGTTTGTTTTTTTCAACAGGCCGCACAGAGTCTTCGATACAAACTAGCGAGGGAGAAGAAGACAAAAGGGGATGGAGAGAGGGACTCACGACGAGCAGATGCGTCACCCCTCACCTTCACGGCACCAACTGCACGACAAGAGTAGAAAACAGATGGCGCAGGCATGGCGGAAATAGATAAAGACTAACGAGTGAACAAAAACATCAGCTCTCATCTGATCCTCTCTCTCTTTTTTTTTCTTGTACGTCTCTCTCTTTTAAACCTAATTTATTCATCTTGTTGCCCTCTAATGAGATGATGTCTGTTTTTCCCCTTTGCTTTCTTTTCGTTCTTTCACAACCTTGGCTGAAATCAAAGAATCAAAACGCAACACGAAGTGCAAAAAGAAGAACCTGTAGCCTCTCATGGGTCTTCCAAGAGATCCTATGGATCCCTGTCGTTGCAGGGACCAGGGGTGGATGTCAAGCAAAACCACAGCTCTGCTGCATCTTCACACATATAATAGAAAAAAGGCAACCAAAATATATATAATTAATAAAAAACAGTAATAGCCAAGACGAGAGGATAAGAAGAGAGGAGGCTGGCTGAAAAGGCACGCTTTAATCAGAGAGATCGACGATCTCTTCCGCTGCCCGCCCTCATTCTTCGCATACCCTCCGTCCCTTTGATGCCTTTCGGCAGGCTTCTTTGGAAACAAAAGAGCTTAAATAAGAGAAAGAGGAATAGGGGAGGTGAAAGCAAACGTTGCTGTGCTGGAGAGTGAAAGAGGGGGAAGAGGAACGGCTGCGCGCTGCGCCTCTTCTCCTCTGTCCGCAGCACCGCACACATCAGGCATCAGTGAGAAACAAATAGAAGCAAAAGAAAAGAAAAGAAAAGCCGCTGAATCGTCTCCGAGGCTGACAGTATTCCGCTACTGCGCGCGGCAACGCACAGCACGGTGACGCCAACACAACGAAGCGTGGAAAAGAGCCGAAGTAAATAGAAAAAGAGTCACCCAGCTTCGACTTAGAGTCGTGCCCGCTGGAGTGCGCGGCTGCTGCTTAGTGTAGCGTCTCCGCTCAGCAGCCGCTAAACTCCGCAATTGGACACAACGTGCGGGCACAGAGCTGCAGTGGGAAAGATGTGCACGACGATGCTGCGCAGCCTCCACGCCGTGGCAGACAATAGCCCGCCACAGTGCACACAAAGGGCAACAGCGGAGAGGAAGCTTGGTGTTCTTACCGCAATGCGTTGCGCGGAGAAACGCCGCCAGTTCACGGCCAACAGTAAGTCCCTCCGCAACGAACACAGTTGGCTGCAGTACGGTGAGTGTCGCTACTCAGCCTTCTTCTTCGCTGCAGCCACCTTCTCCGTCATCGCGGTCCTCGAGCGGCGGTGGCACATGACAGCCGCCGCGACAATGCCCACAACCACCGGCAGACCACCGACGGCGCCAATCACGCACCACAGCGCAGTCAGGTTCGGCCCCGATGACTTGTGCCCAGCCGGTCCCGCCGTCGCCGTCGAACAAAGATCTTCAGTGCTTGTGGCACAAGCGTTTGCCGTCGCGCAGTTGCTTGTCCTCAGCGCCGCGGCATCAAAGACGTACATGTCAGTGTTCGCCGTCCACTCCGCGGGAATGCAGCCGCAGAACGCGTTGCCTGCCACGAACACAAACCGCAGCGCGGGCATCGTCCCCCACGACGCGGGCAGCGACCCACTCAGGTTGTTCACGGACAGCTGCACCGTCCGCAACGTTGTCATTGCCGACCACTCCGCAGGCAGCGTCCCGGTGAGCGCATTCACGCGCAGGTCCAGCGCATCCAGAGCCGTCATCCCGGCCCACGCAGAGGGCAGCGTGCCCGACAGCGCGTTGCCGTCCAGGTTCAGCAGTTCCAGCTGATTCAGGCCGCCCCAGCTCGCCGGCAGCGTGCCCGTGCATG